>OU452242.1:55625607-56249480 GCA_911728495.1 Furcula furcula
TTCCTATGTTTAAATCCGGTAGTACCACGGAGCCTACGAATTTCAGGCCAATTTCGGTATTGCCTACTTTAAGTAAAATTTTTGAAAAATTATTGCTTGATCAGATGCTAGATCATTTCAACGAATATGATCTGTTTCATGATAAACAGTTTGGTTTTACTAAGAATCGTTCTACTACAGATGCGGGAGTTGAATTGATAAGAAACATATATGACGCCTGGGAGGACAAGCAGGATGCTCTTGGCATATTCTGCGATTTATCCAAGGCGTTTGATTGCGTACAACATGACACCCTTGTCAGGAAACTACACCACTACGGAATCAGGAACAGAGCTCTCGATCTTCTGACTTCATATTTGAGTAATAGAATTCAGAAGGTTGATATTAACGGAACGAGATCTGTAGGATCTGAGGTTACTTTAGGTGTACCACAGGGTTCAATACTAGGCCCATTTCTATTTTTGATATATGTTAATGACTTACCCTACTTTGCAGGGGACAATCATAAGATTATATTGTTCGCGGATGATACCTCTCTCTTGTTTAAAATTAAGCGTGGACTACAAGATTATGACGATGTGAACAATGTTGTATCTAAAGCTGTCCATTGGTTTAATGTTAATAATTTAAAATTAAATTAAAGTAAATCAAAATGTATAAAATTCACAACACCTAACGTCAGACAGGTGAGAACCAATGTTGACATCAATGGAGCTGTTTTGGACCCTGTAAATTCAACAGTATTCTTGGGCATTACTGTTGATGCCAAGTTGCAATGGGGCCCACATATTGAGAAACTGTCGGGTAGGCTTAGCTCGGCGGCTTATGCAGTTAAGAAAATTAGACATGTCACAGATGTTGAAACCGCTAGAATTGTTTATTTTAGTTATTTTCACAGTATTATGTCTTATGGTATATTACTGTGGGGATCTTCTGCAGATTTCAACACCATTTTTATTCTGCAGAAAAGGGCTGTGAGAGCTATTTACAGTTTAGCTCCTACTGATACACTTAGACAAAAATTTAAAGAAATAAATATTCTAACGGTTATATCACAATATATTTATGAAAATTTGCTGTATGTAAAGAAAAACATTAGTGCTTTTGCAAAGAATAGTGACCATCATAATGTAAACACCCGGAACAAACACAATCTTGCTGTACACTCCACGCGTCTCCACAGAATTAGTAATTCGTTCATGGGCCAAGGTATACGTTTCTATAATAAACTGCCACAGGATATCCGAGACCTATCAATTAATAAATTCAAAAGCACTATTAAAAGCCGGTTGTCTAAAAAGGGCTACTATAAAATCTCGGATTACCTGGAGGATAAAGCTGCGTGGGCTTAAACTGTGATACTCATGCGAGCTTATAATTTTAAGACATCTTTTGTAAAAGCGATTTTTATTGTTAACATTATACTTAATTGAATTAAAAAATGACAAGCCCTCTGAGTTTCTTGCCGGATCTTCTCAGTAGAGGCCGCGTTGTGATCCGGTGGTAATTTTTAAAAAAATGACAATATGTAAGTGCCCTCGTGAGGCCTATGCATAATAAAGATATTTTGATTTTGATTTTTGATTTTGTTTCTCAACTTCTTTTGATGACTAAGTTTTGTGTCCGTGTGATGAAAAATATTTTTTTTGCAAACTTTGATACCCTATTTGACCCAGTTAGGGGTTGATTTCCGAAAAATGCAGTAAATTTATTTGTTGTTATGTTGAGTTTATTTAATGAGTTGTGTGACTGTTGACATTATAGCTAAAATGAAAATCCTTCTTCATGCAAACTTTGCAACGTCATAAAATGACCTTAGGGATTGTTTTTTGAAGAATGCCTGAAATAAGTTTCTTATGTCCATTTTCACCAACAATCCCCTAAAAGTTTCATATGTAGGAGCTTCTTAGGATAAGTGACCCCTAAATCGGATTCTTACCTAAATTCATTTTCACCATGCTAGGTGTCACTTTTACAGGGGTCTCCTAGATAAGTGACGGTTCCCTTGTATTTTAAAGCCGACACATCTGGGGCCAATAAAATTAAGGGATGACTTTCTTGTTTTTTTGTTCCTTCAACTTGATTTTTATAGTTTGTAGTTAGTTGTATTAGTTTTGTGCTAAACAGCGGTAATTATTGGCATCATAGATTGTTATTTACCCATAATATTTAATCTTAACATTGTGAAAAAAAATATGTTCATTTTATTTAGTAAGTAGGTATTTTATAAATATGACGATTAATATTTTTCTAAAATAAACTATCTCATTTCAATAGATTTTAAACTTTCTAAAAATTCATAGCTCTCCGTTTTCAAATTAAACTTGTACTTCATCCAAAAAATAACACATAATGGCTGCCTCCTAGCGTTAGGGATCAGTTATGGGGTGGACAATCGGGCTCCTAAAAATAAGTGGACTCTTAACGCCTTAGGTGACACCTAAGCGTTGGTGAAACCGATTTTTAGGTAAGGGGCTCTTTAAGAGTGACTTTGCGGGTTCCCTTAGTTAGGTGATTGCTGGTGCAAACGGGCATTAGATTATTATATGCAATGCATAAAATAAGTCCTGTGACTGTAGGACAAAAAAAAAATTTTGGACCCAATTAGACCCTTTTAGGGGTTGATTTTCAAAATAATTAAATTGCTTTAACTTGACCAATTTATTCACAAAGTTTCGTCAATGCAGCATGATTTCCTTTCCGCGCTTGATATTCAAAAACCATGCTAAAACCCCTTCAAGGGTTGATTTTAAAAAAATAATGTGATACACGTATTTTTTTTTATCAGTACACTGAAAGTTTCGTGTCCATGTGCTATGAATATTTTTTTTCCATTGTAATTTTGATACCCCATTTGACCCACGTAGGGGTTGATTTTTGAAAAATGGTGAAAATAAATTTGTTAAATTGTTTTGTTGAGTCTATGTACCGATTTTAGTTACTCTAGCTGCATTATAACATTCAATGCAAATCGTTCTACGTGTAAACTTTCCAACCCCATTATATGACCTTAGGGGTTGTTTTTCGCTAAATGCCGGAAATGGGTTTCTTAGATTCTTGTGTGCAATACATAAATTAAGTCTTATGACTGCAGGTCGAAAAACATTTTTGGACCCCAATTGGACCCCTTTAGGAGTTGATTTTCAAAAACTATTTACACATGGATTACTTTAGTTTGATTAATGTATTCGCAAAGTTTCATCAATGCAGCATAATATTTTTCTGTGGTTCAAACTTAAAAACCATACTAAAACCCCTTTAAGGGTCGATTTTCAAAAAGTTATGATACACGTGTTTTTTTCATTTCTTATGTTTGTTACGTTGACAAAATTTCGTGTATGTGTGGTGAAAACAAAATGTTTTCCATACAAACTTTGAGATTCCATTTGACCCACCTAAAGGTTGATTATCGAAAAATGCTGGAAATTAGTTTATTCAATTTTTGTATTGAGTTTATGTACCGAGTTTCGTTTCTCTAGCTCTATTATAGCATTAAATGGAAATCGTTCTACGTGTAAACTTTACAACCCCATTAAATGATCATAGGGGTTGTTTTTTGCAAAATGCCGGATATAGGTTTCTTAGATTCTTGTGTGCAACACATAAATTAAGTCTTATGACTGTAGGTCGAAAATCATTTTTGGACCCCCATTGGACCCCGTTAAGAGTTGATTTTTAAAAAATAATTATTTATACAATCATTGCTTTAGTTTGATAAATGTATTCGCAAAGTTTCATCAATGCAGCATAATATTTTTTTCTGCGTTTCATATTCAAAAACCTTGCTAACACCCCTTTACGGGTCGAATTTGATAAAGATGTGATACACGTGTTTCTTTATTTTTTTGGCTTAGTACATTGACTAAATTTCTTACCCGTGTGATGAAAAAAAAATTCCATAATAACTTTGGGAGCCCATTTGACCCACTTAGGGGTTGATTTTACAAAATAAGTTTGTTCAATTGTTGTGTTGAGTTTATTTACTGAGTTTCGTTACTCTAGCTGCATCATAGCATGAAATGGAAATCCTTCTTTGTGCAAACTTTGCAACCCCTTGATATGACCTTAAGGGTTGTTTTTCGAAAAATACAGGAAATAGGTTTCTTAGATTCTTGTGTACAATATATAAACTAAGTTTTATGACTGTAGGTGGAAAAACATTTTTTGGACCCCAATTGGACCCCTTTAGGAGTTGATTTCCAAAAAATGATTATTTGCACTTGGATTTCTATAATTTGATAAATATATTCGCAAAGTTCCATCAATGCAGTAAGTATGTTTTTATTTTACATTGTGTACTCAAAAACCATGTTAAAACCCCTTTAAGGGTAAATTTTCAAAAAGTTGTAATATACGTGTTTCTTTATTTCTTTTGTTCAGTACTGTAACAAAGTTCCATTTCCGTGTGACGAAAAAATTTTTTTTTTCATACTAACTTTGGGAGCCCATTTGACCCACTTAGGGGTTGATTTTACAAAAATGCTCAAAATTAGTTTTTTCAATTGTTATGTTGAGTATATTTACCGAGTTTCGTTACTCTAGGTGCATCATATGATGAAATGGGAATCCTTCTTTGTGCAAACTTTGAAACCCCATTAAATGACCTTAGGGGTAGTTTTTCGAAAAATGCCGAATTTAAGTTTCTTAGATTCTTGTGTGCAATATATAAACTAAGTCTTATGACTGTAGGTCGAGAAACATTTTTTGGACCCCAATTGGACCGCTTTAGGAGTTGATTTTCAAAAAAATATTATTTGCACTTGGATCTCTATAATTTGATTAATGTATTCGCAAAGTTTCAGCAATGCAGTATGAAATTTTTTTTCCGCGTTGCATACTCAAAAACGATGCTAAAACCCCTGTAAGGGTCGATTTTCAAAAAGTGGGATACACGTGTTTCTTTATTTCTTTTGTTTAGTACACTGACAAAGTTTCATGTCCGTGTGACGAAAAAAATATTTTTATCCATACAAACTTTGGGAGCCCATTTGACCCCTTTAAGAATGGAATTTCGAAAAATCCGTTCTTATTGTTCACCTAGACTATTTGAATAATGTTGGTTCCAAATTTCAAGATTGTACGTTATATGGTTTTTGCTGTATCGTGATTCCTAGAAAACACCCTGCTCTTTTATTAATATAGATTATTGTGATTATACAGACAGTACCCTGACCTGACATTTTGTGCAGGACGGGCGGACCCGAATGCACGAGCCACTGACGTCCTGTGTGTCTGTAGCTATCGCTGGTACGGTATGAACCCGCCGAAGAGTGTTGACGCTGTTGGTTACAATGTAGGTTGGTTACAAGGTGTCCGCGAAATAAGAACTCCCAATTCGATAGCAAGCTTGATAGTGGCTCCGACGGTGGCGCTCTTCGTACTGAATATTCTTTTCTTCTATTTATATCTTGCTTTTAGTTCCCGCGTCGACCGCTTGCTTGTTCACCGACAGTGGCGCCGAATGCGCATTTACTATCCTTGCAGGGAACTTAACCGCAACGAGAGCCCCACCGAGGCAGCCACTAACGTGTTATTTTTATTATAAAAACTGTACATTTTCGCTTATTCTACTTAGACTATTCTAGACCTTAGAGGAGACACCACTTGGTACTTTCTCTGAGTTCTAGACACATACATGATACCTATACCGTTAGAAAGTGCGTGTAAGCAGCTTTCTAACGGTGTACATAGGGTTTATCTATCTATTTCTGTTAGGGAACTACAGGCCTATAAATACTGTAAGTAGGGGCGCGACGACTATGCTTTGGCCGCTTGTCGCTTCGCCTGCGCCCTGCCCGTAGCATCCACATGCCCAAAAATAGTACCGATAGGTAGCCTGCGATGTGTACTATCTGTATACCTATGATCTAGACCACCTAGGGGCCTAGGTCATAGCAAAAACCCTAGAAAACATGATATGCGATAGAACATTTGCCTATAACTATGGAAATATGTACAGCAGTGCTGTTTAGGCACTTAGACCCACCAGGGCGGACCCAGATCTAGGTGCTGAGTTGGTTCCTAGATTTGGGACCTGGCTGCAAATAACTATTTGCCGTTCATATATGTGCTTAGCACATCTAGGGCATGTGGGTACTTCTATCATACTATTACCCTACGCTAATTACAAATAGCAAGTACTATGAGACCTAGGCTAGACTATCTATAAGTGATTCAGCTCACCCCTCCTCGGGATAGTGAGCTTATACACAAAACTATATTATAATTTATTAGGAAATTAAATCTAGGCTCTTAACTATCGCAGAGTTATAAAACTTAACTATATCTATACATATTATAAAACAAAGTCCTCCGCCGCGTCTGTCTGTCTGTCCTATGTATGCTTAGATCTTTAAAACTGCGCAATGGATTTTGATGCGGTTTTTTTTTAATAGATAGAGTGATTCAAGAGGAAGGTTTATATGTATAATACATGCATAATATAGTACAGCAACACTGATAATTTTAGATGTTTCTAATGTGATGTCGTAAATAAACACAATTTTTTGCGCTTTAGTCCAATCAACGAGGAAATCATTTGTATGGAGACCCTGACAATAATTCCTCTGTCGCTGAAACTTTGCAATGTGATAAAGTAACGTTTATAGATTACAGTTGACAAATTATCTAGGTTTTTTTTTATTTGGAAGATAGGTATTTATACCTATATATGAAAATCACTTCTAGCTCTCGGCGGATAATTGCTCAGTCCAAAATTCCTTCAGTATATGCCAATATATATTAATATGTATAGGTATGTATCGGTATCCAGGAATATTTAGATTTGGGAGAGTCAGGAATTTGAAAATACCTACTTTTTATCATAACTTATCCCGGAAAATTTCTCCGTCTATATATTTTTTTTTATACGTTTTAATTTCTTAAAATATATCGGTATGCACAATTATCCAGAAGATTTTACTTTTCTATCACATCATTATGAATTTTTGGCAATAACTTACTGCGGAAAATTACTCCGGCTTGTTTTATTAATTTAGTACTTACATTTCATTAAGATAAAACAGTTTTTTCAACTATCCAATAAAATTCCGACGTCGCACATGCATTTTGGAATAGTTAACTAACGTAATAGGTATCTAGCGCGCGCGCTACGGGCGCGGGAGCATAGGCGATATTTGCAATTTTGTATTGTGATAGATATATATGAGAATACAATAGAGGGGAATTTTGACAATATATTATAACGTAAAAAATAATGGCTTTTTATAAGTAGCGTATCGTTATAACGCGTTTTTCAATATAATATAGCCATTGCGAACACTCCTAATAGTAGAGGAGCCCTAGAAGGGATTTCGGGATTTATTCGAGCGCGGTAGATTAACATAAGGGAGCTACCTAGCATCCTGCTAAGTACCTCCACCCGATATAAGTACTCTATATAGAGCCACGGGTAGGGTAGCCCGTCAGATTAGTAAAAAAAATCGATCGTCATAAATACTTCAGTGCGTCAGATTAAGATAAGGTGGGTTAGCTTGTAATTAAGCTAAAAGGTGTATATTCAGAAAATCTGATGATTTGAGCGTGACGAAAGGGAGTGGGAGGATTACAAAGTTGCAAAAAAAAACGATGTCTGGACATTGTCGAGCGCGGTTGATTTTTTGTTATTTTGAAGAAAATGATCCAAAAATAATTAAAATAATATAATCTGCTGATTTCCACACGCCGAAGTAATAGAAATCGTCAATGAAGGTGAGAGCGTGTAGCTGGAGTTAGGCTAGGCATGTCTTCGTCCTTCGGAGTCACTGGACGTTCGGGGTGTGGGCCCTTTGAACGTCCATTGAGTACGGCGGTGACTCCGAGAAGGACGGCGGCGGGGTTGCGACCCCCGTCCCCGTGAGCACCGTGTCAGGTTCCCGGGGGGCTACGATGCGCCCCCCGGTGGCGGGCTCAAAGGCAAGTCACTGAGGGGCCCCTGGTGCAGATCCCACCGGAGAGCCCTGGGGTCCCCCTCTCATGTGCCGATGCGACAGCCGCGGGGGTTTTAGTGGGTAAGAATCCCACACACCCCGGTCAAGCCCCACAGCTCCCGGGGATCTTTGGAAGATTTCCCCCGAGTCAAAAAATAGGCATATATTCGTGTATGGGGAATACACGAATATATGCCTTTGTTATGTTATTTAAATTAGAGTTACATAAATCATTAATATACGAGAGATGCCTTTTAAGTTTTGTCGTTTGAAGAAAAAAACCCAACTAGAACCTTATAGTACTTTTTATTGTTTTTCAAAGTATTCACCACGTAGCTTAATACACTTTTCCATTCGCTCAAACCAGTATTATAACATTTATTCCACTCTAAAGTGGGGGTGTTCAAAATGGCTGACTTGAAAGCGTCGACTGCTTCAACACCGGACTAAAACCTTTGATCACGAAGACTTAATTTTAGGAAATGTAAAGAAATCGTTAGGGCTTAGGTCAGGACTGTATGGAGGATAGTCAAGAGTTTCTACTTTTTCCTGCTTCAAATACTCAATCGTTTGACGAGCGCTGTGTGAGCTTGCGTTGTCGTGGTACAGGTGATGCGTCGCTTTGAGTTAGATTTTCGAAGTTCGGCGATGGCTTGTGGTAAACAAACTGTGGTATACCACTCTGCGTTAACCGTTCTACGATCTTCAAGTGCAATAGTCGCAACATGGCCGGTTTTTCAAACGAACGTGGCCACCCTCTCCTTTGAAGTGCTTCGAGAACGAACAACTTTAGTCGGCTTTGGCTCGTCTTGAAAGACCCAGATTGTAGATTGTTGTTTGGAATCAGGATCGTAGGCATAGATCCAAGATTCGTCACCACTGATGATGTCGTAGACGTGATTTGACTCTACTCGGTTGAACCTTTGCAGAGTTTTCTTACACCATCTGACGCGGGCCGCCTTGTGATCGTCGGAAAGCAGATGCGGTATCCAACGGCCTAGCTTTCCAGCCAACTAGCTTTCTCACACCAAGCGCTTCATGCAAGATCTTCTGAATGGTTGTCCCTGAGATGCCTAATAGAGCCTCTATCTCTCGATACGTCACATGACGATCTTCGAGAATTAGTTGTCTCACAGCAATTATGTTATCTTCAGTGAAGGCGGATTTTGGGCGTCCTTCGCGAGATTTGTCACTAACACCATACTAGTGTTACGCTGGAATTCTAAATACCAGCGTTCGACAGTCCGCAGACATGGAGCTTCATCATTGAACACAGATGTTAGCTCTTCAAAACAATGAAGCCGTGTCAGGCCTCTTCTAAAGTTGTAAAACATTATTGCACGAAGATTTCCCTTAGAAAGATTCATTTTCGTACGTAACCTGACAGATTCCAATCGACGCTGTGACTAAACAATAGCATTAAACCTAATAATTCAATATTTAAACACATTCGAATATAGAACAGTTCCAAATTCGAAATTGCCGGGAAATATGGAAACGACAGAACATAAAAGGCAGGCCTCGTAAAGAAGAAACAAGGTCGGGCCAAGTACACTTCCCTGGGGAACACCAAATGTAGTTTTAGTGACAGCACTAATGTATTCTCCAATTTTGAGTCTTTGTTTACGATTTTTTAGATATTTTTTTAATAAATTGGTGGTAAATAAATAAAGTGGTACCACCCGTAATACCTAATCTTTCGATTTTTTCTACAAGGATGGGTACAGAGACGGTCTTAAACGCCTTTTTGAGGTCTAGAAATACAGTAAAACATTTTTCTCCATGGTCAAGTTTGTCAGCTATTAACGAAGTTTGCGTTTTCACTGCATCTTCAGTGGATTTACCTCTCCTGAATCCAAATTCTGCGTTGGACAATAATTCATATTTATCTAGGTAGTTTAAGAGTCACATTTATCAATTTTTCTATAATTTTAGAGATGGCTCGCAGTACTGATATAGGCCTGTAATCACTAACATTGTCTCTGTCACCACCCTTGTATACTGGCGTAATAATGGATTCTTTAAAAGGAAGTGGGAATATTCCATCCCTAAAAGATAAATTTACTAAATGACTAATGATCGGCACCACCTCATACCGAGCCAATTTCAAAAACTTAGTAGATATATTATCCCAACCGGGGGAACTATCGGATTTGAGATTCAAAAGTACACTGTTTACCATATTTTCCACCTATACACCGATCCCCAAGCTTGGCAGGCGGCTTGGGGATTATGGCAATCCTTCCCTCCTAAGGAGGTATTTTGTACAACAGTGGACGTGTTTCAACTGCTGATGATGATGATGAGGGTAATAGTAGGAGGGTAGTAATTTATTGGGCACGGCCTACAGCCTAAACTGCTTGATAGATTGTGACTCTTATGTCGTTCGATTCGTCTTAGTTGTGGGAGTGACATATGCTATAATTTAAAACATTACATTTATATAAATACATTAAATCAAGGATATCACGAGCAGAGTTTTTTTTCCATCGGTCAGTAATATTATATCAATTAATCGTTAGATTTTAGGCTAGCGTAACTGGAACATCGAGCTGAACCTTCTGTATAATATCTGACACGCTCGAGTATTTCAATATGACGATTTTTTTTTGCATTTTCAGAAGTTCACTACAAGCTTGCGTCATTACCGGATCGTCAGTCTTTTTAACCGACTTCAAAAAAGGAGGAGGTTCTCAATTCGTCTGTATATATATATTTTTTTTCTATGTATGTTCGCGCATAACTCTGGCAATTATGAACCGATTTGAAAAAATCTTTCTTCCATCTATTCTTTAATCCGTTAATTGGGTCCCATAAAAAAATATTGCATACGTATAAGTAGTTCCTGAAAAAACAAGAATGATGACTGCGCAGGAGAGCTGCAGGAATGCCTATATAGATGACTTTATGTCGCTTTTTACGGACAAAAATGGTCATAACTCTGGCAAATATTTACCAATTTCAATGATTCTTTTTTTATTCGAAAGATTGAACCACTGTAATGAATCTGTATGAATTTTATCACAAACGGCTAAGAACTTACTGGAGGACCATGCACGACGTGGAGGAATTTATCTGATAAAAACCATAAAACCGATGTTCTCCATTACATTACTCTGTCAAATATAAACCGATTTCGATGATTCTTTTTTTATTCGAGAGAGTAAACTACTATGATGATTCCATGCAAATTTCATCACGACCGGATATTTTTTTCTGAAGAAACATGAATTATGTAAAACTATGTAGACGATAATGTGATCATAATCATAATAGGTTTAATCATTATTTATGAAAATATCATAATATAAATATAATATAAATATAAAAGTATAAAATAAAATCTTAAAAAAAAATTGAACCGACTTCAATATCACTGAAAAGTAAAAAATAATTTAAATATTATTGAAGTTGGTGCCAAATATACACAGCAGGTACGCTAACACCAACTTCTTTAATATTTAAATTATTTTTTACTTTTCAGTGATATTGAAGTCGGTTCAATATTTTTTTAAAAGATTTTATGAATGGGAGCATTGTAAGGGTCCACTTACATCCCCTCTGATTATCTGACGCGCCAGTTATTTTTTTATTTTTTTCTACCGTTCATCTGCCCACTTGCCCACCGCGCAAGTCGGCAGATGAATATACCTTTGGTATCAGAGATACGTTCCGGCATCTAAACTATCAATATCTGACACGCTAAAGTATGTCCATGTAACGATTTTTATTTTTAATTTTTGAAAGCTTGTAGTCGCTTTCCCCTCCACTGAGAGGGGAACATCATTTAACATTTTATTCTTCTTATCAACTAATCTACAAAATCTATTAGGTCCTCACGACGCTCGATTAAATCCACATTTAGCATCAATGCCTCCCCAGCTACAATAGTAAGTAAAGTAAACGAACGCGCGGCGCAGTCACAAAATATAATAATTAATATTTCGTGGCAGGGTCGCGGCGGCCGGCGAAAGAAACCCCCCCGCGTGCCCTCTTCCCATACCCCGCACCGCTCATTTCTCAATGCCGCGCCCGCGCGTAATACGTTCATCATTTAATAATATTCATATTCTTAAATTCCTACATACAACCGAAATTTTACTGGATTCTTTTAAAAACCTATTTATGTATGTGTACTGTAACTAGTAAATTAATAAAAAGGGGCAGAGCAATTTTCCGCAGTAACTTATTGGCAAAAAACTGTAATGCTAAGATAAAATAGTTAAAATTTCTGGATAATTGTGCATACCAATACATTTTAAGAAATTAAAACGTATAAAAAAATAAATATAGACGGAGCAATTTTCCGGAACAAGTTATGGTACAAAATAGGTATTTTCAAATTCCTGCCTCTCCCAAACCGAAATATTCCTGGATTCAGATGCATACCTATACATATTAATATATATTGGCATATACTGAAAGAATTTTGGACTGAGCAATTATCCGCCGAGAGCTAGAAGTGATTTTCATGTTTAGGTATAAATACCTAACTTCCAAATTAAAAAAATCCGAGATAATTTGTCAACTGTAATCTATAAACGTTACTTTATCACATTGCAAAGTTTCAGCGACAGAGGAATTACTGTCAGGGTCAAACCCTTCATTGATTGGACTACTTACATATCAAACGCTGGCTGAACCCTACGAGATATATTAAAATAATGTACTACATTATTGTACACCTTAACAAGGGCTACAAAAAAGGTCACGATATATGTTTATCTCTTAGGGATAACCCACAGTAACCATTTTTTATCCTTTACTTTTTATGAGAAATAGTTAACTATTAATAAATTGTTGTTAGCATGAATTTGTCCCTTCTTCAATATAACGTAAACTTCACTAATATTTAAACCAATGACAAAAAAGCTGTGAACATTCATACCGCTAGGTTAAGGTTAAGCAACATAAGTCAAGGTCATTAAATACATGGGTGAACCGATTTGTATGAAATTTTGTGTGCATGTCGGGTAGTTCTGAGAATAGGTCGTAAAGTACATATCATGCCGGGTTAAGCAACGTTAGGCAAGGTCATTACATAGATGGGTGACAGCGGCGACTCCAAAGATGACGGTGACGGGGTTGCGAGCCCTGATCCCGTGATCACGGTGCCAGGTTTCCGGGGGCTATAATGCGCACTGGTATTTGGTGCAGATCCCACTCGAGGACAAAGGTGTGGCGATGCGACAGCCGCAGGGGTTTAAGTGGGTAAGTATCCCAGATACCATGATTGACTAGGATATAAAGAACGAGAGGAGGGTGCAAGAGAGGAGCGAGAGGGAGAGTGGATTCGAGGAGAGGGTGATGGGGCGAGGGATAGGGGGATTAAGATGGAGCAAGGGGGAGTGAGGGGGAGCAATGTGGGAGAAGAGAGAGGGGGAGGGGGTTCAGAGAGAGGACAGCGGGGAGGATGAGGGGAAGTGTGATGGGGACCGAAGCGGGAGGGGGAAAGAGAGAGGAGAGAGAGCATAGAATTAGATTTTTCTTATAAGATAGAGAGATGGAGAGAGAAATAAATCAAGGGAGGAGGGACAAAAGGGCAGCAAAATGTAATAAAAGCGCGGGCGGAGCTGCGCGGGTCAGCTAGTATTACTATAAAACACAACACTCTGTAACACAAACACTATTTTGTCTTTTCGTAAACGTCGTCTTGTGGTCATCCTGAACACATTTATTTGGGCTTGGATTGATTATCTACTATCTTCTACTATATAAAAATAAGTCGGGTTTTCCTTCCTGACGCTATAACTCCAGAACGCACGAACCGATTTCCACGGTTTTGCATTCGTTGGAAAGGTCTCGGGTTCCGTGAGGTTTATAGCATATACAGATAGAAAATTCAGGAAAAATTTCAATAGAAAAGCGGGAAAATCTTTTTTCACATACAACGCATTAATTTTTTTTAGCATGAATTTATCCCTTCTTCAATATAAAGTAAACTTCACTAATATTTACAGAAATACATACATACATGTAATCACGCCTCTTTCCCGTAGGGGTAGGCAGAGACCACTTCTTTCCACTTGCTACGATCCTTACATACTAATATTTACACCAATTAAAAAATAGCTGTGAACGTTGTTCTTACCTATAGATTAAGGTTAATTAAGCAACATAAGGCAAGGTCATTACATATATGTATATGGGTGGGTATTATATAGATGGGTGAACCGATTTGTATGAAATTTTGTGTGCATATCGGGTAGGTCTGAGAATAGTTCGTAAAGTATATTTCATGCTGCTAGGTTAAGCAACGTTAGGCTAGGTCATTACATATATGGGTGACGGCGGCAACTCCGAGGAGGACGATGACAGGGTTGCGAGCCCCATCCCCGTTATGATGGTGCCAGGTTTAAGGGGGCTATAATGCGCACTGAGGGGTATTTGGTGCAGATTCCGCTGGAGAACCCAGGTCCCCACTCTTATGTGGCGATGCGACAGCTGCAGGGGTTTAAGTGGGTTAGAATCACAGATACCATGACGACGATATATAGAACGAGAGGAAGTTGCCAGAGAGAGGGGGGAGGATTCGAGGAGAGGGTGAGGGGTAGGAGGACTAAGATGTAGTGAGGGGGAGCAAGGTGGGAGAAGAGACAGTTGGAGGAGGTTCAGAGAGGGGACAACGGGGAGAGGAAGGGGGGAGTGTGACGGGGACTGAATCGGGAGGGGGAAAGAGAGAGGAGAGAGAGAGCATAGAATTAAATTTTTCTTATAAGAGAGAGATGGAGAAAGAAATAAATCAAGGGAGGAGGGAGAAAAGGGGAGCAAATAGTACCTAATAAAAGCGCGGGCGGAGCTGCGCGGGTCAGCTAGTTTTCAGATAAAATCTTCATGTGTCTCGTCACTCTTGCAAGTTAAGGGTTTTCCTTTATGAATCTGAATGTGCGCTTGTAAATATTCTTTTCTGGTAAAACGTTTATTGCAAAAATTGCAAGCGAAGGGTTTGTCACCTGTATGAATCTTAATGTGCCTTTGTAAAGTTGATTTTTGGGTAAATCGTTTATTACACAAATTGCAAGCGAAGGGTTTGTCATCTGTATGAATCATAATGTGCCTTCGTAAATCTGCTTTTTGGGAAAACAGTTTCTTACACATATTACATGCGAAAGATTTGTCTCCTGTATGAATCTGTATGTGTTTTTGTAATTGGCCTTTTCGGGCAAATCGTTGATCACACAGATTGCAAGCGAAAGGTTTGTCACCTGTATGATTCTGAATGTGCACTTGTAAATATGCATTTCTGGTAAAACGTTTATTGCACAAATTGCAAGCGAAGGGTTTGTCACCTGTATGAATCTTAATGTGCCTTCGTAAATCTGCTTTTTGGGAAAACAGTTT
The DNA here is from genome assembly GCA_911728495.1 of Furcula furcula. NCBI lineage: Eukaryota > Metazoa > Arthropoda > Insecta > Lepidoptera > Notodontidae > Furcula > Furcula furcula. The sequence goes on from OU452242.1 coordinate 55,640,877, forward strand.
CTTACACATATTACAAGCGAAAGATTTGTCTCTTGTATGAATCTGGATGTGTTTTTGTAAATAGTCTTTTCGGACAAATCGTTGATCACACAGATTGCAAGAGAAAGGTTTGTCACCTGTATGAATCTTAATGTGCGCTTGTAAATATGCATTTATGGTAAAACGTTTATTGCACAAATTGCAAGCGAAGGGTTTGTCACCTGTATGAATCTTAATGTGCCTTCGTAAATCTGCTTTTTGGGAAAACAGTTTCTTACACATATTACAAGCGAAAGATTTGTCTCTTGTATGAATCTGGATGTGTTTTTGTAAATAGTCTTTTCGGACAAATCGTTGATCACACAGATTGCAAGAGAAAGGTTTGTCACCTGTATGAATCTTAATGTGCGCTTGTAAATATGCATTTCTGGTAAAACGTTTATTGCACAAATTGCATGCGAAGGGTTTGTCACCTGTATGAATCTTAATGTGCCTTCGTAAATCTGCTTTTTGGGAAAACAGTTTCTTACACATATTACAAGCGAAAGATTTGTCTCTTGTATGAATCTGGATGTGTTTTTGTAAATAGTCTTTTCGGACAAATCGTTGATCACAAAGATTGCAAGAGAAAGGTTTGTCACCTGTATGATTCTGAACGTGCCTTTGTAAAGTTGCTTTTAGGGCGAATCGTTTATTACACAAATTGCAAGCGAAGGGTTTATCACCTGTATGAATTTTAATGTGACTTTGTAAATTAGTTTTTTGGGAAAACAGTTTATTACACATATTGCAAGCGAAGGGTTTGTCACCTGTATGTAACTTAATGTGCCTTTGTAAATGATGTTTATGGGTAAACCGATTCTTACAAATATTACAAGCGAAGGGTTTGTCACCAGCGTGAACCAGTAAGTGCGTATATAAATTCCACTTTGTTCTGAAGCACTTTTCACATACATCACAAATATACGATTTGTCGGCTATTTCTTTAAAACCTTTATGGCAATGTCTTGTTTGTACCTCGTTATAATTTTTAATATCAGATTTAAAATTAAACTGTTTTTTATCAATTACATTATAACTGTTATCTTGTTTGTCCTGCGTACTATCGTTATTTATAATTGGAGTAATATTTTTATCATTAATTAACTCAGACTCGGTTGCCAGTACCATCCCAATGTCTCTAACAATATTATCGTATTTTGTGTTTTTTACACAATCTGCAGTCTTAGTTGTTTTAAACACTTCCAAGGATTCATTTTCAACAGACGCTTCTGAAAAGAAGGAACGCAATAGTGACAAGCTCATCGGTGTTGTTGTGACGAAAAGAACATGTCGCTCATAAACTTGTGTATCATAATTTATTAGAATTCAACTTCAAAGTAAAAAGGATTCAATAATATCATACCATGAGCGTGGTCGTCCAAATATTCCTCGTGTTCATGTTGTGTGACATGTGTCTCCTCAATCTTGCAGCTGACAGCGAGCAACAGCTCCTGCTCATCCGGCATTACCTGTGATCCAATCATGGTTGGTCCGATGCTGACCTCAGGTGACACTGCAACCACAGTATCAATGAGACATTGAATATTTTTAGAAAAGACAAACACCGACAAAAAAGCATTAAATAACGAAAATTGCCGACTTTAATATGTTAAAGTCGGCGCCAGTGGGTATTGGATGGAACATCACTGTTTTGTATCATAGAGTAATAATGATTGTATTTGATTAGCATTGTGTCATGACGTCTCTGATTAAAAGTATTATTTATTCAAAATCTATTGTGTCTAAGCTTTTCGAGACGTTTGTACACAGAAAACTGTATTCACTTTGTCACAGCCAAATTTTGCAGGAACACCATGGTTTCGTAAATGATCCAGATCAGCCGTAAATAATTTAATTGTTTTTTCTAAATACCTTATTTAAAAATATGGATAAACGCATGCAAACTGGTGCTGTGTACATTGATTTTCGCAAGGCTTTGTACAGAGTAAAAAAAACCTTAGATCATATAAAAGAAATAGATATGACGCGCGGAACTAACAAATGACGCCGGGCACGAGGAATATGAAAACACAAAGTGCTATGATTCGGCCCGCAGTGATCGCAAGCCACGATCGGGAGCGCACGTCTGGTCACAGCAAAAAAAAACATCGAAACTATGCGGTACTGTGTAATAAAATATTGTAAAAACACTTCAGATAAATTAAGAAAGAATACTGGATTACCATTTCATAGATAAATTTCTACAAGTAATAGATTTCTAATTAATTTGGTGAATTTTTTGATCCCACAAATTCGGAACACAAAACCTCACCAAAGTCATACGGTGTTGTCATACTGCGCAAATTATTTTCCCATAATATATCCCATCTTTTGTGGGTAACTTATTTGATGTTAGGAAATAAATATTAATAGATTAATTTTAAAGATTTTAACCGACTTCAAAAAAAGGGGGTTCTGTATTCAACACGTATGTATGTTTTATTAATAAAATTGCGTAATATTAACGTAATGTTAGTCCATGTGGGCATCTAAACAAATGTACTGTAAATGGTAGTATGTATGTAAGTTTGCCAACGTATTTCTCAGAAACTGCAATTCCTATTTCGATAATTCAAGAGAGGATTGGACATAGGTGTTAATAGTTTCAAACAAGTTAGGAGCTGTAGTTTAGTTGCTTACACCCAATATTATTTAATAGGTTAACATCTTACTAATAATAGTATATTAGTAACTAAATAACTTACATCAAAATGATCTTCATAGAAATAAATCGACGAATTTAGACTTATTGCAGAAGGGTCCCGTCGTGCAAGAGTTAGCCACTTAACTCTTATTGTTTTCGTGTTTGAAACATAAACATATAACTTATCAGGGGTTTTTATTGACGTGCTTTTACACAGAGGCACACCACAATACTTGTATTTAGAATTCATTTTCAGGTTCTTGTAAAAATTGAATACAACAATTCTATTTCTCTAATAAAACCCACAGATTGACAGATGTTTACACCGGACTGACGTCACAAAATGGCGGCATGCACCAGCCTTCGTTTTGGAACTAAATTCAAACTGTAATTTTATAATTGAAAATAATGCTATTGTAAAATAATAATATTGTAAGTTTAATACAAAAATATGTATATTTTCGGCAATAGTATACCTGTAAGTACATAATAGAATATTTTTTCAAAATTAGTCATCATGCCTATTATCGGGTCGGGTGCTTATCCTGTAATCATCGTAGTAGTGTACTCTTTCGAATAAAAAAATAATCATCGGAATCGGTTCATATTTGTCAGAGTAATGTAGGGGAGTATATTTGCCAAAGTTATCACCATTTTTTGTTGCTTATTATATCATCTTTAGGCATTTTAGCAAATTATTAAAACGCGCCATTCCTGTTCTCTCAGGAACTTTTTGTTCATTCGTAACATTTTTTGATGGGACCCTTTCAGTGGATTGGACTAACGGTACAAACAAAAAAATATTAAAATCGGTTAACAATTCCCGGAGTTTTGCGTGAACATACATTAAAAATATATATGTAGGTATACAGTCGAATTGAGAACATCTTCCCTTTTTTTGAAGTCAGTTAAAAATTCAAATTCGTCTATAATAGTCGTTTGCAGGTTAGTATCATGCCACAGCCAGACATATGCAACAAACTTAAAACGGCTCTCCTCCTTTTGCTACTGCTGGTGTTAGTTAACACACAATACTTACTTCGGAGCGAGTTCAATATATTTTCGTTAATTACTTTTTAGATAATTTTCTTTAGTCGAGTTCTAAAAATAGTTTATTTTATAAATTATAATAATAATAGCAGCGTTTTCCCTGAAAGAAAACGCATATTAAACTACTTACCTTATTCGAAGCTTATAATGAGAGCGGCACTTCCGGTTTCCCGTCATATTTCTTCCTATTGGTCTACTTCACTGTGATTTGATCGGACGTGACGTCATATTGCCAGGCGGGTGGGGGGAGCTGTTGTAAAACACGCTCACTCCATTCGTGTTCATTGTGTCGAAGAAATACCAGGCAGGTTTAAAAGTAAGCTTCGAATAAGGTAAGTAGTTTAATATGCGTTTTCTTTCAGGGAAAACGCTGCTATTAAACCACAGTACCGTTATTCGAAGCTTATAATGAGACGTGTTTGTTATCGCCTGGTAATATCTGTAGATTAATGACGCCAATGTGATTTACGGATGTATTTTAAATATCCAAGTATGAATTTTAAATAAAAATTCAATAGATTGTATTCTTATATATATATTTGTATATGCTAATAATTTCTTTTAGAAACGAGTAGCAGAGAAAGAGAAGAGAAGGAGAATAGAACTGTATCAGCCATTAAAATCAATATTATGGCAATTATTCATTGTGTTTTGTTAAACAATCCAGTACAAAAGTAATTTTTTTTCGTGCGATGTGTTTTTGACTTCGGCTTTATAATACAGTTTAAAATGTATTAAAAATCTCCAATTTCAATGTGCTAGCTATTATTAAAAACCACTACGCCTGTGACGCATGATAGGTAATTAATTAAGCTAAATTATGTTCGTGATTTTAGTCTTTTTGACCCATCAATAAAGATAACTGAATACATATACAATTTGTTTTTAAACACAACGCCAGGTACTGCGATGTTGTGTACTTTGCAGTACGTGGCCTTCCGATTAACGCACTTCTTGGACACGACTATGCTTTACAGAGTACTAGGTGATGTTACAATGTTTACCTCTAATTATTATGCAGTGTGATAATCTTTAGCATCCAGCAAGCAACAGTGTGAAGGGTAGACTTCATTTTGTGTAGTAATAGATAAATTATATGGGATTTTTATCTAAACTCTATTAAGGCATTACTCTAGTCATTAGTCAGGGTCTTTTTATAAATGTTAAATCGTCTATACATGGCTATATATGCATGTATGTGTTCTATATGTGAAGTAAGCTACTTTGAAAATTGCTCACTAAATCATATCCTAAATAGATGAGTAAAGGATAAGTAAAATCGATTTAAGAACATGTTGCTAAGAATTGACAAGCAAGTAACTGGACTGATCAGTATTGTACATTGTCAGAGTTAGGCAATAATAATACCAAACAACAATGATTGATGCTCGAATCCGCTATAAACTAGCAAAAAATGTGTCAATATTTCGAGTTATTTTTATTTAGTTTAGAAAATCAAGACCAGCTCATGATGATTCCAAACTACTTCGTGAATTTTTAATGTAATATTTGGTTCGATTTGAAAGGTCCAGTCTGGATCACCAAAACTCAAATTTTTAAGTTTCAGAACGAAAGATTATTGTCTGTATGCGAAAACTAGGACTCTTTAAAAGTTGTGTCATATGAATAGTTGACTCAAAACTCGTTCAAGAACAGAGTCTGCTCTCCGAAATAATTCAGGGCCAATACGATTAAATATATAAATAATCTATACCAGAATACTTCAGACAAGTTAGTATATGTTCACTGAATACTCGAATAATCATACATGGAGGATGATTTGTAGTCTTTCTGCTCCAAAGTACCTTAAATATTTATGGACATTATGTACCCCATATATCTTAATATTTGTCTCGAAGGTATTGTATAAAATATTATCAATAAAATTTGATTTGTATTAAAGAACTAATTGAAAAATATAATATTCATAAGCATCTGTGAATGGTTGGTCCCACCCCCTGTCTGCATACTAGTTTCCCTTACCTCTGTAAAGGAAACTTGTGTTGTCACTTTGTAATAAATGCGAAATTACAAGAGATAGTAAGCAGGAATGCAAATATTTCTTTTGGTTGCAATGCAACTGCTTTCTTTATATTTTCTTACTCCCGACATTGATCGGAAGTTAAATTATGGGGTTAAAGAACCTTTATTCTCATTAGAACAATTACAGTTCGTACAATTATACGCCTGTTCTCCGCAATTGTGAATGAGGACTGCATTACTTTTGGCTAATAATACAGGCGATGCATTTTTGCCACAACTTGGTTACTTACACCCGGTTACACCCACAGAGTTCAGTTTGATATTTTTATAGAAACTCGTGAATGATTCCATCATTATGGATCCCCAGAATTCCCAATTATAAGAGTACATACCTTTTAACTTTGAAATGGGATATAGTATAGAAAAAGTAATGGTGGTCTTCAAATAAAGGACATGTCCCCACATCATATCCATTCATTGTTTGAAGAACTTTCTTAAAATGTTGTATTCAAAACTTTGATAAACTATTAGCAGTTTACGCTCTACTGGTCCTGATATTTTAAGACAGTAAAAATAAGGGACCTTGATTACGATCCAAGACGTGACTGCAAGCCAGGGTTATGAAAATTATATATTTATATATAATTGATTCATAGAATCACGTACGTGCAATTTTGTATAGCAACTGCAACCTTCTTCTGAAAGGTCAGGTCAAAAGTCAGAACAAACTCCCCAGAAAAAGGTTCTTAATTAGATGATGTGCCAGGCACACACACTGTTAATGTCTTAATATCTCTGCTGAATTTAACAGAAAAACAGGCTCTCTTGAAGAGCAATATGCAGTTACCACTCCTGCAGGGAACTGTTACTTATTGGGGTACCCTGCGGAGGTACGTAATTGCTAAAAACACCGTCAATGTCACTATGCTTATAATAATAATATCCTGGGACAACCCACACACGGCCATCCGATCCCAAACCAGATACAGTCTGCACAACGGCAACCATACAACTATTATATCGATAAATAGTAACAAACTTGGTGGGAATCGAACCCACGACCACTGAGTAGGAGTCAGGGTGTCTGAAAACGACGGGCCAGTCAAATTATTATAATGAAATGGACTTCAGAAAATAGCTTTCAGACTGACAAGAATGCCAAAATTGATTTTGAAAATTAGGTACGTGCTCTCTCCACGAGCTATACATGTTACTGTCCATGCGAGGGAGGTTAAATCTTTGTGTATCCACCCTGCGAGGGTGAGTAATAAAATATGCAGTCCTTGCGAAGGACAATATACTGATGGTGAAATAGACTTCAGCCAGCCAACCACTTCCAAATTGACAAATCAAAATTTATTCTAAAAACCGGACACTGTACGTGCTCTCTCCACGAGCTATACATGTTATTGTCCCTGCAAGGGAGGTTAAATCTTTGTGTATCCACCCTGCGAGGGTGAGTAATAAAATGTGCAGTCCTTGCGAAGGACAATATACTGATGGTGAAATAGACTTCAGCCAAACCACTTCCAAATTGACAAATCAAAATTTATTTTAAGAACCGGATACATGCTCTTTATGAGCAACTAAGAAATAAAATAAATAACTATACTTATATACATATGTATCACGGGATGGAGCTTTATTATTTATATTTATATATATATATACATATATGCCCCTGCACCACCCTGCGAGGGTGGTGGTTTGTGCAACACCACGCAATTTAAAATGAATCTAGAAAATATGCCACGTGATGGTACTTAATGCTGATGGTGAAGTAGAAGTCAGCCAACAACGGTCAGACTGACAAGATCGTCAAAATTGATTCTGAATCAGGTGCGTGGTCATGATCAACATACATAAGATGATACATACCATCCTGCGAGAGGTTAATTATTTGTATATCCATCCTGCGAGGGTGGGCGATAATATTTGCAAACGTTATGCAAAGGAGAATAGAAATTAGACCTCGTACCACGCGATGGTACTCTATGCTGGTGAAGTAGACTTCAGCCAACATCTTTTAGGCTTTGACAAGATTATCAAAATTAAATCTGGACACTAGGAGCTTGCTTTACGACGAGCAACTGTACATGTACTGCCTCCGAGATGGGAGGTTTATAATTTGTGCACCCATCCTGCAACGATGGATGGCAACTTGTGCCATGAGATAGTACTTTATATTGATTGTAACCATACGAGGCTTGCCATATATATATACGTGAATTTTGTGTATTAGTCACTAAAAGTTACTGCGTTGCGTACGCATGCACTGGATTTCTCCAAGACAAACAGATTTGTTAATATGATAGCATCTCTACGTTTCTCAATACTCAATAATGCGTCGCACAAACTTATTGAAAACGTTCTAAGAGATTTTAAAGAAAACCGTAATTGTATTTCAATTAACTTTGAGACAGTTATATTTCCACCTTTCCGCTCACAGACTATAATAGTAATGAACCTACATAGCCCACACAAGAAGACTACGAAATATTGTCATGCAAGCAATGATACAATGATATTGTATATAATATCATTGCCTGCTATTTTAGCAGCATTTTTTTTTTTTTTTTGTTAGATACAACAAAAAATATGGTCGCAAATGGTTTGTCTGTAAAATTGAGGTGGCGGCCACAATTATAAGACTTAAATACTCCATTTGTACTGTATCTAGGCTTTTAATTCCCAATCCTAGGTTACCCTATGAGTATAGTTCTACTTGTCAGCACACGTGAACTTACAGATACCGCACAATCAACGTAATATATTAACAAAACTCACTTGTTTACTGAATTTATCCAATTATCACACCACATTGATAACGCCTGAGCGCCTTTTCTTCAAGTACAACTAATGTCACTGTTTCACTGTTCAGATTTTATTATTGTAAATTGACCATCCATTCTGAAAAAAGCTTAGAACGAACTGTAAGAGATGTATTATTATCGTAGAACTCGTCTACAAAATAATTCTGCAAATGCTTAAAACTGCAGGTAGATGTACTATATTATCGTAGGACTTGGCTACAAAATAGTTCTGCAAATGTTTTAAACTGCAGGTAGATTACAAATTGTAATATTACATTTTTATGTGTCCGTAACTAAGTGTTACTTTATCTACTTAGAAATATTGTACATATAAGCTTACCCACATTAAACTTTAATAAAAATATCAATTCAGCACAAGTATTAAATATTAATTTTTAAAGTTTTCAAATATACAAATTACTGTCAATGGGCTAAACGAAAAATGATTAATACAAATTTTAGACCAACATAGCCCAATTTACTTGCACTATATTCAAACCACACTATTTAATAGTATAAAACATTTCATTATCAATAGTATAAAACATTTCATTAGGAACACAAACAAAACGAACGGCAAACACCGTTAAAAATGTTTTGTACTTACGTGCATTTTGTTCGGCTTCAACTATCTGTAGCAAATATTGTTATTCAATATTTGGAATTATTTAGATTTAGAACTTAATTTAAATTCCACAAACAGCTGTATATTGTAGCCTCGGACGGGTGTCCGTGACGGGAAACAAGACGCCAATGGACACGAATGGAGTGAGCGTGTTTTACAACAGCTCCCCCCACCCGCCTGGCAATATGACGTCACGTCCGATCAAATCACAGTGAAGTAGACCAATAGGAAGAAATATGACGGGAAACCGGAAGTGCCGCTCTCATTATAAGCTTCGAATAACGGTACTGTGGTTTAATCATTAGTATCAATAAGTCAAAATTTGAAAGTCCCCTAAGATAAAGAAAAATACTCGGGAGATTATTTCGGGTACTGGTAACTCTACGCACACACAGGTAATTGTATCCGTACACAGAAATCGCAGCTTACGCACACACCGGCAAGGTCAAACTGGCGTCACTTATTTGTTCCGTGCGCGTGGTCTATGTATTCTATAGTCTAAGAGTAAAACATAATTTTCTTCTATAAAAAAAAATAGCACGTATTCGTGGTAGGTCACGCTGTTGGTTTATTTCGTGACAATGTGACGAAAAATTGTAAAAAATAGATATACTTAAGTCTAGCAATATACATTTGAGAGCAAAAAATCGCACTTAGACTTTTTTCAGTTAGGGTTCCTTTTCATAAATTTTAATTGTAATTGAAAAAATTGCAATGGTAGAGGAAAGTCACCAAATATGAGATTCCTTAATTTTTCCAAAAATATAAGTTTGAAACGCAACACACGACCATCTTCTATTTCATTCGGTCGCTTTACTACCGCACTCACACCATCGTGGATATACCGGCACCGCTACTCGTGTGCCAATCGTGTTTTGTTTTGTTGTCACGCAGAAAATTTTAAAGGTATGTAATAAATGAGTATTACCAGTTATTATGTATGTATACATAAGTCTTATACTATTGAGTACATCGATAATATGTTTATCTAACATTTTATGACCTGTAGTTAAAATATAGTGACTTGTTTTTTTTTTATATTTACGAGTTTGGTCTGGTATAAAAATCCAAATATGGACCAGTCGTTATCCAGTTTGATGAAAGCAGTGAATATGATGAGTTGATGGACCGTATCTCCTGATTCTGCTGATACAGAAAGTATGTTCTGTATGAGACTATTTTCCATGGATAAAAGTGGAGAAAGCTGGATTAAGTGCATAATGTGTTGGCTCTGGGCACATTATGATTGTGCTGGCCCAGAGTTTGATATCTACTTGGATCTGTGACTTTTGCAAGTGAATTAAGCAAGTTCTTTCATTTATATTTTATTTTAAATTTATTTGATCTCATAGATAGATGTCTATTTTTGTCATTGATATGATGATATATGGTTATATTCCATACTAGCTGACCCGCGCAGCTCCGCCCGTGCTTTTATTATGTTTTGCTCGTCTCTCTTTCCCACTTCGATCCTCGTCACACACCCCCTCTTCTTCTCCCCGTTGTCTTCTCTGAACCCTCTCCCTCTCTCTTCTCCCAACTTGCTCCACCTAACTCCCCCGATCCCTCACCCCCTCCTCAAATCCCCTCTCAGTCTCTCTTCTCTTTTGCTCTCCTCCTCCTCTCATGTCCTCTCGTTCTATATATCCTCGTCAATCATGTTATCAGCGGCATAAAATATACTTTATGACCTATTCTTAGACCTACCCGATATAGATACCGGACCAGCTTACCCCTTACAAAAATTGACCTTTCGCCACTGCCATATCTTATGCAAACTAAATGTCTGCTCAGTCCCTATTGTATATAGCGTATTAATACATATCTTAATGATTAACTGATCAGTCTATAATTACCCTATTGACATACAAAGGAAATTACATGGTAATATGTGCAAGTAATGTTTCACTGCTTAGCCCCTATGAAACATAGCGTGATGTTTTATATACCAATTTATACCCCTACTTCTACACAACACATCAGTGAAAGTCTTATCAGAATCCATCCACGGGTTTTCAAATAGTACCTGGACGAACAGAACGACAGACCGACAGACAGACAATAATTAAAAAAAAAATTGTTTTGGCCTCTATGTCGATAGTATAGTGTGGACATATATATTAGAAAATGACATAGAAATTTTGGAAAAATATTCAATGTACAGAAAAAGTGCTCTTTGAGTTATATTATAGTATAGAAGATATGGGTACCAATTCCATATTTGGTCACTCATTTGTGATTTTGTTTTTTTTTTGTATTATTTTAATATACACACATCAAAAGTGTCTAGGGATCAACATATATTTTTGCAATAACTTTTCTCCTGATTGATATTAATTAAAATTTTCTTTAAGGATTCATCAAATAAAGTGTTTTCGTTTGTCACAGTAACGATAAACCAAGTCACCTTTGCATTAATAAAGAAATTTGCCATTTTCCTAATAAAGGGATTTTTGACATTTGAACCACTAACACAAAAGTTCGAAAAAAAGACTGAAATAACAGTTTTCTTTAAAATTTTATTGGGTAACTTAAACAATTAATAATCCGTGTTTCTACCGCGAACACTAACAACACAAGAACATCGGTTTGGCATACTCAAAATGAGTTCATCCAAATCACGCTGTGGAATGGCCGCCCATGTTCGTTGCAACAACAAAAAAAGGTCTTCTTGCGACTGGATACCCTCCATATTCGGCAGAGCTCTTCTCTGTAGCATATCCCATGCATGCTCAATCGGGTTCAAGTCTGGCGACTGAGCAGGCCAGGGCAGGACATTGATGTTAGCTGCGGCGAGAGTCTGTCTTACAACTCTTGCGGTGTGCGGTCGTGCATTATCATGCATTAACTGAAATAAGGGACCGATTTGCACTTGTAGAGGAACGATGACGTCTGATACAATCGTCTCAGCATAAATTTGAGCGTTGAGGTTGCCTCTGATCCAAATCAACTCAGTTCTTCCGCCGATCCAAATACCCGCCCATACCATGATGGTTCCACCACTATAAGGATGGACTTCCTGGCAGGATTTTAATCGCTGTTGGCGTCCAGGGGTTCTCCAGTGTCGTATACGTCTTGTATCCGGTCTCATACCAAAACGAGACTCATCAGAAAAGCACACGAAACGCTATTGTTCTTCTGCCCAATTTCTGTGTTCAAGAGCCCATTGATATCGAATCCTACGATTGTGCATTGCTATAGGTGGTACCCGTAGCGGTCTTCGGGAATGAAGGTTCACTTCATGCAAGCGGTTTCTGACTGTTTGGTCGCTAATTAAGTTCCCTGAAGAGTGATGAAGCCTCACGGCTAACATCATGGCAGTTATTGTTGGAGCTCTTCGAGTTAAGATTTGAATATATCGGTCTTGTCTCCGTGTGGTGCAGCGATACCGTCCTCCATGGCGCTCAGCCACGGTACCAGTGCTTCGGTAACGTGTCCAAAGTCGACTGATAACACTCTGACTTGTATTCAGAGCTAAAGCCACAGTACGTTGCCGGGAACCAGCTTCTATCATTCCCACGGCTCTGAGCATTTCTTCCCTGCTTAAATGACGTCGCCGCTCCATAATAACGTTGGTTTTAATCAGTAGTAGGGAAACAGTAGCACTAAATTAATGTCTTCAATGCGTTGTATGTTTTTATAGGGAAAATATTGACAGCTGATTTTCATCTTTTACTCGAATTTGATTCACAGTTCCTGATTCAAATTATGAAATGCACCAAAAAGGATCCATATAAATTTATAAAATCATAAATTTATTACAAAGCCACATCTCAATCTCAAGAAATCCGCTTAAAAATGCTTGATCCCTAGACACTTTTGATGTGTGTATTTGATAAAATAACATTTAACTATTTTCTTTGTAGTTTATTTTTAAATCCCTAAAACAAAATGGTATTCGATATTTGGTGACTTTCCACTAATTGAATGTTTGTTCCAGTACTTTTCTAATGATATCAAAAAATAGCATACAAAATATCCATAAGGGGTTTTAGAGCACAAAACCGAATAACACGAAAAATTACAAATTCAGCTTTCGAGAGACTGAAAATCAAACATAAAATCACTGTACATTTTTTTTTTAATAACGTGTATTCCCTCGCCCTAACCACAGCTCTTAATCGGTTTTTAATGGACCGTATTAATTGTACAATAAAATCCTGAAGTATAGCGTTCCACTCCTATTCAATGGCAAGTTGAAGCCCTCGGAGACGCGTAGGAGCCGGGTTTATTGCCCGAACTCTTCTTTTAAGCTCATACCAGACATGTTCAATCGAATTGAGATCAGGACTACGAGCTGGTCACTCCATTGCGATGTTTCCCACATCTTCCATGTAGTCGCGAACTGTTCTGACGACGTGCGGTCTGTTGATCTAACAGCTGTCAGCCCTCTCGATCTTGGTCCAGTATTCGCCCCAGTGACGAATACATTGTCCGTTTTAGTGTCCAGCATTATGCCTCCCCAAAACATACACGATCCACCTCCAAAAGCAACACGTTCGCTTATGCGGCATTGCGCAAATCGCTTTGATGACCTTCTATAGATTCTAGAGCGTCCATCATCACCATGTAGAGCCATCCTACACTCGTCAGAGAACATAACAGCCCGCCACTGTTCATACGTCCAATTTAAATGTTCCCTGGCAAATTGTAGTCGGACTTGTCGGTGAGCTGTGGTCAACTTTAGACCATTTGCTGGTCGATGTGCAGTCAATCCTCCATCCTTCAGCCAATCTTCTTCTAACTATCCACCGACTTACGCTGACATTGCGAACTTCTTGAAGCTGATGTCCCAGTTCAACCGCGCGTTCAGCAGTCGATTTCTCAAAGAACTTGTCACAAGAAAGCGGTCATCACGCTCTGATGTTGTGCGATCACGACCCGATACTGGTCGTCGAATGTAGCCACAAGCCTCTTGATATCTCTGGTATACACGTCGAACAGAGTAGAGACACAAATTTAGCTGTCGAGCAAGTTGGCTTTGATTTTGTCCTGCTTCAAGCAAGGCAATAAATTGAGCGGCTTCTGCGGGCGTACTATCCATATTTTGTCAGAAATTCCGTAATATTCCAGAAGGTGGTGTTATCACGTTGACCTTCAGTGTGCAACTGATTAAAAATGTACGTAGATCTTCTCGCGACATCCCCTAGGGGTGTCCGGGGCAACTGAACGGGACAACGGTCCCTTGCAGTGGTTTCATTCGCCGCCTGCAAAGACAGGCGTGTCACTGGGGGGGCCCTGGGGCCAGAGGTCTTCAGCTATGTTTTTCTCGGCGCTGACGAGATCTAGCACGCTGGGTTCTTTCCCTTGCGGGGGGGAGGCCCTGCGTGCGATCAGCTTGCCAGTGCCGGACTTGTCTCGCTGGGTGTTGGTCAGCCGGTGGTTGCTAGGTGAGCCAGGCTTCTGAGGATTATGGGGACCGGGTCCTCCTTGGCTGCTAGTGCCATCAGTATCTCTTGCAAGATCCTGATGGTGGTGAGAAGGTAGTTCTGGCTTAGTGCCGGCTGCGGTTCCGGCATGGTGGCGGCCTCTTCGCGCGTCGCCTTCTTCCTCCGCGAGGGGGCAGTGGCGGCGCCAGAGGGAGCCACTTGTACAGTGTGTGGGCACGGCTTCAATCCGGTAGGCACGGCTACCGTGCGGTCGGTCGGTGGTGGTTCAGGCTTCTTCCTTTTCCTAGGGCGACGCTTCCTCTTGCGGGAAGTGCCGACCTGGGGCATGTTCGCGGCCGCCATCAGGGTGCCTGGGGCATCTTCCTCCGGGGCCACTGTGCGCTTTACAGCGGGCTCTGTGCCAGTCTTGGCGACAGTGCTAGCCCTGTTATTCCGGGCCTCCTTCCGGAACGTAGGGCAGGCGGCATTGTTTGCGGTGTGCGCTCCTCCACAGTTCGCGCACGTCGGCGGCTCCTCCTTGGGGCGCGGACATTCGCTTGCTGCGTGGGATTCGCCACAGCGGACGCAGGCGACTGGTCGGTGGCAATTGTGCGACGAGTGCCTAAATAGCTGGCACCTGTGGCATTGGGCGGGTCCCTTCTTTCCTCGCCAGGCTTCTATCTGTACTCCGGGCATACACAGAAGCTCGGTGACTTCATATATGCCCGGAGTTAGGTTTGGGGTCTTCTGCATCTGTGCGAAGAAGATGCATCCGGTTCTTCCGTGTCTTGCGTTGATTGGGCGGACGTACTCTGGCGTAAAGCCGAGCTCACGCAGCTCCGCCTCAATCTCTGCGGCTTCCGTGTTCGCTGGCAATCCTCGAATCGCTACTTTCAGGCTGCGCGCCGCAGGCAGCGAGTAGGAGAACCAGGATATGTTGGTCTTCTTTTCCAAGTCGGAGAGATACCGTTGGATAATACGGTGTTCTTCATCCGACTTGGCCATGAAACGCACCCCTTTCCCGAAGGGTCGTGCGTTGGGAGTGTGGCCGAGGCGCTGTTTCAGCTCCCGGAAATGGGCCGCCCAATCGGGAAACACCTCCACTATCAGTGGGGGGTATCGCGGGGCGGGACCTCGTTTTTCAGTGATGGTTTCTTTTACGCCACGCGCGGCGTCGGTGTTCGGCAGCATGGTGTTACAGGCGGTCGCGGCTGTCCTCTTGGAGGTAGAGGGCGCTGGCGGCGCCGTGATGGCATCGGTGTCTGCTAGCGGCGCGTCTAGCAGTGGCATGTCCAGGCTGGGTGGAGTTTTCTCCATGTCCTTCCTTTTCATGGGAGGCAATTGGTACGGCGGCGATGGGAATCTCTCCGCTCGTATCGTGGATAGCGGCTGCCGCTGCTGCAAGGGGCGATAGCCACGTTGGAAGTGGCTTGGGTTGAGGCTTCAGTGTGGATGGTGATGCCCACGGGGAGGCGAAGAAGAACTCCTCGCCTGGACCCGGGGTGGTAGGTGTTTCAGAGTCATCTTGATGCGCTGGTCTTCCGACAGGTCTCTTCGCGATCGCCTTTGCAGGACGACGCGTGGACATCTTGTCGGGAGTATGCAGTCGCAGGTATGGTGTCAATTCAGGGTGAAGATCGACAGCGCGGCCAGGGTCCAGGGCTTTCCGCGCGCCGGCCCCATGGGACTAATCACCGGGGCTTGCCGCTGGTGGCAGTCCGGCGATTCTCCCCGCGTGGTCGGCACGTCTTGGTAAGCGATGGTTGGTTGCAGAACTTATCGCAGTGCGGCTGCAATGTAGTGGCGAGAGTAGTATTTTGGCCCGAGCGCAGTACTCGAACTGGCGTTCCTGATTAAAAATCCAAAAATACAACCTTTTTATACCTACGAGTAAGGGTGCAAGTAGTGCCAGCGAAAACGAGTTAACGGATTTTGTGCCCTTCATATGGGTGTTTCATATACCGTTTTTTGATGTCATTAGGACGGAACTGAAACAAACTTTCAATTGGCATTACAATTTTTTCAATGTTAAAAATACAGCCTTAATTGAAAAAAGTAAAGGAGTACGATTTTTTTTTGTAGTTTAAGGCATTGTTTTTTTTTTTGTATTTAGCTTAAGTGTAGTCCATGTAACATCAGGAGTTCCGCAATGATACTAGGATCCATACTTATTTACTTACTTTGTACATCAACGATATTGATAAATGCTTTAATAAAACATTTTTTTTAACATTGAACTGACTTCAATAACATTAAAAAGTATAAAATAATTTAAATTCAATAATTAATGTACAATGTACGTCAACACCAACTTCAATAAGTTGGTGTTGACGTACATTGTGTATATTTAGCACCAACTTCAATAATATTTATACTTTTTAGTGTTATTGAAGCCGGTTCATTTTTTTTTGTCTAAATGTTATATGTTTCAGTGATATTTTCATAAGTAGAGATTGAACCATCGAAGTCGGCAAAATTATCTAGGTTCATAGGTTATTTCACATTATCGTTTACATAGTTTTACATAATTCATGTTTGTTCAGGAACAATTTATCCGGTCGTAATGAAGTAGCATGGAATCATTATAATATTTTACTCTCTCTCGAATAAAACATAATCATCGAGACCGGGTCATATTTGTCAGAGATAATGTAATAGAGAACATCGTTTTTATGGTTTTTAACGGATAAATTCCTCCACATCGTTGCTGGTTCTCCAGGAAGTTATTATCCGGTTATGATAAAATTCATACAGATCCATCTTTCGAATAAAAAAAAGAATTAATATATAAGATTAGTAAATAATTTGCCAGAGTTATGACCATTTTTGTTCCTTAAAAAGCGACAAAAATTTAACTTTTTGGCGTTGTTATCATTTTTTTTGACGCGCCAGTCATGTTGATTGAGGAACTACTTATTTATTTTGGCCGAAAGAAGAGGCCATTGGCTACTTCTTTAGGTCATAAAACTCATTTCTTGCCACACCAGTTTTTTTGTTACCACTTCTTTTTTTTGAGAAATTCCAGAATTCTGCCTTTAAGCTTAAATTAAAATAAAAGATATTAGTATGGTATTCAAATTTCATTTTATTTCTTAAATGTACAGTTGTGTGGTTTTATCAAATACAAAATTACATCTAGTTTTTTTTGTTAATATCAAACAAAGTTTCTGAAAAAACCAAACAGAAACGTAACAATCAAATCTAAATTTTTATAAAAAAAAACTAAAAGCAATCGGGATCTTCAAATTCTTTTAAAAACTTCTCTAGTCCTCTCCAACGGTATGAAATATGCCCAAAAAAAACTTGTATTAACTTCACTAGTTCGCTAAATTTGAGGATCGGGACGTAGAATTCATAGAAAATAACACGCACGAAACAGGGAAAACTAACAGATTTTCCCCTTATTTTTGATAACAATCCTACTACAACATGTACCTCCTACACTCTTATTATCATGGGGGAAAACCGCAAAGTGGTTAATTATTTTACTAAAAAACTTTAACAGCTTACTGAATAAATTGTAGAAACTAATGCATCGTTGTTTTGTTTATGTAATTTTCTTTTCGTTGTGTATTGTGAATATTTGTGTTAAACTTAACTAATTTAAGTTGTCGTTTTACAATGGCTACATTCTCTAATGAAGAAAACGTTAACATTTTGATGGCAGCCGATGGTATTCCTCGTGAAGCACAAAGAATTTACCAGGAGCGTATTTCTAACAGACGAATACCTTCCCGCCACACTTTCCAGAACAGTTATCGATGCTTACGCGAGACTGGTTATTTGACTTTTAATGAATCAATAGGGTAGGGCGTTGTGGGCCATGCATTGATATTGTTGGGTTGCCTAGAAGAGATTGCTTTTTAGCGATAAGGCCGCGTTTGTACATTGATATCTTCAACGTATTGTTCAATTTACATGTAACTTTTGGTGTACAATAAAGTGTATTTATTATTATTTCATTTATTTTCATTAACTCAACATTAATTACATTTTTAAATATAGATTATAAAAAAAAAAAAAAAAAAAAAAAAAAAAAAACGGCTCCCAACCGGCTGCGGGAACAGGGTCCTAGCAGACGGTGGTTAAGGCTCCAGAGAGAGGAACTTCCTCACAATGCGTGCCGTCTCCAGGAGCACTGCCTTCTGCATCTGGCCCCTGATCCAGCCGTCTAACGCGAGCCTCTTGAGGTGTTTATCGAGGCTCTTGGCTATTAGGCCGTGGGCGGAAACGACTATAGGTACAATGATTGCCCTATCAATGTCCCACATGTCGACAACCTCGTGCGCGAGATCAAGATTATTATTATTATGTACTTTAAAATGTGTTATTCTTTTTTTGTAATATATAATGTATAATGTATGTTGTTTGTTGTCCCTAATAAAATAAAATAATAATAAATAAAATAGTTTATGAATAAGTACGCTTTTCGTCAAGATCGAGTCATATAAGTTTGTTGTCTATCAGGGATCAATAAAGGGTAAAAATAATCAAAAAAACTTGTTTATTACCGCGTGTTAAAACATCGTCCAAATATGCGTTTATAATTCATCCATATCTTTTAAACGGGGAAGTTCTGGGTCAACGTCAAAGGTCAGGTGGCTTTTTTATAGGCACGGCAACAAAAAAGTTTCAGCTTTACAATCCAAGACAGAAAAAAGTTATGAGGAAATATAATTCCATTTTGATAGGTACATTTCAAATATATAAAGTCATTATTTTATGGTATAGACTCGAAAAAACCGGTAACTACTAATTTATTCAATGTTTGAATGTACTCGACAAAACTGTATACTTGGAACTATCAAATAAAATACTTTATTTTACAAAAATCCTATTAAACCTCGTTTTTCCGTCCACTATGCGTCGGTTAATTTTTTTTTCGAAATATATTTTATTTTATACTTTTTAGTGATATTTTCATACATACAAATTGAACCATCAAAGACGGTAAAATTATCTAGGTAGGATAAGATCAAATTATCGTTTACATAGTTTTACATAAGTCATGTTTTTTCAGAAACATTTCATCCTAATAATATGTAATGGAATTTGGCAGAGTTAACTGCTATAATGATTATTATAGCAGTTAACTCTCTCGAATAAAATTAGGACGAGTTCAGTGACATACACACGTACTGTAGAATTATATAAATAAAGATAGACTAATTGAGAACCTCCTCCTTTTTTGAAGACGGTTAAAAACAAGCTACTAGCCTCTTATAATTTATAATTGTGATTATACGGACAGTATCCTGACCGGATTTTTATTTGGGTTTGAATTGATTATTTTTAGACAGAAGAACTGCACATCAAGTTAATCTTCATGTGTCTCGTCACTCTTGCAAGATAAGGGTTTTGCTGTATGAATCTGAATGTGCGCTTGTAAACGTTCCTTTCTGGTGAAACGTTTATTACACAAATTGCAAGTGAAGGGTTTGTCACCTGTATGAATCTGAATGTGCTGTTGTAAAGTTGATTTTCGGACAAATCGTTTATTACACAATTTGCAAGCGAAGGGTCTGTCACCTGTATGAATCATAACGTGCCTTCGTAAATTTTTTTTATATAATAATAATAATAAACAATTTATTTCAAATAACTAAGATTCATAATTTGTTAGTAGGCAATACACAATCTATGTATTACAATCTATGTTAGTAGGCAATATACAAAATAAATAACAAGAAACTAGACATGGAGTGAGATCCAATGTCTCAATATTGGACAGTCGAACCTGTCTGCCCACACCTTTAGAAGACTGTTGGAACTGTTTCGGACACGGTGGAGCATCGAAGCAGCCCTTTTTCTAAGGATGGCATGAAAGCCATCCGTGCGTGCTTCGGCAAACATGCCTGATGCGCTACAGTATCTCGGCAGTCCCAACAGCATCCTAAACATATTATTATATTGAACACGAAGGGCACTGAGTGTTCCCTGAGTACAGTCGACCCACAGGCTGCACGTGTAAAATGTCTGGCAATAAGCTTTAAACAGAGTGATTTTCACTTCCTTTGTACAACGCGCGAACCTACGGGCCAACATATTCCCCCGGACAGCCAATGCCCTTCGTTCCCTCTCAATATCAGCGTTATCCCTGAGATCCTCCGAGACCCAGTGACCCAAGTACTTATATGAGGAAACTCTATTCAGTGTCATACCATTCAGCCACACAGGAGGCACTGTGTCCACACTGTGCTCACGAGGTTGAAAAACCAAAATTTCACTTTTGCTTACATTGTACTTGAGCCCATGGGCCTCAGCATACGCCTCACACATCTGCACCATTTTTCTCAAACCGCTAATTGAAGGACTCAGCAATACCATATCATCGGCGTAGCTTATATTGTTTACCATAGTGCCATCTATCGAACAGCCGATTTTGGAGTTGCTGAGTCCCTCAATCAGCTTATTTATGTAAAAATTAAAGAGTAAAGGAGACGTCAAACCTGCCCTGTCTCACTCCACACTGCAAATGGTACTCCGCGGATATGACGTTTGACCATTTCACAACGTTAACCTGGTTGTTGTTGTTGTTTTTGGGCAAACCGTTTCTTACACATATTATAAGCGAAAGATTTGTCTCTACTATGAATCTGGATGTGTTTTTGTAAACGTTCTTTTTGGGTAAATCGTTTAAAACACAGATTGCAAGCGAAAGGTTTGTCACCTGTATGATTCTGAATATGCCTTTGTAAAGTTACTTTTCGGGCAAATCGTTTATTACACAAATTGCAAGCGAAAGGTTTGTCACCAGTATGAATCCCGATGTGACTTACTAAATGTGCTTTTCTAGTAAAACGTTTATTACACAAATTACAAGCGAAAGGTTTGTCTCTTGTATGAATTTGGATGTGTCTTTGTAAATTTGGTTTTCGAGAAAACCGTTTCATACACATATTACAAGAGAAAGATTTGTTTGCTGTATTAATCTGGATGTGTTTTTGTAAACGTTCTTTTTGGGCAAATCGTTTATCACACAGATTGCAAGCGAAAGGTTTGTCGCCAGTATGAATCCCGATGTGACTTACTAAATATGGTTTTCTGGTAAAACGTTTATTACACAAATTACAAGCGAAAGGTTTGTCTCCTGTATGAATCTGGATGTGTCTTTGTAAATTTGGTTTTCGAGAAAACCGTTTCATACACATATTACAAGCGAATGATTTGTTTCCTGTATGAATCTGGATGTGTTATTGTAAACGTTATTTTTGTGCAAATCGTTTATCACACAGATTGCAAGCGAAAGGTTTGTCGCCAGTATGAATCCTGATGTGACTTACTAAATGTGGTTTTCTGGTAAAACGTTTATTACACAAATTACAAGCGAAAGGTTTGACACCTGTATGAATCTGAATGTGCCTTTTTAAAGTTGATTTTTGTAAAAACCGTTTCTTACACATATTACAAGCGAAAGGTTTGTCACATGTATGAATTAGGATGTGTTTTTGTAAATATTCTTTATGGGCAAATCGTTTATCACACGGATTGCAAGCGAAAGGTTTGTCATCTGTATGATTCTGAATGTGCCTTTGTAAAGCTCCTTTTTGGGCAAATCGTTTATGACACAAATTACAAGCGAAAGGTTTGTCACCAGTATGAATCCCGATGTGACTTACTAAATGTGCTTTTCTGGTAAAACGTTTATTACACAAATTACAAGCGAAAGGTTTGTGAACCTGTATGAATTAGGATGTGTTTTTGTAAATATTCTTTTTGGGCGAATCGTTTATCACACAGATTGCAAGCGAAAGGTTTGTCGCCTGTATGAATCTTAATGTGCCTTTGTAAATTTGCTTTTAGGGAAAACCGTTTCTTACACAAATTACAAGCGAAAGGTTTGTCACCAGTATGAATCCCGATGTGACTTACTAAATATGCTTTTCTGGTAAAACTTTTATTACACAAATTACAAGCGAAAGGTTTGTCACCTGTATGAATTAGGATGTGTTGTTGTAAATATTCTTTTTGGGCGAATCGTTTATCACACAGATTGCAAGCGAAAGGCTTGTCACCTGTATGATTCTGAATGTGCCTTTGTAAAGCTACTTTTTGGACAAATCGTTTATTACACAAATTGCATGAGAAGGATTTGTCACCTGTATGAATCTGAATGTGCCTTTGTAAATTTGCTTTTTGGGAAAACCGTTGCTTACACATATTACAAGCGAAAGATTTGTCACCTGTATGAATCTTAATGTGCCTTTGTAAATATGCTTTTCTGATAAAACGTTTGTTACACAAATTACAAGCGAAGGGTTTGTCATCAGTGTGAACCCATAAGTGCGTGGTTATATACCCCTTTGTTCTGAAGCTCTTTCCACATACATCACAAATATACGGTTTGTCGGCTATTTCTTTAATACCCTTATGGCAATGTCTTGTTTGAACCTCGTTATACGTTTCAATATCAGATTTAATATTAAACTGTTTTTTATCAATTACATTATAACTGTTAACTTGTTTATCCTGCGTACTATTGTTATTTATAATTGGAGTAATATTTTTGTCATTAATTAACTCAGACTCGGTTGCCAGCACCATCCCAATGTCTCTAACAATATTAACATATTTTGTGTTTTTTACACAATCTGCAGTCTCAGTTGTTTTAACGGGCTCATTTTCAACAGACGCTTCTGAAAATAAGGAACGCAATAGTGACAAGCTCATCGTGTTATTGTGACAAAAAGAACATGTCGCTCATAAACTTGGGCATCATAATTTATTACAATTCAACGTAAAAGTAAATATAATTCTATCAATAATATCATACCATGAGCGTGGTCGTCCAAATATTCCTCGTGTTCATATTGTTGGTCCCCCGCAGCGGCGTCCGAGTCGCGTGTGTCATGTGTCTCCTCAATCTTGCAGCTGACAGCGAGTGACCGCTCCTGCTCATCCAACGTTTCCTCCAATACAGTCAAGGTTTGTACGATGCTGGCGTCAAGTGAAACTGCAAGCACGGTGTCCATAAGACGTAGAATAATTTTAGAAAAAATATTTACCGACTTCAAGGAAAATGATCTAAAAAGCATTAAATAACCAAAACATATTAAAGTCGGTGCCAGTTGGTATTGGAACATCACTGTTTTCTATCATAGAGTAAGAACGATTATACTTGATTAGCATTGTGTCATGACATCTCTGATTAAAAGTATTATACAGGGTGTAAGGGACATCGTACCGAAAAAAAAATTATAATACGTCAAATAATGTCCGTTACAACATTACAGTAACCATTTATATGGTAAATGACAAATGACTAACTTATTAATTTTCGAGCATGTAATGAATATATGCGGAATAATGTTTCTTTTTCAAATTACATTGCTAATTTTCTAAAATAATAATTGTTAATTGCCTATTAATTAATTGCCTATGCACTGTTTTTGTGAATAAAGAATAAATAAATAAATAAAATAAAAACACAAATAATTAATTAATTGTTTTTTAATTAAAATTAGGCTTTATTATTATACCAATAATGATACTAATTTTATTTAAAAAAAGTGTTTTTTTTTTGGAAATTCATGAAAAAGCCGATGAAAAATTTCAACACTAGGATGTTCAGAATTGTGTTCTGGATCCCTGCTATCGGTTTTCGGTACGATGTCCCTTACACCCGTTATATTCAAAATCTATTTTGTCTAAGCTTTTCGAGAATCTTGTACACAGACACTGTATTTACATTGTCATAGCCAAATTTTTCAGGAACAGCATGGTTTCGTAAATGATCCAGATCAGGCGTATATATTTTAACTGTTTTTATAAATTCCTTATTTCAAAATATGGCTAAAGGCATGCAAACTGATGCTGTGTACATTAATTTTCGTAAGGTTTTGTACAAGGTGAACCATAATCTACTTCTCCAAAAAAATTTTATGATGGTATTCGTGGTAGGTTACTCCGTTGGTTTATTTCATATGTGACAATGTGACAAAAAGTTGTAATGAATAGATATAAGTCTAGCAATATCGTTCATGTAACGTCAGGAGTTCCGCAAGGATCTATACTAGGCCCCTTTTTATTTACTATGAACAACAAGCATCTACAATACTGATAAATGCTTTAAACATTAAAATTTTCGATTATATGCAGTCTATCTAAAGTGCTATAAATTATTTACTAGTACTCGCAATTGTGAATTACGTCAACAAGATCTGCAACGGCAATAAGCTGTATTTAAATATCGATAAATGCTATTCCATAACACACACTAAAAATAAAAGTACTTTTTCTAATACATATTATCTCTGTAATTCATTCCATGAAACAAAATAACCTCCTTACGAGACCTTGGTGTTGCTTGCATAAATCAACAATAGTCGATAAAGCTTATACTTTGTATGGTTTTATTATGAGAAATTTTAAACATATCGTCAAATATTTTTGTCAATTATTCGACTACAATTGGAATATGCAGTCGCTATTTGGATCCCAATACACCAAAAATAAATAACTCTATTGAAGCTGTCCAACGCAAGTTCTTCCATACTGTTCATTACAGGCAATTTCGTAGGAATATATCCCACGTAAAACTGTAAACTATATAATTCCGTTTCAAAGTAGAATAATACTTAGGTACTTGGAGCTAATTTTATTTTTATAATATTAGTCATAGTAGATTAGATGGTATGGCACTTACTAATGAACATTATAATAATAATATACAATGTGGAAACACAATGTGTCAACAGATGATATTTACATAAATCATAGGCATAAAATGAAACAGATATAGAAACTAGGTGTCCTATTGGGTAAAACACATTAATTACATTTATTCAAAAATGATCAGGATAATTAAGAATTAAAATTGTCTATACATTTAGTATGACATTGAATATGGCAACTCTACCTTAATTATAAACAATATACTAAAATTTGAGACTTGTATATCAAAAGTAGGTACCTATCCTACTGATTAAAATGATGTGCATAACATTATGAAAAATAAATAACCTTCCTTGAATTTTTACAGTTTTAAAAAAGCAGTCTTAAATTTAAAAACCTCCATGTTAGTTACAATACTTTTTAAAGGAGGAAATCCTTCCTTGTGCAAGGAACCGTCCAGGTAGGTACCACCACAGTGTCAGATATTCCTACCGCCAAGCAGCAGTGTGTAAGCATTGCTGTGTTCCAGTCTGTAGGCACTGCAGCTGGTGAAATTTCCGGACAGACTTAATATCTGATGTCTTAAGGGTCGGCAACACGCTAGTGATTCTTCTGGTGTTGCTAGAGTCTATAATCTGCGGTTACTGCTTACCACCAGGCGGGCCGCACGCTTGCTTGCCACCTTGGTAGTATAATGAAAAGAGATGTTTAGGTACCCGATTCATCATCTGAGTCCTCCATGTCCACGTCTTGCTCTTCTGCTGTTTCCAGTTTAATGTCCTCATCTTCTGCTGCATTATCTATAATTTCGTCATCTGTAGTGGATACGGTTACAATAGGTGAAACGGACAGTGCTGAACTCAGTCTCAATCTATCCAGTATAGTTGTTTTATCATCCACCTGTAAAAAATATAGTAGTTTATGTTTCTGTAGGAAATTATGGTAAGCTAAGATTGGCAGCGTTCACAATATTAGGCAATTGTATAAATTTAATGACATCAACATCGCTCCGAGAACTGATAGCGTTGGGGAAGAAAGGTTCTTGAGTAGCGACCACAAACCGGAAGACAAAGCATAAGCAGGCCTCCCACTGGGTGGACAGACGACATTGTGAGCGTTGCAGGTAACCGGTGGATGCAAATAGCCAATTATCGTTCATTGTGGTGTTCGAAGGTGGAGGCCTATATTCAGCAGTGGACGTCTTCCAGCTGGTGATGATGATCAATTTAATGTGAGGTAGGTATTAATATGCAGCCCAGTTTTCCTCTGCTTCAAGTCGACTCACACTTTTCCAAAATTATTATATGGCTAAACAGGTATAATATGTGCATTGTCTGGTCACAGAAACTGTAAGACACCTCTTTAATTTAGGTATTACTCAGTAAACTGTGCAAAGTGTACATGGAGGAAGAAAGCTATCAGCTGTCTATGAGTGCATTTTTATAATAACATTGTTTACATATATCAGCTAAGTTTATGTTTAACACATAACATTACCACATCTTCACTATTCACTAATTGATTCAGCAATTCTGTCAGAAGAACTTCAGCTCTCAGACATTTCAGCATAAACTTGTGAGTGTTCCGCAGTTGTGCATAACACATGTAACACACGGACAGAGGTCTCATGTCGTTTGTCTGAAACTAATCACCACATTCATTTATAGTCATTATACATATAGTATGTGTAGATCTGGGCTTGCATCACACAAGTATGTTCAGTGTACATTCAATAGGCAGCCCTATGACCACTGGGGTGCGGAAGAGCCAGCCCTCTCTGAAGCGGCAGCCCAAGCCGAGGTCTTGCCTCCCCGAGGTGACCTTGAGGTCATCGCTCCCCTACCCTTCAGGCTGGAGTGCTATATGCGCTCGCCTGCTATTGTCTGTCTGTCATGGCCAACTACATCCAACAGGTATGGTAACTAACCATTCCCAGAACAAAGTCGAAGTCAAAATCATTTATTTCAAATAGGCTTAACGCTAGCACTTTTGAACAGTCAATTTTTTTTAAAAAGTTTCCACCGGATCACAACTTCGCCTCAACTGAGAAGATCCGATAAGAAACTCAACGGACTTGTCCTTTCTTTTAGTCATTTCTTAAACAGTGTCATGTTGCAATTAGATAAGCAACAGTGACAATGTGTCTTGCCGTTCAAAAGATCAAAAGAGAGAAAAACAAAAAATGAAGAAACAAACTAAAAGGCCAAAGGGATAGTAGAACAAAACACGCTATTATCACTGAGCTACACCCAGACTGGAGCCAAATACAATTATCATAGTTAGATATCCAGTGCATTATCACTGACATGTTATTTTTCCTGAAAGTATCATTGAGTGCGGCAAATAATTTGTAACTTCTCGTCACAATCTACTTTTAAAAGTAGAGAATAAACATTGTTTAATCGAATTTTAGGGAAAAAAATATATACAGTCGAACTAAGAACGTCCTCCTTTTCTAAAGTATTAATATGCAAAAAGAATTCAAGACTTACCGACATTGCAGTCAGTTTTTCATACACTATTTCGAGATGTGTATTTGTAACTTTATTAGACTGAACATTCGCATTCAAGCAGAGGCGACAAATAGCTATTTTTTCCATTTTGGCGAATTTATCTTACAAACATTTTAGCATCGAATGTTTGAATCATGGTATGGCAGGGTTGCCAGATATCAGCTAACTCAATTCGCCTAATTTTGCCTCCCGAGTAGCCTAAATCGCCTAATATTTTTTGCCAAATTTGACAAATAGCCTAATTCACCTAACATTTCGAGCTAAGTATATTTAACTCAAAAAAAGTACCGGTCAAGTGCGAGTCGGTCTCGCGCACCGAGGGTTCCATACCATCTTTGGACGTATTAAAGTTATTTTACTATACATGTAAAACCTCAGATAGCAAAAGAAACCAAACCGCAAAACTAAGTTTGTTTGTCGAGGTTTTTTTAGGATAACTTAAAAACTATACTATTTAGAAAGATTATTTTATTTTTCCTGTAAAATATAGATAAACATGTATTTATTCGTAATTATTTCAGGTTTTTTTTGACATTTTTGATTATCAGCCAAAAACTACGTGACATAAACCAAAATAAAAATCTGTTTTGAGATGTACAAATAAAGCCCTTTCATATGATACCACTCGATATAGTAGTGTCTCACTTTGAAACTTTGATGACCCATTTCAACTACCATTAAATAAAAAAGATTCAAAAGAAATAAAAGCTTGTAAAAAAAATTCATTTGCGGTGAGGTTGGGTAAGATCTAAAACTATTCCAAATTTCAAATTGATAGCATTAGTGGTTCCTGAAATATATAGGCGTGACAGACAGACAGACCGACGAAGTCTCACCATAAGGGTTCCTTTTTTACCTTTTAGGTATGGAACCCTAATAGAGAAAGAGACTGAGACTGTTCGTCTCTTTCGGTCTCTTTCATACAGCTAGATTGAATGAGTAACTTAAATTAAGTGCGAGCAAGGCGGAATAATTCCGAGGTGACTACTCACAAATCAAATTTTCTGCTTTTTTTAACATTTCGGGAACTTTGCACCTCGCTGGTTTAAAGAACATAACTACTCAGACTTCTTTCCGTGACGAAAGAACGTTGGACGTGCATATTACGTTTCGTCAAAGCATACAGTTAGCAAGAAATTATTTAATAAATTTAGGGTAATCCTGAAGTAGCCTAAAGCGCCCTTTTCTTTTTTCCAGGTAGCCTAAATGGCTACTGGTAGCCGATTGGATTTTTTGGTCGCCATTGGACCCCCCGAAGTAGCCTAAATGGCGATAAATCGCCTAATCTGGCAGCCCTGTGGTATGGTATCTTAGAAGAAATGGAAAAAGCTACCAGTAGCACCCTCATGCGGCGTGATTTGCAACTTTTCTCTGTTCGGAATGAAACTGAGATAGTAGATCAGTATTTTGCAACTGACGTCATATGACTTACAGCTGTAGCGGTAAATAGGTTGGAATCAAATTAATACGAAGTCTAGGGGGCGCGGGTTCGAACCCCAACCTATGGGTGGGGCTGTGGATAGGGTTCGAAATCATTTTTTTAAATTATTATAAATTCTTGAGGCTATTAAAGTTACAAATCACACCGCTGGAGGTGCTGGTGTTAGGGGGCACGTTTTGACGTGGGAGTTACCTATCTATTTCTAAGTAATATACTCTTATCTATGGTTTGAATCAAAGAGGATTTAACACTAGGTACGTATAAGAGTCGGCACTCCCATACAAGCCCCTGAATCGAATCATGAACGTACTTTTCCTAACTTAACAAACATAAAATTTAATGGCTACCAGTTGGCCAACCTGCCATTTTTTTTTTTTAAATATTGTATACCACTAGGGCTTGCCACCCCTTAGTATGTTCCGTCTATCGATATCGATGAAAATGAAAACTCAATATACGGGTGTGTTTATTGTTAAGTTTAATTCACGCAAAGTCACCTATGTACAATAACTATGTTTGAAAATAAAATTAAGCCATTTTTACAAATAAATAAAGAAATATTTATGATTTTTGAATGCTTTACGATCATTAATCTCAAAATTCGATTCACAATGAAGTCGTCATACTAGATATGCTTATTTATATGCTGTATTAGTTATTCTTAATCCTGATAACACGTTGTGCCATATCTTTGTGTGGATAAATACAACAAGTCTTCATTTCCAATTAACTTCACCCATCTGAAGAAAAAAGCATAATATTATAAAAGCACTAAAAACAACTACAAATAAAAACATACATACACACACTCGAAAAATATAGCCCTCCTTCTGGGCTAGTCAGGCAAAAATATCGATATTTATGGACTTATCAGTATATAATATGTACATCACTATTTATTTTGTTCAACAACTAAGTTTTATGAATAAATTCATAATTCCATTACAAAACTTGCGATCGACTACTAAATAGGATTCAAAAGTAATGTAACTGCTACACCACAAGAAATATTTACATTTTTATATTAATTTATCATAAAATTTTACCTTGCCGGGTCATGTGGAAATCTGTCCAAAAATATCTCAGAAAACCTTTTTGTGACTCGCCTAACACCACATATTTCACATTTTCTTAACGATTTACCACCCATAATATTAACACAACGCCCATTAAGGCTTAAATAAATGTAAATAATATAATAACTTATTAGCCGCCAAAATTCAAACCAGAATAAAATTTTCAAATGTCAAGTTACATCCACAGGTTAGACAACAAAAAAAATAACAAATTCGTATTATAATATAATACGTCCAAATTAAAACAGAACTTCATACAGTTGAAGCCAATACGTATTAGCAGTCATTTTAATTTGGTAACTTTATATTGCCTACCTAATTAGTGCCATTATTTCTAATAAGTACGTTCATAACTCCATACAAATATCGGTTTCTAGGCAGTGTCGACGGCCTGGTTTGAATTTGATTGGTCTGTGACCTAGACAGAATATAATACAGACATATACCAAGCGTGCCGGGTGCCGCCGATAAGGACAGAAAAATAAGTACATACTAGGCTTGTTGAAAAAATATCGATACATCGATATTTTCATCCGATATATATTTATTCGATATATATTTTTTCGATATATCGATACATCGATATAAAATATTAGGTATCGAAAACGTATCAAAAACGATATTTTTTTTTGGGAAAAGATCAGATCTGTTTTATTTTTCCAAAATTTTTTTTAGCCAAAAAAGACGACCCCTGACCTTCATCAAACAAGATTAGTGTAATTTCTTTACAACGAAGCCAGCCATCCTTATACAAACTACACAAAAAAAAGAAAGAAAAAAGTAATGTTATCTCTATAAAAAAAAAGTATATAGTCAAGCAGTAAGCTTCTTTTAAGTTTATGTTATGCCTCTTGTCTTGCCTCTAGCCCTTACCACAGACTTTTTTTTTTTTTTTTTTTTTTTTTTTTTGGGAATGATAGACGCTGTTAACCGCAGATGGCTATTGCAGCTTCACCAGACAATAGGAGGCGAGCGCTTGAAGCGCTCTAGCCTTTACGGCAGAAGTAGCGACGAGCACAAGGGCACCTCAGGGAGGCACGGCCTCGGCTTGGGCTGTCGCTTAAGAGAGGGCTGAGTTTACCACCGGTTCACAACGCGCCCCCACTGAGAAGAACCGGCAAGAAACTCAGTGGGGTGATGCACGTCGTTGCGGTCGCATACGTACGACCCTTCGGCCTCGCCGGCGAGACCGGTGTCTGATAGCTAGTGTAGCATACGGTTGTCGGGGAGGGGTCGGCGCATCCCGGTCCAATAGGACCGTCATGGGGTCAGGAGGGTCGAGCAGTACGTGCCGTGGTCTGCGGCGCGAGTCAGAAGGACTAGCGGCGTAATCGGCGGCGGCGCGGATTAAACTGTTCGCGTGACGGGACGCGGATTCAAAGTAGCGTTTCGACGCTTCTTTGAGGAACTTACGAAGGGGATCTAATTTGAAATCGGAATGCAGATCTACGTTCCGCATGTACCACGGGGCACCGACGGCGCGACGGAGGAAACGATTCTGGATAACCTGGAGGCTATCGATATGGGTGCGGGCGGCGTGCGCGAAAACTACACTCGCGTAAGTCATGATAGGGCGAATGCAAGCTTTGTATAATGTCAACTTATTTCTAAGCGACATTTTACTCCGCTTGCAGAGAAGGGGATACAGGCGACCTAATACGAAAGCCGCTCGATTGCGGACGGACCTAATGTGCGGGCCGAAAGTCATGCGGGAGTCCAAGGTGACTCCGAGGTACTTAACCTTCCTAGTCCAAGGGATAGGGCGATTGAATAGGGATATTGGGACTAGTCGTCTGTTGGGCCGAAGGCTCCGCGCGGAGAACATATTGGCGGGTCCCCGGGAGAAGACCACCGCGGCACTCTTCTCCGGGTTCACCTCTATGCGCCACGTACGGAACCATTGACCCAGGGCGTCGACTGCGGCTTGAAGAGCACGCGTCAAAAAGGACATGTTCCTATGGGAATAATAGAGAGCGGTATCATCCGCGTAAAGGGCGAGTTGGACTCTGCTCGAACGAGGAATGTCGTTCGTGAACAGGCTGAACAAGAGGGGAGAGAGCACGGAGCCCTGAGGGACTCCGGCCTGTATAGGATGGGGTGCACAGACAGACCTTTTGCGTTATCTTTGATTGCATCAAAAAATATTTCGTTCGATCGTTGGTTGGTATTGTTAATTTAATATCTTTGGTTGCATGCGTGGATACATTGCTTGTTATATATTTGTTGGAGTTCAATTAAATAGTTTAGTTACTAAATAATTAAGTTTATGTTGAAATTCAGTTGCTTTGTGGACTTTATTTCCGATCTGATGGTAAGCGACACGTCTTTCTATAGACAGCTGTAAGGCATTGCCACTCAAGAAGCATTTTTATTTTGTTCCGTTAATAAGATACAATTTTGTTCCCGTTATATCGATATTTTTTGTTTCGATATATCGAAGTCGATAACGATATATTTTAAAAACATCGATATTCGATATATCGATATTTTTTGGCATTTCCAACATCCCTAGTACATACTAAATTTAGAGTTGCCACGTAAGGGAAATTTTGTGTGCGTTAGGACCGCGGGTGTACATCACAGAATTGAGCTGTTTTTCCACAGGAAGGTGGTACCTGCTGTGTACCTCAGTGTACCTTTAATGAAATCCAGTGTACCTCTTTTGATAAAAAGATATAAACTAAAATATGTACACCCGCCATTCTAACGTTAGAACCGCGGGTGTACATTTTTTTTCGATATGGAGATGCTTATTACACTATTTTCTTTTTTGAATTATTCGTACCTGCTGTGTACCTCAGTGTACCTTTAATGAAATCCAGTGTACTTCTTTTGATAAAAAGATATATACTAAAATATGTACACCCGCCATTCTAACGTTAGAACTGCGGGTGTACATTTTTTTTTCGGTTAGGAGATGCTTATTACACTATTTTCTTTTTTTAATTATATGTACCTGCTGTGTACCTCAGTGTACCTTTAATGAAATCCAGTGTACTTCTTTGGATAAAAATATATAAACTAAAATAAAATACTTACGTACATTTACCATTCTAATGCCTGACTTACACGTATTAAGTTGTCAAGTACTTAGGCAAGTAAATTTTAAGTGCCTTCATTTTAAATAAGCCGTGTTTACTAAAAGTTAAATACTTTAGTCTTTAATTCGCATCCATTTGACGGCCGCACGATCCATGACGATTTCATAGTACTCTGGGGACGACTATACATATAGATTACTACAGTATTAAAATTTACTTTTCTATAATATTATAGTATACATATTACAGTATTATTAGTATTATATTTTTAGATCGTTTTTTTTTACTCCCTATAAGCCATTGCTTGACTGCAGTCCCACCTGATGGAAAGCGGCGACGCAATCTAGGATGGGAAAGCAGACTGGCTTATTAAAAGCCTATTCACTCTAGCTTTGAAAACATCCACATTATAATCGGGCGGAAAAACTGACGCAGGCAAACTGTTCCAGTCCTTAGCTGTCCTTATTATGAATGACGATGCAAATCGCTTAGTTCGGACTGAAGGCACGTTTACCACATAAGGGTGTGTGCGCGCCGTGCGTCTCGTTGTCCGATGATGGAAGGGGGATGGTGGAATCAAGTCATGTAATTCCTGCGCACACTCTCCAAAATGCATCCTGTAGAATACCGAGAGGCTGGCTACTCTGCGCCTGTGCTCCAGGCTTTGTAAATTGGTCTCTACTAACCCAGAGTTATATTATTGCATTTTATATTACATACTAGCTGACCCGTGCAGCTCCGCCCGCGTTTTTATTACATTTTGCTCCCCTTTACTTCCCCCTGCCCTACCTATGAGTATTTCTCTCTCCATCTCTCTCTCTTATAAGAAAAATCTAATTCTGTGCTCTCTCCCACTTCTCTCTTTCCCCCTCCCGCTTCAGTCCCCGTCTCACCCCCCCCCTCTTCCTCTCCCCGTTGTCTCCTCTCTCTCTTCTCCCCCCTTGCTCCACCTAACTCCCACTATCTCTCACCCCACCCCCCTTCCTCTCTCCCTCTCTATTTAATGACCTTGCCTTATGTTGCTTAACCTTAGCCTAGCGGTATGAAATATACTTTATGAACTATTCTCAGACCTACCCGATATGCACATAAAATTTCATACAAATCGATTCACCCATCTATTTAGTGACCTTACCTAACGTTGCTTAACCTTGACCTAGCTGGATAAAAAGTATCCTATGTCCGTCACCTGGTTCTAAGCTACCTCCCCACCAATTTTTAGCTAAATCTTTTCATCCGTTCTTGAGTTATAAATAGTGTAACTAATACGACTTTTTTTATATTGTTACGACCGGGACATAAAAGTATTAATTACTCCGTTACTTATTACTTAATTGCAATGGTCTCAAAACGCATTGTCAGTCTAAAAGTCTACTCTCGATCCGTACCGAAAAAACTAGACCTTAATAGAAAGTAGTTCCCTCAAATTCGGCAAGTACCTAGGTTATGTACCTACCGCTCGCTCGCTGTCGGTTCACTGCCCCCGCCTATTGTTCGTTTTCTCGAACTATTGCCTCTTTTGTGCTTGCGAAAACGCTATACTAAGTAGGTACTTACGAGTACCTTCGCGAAGCTTCCACCCTTCTATTAATTTAGCTATACAAGCCGATGCATAGTGGCGTCCAGACAGTTTGTGTTCGATAGCGGAAACATCTTAAGGAAGCGATCAAAGAAAATTGTACCGGCGACCTTTGCGACGACTTTGGACTACTGTGAAGTACTGTGCGACTCGGACTACTGTGCCTTGTGTGTATACAGTGGGAGTGTGGAATAAAACCTTATTTGACGTTAATCGGCATTTAAATACCCACCCGCACGTAACAATATATATATATATATAGATACCAGCTGACCGGCGCAGCTCCGCTCGCGCAAGTGTGAATCTAAACCATTCTAGAATTCCCTTGAACACACACAAAAAATTTCATCCAAATCCGTCCAGCCGTTTAGGAGGAGTTCAGTGACATACACACGTACAGTAGAATTATATATATAAAGATATACAAGCCAAATAGGCTTGTAAATATCATCGGTGCTAAAACTGGATTTAACCATGACACCAAGATTAGTGATCGTTACGACGTAACTTAATTTTTTTCGGCGGTGTTTTCCGTCCATCAACTTCGACATTATCCAAAGTATCATAAATACACGTAGGGCTGGTCTAATACCCATCCTCGTGAGAACCGTGACTAGTTTCCGGGGGACCACAATGCGCCCTACCAGGGAAGCATAAGATACAAGGATATCTCACCTCTTGTTGAATGGATGCCCGTTACCGTCTGTGGTACCCCCCATGGGTCCTCACCTCTTGATTCGCAAAACCAATCAAAACCAGGCCAGACATACTCTGGATATTACAAGACGTGAAGACTCCTCTTTATGTCCTATACTTCGCTGGCACTTCTACTGTTAACATGTTAGCTCTAAACCACATTCATATGCTCACACAAGACAAGGCACAAGATATCAACCTTCTGTTTTATGCTACCCTAGTACTTCCGGCAGGCGCGGTCGCAGCCAAAGTTTTTTGGGGGGGTCATATTGGACAGGCCATTGGTCTAGGTCGTGGGCGTGGGTTATGAATCTGTATAAATATGTCTGTTAACAAAGTCTTAAAAGTCGATAGAGTGTCGAGCAGGGTAGCATAAACAGTTTAAGGTTATACTCAGAATAACCGCTCGGTAACGGCACACCCTGACGAGGAAATAGAGGCTTTGTATGAGGAGATAGTACAAGCTATACATACCTCCAGAAGCATACTTCATCGTTGTTATGGGGGGACTTCAACGCGAAGGTGCGCACGTGGAATGGCGATGAGTTGGGAGTGGGGTCGTATGAGTATGAGTGGCGGGACCAAAAGGGACCAGGGGCTAGTCCAATTCATAGAGAAGGAAGGACTCAATGCGATGAACCTTATTCAAGAAGCGATCATCTAGGAAGTGGACGTGAATAAGCCCCAATGGTTCAACCAAAAATGAGATCGACTTCATCAAAACGAACAAGAAGCACATATTCTATGATGTCTCCGTGATTGGTAAGGTTTAAACTGGTAGCGATCACCGTATTGTAAGAGGGACATCGAATATCAATGTCAAGCTTAAAACACTGAAACAGCTTAAGACCAACAAGGCGCCAGATGACAGAATTACAACTACTGAAAGTGGGTGGAAAACCGGTAATTTTATTATTCCAGAAGTTATTTAATTCCGTCTTACGGAGGTATACGCCAGAAGAATGGCACATGAGAGTGGTGGCAATATTCTTCAACAAAATAAGAATTTTACGCCTATCTCATTCCTGAGCCACGCCTTCAAGCTGTTTTCGAGAGTCATTACGAAACGTCTTGACTTGAACGCAGGTTTGATCACTTCCAACTTTAGACTGCATTCATACGCTTCGCCAGTTTATACAGAAGACCGAGGAGTATAATCGGCCATTATGTCTAGCGTTTAAGGACTACGAAAAAGCTTACGATTTAATCAAAACCTAGTCGGTAGCCAGCGAAGCCACATTGACAGTATATCGAAGGGTTGAAGTGTTTGCACAGCAACGCTACCATGTTGATCCGACTACTGAATGAGAGTACAAAATCAATCCGATTGCAGAGAGGTGTAAGACAGGGAGACTCTATTCCTCCGAAACGGTTCACGAACGCATTGCAAGACGTTTTTAAGCTCTTGGACTGAAAAAGGGATTTGGCATCGAAATCATATCACTCACCTTCGATAATACATTATCGAAGGTGAGTGATATGATCATTATGGCGGGGTCGCTGGAGGACTCAATACTATATGACCTCAGGAGCGTTTTCCAACAGGTTGGTCTTAAAATGAACACGGACAAGACGAAGATCATGGCTAATCAATGTCCATGTAGCACCCGTTCCGATAGTTGTTGGGAACGACACTCTTGAATTTGTTAACCACTTTGTTTACCTATGACAGACTATCCAGTTAGGTTAATCCAACTTCCACAAAGAGGTTCATCAACAACAACAACAGCAGCCGAAAAAACCTTTTCTACTTAACAAAGGCCTCCCCATAGAAGAGAGAAGTTGCCATAATCCCTCAGTACAGGTGGTAGGTAAACCAACAGAAAGACGCTGCTGTCCGTCTTCTTGTTTTCCCTTAGTCGCCTCTTGCGGACACCCAACGGGAAGAGACGGGAGGGTGCTATTCTTACCAACAAACTTTTTCGTCGGTGGGTGTTGCAAAGCTAATACTTACGTGAAGTTGCTCTGTCAATAATATATCAATATCCTTCAATATCTTGATATTTTTCCAATAATAACCACGGAAATAACAAAACCAGTGTCTAATTAGCATGTGACAGTAATTGCGCAGTGATTTACGGCCAATATCAAGTGTAATTTGTGAAATAAACAACATCGAAAGTGATACGTTAATAATCCGAACAAAAACATTGAGGGTGATTGTAAATAAACTCTAGGATCATAGCAACATATACACCTCAAATTCGACTCGTTCAAACATCGCCTGATAGCCGTGTTGGTAAAATCGTCCGGACTATAACTACCAATTGTCGTGTCCGTCAGGATGACCGGACCACAGCACGGATTCACGTGAAACTTTACCAAGATTTAGTACCTATTTTGTACTATTTTGTACCTATGTTTAAATATTTTGTACCTCAGTAATAACAAAGTTATTTAATAAATAAAGTGGGAAGCCATTCTGACGTCAGGATGGCTTCCCACTTTTTACTTTGGGTACTTACGGTTCATATATTGCTGAAATCTTTGCATAATAATTTAGTACCTTTTTTGTACCTACGATAAATATATAAATACTTAATGTATTCCATTTAAAAATTACTTTTATATCATTATAAACAATTATATATGGAGCATCATTCATCTGACATTTGTCTGACATATTATAATGTAACATGTAGTCCCCTTTCCTGCAAAACAGAGCAAGTATTCAGTATTTTCTTTAGGGTATTCCGACCCGGCTTAGCGTTTCATAATTCTCCATCACGGCTCACATTCATACAGTAACAATCATGTGCTACATTCGACCCTCTCTGATGAAATTTAATAGATCACATTTGAAACTTCATCATTCATCAAAATTTAACAACGTAACCTCGTAACGGCGGGCAATTTGAAGTTCGAACTGCACAATTTCTTAACTTTTTTCAATTTCGATTACATATAATAATATAATATTCTGGGACAATCCACACACTGTTATCAGATACCAAACTAGGCAGAGTCTGTACTATGGAAAGTGATACTAATGTCATAAGATCAAAAAGTATATAAGTACTTTTTTTTGTCAATACATACTTAAATACATAATAACATTCAGACACTTGGTGGCAATCGAACCCACGACCTATCGGGTAGCGAGCAGGGTGTCTGAACGCTAGACCAACAGGCCCGTCATACATATTTATTGTAACAATGACAAAAGAAACTGACAGATATGAAATGTGATCTATTAAATTGGCCCTAAGTACTTTTGGTAAGTTTTGCACTTCCGAGTTGCTACGAAATTTTGAGTGTGGGTCTTAGACGTCCATCAAATACGGCGGCAAGTCTTTTTTGTAGTCATAAGCTCTAGCTTGGCTGCAATCCCACCTGATCGAAAACTTATTAACATGATATTTACTCCCTTGAAAACACCCCCACATTACATTATAATCAGACGAAGATTCTTACGAAAAAAAAAATTAAAAAAGTTGCACATAACACTAGTTAATTAGGCGGGCGGAGCTGCACGGGACAACTAGTTTTTTTATAAATTAAAGTACATAAGTAAATAAAAAAAAGTATATAAATTAAACATTATTAATTATAGAATAGCATTTTATACAGAATATATTATATAATTCTAGCAATATAGAATATAATCTTATACGATCTGTAAAGGGCACATTCTCATATGCTTGCAAACTTCAGGAAATTAATTTAAAACATATTACTAGGAAAAAAAACAATAAAATATTTTCAATGGAGGTCGAAAGGGGTCGTCAAAATTTCAAAGTGTGCCTACTATATCGAGTTCATCGTTATGCATCGATAATGACCAAAAATGTTCGTCCCTCGATAGGGCCCAAAAAATCCATGTGTATGCGGCCCAGGGTTTATCTGGCCATGGCCAGATACAGGGCATATGCTGCGCATTGCCGGCGCTTCACTCTGCAATGCAGATCCGACAATCTCGACAGATTATTTCGATAGCTTCGTCAATACCTGGCCACCACACGTAGCTCCTAGCGAAAGATTTCTTTATATCTACAAGCTTCTGGCACAACCACTCTATGGCCCCACATCACACAACCTATTTCTTCATACAGTTCTTTCCTGCGATTGAAGTAAGGCCGAAGAGACATTATTTCATTCTCAGTGGGCCATTCGTCCCGTTATGTATTTTAATACTCTGCCTGATCACGGCTAGTTTTTTGTTTTATATCATTATAATCTAGTAACATGGCACTTTGCGCAAAATGTAAATAAGATTGTTCCGCAACGCAAACGCTTTGTGTAGTT
The DNA here is from genome assembly GCA_911728495.1 of Furcula furcula. Lineage (NCBI taxonomy): Eukaryota > Metazoa > Arthropoda > Insecta > Lepidoptera > Notodontidae > Furcula > Furcula furcula. Next base: position 55,680,587 of record OU452242.1, read on the forward strand.
TTAGTCAAAGCTGGCATTCTTGATAACCATTGCTCTATTTTCTTTTGACTTTACATATTCTATGTCGTATGTATGTGCTGATAATTTAATAGCCCACCGCTGTAACTGAGTCGCAGCCATTGAGAAAACGCCCTGCTTAAGCCCAAAAATAGTCACCAACGGTTTGTGGTCGGTACGCGATGTAAAACGTCACCCATATAAATACTGGTGCAACTTTTCTAAATAAAACACTATAGCCAGCGCCTTGTGATCAATCTGAGAACAGTGTTTTTCAGCTGCGGTAAATGCACGCGACACATACACAACCGGTCGCTTACGCGCCCCGCGGCCGTCCACGCATCCGTCCCAAACTCTAGAGAAACCGGTGGCAGAAGTTCTTATCGTCAATGTTAGAACTAACAAACGTATGGGTTTTACTCCTCTGCCTGGATGCAGGAAAGGGGACTACATGGTTTGTGAAATATAATATGTCAGATGAATGATGCTCCATATATAATTGTTTATAATGAAATAAAAGTAATTTTTAAATGGAATACATTAAGTATTTATATATTTATCGTAGGTACAAAAAAGGTACTAAATTATTATGCAAAGATTTCAGCAATATAAGAACCGTAAGTACCCAAAGTAAAAAGTGGGAAGCCATCCTGACGTCAGAATGGCTTCCCACTTTATTTATTAAATAACTTTGTTATTACTGAGGTACAAAATATTTAAACATAGGTACAAAATAGTACAAAATAGGTACTAAATCTTGGTAAAGTTTCACGTGAATCCGTGCTGTGGTCCGGTCATCCTGACGGACACCCAATTGTCGTGAGTTCGAGCCCCGCGAGTCAAAAAGTTTTTTTTGTAATCTTTTTTGTTTACCTATTTCTGATAATGATTTGTGGTGGCTGTAAAACTACAATTTTAGTGACCCATAAAAGAATTAAATGCAGTATTGGTAAATGTGCACTTCCTTATCACCTGGAATGTGTGACATACGATGAATCTATTACTCCTAGGACCAAATGGATTTGCCCGGCCTGCATTTCTAAACGGCCCAAGTGCGACAATACCAATACACCAGTACAAAGCAAGGGTCATTGTATCTCTGACGAACTATCTTCTTCGGCGGACTCCCCGCGATTATTGCCAATGGCTGGAGAGAATTATCAGGATGCTATTTTAATGGAGATTCGCAGTTTGCGTAAAGAAATGAATGAAAAATTCGATAACCAACAAGCCACCCTATCAAAATTTGAATATTCCTTAGCAGGATTGCAAAAAAATATGAATGATCTCTCTTCGAAATTTTCTTCAATGCGAGGCGACTTGGATGATCTACAGAAAACCGTTGAATTTTTATCCGATTCTTATGATACTCAGGAAGCAACAAATACCAAAAATAATACATGTCTGGTGGAGCTCCAGAAGAATAATGAAGCCCTTACAAATCAAGTGCGTGAAATGGAATCAAAATTACAGCAAATTGAACAAGTTGCACGCGAGAGCAACATTGAAATTCAATGCGTCCCGGAACATAAATCTGAGAATTTACTTACCATCTTTAAGCAACTATGTAAAATTGTGGGAAATGAGCTGAGTGACAATGAGATACAAGCCTATCACAGAATTGCCAAAGCTAATACTGATTCTAAGCGCCAGAGAAGTATACTTGTCAGATTAAGCAGCCCACGAGTTCGGGATGATCTACTTGCAGCAGTGAGAAATGTCAACAAGAATAATCCTTCAGATAAACTGAACAGTCACCACATCGGGATAGGCGGAGACAAGCAATCCATTTATGTTACTGAGCACCTAACGCCTGCTAACAGAAAACTGCATGCAGCCACTAGAATTGCCGCCAGGGAAAAGAAGTACAACTTTGTGTGGGTTCGAAACAGTCGTATTTTCATTAGGAAAGATATAACTTCAAATTCTATATTGGTAAAAAACATGGAATGTCTGAATTCTCTGTAACTGTACCTGTCTCAATATATATCTATAAATATATTTAATATAAGCATGGTTTATAGTGATAATTAGTATTAAAATTCAATTTAAAAATTTATTACCAAAATGTAAGAGGCTTAAGAACCAAGACAGAAGAGTTCTATACTGCGGTTTTGAATTCTGAATATGATTTAATTGTCCTTACTGAAACTTGGCTTAATGATACGGTTTTCGACCACGAATTTATAGATAATCGTTATAAAGTTTTTAGACGTGATCGGTCGTCTACTATTTCGTCTAATAATAAAAAAGATGGCGGTGGTGTCGCTGTGGCAACTTTATCAAAATTTGAAGTTATCCGACAAGTTAATTGGGAATCACATTGCGAAGAATTGTGGATTACAATTAAATGCCAGAATAATTTAAATATTAATATCTGTGTGGTTTACGTTCCACCTCCCCTTAAACAAGAATATATGGACACTTTATTTAATAATATAACGGAAATAATTAACAATAAAATCAAGAGTAATTCTGTTAACTTAATTATTGGAGATTTCAATATGGGGAATATTGTCTGGGAATATAGTGCTGAGTCGAATATGTTGGTACCTAAAGGATCTAAAAATAATATTGAAAGTAGTTTTTTGGATATGATTGCTTTTAATGATTTGCATCAATGTAACACTGTCGTGAATGCTTCTCAGCGTATTTTGGATCTAGTTTTGAGTAGTGGAGATAGTCCTGCCTTGGTCTCACAAGCATCTAATCCGCTTTTAGCTATTGACCAGCATCATCCAGCGCTGAAAATATCACTTTCTACCAATTTTCATGTTCCTGAAATTCATCAAAAGTTACCTTACTTAAATTTCTATCAATGTAATTATGATGCAGTAATGAATGATTTATCTACAATAGATTGGCTCACCGAACTGAATGGTTTAGGGGATATAAATATTATGCTTCAAAGGTTTTATGATATTTTAATGCCTATCATTACACAGCATACACCTATCCGCAAACCACGAGATGAGCGGTACCCTATTTGGTATAGTCGAGCGTTGCTAAGGGTTATAAGGGAGAAAGCTAAGTTTCATAGACTACACAAAAAATATGGCAACCCAAGAGATAAATTAGCATATCAATGTTTAAGAGCTCGTTGTGATCTTCTTATTAAAAACTGTTACGCACATTTTAAAAAGAACATAGTGTCAGATCTACACCACAATCCTAAGCATGTCTGGAAATATCTAAAAAGCAAAAAAGCTAAAAGTTGCTCTTTTCCCAATGAGATGTATTCGGACGACTTTGGTCATGCCAAAGGAGGCCAGGCAGTATGTCAAATGTTTTCCGACCACTTTCAATCTTTATATAAAACAAATATCAACATGGATTGTTCCAATTCTAGTTCTTCTAGTAAGATAAGTAATATCTGCTTAAGCAATTGCACATTACACGAAAAGGAAGTCTTAGATTATTTACTCTCTTTAAATATGATAAGGGACCAGGGCCAGATTCAATTCCTCCACTTTTCCTAAAAAAATGTGCCAAATACTTGGCTTGTCCTTTATCTATTCTGTTCAATTGCTCTCTGTCCACTGGAGTTTTTCCCGATAAATGGAAATTAGCATACATAACGCCTGTTTACAAATCCGGAAATGTAGATAATGTGGCAAACTATAGACCGATATCTATTCTTTCAGCTATGGGTAAAATCATTGAATCCCTAGTTCAAAAAAAAATGTATACTCATCTTAACCATCTGTTAAGCGATAATCAGCACGGTTTCCGTCCAAAAAAATCTACAACATCCAACCTGATTGAATATGTATCGGAATTATCAAGTTCACTGGATGCTGGTAAAGAAGTTCATGCATTATACACCGATTTCAAAAAAGCCTTCGATATGGTTAATCATGACTTATTGTTGTCTAAATTAGAAAGCCTAGGAATTCATGGGTCTTTACTTCGTTGGTGCGATTCTTACATAAGGAACCGATCCCAACTAGTCAACCTCAAAGGTTTTAGGTCAAAAGAATTTGTAGTGCCATCAGGAGTTCCCCAGGGTTCTCACTTGGGGCCATTATTTTTTCTCGTTTTTATAAATGACTTAAGTAGCACAATCAACTCAAAATTTAAGCTTTTTGCTGACGACCTAAAAATCTATCGTACAATTAATTCTGATTCTGATATAAGCCAGCTACAAATGGATATCGACAATATTTCCGACGGGTGTGAGCGTAACGATATGGCATTAAATCAAGACAAATGCTACTTTATTCGGTTTAGTAGAAAGAAAAATTTGAATCAAATCATGTACTTACTAAACGGCGTTCCTTTGAGAGAGATTAATACTGTTAAGGATCTTGGTATTTTGATTGACAATAAGTTAAATTTTAATAACCACTTTGATGTCATGATTTCTAAAGCGTTAAAATTGTCTGGATTTCTAGTGAGAGAAATGAAAATCTTTAAGGAACCAAATCTTACTATAACAATTTACAACAGTGTTATTCGTAGCATTTTAGAGTACTGTAGTCCCGTCTGGAGTCCATTTTATCAAGTGCACTCTGAAAGAATAGAGCGTGTCCAGAGAAAATTTCTTCAGATGTTAAGTTACTCTGACAATAAGCTCCGAATTTTAAACTCTTATATTTCCAGATTAACTTTCTACAACATGAAATCCTTAGTCTCACGCAGGAAAATATTAGATCTTATGTTCTTGTATAAATTACTCCACGGGAAAATAGATTCACCTGAGTTGTTAGAACAAATAGACATAAGTATTCCGCGTTCTAGCAGCCGCTTACAAAATCGTAGAACTTTTTCCCCACCACAAAGACGAACTAATATAGGTCTAAATTCACCTCTAAACCGAATGCTTTCTTTGGCCAACTCTATTCGTAGCGATATAGATGTTTTCACTGGTTCCGTAGCCTCGTTTAGGTCTAAACTTAAATGTTTAATAGACTAAGCTGAACAGTGAACTCAAATTAACTATGTTCTAATCATATTCTTATAAATAACTCTCTCAGTTAATATACACTCAGCGATTTGAAACTTATTGTTTGATCTGTAAGTAAGCAAGCTGTATTCACTTCTAGTAGATGTCAATCGGATTTTGTATTGTGGCTTGTATGTGTTATCATGTGTGATTGTACATCAGTTTAGTGAATTAAATTAAAAAAAAAAAAAAAAAAAAACAAAAAGACAAAGAGAACAAAGAGGTTGCCAGAAAAATATTTAGAGGAGCTAAACCTTTCAGCCACTCTTCTAACATGGTTGCTCTCATCCTTGTTTTTCAAAATTATTTTGATAAGCTATATTTTTGATTTAATTGTTTCGACGTTTCAAATAAGAAAGTTAAATTTGTCGATATAACGTGTAAGATTTTGGGATTTTGGGGGGGGGTCATGACCCCTACGACCCCCCCTCTCGGACCGCCACTGACTTCCGGTAATAATTTGTCGATTTTATCACGTTTTTTAAGATGTTTGTACCAACACTATGGATCTGTCTGGTCTGAAATAAAGATTTATTTATTTATTTATTACTCAATACTACAACCCCAGTATATTCTAGATGTATGTAATAATCACATTTTTGAAATTTCATATGTAATGTTGTGCAATGCTAACAGTTCAACCAAGATACCAAGAAATTAATTACAAAATGAATGAAAACAATGAAATATTATTTAATCTAAAAGCGCAAGTCCGGTCGTGTGTGGAGTACGGTAGTCATATATGGGCAGGTGCTGCAAAATGCCATCTAGCTGCTTTGGACTCAGTGGAGAGGCGCGCTAAGAGGCTGATTGGTGATACTGGGTTAGTAGAAGCCAATCTACAAAGCCTAGAGCACAGGCGCAAAGTAGCCAGCCTCTCGGTATTCTACAGGATGCATTTTGGAGAGTGTACGCAGGAATTGAATGACTTGATTCCACCATCCCCCTTTTATCATCAGACGTCAAGACGCACTGCTCATACACATCATTATGTGATGAAAGTGCCTTCAGTCCGGACTAAAAGATTTGCCTCTTCGTTTATAATGAGTACAGCTAAGGATTGGAACAGTTTGCCTGCGTAAGTTTTCCCGCCTGATTATAATGTGTCTTCAAGGCTAGACTGAATAGGCTTTTAATAAGCTAGGGTGCTTTACCACCTTTGATTGCGTCGTCACTTTCCATCAGGAAGGTCTGTAGTCAAGCACTAGCTTATGTTGAATAAAAAAAAATCTAATTAATTCATCTCTAGTGGTACCACGGAGTTGTCCGTAGTTAAAATTTAGTACGCAAGTGATCAAGTAGAATAGAATGGACATATTTTTTGTCCGTGGTGCCACTGTGGGGACAACAAACAAACCACGCCTACTTACCCGAAAATAGAAAAGTTTCTAAGCATACCTATGGTCAGCAAATAAAGATGATTTGATTTGGAACTTTCTACTACTGTTCGGTTACTCGTAATAATTTAGGTGTCCGAATACGTCCACTGCTGAACAAAAGCCTCCCCCTTAGAAGGGAGGGGTTGCCATAATCCACACGCTTGGCAGGCAGCTTGGGGATCGCAGTATAGGTGGAAGATAAATCCAAAAGAAAGACGCTGCTGCCGTCTTCTTGTTCTCGCTTAGTCGCCTCTTACGACACCCAACGAGAGGAGATGGGGGGATGCAATTCTAACCCGGCATCCCGTCAAAAAAGCGAGATAAAGATATAAGTAATTGAATTTAAATTTAATAAACATTGAATATAACGATGTGGTGTGGTGGTAGCCCACAAAACGTAATAATTTACTTAAACTTTAGTAAAGATTTAGTTACGAACTTGCAACTTAATACGTGTGAATCAGGCATAACGTTAGAACTGTGGGTGTTTCATATTTTAGTTTATATCTTTTAATTAAAAGAAGTACACTGGATTTCATTAAAGGTACACTGAGGTACACAGCAGGTACGTATAATTCAAAAAAGAAAATAGTGTAATAAGCATCTCCTAACCGAAAAAAAATGTACACCCGCAGTTCTAACGTTAGAATGGCGGGTGTACATATTTTAGTTTATATCTTTTTATCAAAAGAAGTACACTGGATTTCATAATAGGTACACTGAGGTACACAGCAGGTACGTATGATTATAAAAAGAAATTAGTGTAATAAGCACCTCCTTATCGAAAAAAAATGTACACCCGCAGTTCTAACGTTAGAATGGCGGGTGTACATATTTTAGTTTATATCTTTTTATCAAAAGAGGTACACTGGATTTCATTAAAGGTACACTGAGGTACACAGCAGGTACCACCTTCCTGTGGAAAAACAGCTCAATTCTGTGATGTACACCCGCGGTCCTAACGCACACGAAATTTTACCCTTTGTGTAAAGCAAATACGGAGGTTGTTGTAAATTATATTTTCTTTCCTAATCAAAAACCACTTTTTTGACACAACATTTACTTTTCTTACATTATATCGTCTTAATCTATGACAGTCTGCAAAAAGTACGAAAGTGATTGTTATAATAATGTCCTCCTAGCCGAAACGACCACAGCGGCCAATCTTTCACAAGATTTCACAAGTTTTCTTCCTCTAAGATCTGTGATCAAGTCGAAGTCAGGGTTGCCAGATATTAGCTTACCAGTGTAGCCAACTCAATTTTTATAAGAAAGCTAGATCAGCAGATAAAAATAGCTAAATAATAACTAAATGTTTGAAAAAAATAAAGCCAACAGTTTTTGATGGGTTTTTTATCCGACTTCAAAAAAGGAGGAGGTTCTCAATCCGTAGGTATTTTTTTTCTATATATGTTCGCGCATAACTCTGGCAATTATAAACCGATTTGAAAAAATCTTTCTTCCATCCATTAATTGGGTCCCATAAAAAAACTATCGCTTACAAATAAGTAGGTAGTTCTTGCAAAAACAAGAATGGCGACTGCGCAGGAAACCTGCAGGAATGCTTGCTGCAATTTTAATGATGTTTTTTTTATTAGAATGAAGGAACCACTATAATGAATCTGTTTATGACAACCGGATAACTTTCTGGAGGACCATGAACGATGTAGAGGAATTTATCTGTTATAAACCATAAAACAGATGTTCTCCATTACATTACTCTGCCAATTATGAACCGATTTTGATGATTATTTTTTTATTCGAGAGAGTAAACTACTATGATGATTCCATGAAAATATACACAGAAGGTACGCTATCACCAACTTCTATAATATTTAAATTATTTTATACTTTTCAGTGTTATTGAAGTTGGTTCATTTTTTTTTTAATATTTTATAATCATTTAAACTTTCTGGTTTCATGAAGTTTAAGTTCAGAAAACCATTCTGGTCTGAACTTTCGTGTGAAGGACGTATTTTGCGCCAGTGCAATAAAAACAACTCACTGGCCAAAAAACATTCACAGGCGATTTCAACCACAACAATATCCAAACTGTTTCGTGACCATGGATGTTAGGTAATATATTATAAGTTTGTGAATTACGATGTTCGGTGCAATCTCCGGTACTATTTTTTCACTGTTAGAAAGGTTATGCCTTTCTCCCTAAGTACTAATATATACTACTTTTTGTTTTGGTAAACGTACAAAAAAGTGTGGTGGAGCTGCACGGGTCAGCTACTGTAGGGCCAATTTAATAGATCACATTTGAAATCTGTCAGTTTCTTTAATCTGTTTCAAAAGTCAAAGTCAAGTCAATAAATATGTAATCGTAATTGAAAAAAAGTTAAGCAATTGGGCGTTCGGGAAACTACGTGACATCTTCTCATCTGAAATTCCGCAGTGCCTGAAGACAAAGGTTTTTAAACAGTGTGTGTTGCCAGTGATGACATATGGTACTGAGACGTGGTCTTTAACAGCTGGCCTTTTAGAGAAGCTCAGTGTCACACAACGAGCTATGGAGAGAGCTATGCTCGGAGTTTCTTTGCGCGAAAGAATCCGCAATGAGGAGATTCGCCGAAGAACCAACGTTACCGACATAGCTCTCAGAATCTGCAAGTTGAAGTGGCAATGGGCAGGCCACATCGCTCGAAGAACCGATAAACGTTGGGGAAGAAAGGTTCTCGAGTGGCGACCACGAACCGGAAGACGCAGCGTAGGTAGGCCTCCCACTAGGTGGACAGACGACATTGTGCGCGTCGCAGGTAACCGGTGGATGCAAATCGCCAATTGTCGTTCATTGTAGCATTCCAAGGGGGAGGCCTATGTTCAGCAGTGGACGTCATCCGGCTGGTGATTATGATGATGAATTGGGTAGTTCTTACTTTGAAAAATTAATAATATTTTATGCCCGCCGTTACAAGGTTCCGTCAAATGTGATCCAATTAATAGGCCCTAAGTACTTTAGTTTAATATAAAACTCTTATTTCAACTTCCAACCTTTCAAATGTTTCTGTTTTCGGAGAATAGATAATTAACCATCCGCCACATATCCGGCAACTTACCCTTCACGTTACTCTGTGGTCACGGTGTCAGTTTCATTATAATGCGTAGCATCTGTAGTAGGTACGTCTGTGGGTTCACTTGTCGCTCTGTCATGATTGTATCTTTCTTTATTAGTATATAGGTACGGGTAAATATAAAAATAGCTAAAAATTATAGATAAAAATAGCTTAATAGCTAGATCGAATTATTTGTAGCTAATGAAGTTGATTTATAGCTAAATCTAGCTATAAAAACACTGAATTGGCAACACTGGTGACATTTTTCTGCCATGTCAGTTTTCTGTTGTGTTGCAATCATGGAAGTAATAAGTACTACGCATGGAAGTAATAGCTGATTGGATTTTTTGGTCGCCATTGGCGTACGTAATAGACATGAAGCTATTAGGGTCCTACTAGCTTCATGGTTACAACCATGAAGCTATTAGGTTACAACTGTTACAAGCTCGATCAAACTGACAGTTTATGCCCGTACATTTTACTTGATAGTTACCGCTAGGGGCGCTGGTGTGAAATGTGTGGAGAACAGTTTGATCGAGCTTGTAAAGTAAACTATCGGAACTCGTACTAGACTCCCTGGTCACACTGCTTCTTCTCTGGCTGAGTGGCTGGTGTGGGAGTGGCTGGCATAGATAAGAATAGTATTGGACTATTGGTGGCTGGGCTGGACCATCCTCAAGCCGCTGAGTAAGACTGAAGCCCTGTTTTTCTACGGACCGAGGAGACTAGCCTCAGACAGCGTAGTTACTAATTGCAGATTCTGTGAAGGTGAAAAAGAGAGTTCCTGGCCGCTTATACAAAACCGAGGGTTGTTCAAAATAAACTTTGATTATATATATAATCAAAGAAAATAAATTAGGCAGTGCTCCCAGAGGCGCATTGTAAGGTAGTTCCTTTCTTTGGACCCTTACTTAACCACTCTGCTAGGACTAAGAAATTGTAAGATGTTTATGTATTTTAATGGAATAGGCAATCAATAAAACAATAACATAGTATCAGGAAAATGATTTATTTTACAAAAAATAAATAAAAAAATGAAATACCTTACTACTACATTTACTACATAAGTAATGTTACAAAATTTCTTTTTACTGTATTTACTTAGTATCTACTGGACTAAAAACAATAAATAAATGTGTGGACGATTGAGTAAGCACACTGAAAATTTTTCAAAAAGTTTTAGTCATTTACTTAAGTACCTACCGAGTAAACATTTTAAAACAATTGTAAAAGAAATCTCGAAATTTAAAAAAAAAGATAAAATATACAGGTAGGAACAAAGGAACGGGACACGGAGGGGTACCACTATCATGGTTCGATTAGTATTTTACAAAATCGCAATTTACTTCGCAAGAAATCAGGACTTATGAAAGTGTGAGGATTGAATTTCTAAATAAGGCACCAGTCGGTCTGTAACTAACTAAACGCCCTAACTTAACAAAACATGTATGTAACAAGCTATTTAAGTCAGTTCAATACGAACTTCAGTAAAGAACACTGAATAGCAGCAAAGTGTGATGCAGTATACCTACTTCAATTTGCTCTTACTTACAGGGGACTGGAAAATGGCTTTATTCGTATGTTGATGCGAATTGGGCCGGACGACAGCGTAAATTGGATAGATTGTCTTATACGAGTTATACGGGATATTATTTTGTATATGGAGGAAGTCCAGTTGCCTGGCAATCCAAAAATAGAAGACCGTGGCGTTGTCGTCTACCGAAGCGGAATATATGACGCTTACTGCAGCAGCTAAAGAAGCCGTAACAGGCTTCTAGTAGCAACGTTTTTTAGAAAAATTGTGTGGTAGGTAAGTCTGATACTGTTGTAGTTTATGATGACTAGGGACCGGATTTATATATATTTAAAATTCCAAAATATGTACATATAATATGGACTAAAAAATCGAAAATATGGACTAAAAAGCGAAAATATGCGATAATATGGAAAAATATGGAGTTAAAAATAACCATAAGTTTCAGGTATATGGCAGTTCTTTTCAGTATTTGTGTTGTTGCAGTACATGGATCTCATGTTTTGGGGGTGCCTTCGATGCCTTTTGTGCATTGGGGGTTACCCAAATGCACAAAAGGCATGTTTAAGTTTGTACGTTTATGTCTCTCTGTCTGTGGCATCGTAGCTTCCTAACAAATGGATGGATGAAAATCGAAGGTCTTTCTGTTTGGTCAAAATAAGGCTTCGTACTGGCTGAATAATCTTTCAACATCGCAGTGTGTGACTGGCCTCCGTATCCGTAGTATCCGTGGTGCAATGGTAAACCACTTGCTTTGCAAATCGGAGGTCGCGGGTTCGAATCCTGCGGGGGGCAACAGCTTTGTGTAGTTTTTCCTTACTAGTTAGGACAATGCAGGGCGATCACCTGATTGTCTGTAAAGAAAGATGATCCCTGCGTCGGATGGGCATGTAAAAAGTCAATACTGCGCCTAACCTCTCTCCGGTCGTGTCAGTCTTCCGTCCCATCGGATTATGAGAGGTATAAAGGACGAGAAAGTGCACTTGTGTCTACGCAACCGCTTGTGCACAATAATATCTCCCGCGTAGATGGCTGATCTTATGAAAGATTGACCGCTGTGGTCATATCGGCAACGACGACATTGTTTTTAATTATGTGACTGGAACTTACTTGCACACTAAACTGACGGACCCGCTATTCGCGACAGTGTTTTTTTAAAGGTGTAATTTTTACAAGGCGAACATGGGGAAGTAAATTCAGTGCCGATAGCTTACTGTAACGACCCGTGACTGCGATGTGACACGTTTACAGAAAAAGAAATATTTAGCTCATTCGCAAATTATTCCGTATGATTTTATTTTTTGTTACATACCTACGCTTATCGTATGTACTTTGTTTCGTATACATCTATTTGCTACCCTTTTTACGGAAATTATATTCATTTTTGTAAAAATATAGACTTATCTTTGAAATATGCCAATATATGGAAAAATATGGTCATGATTCGTAAAGAAAACAACATACTGAGCAAAAACTGTTGAAATTCAAAATATGTATTTACATATAAATCCGGTCCCTAATGATGACAGTTAAAGTGCACAGAGCTTAGTCCAAAAGCCTGTTAATCATGAAAGGACGAAGCATATTGACACTAAATACAACTTTATTAGACAAAAAGTATCTGATGGAACGATAGAAATAAGATATATCCGTTCCGATACTGTTTATAAATATACTTACTAAACCTTTAGGACCTGTGTCACATCAACGGTGTACAGTCCGTTTAGGTATTTTATAGTGGTACTGTGGTATTTATATTCTTTGTTCTTTTCTATTAGTTTTTTAGTATTTTTTAAGATTTAAAAAAAATACATACACGAAAAATACACAACAATATTTCGTTATTCCATAATGAAAAATTCACTTGTACGCACGCATAGATAATAAATAGTGTATATTATTATGATTTGAAAAGGTTTACCCCACAGTAGTTCCTCCTGATGTGACGATTTAAATTACCTTTTAAGGAAAAACGTCTATCACACACATTGCAGGTGTAAGGTTTGACACCAGTATGAATCCGGATGTGACGTAGTAAATAGAATTTATGGGGAAACATTTTATTACACACATCGCAAATGAACAGCTTTTCACCAGTGTGAATCCGAATGTGACATTGTAATTCATATTTTAAAGAAAAACGTTCATGACATTACTATTAGGTATTTGAAAAAAAAATTTTTTTTTCTTTTATTATATTTTTAAAACTTTATTATTAATAATATAGATATTTAAAACAAAAAACTAAAAAAAGAAAAAAAACAATTAATTATAAACAATTAAAAATTGATGAAATTTCACTTGACTGTAAACGCGCCATGATTGGTCACCATAGTCGTGACGTCATAATGTTAAAGCTATTTAATAACAGTACAGCGTCAACGGCTATTACACTGGACTAGACAATAATATTGAAAATTTATTGCTAAAAAACGATTCTGAACAACGTTGAACGACACTGAACGACAACACTGAACGTCACTGAACGACACTGAACGCCACTGAACGACACTGAACGACGACACTGAACGACGCTGAAGTACACTGGATGACACTGAACGTCACTGAACGACGACACTGAACGTCACTGAATGACACTGAACGACACTGAACGTCACTGAACGACACTGAACGACGAACTGAACGTCACTGAATGACACTGAACGACACTGAACGTCACTGAAAGACGACACTGAACGTCACTGAATGACACTGAACGACACTGAACGTCACTGAACGACGACACTGAACGTCACTGAATGACACTGAACGACACTGAACGTCACTGAACGACGACACTGAACGTCACTGAATGACACTGAACGACACTGAACGTCACTGAACGACACTGAACGACACTGAACGACGAACTGAACGTCACTGAATGACACTGAACGTCACTGAACTACACTGAACGACGAACTGAACGTCACTGAATGGCACTGAACGTCACTGAATGACACTGAACGACACTGAATGACACTGAACGACACTGAACGACGTTCATGTGACGTTCAGTGACGATCAGTGTCGTCGTTCAGTGTCGTTCAGTGACGTTCAGTGTCGTTCAGTGTCATTCAGTGACGTTCAGTGTCGTCGTTCAGTGTCATTCAGTGACGTTCAGTGACGTTCAGTGTCTTTCAGTGACTTTCAGTGACGTTCATTTCGTCGTTCAGTGTCGTTCAGTGACGTGCAGTGTCGTTCAGTGTCATTCAGTGACGTTCAGTGTCGTCGTTCAGTGACGTTCAGTGTCGTTCAGTGTCATTCAGTGACGTTCAGTGTCGTCGTTCAGTGTCATTCAGTGACGTTCAGTGACGTTCAGTGTCTTTCAGTGACGTTCAGTGACGTTCAGTTCGTCGTTCAGTGTCGTTCAGTGACGTTCAGTGACGTTCAGTGTCGTTCAGTGTCATTCAGTGACGTTCAGTGTCGTCGTTCAGTGTCGTTCAGTGACGTTCAGTGTCGTTCAGTGTCGTTCAGTGTCGTCGTTCAGTGTCATTCAGTGACGTTCAGTGTCTTTCAGTGACGTTCAGTTCGTCGTTCAGTGTCGTTCAGTGACGTTCAGTGACGTTCAGTATCGTTGAGTGACGTTCAGTGACGTTCAGTGTCGTCGTTCAGTGTCGTTCAGCGTTGTTCAGAGTCGTTTTTTAGCAATAAATTTTCAATATTATTGTCTAGTCAAGTGTAATAGCCGTTGACGCTGTACTGTTATTACTATGCGTTTCAACTAAGAAGGTGGCCGCCATCTTGCCATTTCAAAAGTATAATTACTAATAGCAAAATAAGATATTACAATAAATAATCAAAACCGGGGCGAATTTTTCATTTTGTGTTTACTCTGCTGCCGGTACAAAAATCGTAAAAAACGAGTGAAGTTCCGCAGTCGCAATCATCATGGCGGCCACATTCATAGTACATAGCTTTAACATTATGACGTCACACACGCTCGGGTTTGCTCAGGAGCTGTCGGCGTGTTTCCGGTACTAAATTCAAAAATTATATTTTTCATTTTGAAATAACTTTTGAATTATCGCGAATAAAAAAAAAACAAAAAATAGTTTTACTATAAAACTTATATATCGACGCTTGAAAGGCAATCGTATCTAAGCGACATTGAGTAAATTTTACAGGAGAGCGATTTAAAGTTCAAATTATTTTTTAAAAAAATCATAAAAACACTCCATATTGTTCGATTTAAATTCTGTTAACACTTGTAGAAAGATCTTTTTAATAGCTATTCAAGTTATTAATATAAGAACCCTGGCCCTTTTAAAAGCACTGGTTTGTGTCGGTTATATAAAAATGACCTGATTTTATTACCAGGTAAAATTATCTAAATCAACACTACAGTGTGTGCAGCAACAAGTAAAAATAGGTAAACTTACATATTTAAGATTTTTTTAATAGGTTTATTGATCTAAAAGGTCGTGATAGCTTAAATTAAATCAAGTAAATTTTACTAAGCATTATTTTACTGCTTTTTGTGAATGAGGTAATGTTATCTTAACTAACATAACTACCCCAAACCACGCTTCGTAACTGACATTAACCAACAGCTGTATTTTATGGTGATCATTATCATGCATGAAAATAAATGAAATCAATTAGGTATTTATGAATGAATCAGTCTTTATTATTTTTATCATCAAATTCACCAATCGCCAACAATCAACAGTCAAATTATCTTAATTAAAAACGATACAATAATTAACGTACTATCGACCTTAAAAAAATAGTAAAAAAAAACGAATTATGACATAACGTTGTCTATTCTGAGATCAATAATTACTTTTTACTTGAGTATCATATTTATCAGTCACTATTTAAAAAGATAACTCACAATATTATCCACAAATGAATTATAATAGCACGTAAATTATAACATAACATTGTCTTTTCTCAGATCAATATGTGGCTCGCATGTCCCCCTCATATCTTCTCGTGCACATCCCCAAGAAGCATTTTTTACAATATTATAAATTGTTTTTTCAGAAATGTTCAGAGTGGCTGCTAAAAACTGTTGACACACAAATCTTCTACCTTCTCCGTCGTTAATAAAATATTTAATAGAGTAGTTGCGGATGTTAGAATTGGTGCGCTTCCGTTTAATATTTTCTTTTTGAGACAGGGATACTAACCAATCACGGCGACATATTAAGTCAAGATTCCAAAAAAAATTAAATAGATTTTCTCTTCTTTCTTCAGACAAAGACCCGCAGTCATTACCACACTTCTTGCCAAAACAAGGATTAGCCAATACAGTTTTTGATGGTACAGCGACACCTTTATTTGTTATATATGATTTACCAGATTGTTTATTTTTTGACCGTGCTTTTCTAGAATTGGTTTTTTTAATTCTCATTGCAGATTCTCCGACTACATTATCTTCCGTATTAACATCGTTGTCTTTAGCTTTTGACCTCTTTTTAGTGTTTGTTTTATTTAATTTAACTTTTTGTTTCGCTGATAGCACATCATCTTCTGATGTTATTCCTTCTTGTCCTTCTGACCAATTATCTGAATCATCTATATTACCATAAAAAGTAGAGAAGTCTTCTTGATCTGATATATAATCAATATATTTAACATCATTCCTGTGTTTTCTTTTACCGACTTTACTTTTAATTGAGTTTGTTGCATTATTATCTTTATGTGGTCCTGCCGATGTAGACGGTACATCATGGTCGAACGTAAGTGATGTATATTGTATGTTATCCTCAACTTGGTGATCATTCAAAGTCGGCTCGTCAATATCTGGTTCAACCGTTAAAGCTATATTAAATTCGTGATTAACTAATATACTTGCAGCAGTAATTGATGCAGTCGTTTCAATATCTGTTGTGGTACGTAAGCAATCAGCAAGAATTAAATCTTCTAAAGTGTCATTGCTGATAGGAGCTGGCTCTAACGTTTTGTTAAACTGCTTCATGTTGCTATTAGTTGAACAAGCCGCAGACTGCAAAAAAAAACAATTTGTTGGTGCTAGATTTTAATAAGTGAACCTATAAGATAAATAAATAGGAACTCAAACAAATATTAAGGAGGTAGGAAATAGGAGGTACAGCTTAACGACGTTTACTCACTCAAACAGTGCTCGTAAGTGAAAGTACCTCCGCCCTACAGAAGACCGCAGTCACAACAGAACTATTTATAGCTGTACGAAGAATTTATGATACATTAGTATACTCGCACACAGTAAGCACATCAGACATTATTAGAAATGAGGGGAAATTTAGTACCTATAATAAAGTGTACCTGCGTCTTATAAAACAAGTAAATTATAAAGTGTTTGAATTTTAATATAATTGTAACCTATTTTAATGTTGCACAAATCTCTGTCCTTCCGGTACCTTCAACTTAGGAACTACTGGGGGTAGGGAGACGTGCAATACCTTTTTGAAAAAAATCAGAATAGGGTCTGATGGTAAGCGGGTATGCGGATAGCTAGGTAGGTATCCGCTTACCCGTAGCTCGGGTAGGTACTAGTACCTACCCGAGCTACGGGCCCCAAAATTATTGAATCTGTCTTACAAACATTTTAAGTTAAACATAAGGCATTATACCTACTTATAAATCATTGTGTACCTAGAAAAGATTTAATCAATTTCTTATACCAATATATCCAACACCTAGTCTAGATAAGTAGGTACTTACTTACCTAACTACCTACCTATCACCTATCAACATAATTATTTTATAAGTAGTTAATATACGTAGGTAATTACCGTAAACACACTTATCTATATCTATACCCTATGTATGCTTAGATCTTTAAAACTACGCAACGGATTTTGATGCGGTTTTTATTATTAGATAGAGTGATTCAAGAGGAAGGTTTTTATGTATAATACATGTATAATAATGTACAGAAACAATGATAATTTTAGATGTTTCTAATGTGATGTCGTAAATAAACACATATTTTTGCGCTTACATATCAAACGCTGGCTGAACCCTACGAGATAGATCAAAATAATGTACTACAGTATTGTACACCTTAACAAGGTCTACAAAAAAGTCCGCGATGGTATATGTTTATCTCTTAGGGATAACCCACAATAACCATTTTTAATCCTTTACTTTTTAAGAGAAATAATGGCTTATTTACGAAGCGATTTTAAGAAATATAACATTAATCCTTAACCAAGTGTATGTACATTTGTTTGGAATTGAATTTGTAATTTATTAAGTATAAATAAATATTAATAAACTCTAAAGAAAACATATTTGTATTGTTTAATGACAAAAAAGCTGTGAACGTTGTATATAGGGTTACAGGAAAAGTCGTGCTAGATCCGTTAAGGGCGTGGAGTACCCATCATTTCTGACTTATTTCACTATGAAACACCCCACCCTAAACTTAACCCTTTTCGAGATTTTCGACTTTAAATTTTTTATATTGCCGATTTTTAGGCTATTAAATTTTATTTTGTTTGTTTTTTTTTTTTTTACTTTTTTTTTATGTTGGTTAAGTTTAGGGTGGGGTGTTTCATAGTGAAATAAGTCAGAAATGATGGGTACTCCACGCCCTCAACGGATCTAGCACGACTTTTCCTGTAACCCTGTATATAGACATTCTGTAGTATATTTAATATCAGCAAATTTTTTGTGCATATCGGGTAGGTCTGAGAATCGGCCAACATCTATTTTTCATACCGCTAGGTTAAGATTAAGCAACGTTAGGTAGTCATTAAATAGATGGGTGAACCGATTTGTATGTAATTTTGTGTGCATATCGGGTAGGTCTGAGAATAGGTCATAAAGTATATTTCATACCGCTGATACCTTGATTGACGAGGATATATAGAACGAGAGGAGGGTGCAAGAGAGGAGAGAGAGAGGGGATTTGAGGAGGGGGTAATGAGGTGAGGGATAGGGGGAGTTAGGTAGAGCAAGGGAGAGTGACGGGGAGCAAGGTGGGAGAAGATGGAGGGAGGACATGGTTCAGAGAGGGGACAACGGGGAGAAGAAGAGGGGGAGTGTGACAGGGACCAAAGTGGGAAAAATGGAGGAGAGAGAGCATAGAATTAGATTTTTCTTATAAGAGAGATAGAGATGGAGCAAGGGAGGCAAAATGTAATAAAAGCGCGGGCAGAGATGCGCGGGTCAGCTAGTGTATAGATAAACATAAGTGTGTCTACTGCTAGCTCATCGTACAAACTCGTAAAACTTCAGGATATTTCGATGGACGTCTATGCCTACTACTTAAAAAGATCGTGTCTAAGATACACATTATGGCCTTGTCTATGGGTAGTCATTTTCCACCAGGTTTGTCACAGTATCAATAAAAAAGTGGAGTAGGTACTTACTGTGTTGAGTTCATAACTCAATCGTCTTCGACACTTCGGACTATTTCTTTCTATGCCAGCATTCACCAACGCCATGTCAACTATGGATGAACTACGTCGTTTCCACTGGCGACTCATTTTTAAACTACAAAGAAAAATAAAATTAGCTTAGACTTACTGTGTACTTTATTTTTTATAACGTAACAGGGTTTAAAATAATAATTAAAGCTGTTTCGAAATAGATACCTTTACATAATTTGATTGTATACTTACCGCGTCTTTATCGAATGTACACCAAATCGTACTACGTCCACTCTAAGCGACGGCCGGTGCCGGAATGACAACCCGTATAAACGTGTCGTGTTCCGTGTCGCGCATATCTACACGATGTTTTTTAAACACCTACAGTTCATAAGCGACAAGAAAATAAAATTTGCAGACGAGTAAATTTATCCATGCGCCATACTAGGCCATTTAGTAAATCAAGTAGAATTATCTAACCGACAAAAATAATATTAACCGTTATTAGGAAAAAATGTCTACAGATAAAAAATAACTATTTGTTTTACAAGTAAAATTATCTAAGCTCTAACAATCTACCAATTTATTTCAGGTTAACTTATACAAATGATACTGTCACAAAATATAAAAACATGTTAAATTATATAAACCACATGTATTACAATTTCATTGGGTGGGTAAAATCTACTAACTGGTTTCAAAGGAAAATTTCATAACAAGTAAATATACGTAAATACAAATAAATAAAAAGTTAATACAGGTATAACCGACTAAGTTCATTATCCTCATTATTAGAATGTCGTAAGTGCTGAATAATTGAAAAATCACTTTTTTTTGGTCGTTTAGTGAGTACAAAATGTAGATTTGACCCAAATCACTCAATATCTAAACGACAACAAAACTCATCGTAGAGCTATGGGACCTAGACCAAACGACGCAGAAAAATCTGGCGATTCGAATGGTATATTTAACTCATTTTACAGGTTTTTGTCGCTTAGATACGATTGCCTTTCAAGCGTCGATATGATCTTTCCATTTATCACAAAAAAAAAAATTCAAATACCTAATTGTAAGGACTGTCGCGATTATGAATCCGGAGGTGATATTGCAATTGAGATTTTTGGTAAAAGCTGTTATTACACACACAGTGGCGGTCCGAGAGGAGGGGGGGAGGGTCGTAGGGGTCGCGGCGGCGCACGCAGCGGCGATTCTCGATGCCTGTGGCGGAACCTTCTGCCAGTCTATTTGGTAATCGTGCAACGCAGACGTAGTCACCATCGCAATGGAGTATGATATGATATGATTTTTGATATGTTTTTTTTAGAAGAAAATTGTATGTTAGAAAGTGAGTTGCACCGCCCCGTTGCCCGCGGCGGCCACTCTTCCCGCCCCGCGTCTCTATAAACGGCATCATATATTGCTATAAGTCTGTGTTTACGCGTGTGATGATACGTGCCGCTTCACGCGCCGCCGCTACGTAAACAATAAAAACGTCCGACGCGCCGCGAGACGCCACGCCACACGCGACGCCCCGCGTCTCCGTAAATGAGGCCTAAGGGCTCGCCCTTAGCAGGGAGGGGTTGCCATAATCCCCTTTGTTCAGCAGTGGACGTCTTTTGACTGCTGATGATGACGATGATGACTCTTTATCCCGAAAAATTGAAGGGTTCCTGCAGTACGGGGCATCAATAAGGGTAACGCGCAAAATATATCGATACCTCGGGGCTCAAAGGGCGTAAGCACCAAAACTCGACGTTTCAGGAGAGCCAAAAAAACAAAAAAAATATTTTTTATTTTTGACATAACTTTTTGGTTTTTGACCTAAATAAGCCATTTAAACACCATAAGTCTTATTTTTTCTGATGCAGAAAACAGTAATATTATATTTGGAATAAATTTAAAATTAACAGAATTAGCTTTCCTATACGCCCCGAAAAATTGCATGTTTGGGGCGATTACACCCCAAAAATCAATGGATGTGTGATGAGATATGGTTACAATTATATATGGACTTTATCAACGTAGCATACCTATTAATCAGTGGCGTGCACTCCATACAGGCAAAAAGATTGTACCTACCTTCTTCTTATTGACTATTATTCAATAACTATTCCAAGAAATTACCTTTTTTGCCTACCCTGGCATAAAAATGAATGCACGCCCACTGCTATTTATTAATGAATTATACAAATAATTATTGATATTAATTAACCTTTTTTATTCTTTTGGTGGCCGGTTATTAGGTAGGTAACTACATAGGTATACCTAGGTATTTATAGGTCTATGTAGATTTAAAGTACCCACCTACTAACAGGTCACCAACGGACTTAAAAATTATAATAATTGATCTCAAGAGTTCCTTGTTGTTTTTAAGATGGTTAGTTAATAGTGTTAAATTTTGTGGCGATACCTAGATTATTGGATAAACAATATTTTTATTATGTAAAGTGATCTTTATTTATCATTTTCCTTTTATAATGAACTAGCTGTTCCATCCAGCTTTATTATATTAGTACCTACTTATAAATAAAATGTGTTATTGAATAGTTTTTGGTTAAGACAGGTAATTAGGTATAGGTAACATCAATAATTATTTGTATAATTTGTTATCTGAGTTTATCGACTACGCCAGAGGCCACGAGACTACGGGCGCTGCTGTTGTAGCGTGCTGACGCCCGCACCCCATTACATCGGTCGGCCTGCTAGCTGACTTTCGTGGCCGGTGCTGAACCTGCCGGCGTCTAACGGCCTGGCTGCGGCTGTGCCATCTAGGCACGCCGCCTCGCTTTTGCAGGCGCTAGGGCAGGCTTCCCTACGCCCAGGAGCCTTTACGTGCAAGCAAGTTATGTGATCTTTTACGTTAATAAGTGTCCGCGTTCCCGACTCCGTCAAACGAACTGTGAATCTATTAGAAACTGTAAACATATTTACAGTAATAATATATAATATACACACATCAAAAGTGTCTAGGGATCAACATATATTTTTGCAATAACTTTTCTCCTGATTGATATTAATTAAAATTTTCTTTAAGGATTCATCAAATAAAGTGTTTTCGTTTGTCACAGTAACGATAAACCAAGTCACCTTTGCATTAATAAAGAAATTTGCCATTTTCCTAATAAAGGGATTTTTGACATTTGAACCACTAACACAAAAGTTCGAAAAAAAGACTGAAATAACAGTTTTCTTTAAAATTTTATTGGGTAACTTAAACAATTAATAATCCGTGTTTCTACCGCGAACACTAACAACACAAGAACATCGGTTTGGCATACTCAAAATGAGTTCATCCAAATCACGCTGTGGAATGGCCGCCCATGTTCGTTGCAACAACAAAAAAAGGTCTTCTTGCGACTGGATACCCTCCATATTCGGCAGAGCTCTTCTCTGTAGCATATCCCATGCATGCTCAATCGGGTTCAAGTCTGGCGACTGAGCAGGCCAGGGCAGGACATTGATGTTAGCTGCGGCGAGAGTCTGTCTTACAACTCTTGCGGTGTGCGGTCGTGCATTATCATGCATTAACTGAAATAAGGGACCGATTTGCACTTGTAGAGGAACGATGACGTCTGATACAATCGTCTCAGCATAAATTTGAGCGTTGAGGTTGCCTCTGATCCAAATCAACTCAGTTCTTCCGCCGATCCAAATACCCGCCCATACCATGATGGTTCCACCACTATAAGGATGGACTTCCTGGCAGGATTTTAATCGCTGTTGGCGTCCAGGGGTTCTCCAGTGTCGTATACGTCTTGTATCCGGTCTCATACCAAAACGAGACTCATCAGAAAAGCACACGAAACGCCATTGTTCTTCTGCCCAATTTCTGTGTTCAAGAGCCCATTGATATCGAATCCTACGATTGTGCATTGCTATAGGTGGTACCCGTAGCGGTCTTCGGGAATGAAGGTTCACTTCATGCAAGCGGTTTCTGACTGTTTGGTCGCTAATTAAGTTCCCTGAAGAGTGATGAAGCCTCACGGCTAACATCATGGCAGTTATTGTTGGAGCTCTTCGAGTTAAGATTTGAATATATCGGTCTTGTCTCCGTGTGGTGCAGCGATACCGTCCTCCATGGCGCTCAGCCACGGTACCAGTGCTTCGGTAACGTGTCCAAAGTCGACTGATAACACTCTGACTTGTATTCAGAGCTAAAGCCACAGTACGTTGCCGGGAACCAGCTTCTATCATTCCCACGGCTCTGAGCATTTCTTCCCTGCTTAAATGACGTCGCCGCTCCATAATAACGTTGGTTTTAATCAGTAGTAGGGAAACAGTAGCACTAATAATGTCTTCAATGCGTTGTATGTTTTTATAGGGAAAATATTGACAGCTGATTTTCATCTTTTACTCGAATTTGATTCACAGTTCCTGATTCAAATTATGAAATGCACCAAAAAGGATCCATATAAATTTATAAAATCATAAATTTATTACAAAGCCACATCTCAATCTCAAGAAATCCGCTTAAAAATGCTTGATCCCTAGACACTTTTGATGTGTGTATTATAGTATAATATATTATAGTGTTATTGACTTATTGTAAGTCCTGTGTTCTCATTCCTATAATCGCTACTTTCCCCTTAGGTACCTACCTGTCGTCGTAGTGGTCTCCGGGTTTTCTCTACCTGACCTCTACACCTACGCTCACACTTATATCGTAACGGGACGACTTACTCTACACTAAACTATACGTTACGTGACAGTCTCGTCACTCTTGCAAGTTAAGGGTTTTCGTGTATGCATCTGAATGTGCGCTTGTAAACAATGTTTTCTGGTAAAACGTTTATTACACAAATTGCAAGAGAAGGGTTTGTCACCTGTATGAATCTTAATGTGCCTTTGTAAAGATGATTTTCGGGAAAACAGTTTCTTACACATATTACAAGCGAAAGATTTGTCTCTTGTATGATACTGAATGTGTTTTTGTAATTGGTCTTTTCGGGCAAATCGTTGATCACACAGATTGCAAGCGAAAGGTTTGTCGCCAGTATGAATCCCTATGTGACTTACTAAATGGTCTTTTCTAGTAAAACGTTTATTACACCAATTACAAGCGAAAGGTTTGTCACCTGTATGAATCCTAATGTGAGTTTGTAAAGTTGATTTTTGGGTACACCGATACTTACAAATATTACAAGCGAAGGGTTTGCCTTTTGTATGATTCCGAATGTGCCTTTGTAAACTTGCTTTCAGGGCAAATCGTTTATTACACAAATTGCAAGCGAAGGGTTTGTCATCTGTATGAATCTGAATGTGCCTTTGTAAACTTGTTTTTTGGGAAAACAGTTTCTTACACATATTACAAGCGAAAGATTTGTCTCTTGTATGATACTGGATGTGTTTTTGTAATTCGTCTTTTCGGGCAAATCGTTTATCACACAGATTGCAAGCGAAAGGTTTGTCACCTGTATGATTCTGAATATGCCTTTGTAAAGTTACTTTTCGGGTAAATCCTTTATTACACAAATTGCAAGCGAAAGGTTTGTCACCATTATGAATCCCGATGTGACTTACTAACTGTGATTTACTGGTAAAACGTTTATTACACAAATTACAAGCAAAAGGTTTGTCTCCTGTATGAATCTGGATGTGTTTTTGTAAATATGCTTTTAAGGCAAATCGTTTATTACACAAATTACAAGCGAAAGGTGTGACACCTGTATGAATCTGAATGTGTCTTTGTAAAGCTTGTTTTTGGACAAATCGTTTATTACACAAATTGCATGAGAAGGATTTGTCACCTGTATGAATCTTAATGTGCCTTTGTAAATTTCCTTTTATTGAAAACCGTTTCTTACACATATTACAAGCGAAGGGTTTGCCACCAGTGTGAACCCGTAAGTGCGTGGTTATATACCCCTTTGTTCTGAAGCTCTTTCCACATACATCACAAATATACGGTTTGTCGGCTATTTCTTTAATACCTTTATGGCAATGTCTTGTTTGAACCTCGTTATACGTTTCAATATCAGATTTAATATTAAACTGTTTTTTATCAATTACATTATAACTGTTAACTTGATTATCCTGCGTACTATTGTTATTTATAATTGGAGTAATATTTTTGTCATTAATTAACTCAGACTCGGTTGCCAGCACAATCCCAATGTCTCTAACAATATTAACATATTTTGTGTTTTTTACACAATCTGCAGTCTCAGTTGTTTTAACGGGCTCATTTTCAACAGACGCTTCTGAAAAGAAGGAACGCAATAGTGACAAGCTCATCGTGTTGTTGTGACAAAAAGAACATGTCGCTCATAAACTTGGGCATCATAATTTATTACAATTCAACGTAAAAGTAAATATAATTCAATCAATAATATCATACCATGAGCGTGGTCGTCCAAATATTCCTCGTGTTCCTCGTGCTCGTGTTGTTGGTCCCCCGCAGCGGCGTCCGAGTCGCGTGTGTCATGTGTCTCCTCAATCTTGCAGCTGACAGCGAGTGACCGCTCCTGCTCATCCAACGTTTCCTCCAATACAGTCAAGGTTTGTACGATGCTGGCGTCAAGTGAAACTGCAAGCACGGTGTCCATAAGACGTAGAATAATTTTACAAAAAATATTTACCGACTTCAAGGAAAATGATCTAAAAAGCATTAAATAACCAAAACATATTAAAGTCGGTGCCAGTTGGTATTGGAACATCACTGTTTTCTATCATAGAGTAAGAACGATTATACTTGATTAGCATTATGTCATGACATCTCTGATTAAAAGTATTATTAAAAATATATTCAAAATCTATATTGTCTAAGCTTTTCGAGAAGCTTGTACACAGACACTGTATTCACATTGTCATAGCCAAATTTTGCAGGAACAGCATGGTTTCGTAAATGATCCAGATCAGGCGTAAATATTTTAACTGTTTTTATAAATTCCTTATTTCAAAATATGGATAAAGGCATGCAAACTGATGCTGTGTACATAGATTTCCGCAAGGCTTTGTACAAGGTGAACCATAATCTACTTCTCCAAAAAAATTAAATAAATGGTATTCGTGGTAGGTTACTCCGTTGGTTTATTTCATACTAGCTGACCCGCGCAGCTCCGCCCGCGCTTTTATTAAATTTTGCTCCCCTTTTCTCCCTCCTCCCTTGATTTATTTCTCTCTCTCTCTTTCTCTGTTTCCCCCTCCCGCTTCGGTCTCTGTCACACTCCCTCTCTTCCTCTCCCAGTTGTCCCCTATCTGAACCCCCTCCCCCTCTCTCTTCTCCCACCTTACTCCCCCTTACTCCACCATTGCTCCACCTTAATCCCCCTATCCCTCACCACATCACCCCCTCCTCGAATCCCTTCTCCCTCTCTCTCCTCTCTTGCACCCTCTTCTCGTTCTATATATCCTCATCAATCATGGTATCTGGTATTCTTACCCACTTAAACCCCTGCGGCTGTCGCATCACCACATAAGGCCCTCCAGTGGGATCTGCATCAAATACCCCTCAGTGCGCATTATAGCCCCCGGAAACCTGGCACCGTGATCACGGGGACGGGGCTCGCAACCCCGTCACCGCCCTTCTCGGAGTTGCTGCCGACACCCATCTATGTTGCCTAATGTTGCTTAACCTAGCGGCATGAAATACACTTTACGACCTATTCTCAGACCTACCCGATATGCACACTAAATTTCATACAAATCGGTTCACCCATCTATTTAATTAACTTGCCTTATGTTGCTTAACCTTAACCTAGCGGTATGAACAACGTTCACAGCTTTTTTGTCAGTGGTGTAAATATTAGTATAGTTTACGTTATATTGAAGAATGGATAAATTCATGCTAAAAACAATTTATTATGAGTACCTAAGTAAAGGATAAAAAATGGTTATTGTGGGTTATCCCTAAGAGATAAACATATACCTACCATTTAAGGTGTACAATACTGAAGTAAATTATTTTGATCTCGTAGGGTTCAGCCAACGTTTGTAACGTAAGCGCAAAAAAATGTGTTTATTTACCACATCACAATACCACGACAAACCTCTAAAACTATCAATGTTTCTCTACAATATAGTAGAGAAACATTGATATGCATGTAATATACATATAAACCTTCCTCTTGAATCACTCTATCTATTAAGAAAAATCCCATGAAAATCCGTTGCGTAGTTTTAAAGATCTAAGCATGCATAGGGACAGACAGACGCGGTGGAGGACTTTGTTTTATAATATGTATAGATATAGATTATACTAAGTATAGAAGATTAATACTATACATAAACTTTATTTAAATATTTAACAAAATACTATACATACATAACAAAGTGTCAAGAAGTGGTTATTGACATTAAAAATATTTTACTTACTATTCGTTCCTATCGTTCGTTCGTTATATTTTGGTTTCAATAATGCACTATCAACGTTAATAACTAAAAAATACCTCAAATTTAACAAACTATCCGTGATACAATTCAGTGGGGAACTTGCACAATTTTTCTTTTTTAGCGTATTATAAAGATTTTAGGCTAGCTTAGATCAAAACACAGAACAAAAACAAAATAGTTAAATTATGCACAAATATATAGTTATTGCAAAGCAAAAGTTGACTTTTCCACGTTGGCGGGAAAATGCTCACTGACAGCTGTGACATAATTTTTTACTTGACGTAAGAGTATGTAAATATTCATGGCGGGTATTTAAAGAAACTACCACTGAATAATAATAATGTTACACTTTTGACGACTAATAAAATCAGAATGATGAGATGATCCCTAATATTACCGGTACAGAGAAAATTAATATTGTCCAAAAAATATATATCAGTCATGTAGTTGGATGAGCTCGTTGGTCTAGATATCCATTAACTACCTACTTACTTATTAAAAAATATTTTTCTATTGTAAATGTTAGTACTTAAGTATAAAAGATTTGTTAGATAGTAAAAAGTATTTCTTTAAAATTCCAAATTTAATTCCAAACAAATGTATTTATACTTAATTGGATAAGGATTAATGATTTGCTTAAAAGAAAATTGCCTAAGCGTAAAATTGCTTCGTAAATAAGTCATTATTTTTCATAAACAGTAAATGATAAAAAAATGTTTATTGTGGGTTATCCTTAAGAGATAAACATATACCATCGCAGACTTTTTTTTAGACCTTGTTAACGTGTACAATACTGTAGTACATTATTTTGATCTATCTCGTAGGGTTCAGCCAGCGTTTGCAATGTAAGCGCAAAAAAATGTGCTTATTTACGACATCACATCAGAAACCTCAAAAATTATCAGTGTTTCTCTACTATATTATGCATGTATTATACATATAAACCTTCCTTAAGAAACACTCTATCTATTAATAAAAACCGCATCAAAATCCGTTGCGTAGTTTAAAAGATTTAAGCATACATAGGGACAGACAGACAGCGAGAGCGACTTTGTTTTATAATATGTATAGATGTGACAATGTGACAAAAAGTTGTAATGAAAGATATTATTTATTAAAAGATTTATTAAAAAACTAGCTGTAGCCCGCGGCTTCGCCTGCGTTGGTTTTGTAAGTAAAACGCATTTTAAATTAAGGATGAAGGTTTTTAAAAATATTGTTTACATTTTTATTAAACCTGGACCTATTATGTGTCATGCCATCTAATCCACTGAACCGATTTCGATGAAATTTGGTATAGAGACAGATTAGACCCTAAGAAAGGTCATAGGCTACCTTTTATCCTGAATAAAAATATTGAAGGAGTTGAAATAGGGAATGAAAGTTAGAATGGAATTTCGTCATTGTTGAAAATAATACCATGACTTTGTTTTACAATTGATAAGAAATCCTACTCCCTACTATCCCTACTTATAATCCCTACTTCCTCCCTACTTCTATACTATCTATCTATATCTATACTTATATATCTAACACTTCTATACTAATATTGTTAAGTGCAGGCCAGACACAAGCGGCGCGGGCGCGGGCGTGCCATAAGTGCACCTCTTCTATCTGTTTTGCACCACGCCTTCTTCTACATTTTGTATGAAAGAACATTGGAAAGGCGTCGAGACGGCACGCCTCGGTTGCGCCACTGTTGCGCCGCAGGCGCACCGATGGCGTACCGCAGGCGGGCACCCCCCAGCCACTTCGTCCACACCCGCCGGTTGTATTTGTCCCGTCCCGCGTCCCGCGCCCGCGCTCAGACTGCCGTGAGTGATTCGTGGAATCGGACGTCAACATTAACATAAAAATGCGTCAATTACGTCCGAATACCATCGATATACTGTCCCGTCGTGAGCGTGCCACGGGCGCCGGTAGCGCGCCCGATGCGCGCCACGCCGCTTGTGTCCGGCCTGCACCTTAAGAGATTAAATTTGTATTTTTGTATATTTGTTAGTATGTGTAATCTAAGGGTAATCTTAGAACTACTGATCCGATTTTGAAAATTATTTTGCCTGCTGCCTACGCTGGGTTGAGCCGAATCATCGTGCTAAAGCGAGCTGGATCATTTACCTTGGTAAATCCATTTGGATCGATGTGGATCAAGATGGACCGAGGTAGATCGAGATAAGTCAAGGTGGGTCGAAATAGCTCAAAGTGAAATAAACAGGTTCGAGAGGATTCAAGCCGAATTATCAAACTGCATCAAACTCGATTGAACCGAATAATAACCGATTGAATTGAATAAAAACTGGTTTGAGCTAGATTAAACTGGATCATGCAGGATCAAGATGGATCGAGGTAAATCGAAGTGGATCGATGTGGATCAAGATAGACCGAGGTGGATCGATATGCCAAGGTGGTTTGAAGTGGGGTAAGATGGAATAAAGTAGATTGAGTTAAGCCAAACTCGATCATTAAATTGCATTGAACTGGATAATACCGGATTCAGTTGAATAAAACTGGTTTGAGCTGGATCAAACCGGATCAAGGTGAACTGAGCAAAAGCGAGCTGGATCAAAGTAAATCGAGGTGGTTCGATGTTGATCGTGATGGACCGAGGTGGATCGATATAAGTCAAGGTGGTTTGAAATGGGTCAAGTTGGAATAAAGTCGATATGATCCAAACTGGATCATTGAACTGCATCGAACTTGAGTGAACCGGATTGAGCTGAAAAAAAATGGTTTGAGCTGGATCAAACTGGATTAAGCAGGATTAAGGTGAATCGTGCTAAAGCGAGCTGGATCGAAGTAAATCGAGCTGGATCGAGGTGGATCAATGTGGATCGAGATAGACCGAGGTGGATCGATATAAGTCAATGTGGTTTGAAATGGGTCTAGTTGGAATAAAGTGGATCGAAATGAGCCAAACTGGATCATCAAACTACATCAAACTCGATTAAACAGGATAAAACAGGATTGAGCTGAATGAAACTGGTTTGAGCCGGATCAAACTGGATCAAGCTGGTTTGAGTTCGATGTTGCTAAAGCGAGCTGGACCGAGGTAAATCGAGGTGGATCAATGTGGATTGTGGATCGAGATAGACCGACGTGGATCAATATAAGTCAAGGTGGGTCGAAGTGTCTAGAAAAAAAGCCTGTTTTTTTTATTAATATAGATTATAAATTTTTCCTCTTATCCCACTTTAGGGGTAGATTTTTTGAAAAATAAATAATACGTGTTCAATCATTTTATTTTAAGGGTATTTTCACCAACTTTCAAATCAATTGAACTAAGTAATAATTATTTCCCATACAAAGTTTACCAACCCCTAGCGCACCCCCAATGGTTGTTTTTAAAAAATCCCGAAACACGTATTTATTTATTTTATTCAAAGAATCTTTCCAGTAAATTTCAAGTCAATTGAACCATACTATAAAAAGTTTCATACATTAGAAAACACCCCATTTAACCCCTTTAGGAGTAGAATTTTCAAAAATCCTTTCATAGTGGATGGTTACGTCATAAGAAGAACGTACTGTCCAAATTTCAGCTTTCTAGGTCCAGCCGTTTGACCTGTGCGTTGATGAATCAGTCAGTCAGTCAGTCAGTCAGGACAAGTAATTTTATATGTATTGATAATCAGGATAATTAAGAATTAAAATTGTCTATACATTTAATATGACATTGAATATGCGGCAACTCTACCTTAATTATAAACAATATACTAAAATTTTAGACTTGTATCAAAAGTAGGTACCTATCCTACTGATTAAAATGATGTGCATAATGTTATGAAAAATAAATAACCTTCCTTGAATTTTTTCAGTTTTAAAAAAGCAGTCTTAAATTTAAAAACCTCCATGTTTGTTACAATACTTTTTAAAGGAGGAAATCCTTCCTTGTGCAAGGAACCGTCTAGGTAGGTACCACCAGAGTGTCAGATATTCCTACCGCCAAGCAGCAGTGTGTAAGCATTGCTGTGTTCCAGTCTGTAGGCACTGTAGCTGGTGAAATTTCCGGAATGACTTAATACCTGATGTCTTAAGGGTCGGCAACGCACTAGTGATTCTTCTGGTGTTGCTAGCATCTATAGGCTGCGGTGACTGTTTACCATCAGGCGGGCCGCACGCCTGCTTGCCACCTTGGTAGTATAATGAAAAGAGATGTTTACATACCCCATTCATCATCTGTGTCCTCCATGTCCACATCTTGCTCTTCTGCTGTTTCCTGTTTAATGTCCTCATCTTCTGCTTCATTATCTATAATGGCGTCATCTGTAGTGGATGCCGTTACAATAGGAGAAACAGACAGAGCTGAACTCAGACTCAATCTATCCAGTAGAGTTGTTTTATCATCCACCTGTAAAAAATATAGTAGTTTATGTTTCTGTAGGAAATTATGGTAAGCTAAGATTGGCAGCGTTCAGGATATATACATATATAGGTTAGGCAATCATTATTTTATTATTTATTTATTTTATAATTTTTGTACACACAATAAAATTACAGGAAAACGGAAATATAGGAAAGGATAGTACAAAGGCACAGCTTATTTCTAAAGAAATTTCTTCCAGCAGGCCTGCAAGTGGAGAGTTGAAAAAAAAGAAATGGGACGTAGTGTGTTTAAAAAATAAATGAAAATAACTAACAAAATAATTAATGTAAATAAAATACATATATACATAATATAGTAAAAATGAATACATACTAATAAGTAAAATTACTAATACTATAGAATATACACTAATTTACTATAGAAGATAAATACTATACATAATAATATATAACAAAATGTCATGATAAAGAAAGATAGTGCTCTTTAACTCGTCTTTTGAAAACTGTGACATTTACCGACATACGTATATCCGACGGAAGAGAATTCCATAGACGGACGGCATGAACAGTGAAGGAATAGGAACAAAAGTCCGTTTTATGGGAAGGGAATAGAAGGTTAGTACGGAGATGGGATCTGCAAGTTGAGTCAGGAGATCTAACAAAAGAAAAACGTTCCCGCAGATAGGAAGGGGATGCGGGATTATAAAGGATATTAAAGAGAAGGCAAAAGTATACGAATCATGTAAATTTAATGACATGAACATCGCTCCGAGAACTAATAATGGTTGGGGAAGATAGATTCTCGAGTAGCGACCATGAACTGGAAGACAAAGCGTAAGCAGGCCTCCCACTAGGTGGACAGACGACATTGTGCCCGTTGCAGGTAACCGTTCGTTCGAAGGGGGAGGCCTATGTTCAGCAGTGGACATCTTCCAGCTGGTGATGATGAATTTAATGTGAGGTAGGTATTAATATGCAGCCCAGTTTTCCTCTGCTTCAGTGGGCTCGCACTTCTCCAAAAATATATTATGCCCGGTACACATGACAACTATATAACGTAGCGATCTGACTGCTCAGACCGTTTGCGCAGTCAATCGAATCGCCCTTGGAGTGTCTACACGTCTACGATATCTGCGTCGATCGTCAGTTCCCAGCTGAAACTCAGACGAGAAACATGTCTTCCACACCTACAGAAAGTGTTGTGGATGAACTGAATATTTGCTCCGACTTTCATCCACACACTACGAATAAACGGTGCAAACGCGATCGCAACGATTTATCACATTCATCGAATGGATTTTGAAACTGCCACGATTGTTTGCGCCAACCAGAAAAATCTGAGACAGTCTGCGCAGCCAGATTGCTACGTTATATTGTTGTCATGTGTACCAGGCATTATATGGCTAAACAGGTATAATATGTGCATTGTCTGGTCACAGAAACTGACACCTCTATAATTTAGGTATTACTCTGTCAACTGTGCAAAGTGTGCATGGAGGAAGAAAGCTATCAGCTGTCTATGTGTGCATTTTTATAATAATATTGTTTACATATATCAGCTAAGTTTATGTTTGACATGTATACATTACCTCTTCTTCACTGTTTACTAATTGATTCACCAATTCTGTCAGAAGAACTTCAGCTCTCAGACATTTCAGCATAAACTTGTGAGTGTTCCGCAGTTGTGCATAGCAGATATAACACACAGACAGCGGTCTCATGTCGTTTGTCTGAAACTAATCACCACATTCATTTATAGTCATTATACATATATGTGTAGATCTGGGCTTGCATCACAAAAGTTATTAGTTTGTAAGCAATGTTCAATGTACATTCAATAGGCAGCCCTATGACCACTGGGGTGCAGTTGTGGTACGGTGGTAGAGCCAGCCCTCTCTGAAGCGGCAGCCCAAGCCGAGGTCTTGCCTCCCCGAGGTGACCTTGAGGTCATCGCTCCCCTACCCTTCAGGCTGGAGTGCTATAAGCACTCGCCTGCTATTGTCAGTTTGTCCTGGCCAACAGGTATGGTAACTAACCATTCCCAAAACACGCTATATCACTGAGCTACACCCAGATTGGTGCGAAATATAATTATTCAAGTAAGATGTCCTGTGTACAATGATATATTGCCTGTGTATTATCCCTGACATGTTATTTTTATTGAAAGTATCATTGAGAGCGGCATATAATTTGTAACTTCTCGTCACAATCTACTTCAAAAGTAGGGAATAATTATTATTTAATCGAATTTAAGAAAAAAATAAATCTAGTCAGTTGAATTGAGAACCTCCTCCTTTTTGGAAGTCGGTTAAAAAATATAAATAAACTCAAAAATAATCAGTGAGCCAATGATATATTGCAGTGAGCTGTTATAACCAGTAATAACAGCTCACTGAAAATAATTCAAGACTTGACTTACAGACATTGCAGTCAGTTTTTCATACACTTTTTCGAGATGTGTATTTGTCACTTTATTAGACTGAACATTAACATTCGCATTCAAGCATAGGCGACATATAGCTAATTTTTCCATTTTGGCGAATTTATCAAAACATTACCCTATAGGATTTTGATCACAGAACACTATTACTCAAGAGATACGTAGTATCACCTTATTAGTCTGTGCTCAAGAGAAGAAGGGCCACTCCATACAAAAAATATGCATACAACTTCACATAGGTTGCTCAGTGGCGCCCACTAATCTTTCCCACATGAACTAAGGAGGGCGCCCAAAATAAGGAGGGAATTGGGATGCAGGGATGAATGGGCACAAAACTGGTTAAGATTTTAACGTTGAATTCATATAGTTTGTTGATTATAAATAAGAATCTCTAATTAAAAATACCTAACAAACTATATTTATTCAATGTTAAAAAATTTACGAGTTTTGTGCCCATTCATTCCTGCATCCCTATTTCCCTCGGAATATATTATTTATCTTTATTCTGCCATATACTTAGTGATAATATTAAAAAAGGGGTTAAATTAAAAGTGTTTTATTCCATTATAAAGATTTATTACCAGTAAATAGGTACTTAAGTATACTGATGAACATAATAGCAAATTATTGATCAGGCAACCGGGAAAGCTAAATCCACATGGTTTAAAAACTAAATATAGTATAATAACAGTTACTGACTTATTATCATCATCCCTACGATTGAAATATTCAAGATATAAAATGAAAGCCATTCTTATATAACTTATAGGAATTGATTCAAGTTTAAAATGACATAAGTATAAAATAAGTATATAAATCAATAAGACATTTCAAATTCACGGTAGGTACAACAAACGTATTACATTATCTATCCCCGCAGCGATACGTGTAATCTGTTTAAGTAGAACAACGTACCCTTGAAAAAGTTATCTTTTAAAAAAAACTAAATATTTATTATTAAATAATAGGTGTAATACAATCCTGACGATGTGACGATATATTTATACATTATAGTGATATTACAAAACCTGTTAGATAAATTAGATGTCCTAATGAGGAAACATTCAAATTCAAAATTCTTTATTATGCATAGGCCTCACGGGGGCTCTTACATATTGTCCTTTCTTAACCGGCTTCAAAAAGAAGGTTCACTATTCGACGCGTATGTATGTAAAATTGATAAAAATGCGTAATATTAATATATGTTAGTCTATGTGGGCTTCTAAACAAATTTACCAAATTTTATGAGTGTATGTATGTAGGTTTGTCCGCCGATTTCTCAGAAACTACAATTCCGATTTCGAAAATTCTTTTTGCAATAGTTAGAGTATTGTTCACCTTAGGGTAGAGTTTAAGTTTCATCAAAATCGGTCTAGTAGTTTAAGAGATATAAACTTTTTATGTTTTCAGTAAGTTACTGTAACGTAGACGTTCGAGTTGCGTGATAGTGCTGATACCTATCTTGGTAAAATAAGTCACTAAAAAGTGTTAAATAAACTATTTTATAAAAAATAAAAACCGACTTCAAAGTAAATTATCTAAAAAGCATAAAATAACGAAAATATATTGAAGTCGGTGTCAGCTGGTGATAGTGTTAGTTAACATGATTAGCTAGCACCGACTTCAATATATTTTCGTTATTTTATGCTTTTTAGATAATTTACTTTGAAGTCGGTTTTTATTTTTTTGTAAAATAGTTTATTTCAACTACCACCAGATCGTAACGCGGTCTCCACTGAGAAGATCCGGCAAGAAACTCAGGGGGCTTGTCTTTTTTATATAAGATTTTTTTTAAACAAATTTACTTTAAATATATCATAAACTTGTAACTTGTAATAAGCATGTAAGAGTACTGCAGTTCAAGCCCGAGATTTTATAATAGCCCTTTTTAGGCAAATGGCTCTCAGTAGTAGTTTTAAATATTTTTATTGGTAGATCTCATATATCCTGGGGCAGTTTATTATAAAAACGTATACCTTGAACCATAAAGGAATTGCTAATTCTGTGGAGACGCGTGGAGTGTACAGCAAGATTGTGTTTGTTCCTAGTATTTATATTATGTCGATCACTAACCTTAGCGAAAGTATTTATGTTCTTTTTTACATAAATCAATAATATCGTGATTATTGATAAGTTATTATTGTTTACTCATTGGGGTATCTCAAAATTTTGAATTAAATTCGTCCGTTCAATTAAATCCTGATTAATTTCTAACAAGTTCTATTAATATCATTATACTCATTAGGACCTAGTTTCTATACCTATCTATTTTTTTTTAATATCCCTGTAATTTACTTAAACATCGTCTGTGACACTTTACGTATCCTCCTGGTACATGTATGTTATCACCCTTAAATCGACACATTCAGACAAAAAC
The DNA here is from genome assembly GCA_911728495.1 of Furcula furcula. Lineage (NCBI taxonomy): Eukaryota > Metazoa > Arthropoda > Insecta > Lepidoptera > Notodontidae > Furcula > Furcula furcula. Next base: position 55,717,278 of record OU452242.1, read on the forward strand.
TAATTGAATAGGAATGCAATGGTAAATAGGAACGACACTAGTTTATAGATTTTAGCATTGTTACTAACACTGAAGTATATAAGTCTGTCGATATAATAGTGTTAGAAATCAAAGAAATTCCATTCCTATTTATTGTATTCCTATTCAATCCATTTTACGTTAGAAAAAATACATTATTCATCACTACCGTCTCACTTCTTTCAAAGGCCTTTAAAGGAGAAATCGCAGCGTCACACAGGTCACCAACAGCGTCACGAACGCCGCCACCATGTCGAACAGATCGATGTCAAGTCGAGCAGATCGATGTTGCATCGCGCAGCTCTCCCTGAAATGTGATAATCATTAAATAAATGCGAGAATTGACAGTTGAAAACTCATCTACATGAGTAGCTAGTAGAAAAATTAATAAATGTCATTAGTTATTTCTTTATAAGATCGCCCTAAAACTACACGACAGTGCATAACTATTAAGGTTATTATTATTTTATTATTATACAATTATTATAATGCAATATTTTTGTATTAATTTATCTATACTTAATGTTACATGCCAGATCTTAGTGAAACATGTCACATACCTAAATTTATTACCAAAATATTTAGGAATAGTGTAATCATCACTACACAACAAACAAAGTCGTTGGCGGGTCTTTCTGTCTGTCTGTCTATTGGCAATAAACTCAAACTACTGAACGGATTTTAAGGCGGCTTCCACTAATCAATAGTGATTCATGAGGAAGGTTTAGGTATATAATTTGTCAATTGGTTAAAATATAACGATAATTGTTGGAAGTGTCAGTCAAAGCGCGGGCGCAGCTGCGCGTGTCTGCTAGTTCTCAAAATTGTAATAAAGGACCAGAACGAAAAAAAATAGAAGCATACTCACGTAGCGCAGAACACCGTTGTAACGTATAAGACACGTAGTATTGCTCAGGACACCGCTGCCTTGCCTAGGACACCGTCACACCGTGCGGAATACAGTCATATCTTGCCAGGACACCTTCGTTTCGTGCAGATCGCCCACAGCGACTTCAAATCATGCAACATTATATTTGTGTCTACTTCACAATTTCGTTTTATGCATATGTGCAATAAAATAGCCAATATTTATATTTTCTGTTTTGGGATCCACAATTATTGGCTGTAATCGACTGCCAAAACAATTTTACAGGGATCTTGATGCCATTCGGTAGATATACTAACAATATTCATTTTAATCAAACTATCATGCAAATGTTACATTGCATTTAGTGCGCGTATACAACCATCGTGAGAAAGTGGTCCAGTTCTTGTTTCCACAACTATTTTAATTACGATTTCTTTTCGTTAAAAATTTCCATAAGAGGGTTATTTCTTAAGAACTTTTTCCTTACTGTACTATCTTCGTTCGGGAAAGTTCGTCTGAAAAGAATAATATTTTATTGATTAAAGATAAGAAAGTGAAATCATTTTTCAATATCCAAATAACATACCGTCTATGACGACGATTTTATTTTAATGGTATCCTGGGTCAATTCAAAATTTCTAACATGGTCATCTGATCTCAAACTAGGCAGTAGTAACCAGACAAGTAACTGATACAGCTACTTATATACTTTTTTTTGTCCTCTGGCCGATACGACCACAGCGGCCAACCTTTTACAAGATCAGCCAGTTGGCTGATAAACCTAATAGCTGGTTGGTACCTAAAAGTAACTACTTTTGTAACTATTTTTATTTTATTTATTTAGGTCAACAAATAGTTACAAACTAGGTTACAAAATACAAAAAATATTTAAGTTTTATATTATTAAGTAAGTAACCAACCCCGCAAATTGCTAAAATGAAAGTAATTGAGGAAGACTGTTTTCTTTAAACATACCTATGTAGAATTATGTACTCTATACAAAAAAAAACTCCATTTACTTACGGACTTCATTATGAAATCCGTAATCTACGCGGGATATTTTATAGTGCACAAGCGCTTGCGTATGCACAAGTGCACTCTTTCTTCCTTTATACCTCGCATGAATCTTCTTACATCACAGAAAATCAGGTGACCAGTGCATTGTCCTAGCCAGTAAGGAACAACTACATAGTTTTTGCCCTCGCAGGCTTCGAACCCGCGACTTCCGGTTTGCAAAGCAAACGGTTTCCCACTGCACCATGGTAGCTACGTTTTGTAAATACATACATAAGTACTCTTAAAGATAAATAACACCCAGACACAGAACAGACAGACATGTTCATGCAAAACAAATGTTTGTGCTAGGTGGGAATTGAATCCACGACGACCTATAGGGTCGCGGCCAACACAAAGATAGATGAGATACTTACTTGCACTAATCTTAGCGTGCAAGCCAGTCTCCTGAATGGCTGAGAACTTGTATAGGTTCTCCTTTATTTTCTCTTTTCCGTTTGAATCCTACTGCTGTGTTGTTAATGCAGACACGAAAAGCGTAATTAGGGCTTGTGATATCTTTGGCTCCATTATGCAATATCTGAAAAAGGTAAAAGGTTTACTAGGTATTTACCACACCGCAATGTGATGTTTTGCCGTTAAGTAGAAATGTGTAAACTTTGCTGTGTCACAGCGTGAACGACACCGTATTTGATGAAATTACCAGGCTCATAGAAATTAATGACTAATGTCTTGAGTGACGAGTGGCAGTTAGGAGTGGGCGTTGAATAAACTGTTTTTTTAGACTGTTTTTAAGACGTCAACTAATAAACTAGTTTACAGTCCACCGATAAACTGGTCGAATCGTAAACATCATGCTGCACCGCTTGGAATAAACTAGTCTAATTGTAAACAACATCATGCTGCACCGCTTTGAATAAACTGGTAGAATCGTAAACAACATCATGCTGTACCGCTTTGGCCTAAACTAGTAGATTGAACACTTCAGTCGACGTGACCATACACGGTTATTGACGAAGTGAGCGAAATTAGCCGTGAGGGGGTTCATTTCGAACGATAATGATGATGAATGGTCATCATGTGTTATGATAGTGATGAAGATGTGAATGATGATGATGAATGGTGTTGATGATGAATAGTGATAATGTGAAATGATGGTGATGAAGATGTGAATGCTAATGATGATGATGGTGATGAAGATGTGAATGATGATGATGGTGATGAAGATGTGAATGATGATGATGGTGATGAAGATGTAATTGATGATAATGAATGGTGATGAAGATATACCTAAATGGTGATGATGATGAATGGTGATAATGTGATATGATGGTGATGAAGATGTGAATGCTGATGATGAATGGTGTGGATGATGAATAGTGATAATGTGAAATGATGGTGATGAAGATGTGAATGCTAATGATGATGATGGTGATGAAGATGTAATTGATGATAATGAATGGTGATGAAGATATACCTAAATGGTGATGATGATGAATGGTGATAATGTGATATGATGGTGATGAAGATGTGAATGCTGATGATGAATGGTGATGAAGATATACCTAAAAGGTGATGATGATGAATGGTGATAATGTGATATGATGGTGATGAAGATGTGAATGCTGATGATGAATGGTGATAATGTGCGATGATGTTCAAATGACGGTGATGAAGATTTGAATGATGATGAATAGTGATGAAGATGATGGTGATGAATGGTGATAATGTGTGGTGATGATGAGATGATGTTGATGAAGATGTGATAATGTGTAATGATGATGAATGGTGATAATGTGTGATGATGGTGAAGAAGATTTGAATGATGATGGTGGTGATAAAAGTGATGAAGATGATGATGATGTGTGATGAAGATCTGAATGATGATGTGATGAAAATGTGAATAATGATGATGATGAATGGTGATGATGTGTGATCATGTTGTACATAAGAACACATGAAAAGACACGACATACTTATTTCAATGTGTAAATAAAAATCGCTGATCAATCGATTAGTAAACGTAAACAAAAAATCCGAAATGCGGATAATAAGATTAAAACTACATGGAATATTATAAATAGCGAGACTGGTAGGTCATCAGTAAGAAATAATGATTTTTGTCTACATGTTAACAATAAAGATGTAACAGCGGATTTAGATGTAGCGACAGAGTTTGAAAGGTTTTTTAGTGATGTTCCTATTAATATAACGAAAACTCTGAATTCCTCGTCCACTTCCGCTGAAATAATATTAAATGAAAATGTACCACAGTGTGGCACAGCTTTTAAATACTCTTTTGTGACTGCTAAAGACATCATAAAAACTTTTAAACAACTTAACCAGAAAAAGACGGCTGATGTATGGGGGCTTTCTGTCCAAATAATAGCATATATAATTGACGTTATTGCTCCTCAATTAGCGGTTATATTTAATAGCCATGTCAAGAATGGAGAGTTTCCTGACCTCATGAAGCACAGTAAAATAATACCTTTATTCCAGTCTGGTAGTACCACTGAACCTACGAATTTCAGACCAATTTTGGTGTTGCCAGCCTTGAGTAAAATTTTTGAAAAGCTTCTTTTGGATCAAATGTTAGATCATTTCAATAAATATAACTTGTTTCATGATAAACAGTTCGGCTTTAGAAAGAATCGGTCCACCACTGAAGCGGGAGTCGAATTATTAAAATATGTATATGAGGCTTGGGAGGAATCACAGAACGTCCTTGGTGTATTCTGTGATTTATCCAAGGCTTTTGATTGTGTAGATCATGATACGATGGTCAGGAAATTACGCCACTATGGTATAAGGGACAGAGCTCTTGACCTTTTAACTTCATATTTGAATAATAGAATTCAGAAGGTTGACATTAACGGTAAGAGATCTCCTGGTTCTGTGGTCTCCATGGGCGTCCCTCAAGGTTCAATATTAGGCCCATTTCTGTTTTTAATATATATTAATGACTTACCCTACTACGTAGGGGACAAACTAAATGTTGTATTGTTTGCTGATGATACCTCTCTTTTATTTAAAGTCAGGCGTAAACTCTATGAATACGACGAAGTAAACAATGTACTTTCTAAAGTTGTCCATTGGTTCAATGTTAATAATTTGAAACTTAATGAGAGCAAAACCAAATGTGTGAAATTTGTAACACCAAATGTAAGACAGGTGGCAACCAATGTGGAAATTAATGGAGCGACGTTGGACCTTCAAGAGTCGACTGTGTTCTTTCTTAGGTATAACAATTGACGCTAAACTACAATGGGGCCCACACATTAAGAAATTGTCAGGTAGACTGAGTTCCGCGGCTTATGCAGTTAAAAAAATAAGACGTTTAACTGATATTGAAACCGCTAGAATTGTTTATTTCAGCTATTTCCACAGTATTATGTCTTATGGTATATTACTGTGGGGATCTTCTGCAGAACTTAATACCATTTTTATTCTGCAGAAAAGAGCTATGAGAGCCATTTACAATCTGGCTCCTACTGATTCACTAAGGGAAAAATTCAAAGAAATAGATATTCTAACGGTTGTTTCGCAATTCATATTTGAAAATTTAGTTTATATTCAGAAAAATATTGTATCTTTTAAAAAGTACAGTGCGATTCATAGTGTTAATACCCGGAACAAACACAATCTTGTTTTACATTCCACACGTCTCCACAGAACAAGCAAATCGTTTATGGGCCAAAGTATACGCTTCTATAACAAACTGCCACAGGATATCCGAGATCTTCCACTGAATAAATTTAAACCTTTGATAAGAAGCCGGTTGTCGAAAAAGGCTTATTACAAAATCTCGGATTACCTAGAGGATAAAGCTGCGTGGGCTTGAACTGCTCAACTCATGCAAGCTTAGAATTGTAGGCTTACAGTTTGTAACACCTCTTAATCTGGTGGATTACTGATGGCTGTTTCACAAGTCAATTGATTGATAATATAAAGATTATGTGAAAGTGTTTTGTGTCTTGCCTGTCGAGGTACTACTTAACAGCAGAAGTTAAATGTGAGCCACTGTGATTTTGGTTCGGTCATGCTCGCCATCGAAAAGTCTTTGCTTGTGGCGGCTTCGTGTGGCGGGTCACCCCCTTCCCTCTAATATGGTTGAGGGGAGTGATGGCTGCTGCTCGAGTCAACTCGTGCGCGGGTGCTGCTTGGGGGGACTGGTCCGACTTCTATCCCTTTGGCCTTTTAGTTTGTCGTAATTTATTGTTTTCTTCTTTTCTCCCTTGCTCTATGTTTCGAACGGCAGGACATAATATCGCTAATGTCGATTCATTTGTAACAAAACAATGTTTAAAAAATAAAGTGAAAAAATGACAAGCCCGCTGAGTTTCTTGCCGGATCTTCTCAGTTGAGGCCGCGTTGTGATCCGGTGGTAGCTTTTAAAAAATGACGATTCAAAAGTGCTAGCGTTAAGCCTATTTGAAATAAAGATTTTTGAGTTTGAGTTTTGAGTTTGAAAACAAACAAAAAGACTAAACTAGTTTAGTCGTTGACCAAACTACAAACACAACACAACTAAAAACATTCTGTTTACGATATAAACTAGTCGAAACTTTAGTCTGTTTTATTAACTAGTTTATCGTGGACGATAAACGGTCTCGTTTCGTAGACTGAAAATGCGTCGATGACCCATCCCTAGTGGCAGTGCAATGCAGCTATCCATAGGTAGGGGTGTCTCCTACAATCAGACGAAGATACTATTTGTCTCGTCACTCGTCGATGTTGTATAAAGATCCACAGAATTATTCAATGTAGGTTATTCGAAATTGTTTTAATATAAGTCTACCACTTCAGCCTGTAGTTTCGCACTCGTCGTATCTAGGTCAGTTCAACACCTTTTGATACGGAGTTCGGTAAATATTATACCAGAAACAAATCCTTAGGGAATGTCACTTTCGGAATCTTTACAATTGAATTGGTAGTGCCATCCAGGTATAGTCAGTACGAGTATTCGGAAGTCTACAAACATACAAACTGATAAACCACTTTAACTCTTATGAGTGTAGTGTAGATAATTACCTGTCACTGATTATTCATTTACATGTATTTCTCTTCCTTACAATCTATATTGAATTATAAAAACATAACATGTTGCATTTCATTTCAGCAAGTGTGGGTGGTGGGTTAATATCGTCATCGACTAACTCGTGACCCGCACTCTCGAGGTATAGTCTGTCTGTAGATGATCCCAGACAGTTTAGATATCCATTCTATTTCTATTCTATTGTTGGTGGCTAAGAATCGGGCCCGGTAAACCACCGGAACGCACTTCGACCAAGTTGGATCCATTGTGCATGCCCTAGCCCTTACTCTGTAGCTGGCGTGTGGAAGAGTTCCCTCAGGTACGCAACGATTGCACCAGCCTGGACCTGTACATAATCATCTGGTGTAGGATAGGCTACTCCCAGATGACCCAACCTACGTCTCGCACCCACACAATATGTGTAGCAACCAAAATACCTACCAAAATATTAACAAACTTCGGTAGAAAACTTGTACTTCACATGGCTACTATTCTTGTTATGTCAACCTATGTCTATCTCCTTTAGGTATATAGCGGTGTCCCTATAAAAAAAATCTCTCCCACAACAAACATTCGTATTGGCATTGGCTCCATACAAAGTGACCTCCCCCTGATTTTGATTGAATTATTGTATAATTGATTGATCACAGAATGCACTTAGCGTAGCGTTATATTCTCTTTGCGTAGCGTTATATTCTCTTTGACCAGTGACCACAGACGTATTATGGATGCTACCATAGAGTTAAGTATTAGGAATAGAGTACGCGTTTGTCTATGGTCCCATTACAAAAGCGTAGGCAGATTTTCCTCTACGGGGCAGGCACAGACGTATTATGGATGCTACGCATCAGACGGTGAACTGCCCTAGAGGAAAAATCACATTACGGATTTGCAGTAATAGAACATGACGTCTATTTTTTTTTTTAATTTATACGATAATATCATGTGCCGTGGGTCAGGACTTTTCGCCCATTTAAAAAAAAACGGAAACTAGTCTTTTAAGCCGCTTTACTTTTCATATTCCTATTCCTATTACTTTTCATATTATTAGTTAGTATGGAGTAAAGCTGAGGCAACGATATGATTGCTATGGGATACCAGTATTGCTGTATCATCAGCAAAAGTTCCAGTAGTAGCTGTACGAGATGTAGGAAGTTCTGCAGTGTAAAGCAGATATAATATCGGGCCAATTACACTGCCCTGTGGGACTCCTGCGTTGATGGTGTACAATTTTGAGATAGCTTCTCCACATTTAACGAAAAAGTATCTGTCTTTTAGGTACGATTTTAATATTGTAAATAAGGCATCTGGGAAGTTTGCTTTAATTTTATATAGGAGTCCCTCATGCCAGACTTTATCAAAGGCCTGGGAGATGTCCAAAAACGCTGCAGCACAGTATTCTTTTTCTTCAAAAGCTTGGTGAATTTTATTAACAAGTCTATGTACTTGGTCTATGGTACCATGTTTTTGTCTGAAACCAAATTGATGGTTAGGAATCAACTGTTTTTCTTGAATAATAGGCATAAGTCTCAAGAGAAGGAGTGACTCGTAAACTTTAGAGGTTATCGGGAGCAGACTAATAGGCCTGTATGGTTTTGGTATCATTATTATTTTTGCAGTTTTCCACTGGGGTGGGAAGAAAAACAATCTTGTCATGGCATTGTAGATTGACAGCAGAAATATCAAGCCAGAATCTGGCAGCTGACTTAATATTGTGCCAGTTATCAAGTCATATCCGGGAGCTTTTTTAGTTTTTATATTTTTGATGGTTCTTATAGCTCTTTCTTCGTAAATTTTGGGACCGAATTTTCGGGTAGATTACAGCTGTTGAGCTTAGAGTTAACTTCCTCAATATGTTCTGATGGTCCTTCGTAGGGGTGGGGCTGAAAGACATTTTTTAAATGTTCAGCAAATGCAATGGATTTTTCTTGGTCACTTCGAGCCCAGTTGCCATTACTTTGACGTAGGGGAGGAGATGCATTTGTGGGTGGCTTTACCTTTTGAATAGCTTTCCATAATAGTCTGAAGTCTGAAGCGGATGTTGCGTCCAAAGCCTGCAATTTGGCTTGTACACTTACAACTTTTTTTTCGGCTGAGGGTAGTTGTAACGATAGCACGAATTTATTTAACCTCCAATTTAATTTAATAAGTAAAAATAGATAACTGTTTTTTATTGTTATTTAATGGTATTTATACAGAGCTAAATTAACCTACTTGCCGAATTTGTGTTATCTCCTAATAATTTCAATAGTCACTTCCGTAAAATCGTCACTGGAAAATGGATTCACTCAACCAGACTTTGTCACAAATGATTACATCTTTTAACAAAAGGATGTCCGACTTTGAAGCCGAATTGAAGAAATCTCCAGACACTCAAGCCAATCTGACAAACCTAGCTTCTGAGTTTGCTTCATTTCGCTCATTTATAATGCAAGCACTTAGCAGTCTACAGCAGCAGGTATCCTTATTACACTGCACTGTGGACCAAATGGAGATGCGGAGCCGACGGAAAATCCTCTTGTTTCATGGAGTGGCCGAGGACACCAAGGAGGATACTGCGGAAGTGGCAGTCAACATGATCAAAGACCACCTGAAGTTTAATGATTTTTCCGTTTCCCACATTCGGAGGTGTCACAGGCTTGGCTCACCTAAGGGCAACATTAGGCCCATTATCATCGATATACTATCTAGTATAAAAAGTATATCGTAAAGTATGGTATAGTATATCGATGCCCATTATCGTCAAGTTTAATGATGTTGCTGTCCGTGATCAAATCTGGATGGCGAAAACTAAACTTCGAGGGTCAGGGATAACATTATCAGAGTTCCTGACAAAAGCCCGGTATGAAGTGTTTTTATCCGCTCGTGAAAAGTTCGGCGTGAACAAGTGCTGGACGAGAGATGGCTGTATTTATATCTTGGACCCCGCTGGTACCCGGCATCGCGTTGAGTCTCTTCGCGATCTAGACAACATAGCTCATCAAGATGTTGCCAAGCCAACTGGTGTTGCAGTCGCCAAGATCACTTCTGCCAGACCCAAACGTTTGGCCTCGTCTAAAAAGTAATCACTTTTAGAACTGCCTAATCACTATCTCAGCTTTGGGTTGCGCTATAAATCCTTGCATAATTTACAAGTAAGTACCTATTCATAAAACAAATAAATAATGTATTATAAATAAGAATTTAACTTCTCAACTGCAACATTGTTACATATTATTGTTTTTGTTCCTCTTCCCACTTTGTTTTTGTATTTTGCACAGACCACAGACTATTTTTACTTATTAATATTGTTCATCTCACGAAGATATATCTATTGTTTTGTTTTTTTTCTTTCTTGGAGATGGCAAAGGGTTCTTTCTCATACAGCCATGTCATAGATTTTAGTTTTTTTTTTTATATATTATATAATGTTTGACATGTTAGTCGGCTATAATCATAATGCCCGCTCCATATCCGCGAATGAATTATGAAATTGAGTAGTGAATAGTCTTCGAATGTAGTAACTAGTACTAGAGTATGTAGACATTGATAGTATGCCTATTGAACGCAAACTTTTTGAACGTTTTACATATTATTTTTAATATATACATTATTATTACTTTATAATTTCTTTTTTTTTTGTAACCCTGGGCTGAATAGTACTATGCTTTATTTATCTATTTTTTATTGTTTTAAATTAATTCTTTATTCAAACACAATCGGCAAGTTGCATTCTATTTTAGTTTTATTTTTATTATATATATGGTGCTGATCTAATTGTAAAAAGACAAACTTTGTTTTAAAAAAATGTGAAAAAATGACAAGCCCGCTGAGTTTCTTGCCGGATCTTCTCAGTTGAGGCCGCGTTGTGATCCGGTGGTAGCTTTTAAAAAAAAAATGACCGTTCAAAAGTGCTAGCGTTAAGCCTATTTGAAATAAAAATTTTTGAATTTTGAATTTTTTTTTAATTTTGAATTTTATATATTTCATTTGATTATATATATTTTTATATATTGTTTTTTTTTCTATTATTTTTATATATATTTTTTAATTACATTTTTGTTTATGTTATCACCTACAAGTTCCTGTGAAAGTGATAGTTTTTTTTCAGCTCACAGCAGCAATGACAGCTTCTCAAGCATCCCATCTCTTGCTGATACTCTATCCTCAACGTTCTCCGATGTTCCCAAGAACTTTAATGTAGTTCATATTAATTCCCAAAGTATTCCGGCTCACTACCCTGATTTGCTAACATCGTTTGACTGCCAAAACATTCATGCTATTCTTGTTTCAGAATCCTGGTTAAAACCTTGTCTTCCTTCCGCCTGTTATTCCTTGCCTGGCTTCCATCTTCTTAGAAATGACAACAAACAGAACCTCTGGTGCTGGAGGAGGGGTTGCTATATATTTGCGTAACCATATTCCTTATAAGATAGTTAGTATGTCAGCACAACCTCCTCCGTCTAAAGCTGGTGAGCATTTATTTATTGAAGTAGAACTTCAGCATACCAAAGTCCTTTTAGGAGTCTACTATTGTCCTTCATTGCGCATTGATTACTTCTCTTCTTTCGAAAAACTCTTTGAAAATTTTACTCCTTAATACGATCATTCCATATTCATAGGTGATTTTAATACATGTTTACTTAAAAACGACTATCGTTCTACCACCTTCCGTCATGTTACTGAATCCTGTAATCTTGCTGTTCTTCCTCTTAATGCCACACACCATTTTCCCAATTCCACTCCTTCACTTCTTGATCTTATTCTTGTATCATCTACTGACTTTGTTACCAAGCATGGTCAACATCCAGCTGATGCTTTCTCTTATCACGACCTCTTATTTCTCTCTTATGCGATTCGTCCTCCTAAACCTAAGCGTAAAATTCTAATGCAGCGCAATTTTTGTGGCATGAATCTTGAAAAGCTTCGAGAGGATGCAAAAAGCATTGATTGGAGTTCGTTAGTTTCCGCCAACGCAATTGATGATAAGGTTAATATCTTCACATCGCTTATTACTGCATTGTACGACACGCATGCTCCTATTCGTCCTGTCAAAATAAAACATTTTCCAGCACCTTGGCTAACAGATGAAATTAAAGCTCTCATTGGGAAAAAAGCTGCAATTAAATCGAAGTATAAGAAGTGTCCTAATGATGTCAACTTGGAAAAATATATAGCTGTTCGGAATCACTGCAGCAAAGTGTGTAGGAAAGCTCAACGCCAAAATTTCCATAACTCAGTACAAAACAGAGATCCAGGTAGTGTATGGAAGTTTCTTAGATCAATGGGGATTGGTAAGGTACGCCAGGAGAGCATTCCTTCAAGACTAAATTTAGATACTTTAAATCAACATTTTTCATCTTCATCTTCATTTGATGTGACAAGTAAATTAAATACTTTAAAGTTTCTTTCAACGCTACCAACCCCAAATTATGCTCCTTTTATTTTAAGCCAATTTTCTGAGTGTGGTGTTGAGCGAAGCATTAAATCAATTGTTTCGGATGCCGTTGGCAGTGACTGTGTTAGCCGCAAAATGATCCTTCCTATCCTTACTGAAATCCTCCCCATCATTACACATATCCTAAACTCTTCTATATCGACAGGCACCTTTCCTTCTATTTGGAAAGAAGCCCAAGTTTTTCCACTACCAAAAAAGACAAAGCCAAGTTCCTTTTCAGAATATCGCCCTATATCCATTTTACCTTTCCTGTCTAAAGTTCTCGAACGTCTTGTTCATGAACAGCTATCTGTTTTTCTGGTTGAACATAATATCCTCAATCCTTTTCAATCTGGTTTCCGCCCCGGGCACAGCACAGTCACTGCTCTCGTCAATATTACTGACGATATTCGACAAGGGATGGAAAATGGAAACTTAACTATACTTGCCTTACTAGATTTCAGCAATGCATTTAACACCGTTGACTTTGATGTGCTTTTGGGTATTCTGTGTTCGCTCAACATATCTCCAACAGTTATCAGCTGGTTTCGTAGTTACCTGTATGGACGTCGGCAGCGAGTTTGCCTTGAAGATACTTATTCTTCATGGTGTAACATCAATGCAGGTGTACCACAGGGTGGCGTCTTATCTCCTTTGCTTTTTGCTTTATTTATGAATTCAATCTCCAATCAACTTCTTAGTTCCTACCATTTGTATGCCGATGATCTTCAAATTTACACTCAAGCTCCTTTAGCCAGGTTGTCGGAAGCTGTTGTAACCTTGAACACTGATCTTGCCAGTATTTGTGAATGGAGCAAACAATATGGCTTAAAGGTTAATCCAATAAAAACTCAAGTCATAATTGTTGGTAGTTCTAGAATGACCGCTCGGATCAACTGGTCTCAGCTGCCTAGCATAACCTTTGATAACACTAATATTCCTTTAAGTATGGTCGTAAAAAATCTTGGGATATATATTGACAGTAACTTAACGTGGGATCACCAGTTAAAAGAAGTTAGTAGGAAGGTATTTGCTTCTGCCGGGTCATTGCGCAGATTACGCAATTTTATACCTACTGCCACAAAAATTGCTCTTGCACAATCCTTGTTACTTCCGATAATTGATTATGCCGATGTTAGTTTCCTTGACCTTCGGGAAGACCAACTTAATAAACTTGAGCGACTTCAAAACTTTTGCATTAGATTCATATTCGGTCTACGTAAATATGATCATGTTTCTCAATTTCGCGCTAAGCTCAAGTGGTTGCCAATTCGACTTCGCCGGAATTCTCATATTCTTAGTCTTCTTTATAACATTTTGTTTAATCCTGTTACTCCACGTTACCTAAAAAACCGTTTTGAGTTTCTTCATGCCACGCATTCTAGGTCCTTGAGATCATCGGAGAACTTGATGTTGAGCATGCCGGACCATTCCACAGTATTTTATGACAAATCTTTTGCTGTTCAAGCCGTCAGACTGTGGAACGCGTTACCTATCCAAGTCAGGAAAGCTAAGTCCTTATAATATAATAATAATAATACCAGCCCTTGTTAATGTCCCACTGCTGGGCACGGGCCTCCCTTCAGGATGAAGGGGCTTAGGCCATAGTCCACCACGCTGGCCAAATGCGGGTTGGCTAAGTCCTTGCCTAGTTTTAAATATCTAGTTAAAGAACACTATCTCTCTTTATAATCGTAATTATAAAATATATTTTCTATTTTATATTATACTACTATTATATATATTTTCTTTTTCTTCTTCTATTCAACAATAAAATTTAATTTTGATTGAAGTGCACCTTCAACTGCCCATTATGTTTTTCTCTCTCATTTTCTAGTTGGGTTGCCTGGAAGAGATTGCTTTTTAGCGATAAGGCCGCTTTTGTACATTGATAACTACAACGTATTGTTAAATTTACATGTAACTTTTGGTGTACAATAAAGTGTATTTATTATTATTACATTTCTGTCATTTTCTAATATTTTTTTGAGTTCCCTGACGGCATGGTTTAGCTTATTTTTAAGTTGGGGACATCTATGTTGCTGCCACTGCTTTCTCAAAGTTCGTTTAGCTGCTATTTTGTAGAGTACGTCACTAGTTGTAGCGCTTCTTTTATTTGCAGAGTTACTAACGGGAGTAGATTTCCACGCAGCATTTTGTATTGATGTGTTGAAGTATTCTAGTGCAGCTATAATGTCGTCTTCCGATTTCAAGCTGGTACTATGTTCAAAGGCTATATCGACCAATGCGCAAAATTTCTCCCAGTCGGTTCTGTTATTATGTAAGTAACAAGGTTTTGTTGTTTCTTTGATTTGACTTTCTAGAGTAATTAGTACTGGAGAGTGGTCCGACGATAGCTCATAGTTACTCTCGCAGTGGAAGTAGTTTTTGGATATCCCCTTAACAACAACGAAATCTATTAAATCGGGTATTTTTTTCCTGTCTGTTGGCCAGTATGTAGGTTGTCCAGTGGATATAACTTCCATTTTTAGCATCTGTACAGACTTTAGAAGTTCACGTCCTCTAGGCAGAGTTAACCTAGAGCCCCAATATGTATGTTTAGCATTGAAATCCCCACCAGCAATAAAGCGGTCACCAAGGGTATTGAAGTGAAGAAGAATCATAAAATTGCTCATGTTTGATAGTGTGTCGGGGAGGGCAATATAGTGCTGAAACGAATATATTACTATTCCAGTCTTCTATGACAACTGTAGTAGCTTGAATGAAGGGTTGACAGTATGATACTGACTGGTAATGTTTAATTTTGTTTTTTATTAATATAGCTGAACCTCCGTGCGCTTTCCCATCAGGATGTGTAGTGTGGTAAAGTTTATATCCTGGAATATCCATGTGAGTCCTTCTTGTGAAATGAGTTTCAGATATTAGCATAATGTCAATCTTGTGTGTGTTTAAAAAATTTTTTAACTCTTCAGAGTGGTGTGGCAGGCCATTTGCATTCCAGATACATATATTTAACGCAATAAATTTGGCATCATTGACATGAGTTCGCCCAGCATTTTTGTTATTTTCATCATCTGGTTCATTAAAGATTGCATCATTTCTTTTACAGCGTTAAAGGAGTTTGTTTGTGGATTTATTGGATGAGTTGTGGGCTGAGACTGAGTATTATTATTTGCAGTTTCTGCATATGATTTATCGCTTACACGGTAACTGTTTGTTTTCATGTCTATAGATTTACTATGTTGGATTTTTGGTCTTAACGAAGGGTATTTTATCTTTTGAAGCTCTTTATATACTGCACATCCCTTATAATTTGCAGGGTGATTTCCATCACATAGAATGCATCTGACATTATCTGATCGCTCTTTTCTTGAGCAGTTTATGGTGGCGTGTGCCCCAGCGCACTTCACACATCTTGGTTGACGGTGGCAGAATCTTCGCGTGTGGCCATATCGTTGGCAATTTGAGCACTGTGGAATCTCGCGTTTTGGCCTCGGTGGTTCAACAACAACTATACAATGCAAGAGATTTGTTACTTTGTAAATCTCTTTGTTGTTTTGGCTAGGTTTAAGGTCTATATAGTGCATAGAAAGAGGTTGTTTGGTTTTTCTATGTTTAATGTTCCATATGTTGGTAACTTTATGGCCTAGTTCTTCGACTGACGATTTAATATCTTCAATGTTTGTAGAAGGATGGAGGTTCTTTAGTACGACACGAAAGCTTCTTTCTTCTTTAGGTTTGTAAGTATAGAACTCAGTTTCCCGTTTTTGAAGTTCTTTATATATTATAGAGTATGCTTCTGCAGTTTGGGTTGTATCTTTACTTGTTCAGCTCTGAGGATCTTGAGTTCATAATTGTCCGGAACGGTCTCATTCAGCATTTTGAAAAGTGGTTGAATATTGCTGACTTTGTTCACAAATAATGGAGGAGGTTTAGCAGGTTTTGGTGTTATTTCAGGTTTGTCAGTTGTTGTTGTTGTTTCCAGGTCAGAAAATCTGTTAGATGTAGGTATGGGTGCACTCAACCAATAGCTTAACTTAGTTTGTTTAGGGCTTGTATTTGTTTCTTCTGGACTGCGTTGTCTTTTGCGTCCTGTTACTTCCTCCCATTTTCCATCTGAGGTATTTTCTTCAGACCCTGCTTTGTCTAACTCTATTATTGTATTTGAGTTGTTTCCTGTAGCTGGTTGAAATTCACTGCAGGAATTAGATCTTGGCCGATTTATAAATAAACTTCGGTGAAATATTTGCTGACTTAATGTTTTAGAACTATTGTTATTGGTATTATTTAATGATTTTTCCATTTTCTTCCCACGAGATGGGTCGATATAAAAGTCACTCATAGGGTACGCCCATCCCTATAAGAAGGCACAGATACAACGGTGATGCCCGATACACCGAGGTTTGCGCTACTGACTGGTCACCCACCAGCCATTCATCCTCTTGGCGCGTTCTCACCGTAGGATTAGGATTTTTTTAGAGAGGTTAATTCCTCGCGGTCCAGACAATTAAGCCAAGACCATCGTTTCCGTAAGACATGACCACGGATTTCCGATTTACTGGAAGACATTTCCTTCTGCCAGTATAACTATGGGTGGTTAGCCCATAGTGGTCAGGTTATTTTCCGCCGCCTAAGACCCGGCGTTTGTTATTCATTTAGCACCACCCAGGGGACACGTGTAGGGTAATGGAAGGTACTCTCCTACGGGCGCGAATAACTTTGTCCCCCTGTCCAATGAAAAGTATGAGAAAATATTTGTAACAAGGTAAGTACTTACTTACCATTCTGGTCAGTGTGCATTGTCTAAGGAGTGCATTTGTTGATTTCGTAACCCAAAAATAACGTAGCGTAGGCTTCAACACGAAGACGAGGCCTCACTGGTATTAGGCAATGAACTTTTCCGTGAAGAATATACTTTCACAGTTCATGTTTATATGTTACGGTCCTGCATATTACAATCTTGGGGAAAAACATTAAATTGATTGCTGTCCTTACTCCTACAAGCACAATACACGACACAGTTCTTTTAAATCGTATTGCACGTTGTTATTAAGATTTTACACATTCACCTGTGTACAAAATTGTAAAATTACAATGAACAACGAACTTGGTAAAATCACAATGGCGTCCACATCATTTTCTGTCTTATTAAAATAAAATATGGCGTCTATATTACAGACGACAAAGGAATGAAGTATGAAGGAGGGAGGAGGGCAACTGTCAAAATGGATAGTTACAATTCCTATACCTATTGCGAGGAATAGAAGTACCGAGATTTATAGCCGTGGGGGCAGGTGAATTAAAACGTAATGCAAGATTTTACACAATCGTTAAGTACAAAATTGTAAAAAATTACAATGAACAACGAACTTGGTAAAATCACAATGGATGGAGTCCACCTTTACGAGCTCGATCAAACTGACAGTTTGATCGAGCTCGTAACTGTGTTATATTCACGGATTTATATTTACAGGTTCGTGGTTATATTCTGTCTACGGCGTCCACATAGTTTTCTGACAAAATAAAATATGGCGTCTATATTACAAACGACAAAGGAATGAAGTATGTAGGAGGGAGGAGGGAAACTGTCAAAATGGATAGTTACAATTCGATTACAAGCTATTGCGAGGAATAGAAGTACCGAGATTTATAGCCGTGCAGACACCTGTTGGAGTTCGAACCACCAGCCGGCTACCGAATAAGCCAGCCAGGATGTTGAACTGTTAGACCAACACGTCCGCCAAATGTTTTGGTTTTATACTATTTAGAAATATTGCATACTTCTCAAGGATCTCATGGGGGTACTCCTTCACCCTTACTGAACAACGTGCATGCTGATTTGTAATGTATAATTTTATCATGCGTAACGATAACTTATTTTCATGATCTAATTTACGATGTTTCAAGCAAAAAGAAACTAAATTTATGGTTTAGAACCCACAAAAAAATTGTTCGGGGAATCGACGCGATTCTATTCTATTCTATTCTTGGTGGCTATAAATTTGGGCCCGGTATCCCCGGAACGCACTTCGACCCAGTTGGATCCATTGTGCATGCCCTAGCCCTTACTCTGTTGCTGGCGTATCGAAGAGCTCCCTCAGGTACGCAACGATCGCGCCAGCTTGGAGCTGTATATAATCATTTGGCGTAGGATAGGCTACTCCCAAATGACTCAACCTACGTCTCGCAAGAGCGTCGCAGCTACACAATATGTGTCGCATTGACTCTTTTTGATCTTCGCAGAATCTGTAAATGTCACCAGTACTTAGCCTCATTCTGTGTAGATGCTCGTTGGTGCCAAAATGTCCCGTGAGTGCACCTATTAGGTGCCTTATTTGTGATCTGTTAAGGCTTAATAATTTAACCCCACAGTCCACCCTTCCGCTAGAGAACGCTTTGGAGTGGTTTAGGCCTGACGCTGCCCTCCATTCCTTCATGTGTTCGTTCCTAGCATGTGCATAGAATGCTTGGTGATATGTTCCATACGGAATCCCCACAAATGGTTCGGGGCCAACCAAATGACTCTGTGAGCCGGCCCTCGCTAGTCTATCTGCCTTCTCATTGCCCTCGACGCCTTCGTGTCCAGGTACCCAGATAAGGCTGACATTGTTGTGTCTTCCCAGGTTGTTCAAACCTGTAACACCTTCTTTGACTAGTTTAGAAGCAACTCGGAAGGAATTCAGAGCCTTCAGAGCTGCCTGACTGTCACTGAGAATGCAAATGGTTTTACCTTTGACGTTTCTCCTTTGCATTTCTTTAATGCTGGCAATTATGGAATACCGATGCATAATGCCCCATGCTGTGACTGACACGACAGTCCTTGGAATAAATCCCTGCCCCAGTACCTGACTCCATTTTAGAACCGTCAGTGTACCATATGAGGTGAGTTCCACCAACCGGTTTGAGTCCCCTCGTCCACTCTTCCCTGGATGGT
Organism: Furcula furcula; assembly: GCA_911728495.1. Taxonomy (NCBI): domain Eukaryota; kingdom Metazoa; phylum Arthropoda; class Insecta; order Lepidoptera; family Notodontidae; genus Furcula; species Furcula furcula. Next base: position 55,736,527 of record OU452242.1, read on the forward strand.
ATATGTACTCGGTACCTCTTGTTAGACATGAAAACTGGATTTATCCTATCACAGGGCATGTCCATTAGATCGTCCAGTTCTTTCACGGGATCCAATAAAGTGTGTTTTGTACAGGGCTTGTTACGATTCCAAACTCCTGCTTTTGCAAGTCTGTATAGCGACTTCCTTGCCTCTGTTTGTATGTAAGTGTGTAGTGGGGTTAGTCCCAGTATCCTCTCAAGAGCCGATTTAGGCGTTGTTTTGAAGGCACCTGTAATTGCCATGCAAACTACTCTTTGTACCTTCCTAAGAGAATCCTTGCAGATCTTTAGTTTGGTCCTACGCCACCATACAGCGCTGCCGTATGTGAGAATAGGTCTTATCATCGTAGTATATAACCAATACATTACCTTTGGTTTGAGTCCCCAGGTTTTGCCATACGCAGAACGGCACATATTGAAGACACGTAAGGCCTTTCTTGTTATGTTTTCAACATTACTATGCCACGTTAGTTTACTATCGAGAGTTACCCCAAGATATTTCACTTCCGTAGCCCATTTTAGTCTGGTGCTGTACATTTCTGGGTCTCTAAGGCCCTCTAAATGTCTTTTCCTCGTGAAAGGCACTATAACCGTTATGCTTGGATTTATGGAATTGTCTTTACACCATCTTTCCACCCTAACCAAAGCACCCTGCAGCAAATCCGTTACTACGTTTGGAAATTTGCCATTTACTTGTATGACTATATTATCTGCATAGCCTACGGCTTGAAATGGTCCATTGTTAAGTTCCACTAACAACGAATCCACCACTAGACTCCACAGTAATGGGGATAGTACGCCTCCCTGTGGACATCCTTTAGTTGCCTTTACGGTAACCATATCACCTAATAAACTACTTTTAATGACACGTTCCTGCAGCATAGTGCTAATCCATTTAACAATTGTCGCCTCTATGCTATGATTTTGTGCTGAGGTTCTTATTGAAGCGAAGGTTCTTCGATCGAACGCCCCTTCAATATCCAAAAACGCTCCAGCAGATTTCTTTGGTCTCCAATGCATGTTCTGCCCGGTTGACCACATAGTGCTGTGCCGTGTCCGTAGACTTACCCGGTTGGTACGCGCATAGCATGTCATGGAGCGGTCGTCTCCTTAGTGGGCCATCTCTTATATACCTGTCTATCATCTTCTCCAAAGTCTTCAAGAAGAATGAAGTAAGACTGATAGGGCGATAGGATTTGGCATCTTCATAGCTCTCCTTTCCTGGTTTGGGAATGAAGATTACTTTTGCCTGTCTCCAGGCTGATGGGACATGCCCAAAGGCTAGGCATGCTCTGTACAATCTGCACAAGTGAGGTATGAGAATACCTTTTCCCTCCTGTAGTAAGATGGGGTATATATCGTCAGGTCCTGGTGATTTATACGGACTGAAACTATCAATTGCCCATCGTACCTTGTCTGCGTCAACTACTTTCTTTGCTGCACGCCAGTCGTCTTTGGAAGTTTTTGTAAGTTTTTGTAATCGACGCGATACTAGCTCCATTCTAATTACTCTGAGACCTAAGTAGTACTTTTTAGCAACACTTTTTTTCCTTTACACATAAACAATTCAATCATGTCTGTGATCACACCTTGGAGGAAGGAATAAAATGGAGTGGTTCTAGGAATTCGAAATCAACCACATAGTATCCATCCTCTTTCCCCATATAGGACATGCATCAAGACAAACAAGGACACCTATATATTTCTTAATGCGTCATTTAGAAAGGTTGAACACACTTTTAGATTTAAAAAATAAAAGTTAGTGGTGTCCATGCAAGGATACGCATATCGATATTTAGACAATGTCATCGAAACATCATTTTTAATGCAGCGTTTCAGTACTTTAATGTTTTGAATCAATATATTTTGTTAGTATGTTTAATTAATGAAAGTTATAATTTATTTCAAATAGGGTAAAATTACCACTTTCGTATTGTTATATTTTTCTGTAAAAGCTACTACTGGATCATAACGCGGCCTCAATGTAGATCTGGCAAGAAACTTAGCGGGCTTGTCTTTTTCTTTTATTATTAATAAGTAATTAAGTTTTATCTATGTTGATGGAAAATAAAACTTTTTTTGTTATTATTTTTATCTAAGAAAATAAATATGCAATACAGGCAAAAAGGTGACGGTGGCCAGGTATTTAAAAATTTCAATAGCCAGATTAATAGTGAATCATATTAAAAATAATTATTGGTACCCGTGGGGTGTCAGAATAGCAACTATCCATCTCCTACCGTTGGGTATTCGTAACAGGTGACTAAGGGAAAACAAGAAGACGGACAAGCAGCGTCTTTCTATTGGATTACCTACCACCTATACTGCGATCTCCAAGCCGCCTGCCAAGCGTGGGGATTATAGCAAGCGATTATGAGAGGCATAAAGGAAGAGCGAGCGTACTTGTGTCTACGCAAGCGCTAGTGCACTATAATATCTCCTGCGTACATGGCTGATCTTGTGAAAGATTGGCCGCTGTGGTCGTTTCGGCCAGGGAGGCATTTTTTTTATGTAACATACATAAATTATAGGAAACTCACTCATAGGAAAATCACTACATGTGATAAATAAAAACAAACTTATATTAAATTATTTAATATAATAATATATTGGCCTTTTCGATAACATTTGTACCCATCCTGTAGTGCCAAACAGCTGTTGCAGAACGTACTCGTAGAGGAAACACATTTTCATTGATGTCCATGGGTTCCGCACTGGTAAACTGGCAACAAAGTATACACTTATTAGACTTATGAATTGCAGTACCTACGTACCATTCTATGATATACATTATCAATTGATGTTTGACAGGCCTTATTAACATTTTTCGAAAAGTGTATACTTCGCCTATGTCAGAATCCGTCAAGCCATTTAGGCTATAGACCGTACTAAAGAAATGTGTAGACATACATACATCCACACTCTCGAAAAATATAGCTCTCCTCCTTAGGCAGTGAAGGCAAAAATGTATACAGGTATTCGTATCAGTTGATTTGATACCATGGTACAGGCTCTGCATAGTTTAGGATTAGATGGCCGTGTGTGGCTCTCCCAGAGTATAACTGTAAACAATTTATAAGTACTTTAATTCCTAAATTTGGATTCATTCCATATAACTTTAGTTCGTAATAAACATTTTAACTTTAAATTAATACATAATGTTAATTAAGCTCACAACGGACGGTGATTCCGTTCTGCACCATGTTTAACACGGGATCCGCTTAAGCACGATCACGCGTCGACCGTCGACGGATTAATAAGTATCGATAAAAAAAAATCCATCACTACGATAAAATTTTATAACCTAAAAGGTTAACTATTCTGATCGAAATATCTCAAAATATTGCGCATTTCGCAAATATGCTTTATCCTTCGATGATAATTAATGTATTTAAAGAGTTTTAATGAAGTTATAACGCTTTGTTATTTGCACTTTTATTGTAAAATCATGAAATGTACTTACCGATGAAAACTTACATATTCAACTTCATTTCGCTTTCGCCCCGTAAGGAATCGACATCCACGCACAACACACGACATATACAAGTTGTTTTTATATGAATACTAATGTAATTATTATAATAAACACATTTTTTTTTCAAATCAAAACATCATCGAGAAAGTAAACAATGCTGTCAATTTATATGACTAAATTAAAAAGTCTATCACTATAAGTTCCACCATAGACAAATATTGACTTTTAAATTTTGTAGTATTCGAAAGTAGTATTGTGGTCCCCATGGGTCCATTGAAGTTTAAAAAAAGTGTACGGCTGAAAAAGTGGGACGTGAGAAATATTATCTGTCTCTTTTTTTCTAATGCTCATTCCCCATAAGAGTAAACGAGATAAATATTCATTTTAGTTAACGCTTTTAGCTTATTTTTGAGACCCTCTCTGTATTACTCTGTGGATCACACCTAGGTTTTTCTTTTTTGGTTTCATTTTTTATCGGACTATGTCGATCTCATGAAGCTAGTAGGTCAACAATGGAGCCCAAACTCCAAATACTTGATTGAGGCATACGCTATCCCTTTCATTGAGGTCCGATGTGTGGTCCATGTTATAATTGAAATTACCCGAGAAATGGATACCCTAATATAGAAATGCTTTACTTACACATCAAAAGAATGTTTTCCACCCGAAAACATAAAATACGATGACAATCATGTCTAATAAAAAAATTATTGGTACTGTTCTGCGAGTTCGATTAGAATAATGCTCTATTGTGTTTTCGCCAATTATACTCAAATGCAATTTTAATTACCGATTTTAAGGGTTCGTATTTTGTGGCAACACTGTCGCTTATTGTCAGCATGAAACGGTCTGTCATATAAATCGATCAAACATTTAAATACCATAATTTCACGATAAAGTGAATTAAAATCATAAAAATGGTGATAAAATGTGCAGTACTTGGTTGCAAAAATATGTTGTATCCAGTATTTAATACCGAATATCACTCGTAAGTGCGATTTTGTTCAATAATAATAATAATAATAATAACTTTTTATTTCAGGCTGCATAGGCCCATAGATAAATACCTTAAAACTAACATGCATATTAAATACAATATAAAACTATTAAATTACACGCTGTGACGGCGACGTGTTGCGCTGGTCAGGAGAGTCCCGTAGTCTTCCTCTAAACTTCCGGTACAGGACTCCCTTCGGCCAAAACTCTTCCTTCATGAAGGTCTCCAGCTCGGCTGTAGGAACTCGCACCACAAAAGAGTTGAATGACACTATGTGCCGCGAGTTCAGCTTCTCGACCCTCAAGGTAAGCTTCGTCTTTACTCGTACGTATTCCGTTATGTCCTCGGCAGTAGTGCAAGCGTGAAGCCGGGATACGTACAGCAACGTAGCTGGTACAGCTGGACGCAAGAGCATGTTTGGCCCCGCCAATGCTGTACCACACCTGTTTCGGGATGTAGGCCTCTTCTTTTTCTTCTTCTCTACCTTGACGAAGCCATCATCATCAACATGATCCTTAGACAGAGCCGATAGCACCTTCCTAGCAGCCGGTTTCCTGGTAGGTTTTCCTACAACTGACTCCTTTTGTGCCCTCTCTGATATTTGCTGCTGCTCAGGCAGTTTTGGAGATCGGCTGGCAGCTATCGCGTAAGCACGATGAGGTATTGTGGCGCTTATGTTTTCAGGCGGCGTATCGACAGACGGAGCTGCGGCGCGCGGTCGTGCATCGCTCGCTGACGGTGAGTCCAAAATTGCTGACTCAAAACTTGACTGCGATGCATTATAGGCTCCGCGACGCGTGTTCACGTTGCAAGCCTCGTCTGACCTACTTATCGAAATAAAATTGCGCAAGTCAACTACCTCGGTACGCAGGTCATTTACAGCAGTTTGAGATATTTCTAACTTGAACTGCATATCTGCCAAACTCGCCTTGAGGGTCGTTATGTCCTTCAGCAGCCTGGTGACATCGACGTGATCAAACGTGACGGGAGGCAGCTTCCGCAAGTCCTTCGCCACGAAAGTTGGCACGTCGTCAGGGTCAGTCACTTTGAAGATTTTGATCATATCTTCAAGACTTCTTTCTCCTTTCTCATCCCTCCTGCGGGACGGCATTCGGTCACCCATATCGAGTGAATCAAACAGCAGTGTCTTCGCTCTCCGAATCTCCTCTTCTTTAAAGTTGGACTTGCAGATTTGAATAACACTTATTTCATCCATGACGTCCAACTGGTTTTGTAGAAACGCCAAGAGCTCGTTAGCCACAAGTGTTTCCGAACTCATGACTATAAAACGGGCTACGGCTAATATAATTATAAAAATATATATTAGAATAAATAAAAATATAATTACCTACCGATGATCCCTGTGCATTATGCACCATATTTTCGATCAGTTCTTCTTTCGATAGGCACATAACACGTTTTCAGTTCGTTTGTTAGTATTGGGTTTAAGTTTATATTAATTTGTACTTGAATTATTTAATTTTAAAATATTTCACATTATTTTAATAGAGTAACCATGGTAAAGATTTTTTGAAGACTTTTTTGGGGATTTTTTACCGCCACTTTATGATCAAAAAATAAACGATGTATTTAGTTCAAAGGATTGATATTGAAAACATATTGTATGTTCATTAATTTTACAAGTGTGTAGGTATGTAGGTTAAGTTTAGGTACAGTTAGTTTTGTAACTTATTAGATACATATTATTAAAATCATATTTATTCTTGTCGCCTCCTAGTCCTGTCGCGTCTAGTAGCCTCCGTGGCGCAGTGGGAAACCGCTTGCTTGCATACCGGGGGTCGCAGGTTCGAATCCTGCGGGGAGCAACAACTATGTGTAGTTGTTCCTCACTGGCTAGGATAATGCAGGCCGGTCATTGTCTGTAAAGTAAGATGATCCATGCGTCGGATAGGCATGTAAAGTACACTTGTGCACTTGTGTCTACGCAAGCATTTGTGCACTGGATGATGGCTGATCTTGCGAAAGATTAGCCGCTGTGGTTGGATTGGCCGTATCGGCGAGAGTACCTATATCATTCCATAAATATACATACTGTTATAAGATATTATTATTATTATTATTACTGTTTTATTTACCCCTGGTCAATATTAATACATTTTTTATTTTCTTGTAGATTTCCTTAAAATATTGAGTGAAGGAATGTACCTATGACTATCCATTGTCCCATTGGAAAATAAATTTGATGAAGCTGCAATGATCTGCTGTTGGTCCAATGGAAAACTAAATTTACCGCGAATGCTTTTTCTATCGTCTAATGTGTTGGTTAAAAGGTGTTTTAGTTGTTTGCATATAATGCTAATTGCTATTCAGTATCTTGTGATTAATCGGAGATCGTTAAACGTACTGAATAAATGATTTTATAGCACAATATTTTTTTTAATCATAACTTCATATGCTTTTATTTTCACAACCATTAGCTTATTATTTATCCCTTGATTTTCTGTAAAGTAAGATGCTCCATGCGTAAGATGGGCATGTAAAATGTTGATCCTGCACCTGGTCTCTCCCCGGTCGTGTCGGTTTTTCATCCCATCGTATTTTGAGAGGTAAACGGAAGAGAGAGAGAGAGAGTGCAGTTGTGTCTACGCAAGCACTTGCGCACTATAATATATTTTGCGTAGACTGAGATCTTTCAAAATACCCACTGTGGTCATATCGGCCAGATGGAGGTCCTTATTTATTTATCATCTGTTTCCCTATCAATCACAGTTTGTTCTTCTTGTACACAGTTCTTCCGTATTTGGGCTGCTCCAACCCATAATCAGACTGATTAAGCAACTAGACATATTTAATCGGTTTAAACTTAAAGCATAATAATAATATAATAATATCCTGGGACAATTCACACACGGTCATCTGATCCCAAACTAGGCAGAGCCTGTACTACGGAAACCAGACAACTGATACTAATACTTATATACTTTTTTTTTGTAAATACATACTTATATAGATAAAACACCCAGACACTTGGTAAACAAGCCAAGTAAGTTGTATTATGCGACGAAGTTAAAAAGATGTCCTGATTTTTCATGAAACATTAAGGTTGCCCTCTTAGAAAGAGAGATCCGACCTCAATGAAAGGGATAGCGTTGACCTCAGGCATGTATTTGGGAGTGTTTCCTCCACTTTGACCCTAATAGCTTCATGGTCGATCTTCTATATCTATTATCTTTGGTAGAACATAATTATGAAATACAAATTGAACTAAAAGGCTTAAAAGGGCTTGTTCCCAGAGCCGTAAAAATAAATATTAAAAAAAAAACTGACAGACCAATTAAACAAAACAAACAAACCAAAACCATTTTATTTTACTAATTATATTAGCTTTGAATACTTATTGTGTTATAATCAATGGCCAATACCCAACCTAAAACTGAGATAAGTCAAACGAAGCCCATAAAAATGGAAAACATAGTTTTGTGTCGTATTTGTTTGAACGCCAATGTTCACCAAATTATTAAAAATACACATCTTGAAATTGTATACGAAAAACTGACTGCAATGCCGGTAAGATAATTAATTTAAAATTTGTTACATTTTAGCATTGTTATTATAGTCAGCTTTCTGTAATATATTGCTCGATTACCAACGTGGGGCGAAGTCACCGCCCTAACCGATGGACGCGTAGGGCTGCACCCTAAACGTTATAATTTTGTATGTATTTCAATAAAAATTATCATGTCTGGGTACACTTGCCACCTTGTGTCTTAGTGTTGTTTTTATAAACATAATGTTTTAACCAAAAAATTTTTATAAGTATTAGCATCAGTTATCTGGTTTCCATTGTACAGGCACTGTCTAGTTTGGGATCACCATGTGTGGAATGTCGCAGGATATATTATTATTAGTGATGTGCCTGATATCCATATCCATAGATATCCGAGGCAGAAGAAAGATCTCCATCCATATTCATTACTTTATTGTGGATCTTTTAACTTATTTTCAAGATTCTATACAGTAATGAAGTATTATATGAATATGAAATATTATATTCATAACAATTAAGTTGCATTCAGGTTCTTTTTTATTATTTTCAAATATTTGGCACCTTTATATTGCAAAAAGCATCAAGTGGCATCAACAATTGTTTCAAGGTCACACGCACCAACACTGATTGATCTATGCATGTGGATCTTAACACCAAATATCTGTATTCGGATTTGTATCCGCTGATATAACATAATATGTATAATAATAATATTGTAGGTCGATCAGACAAAAACACGGTTATCTGATCCCAAACTAGGTAGAGCCTGTACTATGGAAACCAGACAACTGATTGTAATAAAACTATTCTTACGGAATATATTGCGGCTTTATTACGATGTGTAGTATTTCTGTAAATAATAGACAACATTGTGTGAACTAGACAACTGATATAATACATATATACTTTTTCTTTTGTAAATAGGTACATACTTATATAGATAAAACATCATCATGTGAGATTGCGGTCAAGCGCAAACCTATTTATTATAAAAAAAAAAACACCCTGAAACTTGGTAGGAATCGAACCCACAGTCTATTAAGTAGCAGACAAAGCATCTAACCACTAGACCAACAGGCCTGTCAATATATTTATACATTACTAGCAATTCCCTGCGGCTACGCCCGCTATTATTTTTTTTCCCAACCCATTTATTACTTTTAGGAGGGGAATTTTCAAAAAACCCTTTCTTAGTAGATGCTTACATCATAAGAAGAACCTACTGCCCAAATTTCAGCTTTCTAGGTCCAGTGGTTTGGCCTGTGCGTTGATGAATCAGTCAGTCAGGACAAGTAATTTTATATGTATAGATGATTCCGGTATATAACTAATTATTATTATCACAGAATCATCAAACAATTGGCTGACTGTGGCATGCACAGAGGGTAGGCAAAAAAACATATTCGGCTTGTTTAACCTATTATATGTATATTAATACCATTTTAAATAACCATAAGTTAGCAGATTCTATAGATTATAGATATTAATTTGCATTTATAAACTGTATTCAGAGGGTCTATACACACAATAAATTCATAGTTTATAAAACTAATAATACACGCTTTTATAAAGTACCTATACTGCAATAAAAAGTAATCATTTATGGAACTCGTTCTTTCTTTCTACCCCGTGTTTGTCATTAAGCGTTATATTTAAGTGTGAAAGCGTGGGACGCTTTTTCTCTGTATTCACTGATTACAAATTATTGTCATGTCGATAAAAGTACCTACTTGAAATTGGAAAGAAATGTTAAGCTGTTATTCAGAAAAGGCGCCCCACGCTTCCACAGTTCAATATAATGCTTAATGACAAACACGGGGTAGAAAGAAAGAACGAGTTCCATAAATTACTTATTACTTTTTAGTGCCGTATAGGTACTTTATAAAAGCGTGTATTTTTAGTTGTTTAAACTATGAATTTATTTTACACTTTTTAGTCTTAGAAATATGAGTCTAAAATACGGATAAATTTGGCAATTTTTATTTATTCATAGCTTGAATCGTAGGCAGGTTGTTGCAAAACATATATTTACAGGGTATATTACCTACGCATAGGTATCGCAATGAGTTTGCTAAATTTAAGAAACCACTACGTAATTCCCCTACCTTCCAGTTCCATCATCAGGTCCTCATTAATGGTCAAAGTGAAAAGAACTCTTTAAAACAAATCAAATGAGCTCAAACTCGATGTGTTTACTAGTAGCCATTCCAGGGTTCCGTCCCCCCACCTTCCAGTCCCATCATCAGGTCCTCATTAATGGTTAAAGTGAAAAGAACTCTTTAAAACAAATCAAATGAGCCCAAGCTCGATGTGTTTACTAGTAGCCATTCCAGGGTTCCGTCCACCACCTTCCGGTCCCATCATCAGGTCCTCATTTATGATTAAAGTGGAAATAACTCTTTAAAACAAATCAAATGAGCCCAAACTCGATGTGTTTACTAGTTACCATCCCATCCAAGGGTTCCCTTATCCACCTTCGAGCCCCAGCATCTGATCAGCTCGATGATACCATATTATTGTATTGTCACCGGTCCTTGATACATGTGCAAAATTTCAAATTATTTGGACTTGTAGAAGTGGGTCAAAATTGCATCGCAAGATTCCATTACCATCATACATACGTCATACATACAGGTCAAGCTAATAAAAGCGTGTTAATAACAGGTCAAGCTAAGCGTGTTAAAAAGACTTTGCCTATCCAACGATTTCCCTAAATAATCTTAATTTAAAAATATTTTGTACTGACATGGTATTCCCGTGATGTTTTTAAATGTAAATGGATATGTATGTAATTTTATTTCATTTATAGATATTTGTGGTGGCACACTAACAATTAGCTTACTGACTAAAAACAGATAACTCGCAGATATTTTGCCTACTTTCTGTGCACGCCGCTGTTGGTTGAGATCACTATATCTCAGTGGCGTGCAATCCTAGGCAGAAAGACTTCAAAATGGTTATAATATAGTAAAAAACTTAAGAAATTTGCTTTATTGCCTACCCCTGTCGTAAAAGTGTGTGCACGCCACTGCTATAGCTTATAATCTCATGATGATATTGATTCAACTAACACACAATATTGCATTTAGTTTCAGACAAACGACATGAGACCACTGTCCGTGTGTTACCTGTGCTATGCACAATTGTTGACTACTAACAAGTTTATGCTGAAATGTTTAAGAGCTGAAGATCTTCTGACAGAATTGTGGAATAAATTAGTGTACACTGAAGAAAAGGTAATGTATACAGTCTTTAACGCATATTCATCACCAGCCGGAAGACGTCCACTGCGAAACAAAGGCCTTCGACCGCCACAATGAACGACAATTTGCTATTTGCATCCACCGGTTGCCTGTGACGCGAACAATGTCGTCGGTCCACCTATTGGGAGGCCAGCCTGCGCTGCGTCTTCCGGTTCGTGGTTGTCCCCAACGGTTATTGGTTCTTCGAGGATGTGGCCTGCCATTTCGACTTGCATATTCTACGAGCTATGTCGGTGACCTTCGTTTTTCGGCGTATCTACTTATTGCGGATTCTGTCGCGCAAAGAAACTCCGAGCAAAGCTCTCTCCATAGCTCGTTGTGTGACTGAGCTTCTCCAACACACGCATATTAAGCATTCCCCGTGGGGCGTTCGTGTAAGAATAGTACCCTACCATCTCCGTCTGTAAGAGTCGACTAAGGGAAATGAAGAAAACGGACAGAACCGTCTCTCTATTGGATTACCTACCACCTGTACAGAGATCCCCCAAGACGCCTGCCAAGCGTGGAGATTACGGGAACCTTTGTTTCGGCTGCTGATGAGGCGTACGTAGCTGAAATGTGGGCACACCTGGTACAACACAAATAGTATAACACGCGTGTCATCATCACAGACGGAAGGCGTCCACTGCTGAACATAGGCCTCCCAAATAGAACGCCACACTGAACAACAATTGGTTATTGGAAATGTATTTTTTTTTCAATTAAGCAAAAAATTACGAAGATATAGTACCAGCGGGCCTCCCTTCAAGATGAAGGGGCTCAGGTATAGTCCGCCACGCTGGCCAAGTGCGGGTTGGCGGACTTCACACGTCATTCGAAAGCTGGTTAGGCTTTCTCAGATATGCAGGTTTCCTCACGATGTTTTCCTTCACCGAAAGCTAGTAACAATCGCACAAAGACGATTCGCACATTATTAATTAAAGTAATCAGAGGTGCGAGCCGGGGTTCGAACCTGCGCACCATGTTTCCAAGGCAAGCGCTCGCCCACTGAACTGTTACAGCTGCTAAGTGCAATTAAATTCCGCGTGACGTCACGCCTATATACAATGTTTACTGAGCTGTGACGTCACGACTTTGACCACTTCCGAAGTTTGACTCTCTATATATATACACATAACTGCGAACTCGCATCGCATCGCAAATATCTGCGAGAAACAAATGAATTTTTTTATGGAAAATTTCTATTGATTTGTGAAATAAAAATATACGTGTCCAATATTTTTCGATTATCTACTAGACTAATTAGAATTATATTTCTTTTTTAACCGACTTCAAAAAAAGGAGGAGGTTCTCAATTCGTCTGTATATTATTAGGAATTATAGTTGTCGTCAAATAAATTGTGGGTAGGAAGGATAGCCGAACCCGTATATAAGTCACTGCTCTAGCGGCACCGTGGTCATTCGTTTTCCCAGATCTCATACAGTGCGGAAGTCTTAGTGAAGTAGCTGCGTCTTAGTGATTACAATGTATTCCTGTTACAGGAGTGTGGTAATAATACTTCAGAGGTATGTTCAGTTCTTGTTATACTAAGGTGGTCCAGAGACAATGGTTTCTGGATAGCTTCTCTTTTTTTTAAGTAATCCTACCTAGGATTGCTAATATCAGAAGTGGGATTGGATTCTGCCCTATCCTCTTCGCTTTCTGATGCATTTTGTTATATTCGTTTCCATTATTTTCACGTATTGTTTTTCACGAAAAAAAAAATACATATGCGGGTAGTTCGTGTTTCGAAAAAATATTAATGATGCCCACGGTACGGTCATGTTGGAACACGAATAGGAAAAGGATTATTACGATCGATCGTTAGATCAATCGATCATATGTAATACTTCAGTTTCCAGTTGTAATAGTACTGTTGGTAGTCCAGTAGTACATTAGACATACACGATGGTTGAACGATCGAGTCAGTGAATCCATTTAGGTCTATAGTGAGTTCGTTCGTAGAAGTACCAAAGGACAGGCAAAGTCTAGTGTTACGGCTAGATTAGTACAAATGAACTAGATGGATTTATTTCGTTGGTTCGTATTATTTTAAGCAGTGGGTTGATTTGAGTTCTGACTGCTAGTTATAATAAAGTGCGATTACTAATAAATCTGGCAGTAAAATTGTATTTCGTTAAGATGTTTTGTGGTTAATCTTGATGAGTCATCGCAATTTGTAAAGTGTTGTTTTGGCTTATTGTTTATTTTCTCGGTCGATGATTCGATCTGGATACGTTTCTTGAAGGAAGGCCGAGCGGTTACTGTCCGGTCGGTCGTACGGGCCTAATATATTGACGAGTGCTGATTGTGTCTGTGTACTTGTTGATTTAACTATGTACCTACCTGATTTTTACATCCAATTTTTAATTCGTTTTCTGTAGTTATGTTCACAGAATGTGTAAGTGCGAGTCGCCATGCGCAAGGGCGATTGTGGCGTTACTGGCTGCATTGTGGCGCTGGCCGCTGCTGCATGAGTGGCTTTATGCGCCATACAGTGGCGTTGCCACCCAAACGGTGGCATAGCCGCCCAGATGGTGGTGTGGCCGCCCAGATGGTGGTTTGGCCGCCTAACGGTGCAGTGGCCGCCCAACGGTGTAGTGGCCGCCCTAACGGTGGCGTGGCCGCCTATACAATTCGCTGTGCCGTGGCGTTGGTCGGTACGCCGTGGTCGTGGCCGGACATCGAAACAAGGAAACAGCTACTGATTTAATTGTGTGGTTATAACAGCCGCACTGGCGTGAGTTTTGCACATTTTGTTGTGCTTTTCATCAGTAGTTGACTGTATGAGCTTATAAATCTACTAGCAGTGATAATAATTATCCCGAATTCAAATTTATGAATCTTAGTGAGAAAAGCAAAGCTTGCCCACCGATAGTGGTCTCTTAGTGTATCGTTGTAAAAAAGCTAGATCCTTATAACTACTTTCGTGGTCCTGGAGCTTGTAGTACACGCAGGGTCATGCCACAGGTTGGCCACTGACTAGCCGTGGTGTATCCGGCGTATTATTGATAGTTCGGGTTGAAATATGCTTTTATCTGGAACCGATTCACACACGCAAAGTTATGTCTCACGTAGATCTCTAGAGAGTCGTGAGGTGGCACTCCGCGAAGGGACCTGCCCCGGGTGGTCGGTACAGTTATCAGTTTATTTTATACCCTTGTGCTTAGGGTGAGTTAGGTGAGCTTAGCTTTCATATCTGTCCACGATAGGGAGGCATTGAGCTTCGGTTCTGCCTGGACATGCAAACTTGGCGCTTCTGTCCGTGACAGGAGGGCATTGAGCTTCGGTTCTGCCTGGACATGCAAACTTGGCGCCTCTGTCCGTGATAGGAGGGCATTGAGCTTCGGTTCTGCCTGGACATGCAAACTTGGCGCCTCTGTCCGTGATAGGAGGGCATTGAGCTTCGGTTCTGCCTGGACATGCAAACTTGGTGCCTCTGTCCGTGATAGGAGGGCATTGAGCTTCGGTTCTGCCTGGACATGCAAACTTGGCGCCTCTGTCCGTGATAGGAGGGCATTGAGCTTCGGTTCTGCCTGGACATGCAAACTTGGCGCCTCTGTCCGTGATAGGAGGGCATTGAGCTTCGGTTCTGCCTGGACATGCAAACTTGGCGCCTCTGTCCGTGATAGGAGGGCATTGAGCTTCGGTTCTGCCTGGACATGCAAACTTGGCGCCTCTGTCCACGATAGGGAGGCATTGAGCTTCGGTTCTGCCTGGACATGCAAACTTGGCGCCTCTGTCCACGATAGGGAGGCATTGAGCTTCGGTTCTGCCTGGACATGCAAACTTGGCGCCTCTGTCCGTGATAGGAGGGCATTGAGCTTCGGTTCTGCCTGGACATGCAAACTTGGCGCCTCTGTCCACGATAGGGAGGCATTGAGCTTCGGTTCTGCCTGGACATGCAAACTTGGCGCCTCTGTCCGTGATAGGGGGGCATTGAGCTTCGGTTCTGCCTGGACATGCAAACTTGGCGCCTCTGTCCACGATAGGGAGGCATTGAGCTTCGGTTCTGCCTGGACATGCAAACTTGGCGCCTCTGTCCACGATAGGGAGGCATTGAGCTTCGGTTCTGCCTGGACATGCAAACTTGGCGCCTCTGTCCGTGATAGGGGGGCATTGAGCTTCGGTTCTGCCTGGACATGCAAACTTGGCGCCTCTGTCCGTGATAGGGGGCATTGAGCTTCGGTTCTGCCTTCCTATCTACCTATGTCATCTACCTATGCCATCTATCTATGCCATCTATCTATGCCATCTACCTATGCCATCTATCTATGCCATCTACCTATGCCATCTACCTATGCCTTCTACCTATGCCTTCTACCTACGTTTTTTGTTGTCAGTCGATGGAAGACACCCATGTAAAGCCATGCAAACATGGTTTTGGAATAACCATGACATGTTCTTACATATCGTTATTTCTTAAAACAGGTTGCGTCAGCGGGACCCACGCTGACGAGACATGCGTAAAGACTAGAGACCGATATAAAGCTTAGTGGCATACAAGGTATCGGTTGCGCAGGAAGAGACCTGATTAAAGCCTATGATTATTTGTTTTCTGTAATTATTACTACTTCATAACTTGACTGTGTTTATGTGAGCGCTTATTGCTCGCTGCTTATTCTGATTTTCTTAGCCGCGTGCCATGCCATGCCATAATAAATAAATAAATAAAATAAATGCAGACAGCTGCAGGGCGTGTCCTAGCGTGACCTGTTCAACAGCGAAGATCTGCGCACCGGGTATGACTGCCTAACTGGTGCCATGCAGTGGGCGCAGTCAAAGAAGCACAAGGATATGAGTAACAGCACTAACTTTTTATTCTTATTTTTACTTACCTATTTTTTTAAAATTTGTTTTTGAGAAAGTTTAATATCTTTGTATGGCAAGCCGCCCCTTGTGCACTTCTTGCTTTACTGCACAATAGTAGTAACTATACGCCTTATTTGTAATTCAGAGTTAGACATTCTTACGTTCGAATTGAGTTGCATTCTTAAAATGTAATGTTATGTGCACACTTTGTTTGGGTGCTGTTTCGTGTTTTGTGCAGGACCAGCAAACGCTCCTAGGCGGTGCTCGTGGCAGCCTAGACTCCGGGATTTCCTGTGAACGATGGATCCCCTTCGTGTTGCTCTCGGGAAACAGCGAGCCCGAGGACGTGCTCATGTCAGGAGAGGCCGTATTAGGAATTATAGTTGTCGTCAAATAAATTGTGGGTAGGAAGGATAGCCGAACCCGTATATAAGTCACTGCTCTAGCGGCACCGTGGTCATTCGTTTTCCCAGATCTCATACAGTGCGGAAGTCTTAGTGAAGTAGCTGCGTCTTAGTGATTACAATGTATTCCTGTTACAGGAGTGTGGTAATAATACTTCAGAGGTATGTTCAGTTCTTGTTATACTAAGGTGGTCCAGAGACAATGGTTTCTGGATAGCTTCTCTTTTTTTTAAGTAATCCTACCTAGGATTGCTAATAATATATATATTTTTTTTTTTTCTATGTATGTTCGCGCATAACTCTGGCAATTATGAACCGATTTGAATAATCTTTCTTCCATCCATTCTTTAATCCGTTAATTGGGTCCCATAAAAAGATTTTTGCTTACTAATAAGTAGTTCCTGAAAAAACAATAATGGTGACTGCGCACTGAGACCTGCAAGAAAGCCTATATAGATGACGTTTTAGTCGCTCGGACTCGCTCGGTCGGACAAAAATGGTCATAACTGGCAAATATTTACCAATTTCAATGATTCTTTTTTTATTCGAAAGAAGGAACCACTGTATTGAATCTGTATGAATTTTATTACAACCGGATAAGAACTTCCTGGAGGACCATGAACGATGTGGAGGAATTTATCTGGTAAAAACCATAAAACTGATGTTCTCCATTACATTGCTCTGACAATTATGAACCGATTTCGATGATTCTTTTTTTATTCGAGAGAGTAAACTACTATGATGTTTCCATGCAAATTTCATTACGACCGGATATTTTTTTCTGAAGAAACATGAATTATGTAAAACTATGTAGACGATAATGTGATCATAACCTACCTAGATAATTTTACGGTTTTCGATGGTTCAATCTTTATATATGAAAATATCACTAAAAAGTTTAAAATAAAATCTTTTTTAAAAAAAATTGAACCGACTTCAATATCACTGAAAAGTATAAAATAATTTAAATATTATTGAAGTTGGTGCCAAATATACACAGCAGGTACGCTAACACCAACTTCAATAATATTTAAATTATTTTATACTTTTCAGTGATATTGAAGTCGGTTCAATTTTTTTAAAAAAAGATTTTATTTCACTAATTCTCATCCCCATTATATTTCAGGACAAAGCAATGCTCATAGATAAATATAGTCAAGGTTCAGATTTATCTGTATCTCCTGTTTTAATCCTATCAAATAAAGATGAAGATATGCTAAATGGTCAAATAGAGGATGTCGACATAAAAGAGGAAATAGTATTAGCAGATGAGCAAGATGGTCACAAGGAGGATATACAAGTACCAGGTACTGTACAGTTCACTATATTTGTTAATGTTAACCCTTAATTTGGCAATGTATATCACTAAACTATATCGGCTCGTTAACGCGCACACAACGTCTGACCCGCACAGTGATTGACACTCGACTGACTGGACCCCCACACTAGAGGAGGGACTTTCTCTAGCATCCCCACTTGTGACGAGTCTACCCACAATTTTACTCAATTTACCAGTACACTTCGAACTAGCAGTAAGTCACGTGCTGGTAAATTGTAACGAATGTGACGTATGCCTTTGAAAATCAAGTAAAATGCCTTCATGCGTATTTAGAACATGCACAAAGTACTGTACAAAAGTAATTAATAAGGAAAGGATATTATACCTTAGCTATCTATACAATATCACTTGTCAGACCAAACCGCTGGACCTAGAAAGCTGAAATTTGGGCTGTAGGTTCTTCTTATAATGTAAGCATCCACTAAAAAAAGGGTTTTTGAAAATTCCACTCCTAAAGGGGTCAAATGGGGTTGGAAAAAATATAATAGCGGGCGTAGTCGCAAGAAATTGTTAATGTGACAATATTTTGATAACATGAGTCACAATGTTTGGCGCGCATTAGTAGGGATATAACATATCTATGGTTTAGAATATATTTGCTTTATAGTGTGGCTGCGATGCTCACCGGGCCCATTTCTAAAGATGGGTTAATACCGATATTTCTCAAGATTAGGTAATACTATTATATTCGCCTGGCAATATTATAATTTTGTAACTAATATCAGTATTAGTAATATTTTACATTTCACTAATATCATTAAAATAGACGTGGCAGACGTATCACTAATCTACAGACAGATTACTGAATATTACCTATCCATCTCATTCGTACGTTAATATTTGTATGAATGATCCAATCGAGTGAATCCGAACTAATCCAAATGGTATTATCCGGTCTATTTAGGATGGTCATTACAGAAATTAGGCTAATATAAAATATTAGCATATCATATCATAGTTCGTCGGATTACTAATCCACGAATCCCTTCAATATTACTAATCTCTTAACTAATACTAATATATCAGCCACACCATAACCCATTTCATAGCTACCAACAATAGAATACCCACCTCATTAGGCTCAACGTTGATATTTCTTCTCACGCGCTTTGTTACCACGTGGGGTGTCCGGGTTAGAATACCACCCTCCCATCTCCTAGAGTAGTGTTGAGCAGGACAAACAAGAGGCAGTACATTTGTCCCGTACATGACATAATAATGTAAGAGCGATACTAGATTTTGAATCGTACTAGGTACGACTCGCGTTTCATGTTCCATTTCTGTTTACGCTTTCAAATGACGTGAACAGTTGGGTGAGACGTTCTCACAGACTATTAGGGTGCTACGCATGGCGTTACATATCGCGCCCCTCTTTACACAGACCGGCACGGAGAGCAGAGCAGATTTGGATAGCAATTAAAATAGAGCTTTGGATAATTGGAACAAGGTTTATTTTTACATTTCACTTCTTATGTTAGGTTGGCGCGTAAGCATCCTCAATAACAAAAGAAGTGCTTAAGGTATACATTATCCGCGCCGGCATTTTCCGATGCGGGCCGTCAAAATCATAGAAAGCATACTAAAATCCGTTGCGTGCGTTGCGTCCGGCGCTTGCCAATGGACGCGTACCTATACTCTTACAATTCTTACAAATGACGTGAACTGTTAGTGAGGCGAGGCGTACCGTACATGTCGCGTTCCTCTTCACTCTTTCGAATGACGCGGGTGTCCGTCACGACACCTCGCCTTATTTGTAGTGGGACATTGTACTGGCTCAGTATAAAAAGGAGGCTACTCTTACAAACTCACTCACACACTACGTAAGAGGTAACTAAGGGAAAGCAATAAGACAGACAGCAGCATCTTTCCATTGGATTACTTACTACCCAGACTGCGATCCGCCAAGCGTAAGGATTATGGCAACCCCTTGCTTCTAAGGTGGAGGCTTTTGTTCAGCAGTGGACGTCACTCCGGTTACAGAATCTCCTGGCGCCAACGGTGATCAAGACCCATTGGAGGAGATACCGGATGAGAAGGAGCGGTCGCCCGCTGTCAGCTGCAAGAGTGAGGAGATACATGACACACGCGACGATGACGATGATGTTCTGGACGATCAAGCTCTTGGTATGTAATCGTTGTTTTTGTTTTAAAAACAACAGGATTATAGGTTAAAATATGGTATGAGTTGGTGTAATCCAGGTTGCCAGTCAGTCGGTGTTGACATTAGTTAACACGTCATAACGCTATTTTTAGCGCCAACTTCAATATATTTTCGTTATTTAATATTTTTTAGATCATTTTCTTTGAAGTTGTTTCTATCTATCTATACCTATAAAATTACTTTTTCTGACTGACTGACGCACAGGCCAAATCGCTGGACTTAGAAAGCTGAAATTTGGGCAGTAGGTTCTTCTTATGATGCAAGCATCTACTTAGAAATGGTTTTGGAAAATTCCACTCCTAAATGGGGTGGAAAAAATAATAATAGCGGGAATTGCTATTTTTTTTTTTTTTAAATATATTAGTTTCATCATAAATCTAGTGTGTATTGCGAATTTCATAATGGACAAAAAAATCGAACAAAGAGTTTGTCTCAGTTTGCCAACAACGTCTGAAACTGAAGCTAACATCGCAAAAGTGAAGGAAATAGTGACTGAAAATCCTCATTCAAGTTTGTGAGAGATAGCCTCCGAACTTTCAGTGTCCTACGAGTCGATCCGTACCGTTTTAAATAATCGTTTGGGATTGGGAATGAAACATGTTGCCGGTGGCTAGTTCCAAAAGACCTGTATTTTCTACAAAAACTCAATCGCATAACCGAAAAAACCATGACAAAGTCGATCAAAAATCGAAGTCATGTTGACGGTTTTCTTTGACTATCGCGGACTTGGAATTCTTGCCGGAAGGTCAAACGGTAAATAAAGAATATTATTTGTGTGTTATGCGGCGTTTAATAGAGCAAATTCGACGAAAAAGGCCAGATTTGTGGAACGGAAAAGAAAACTCTTGGATTTGCACCACCATAATGCCCGCCTTCGCACAAGGCCATAATTGTGAACGAATTTTTGACCAAAAACTTAACATATACCATCGAGCAACCACCTTATTAACCAGATATGGCTCCAGCCGACTTCTTTCTTTTTCCTAAAATCAAATTACCAGTTCGTGGCACAGTAGAAGACGTAAAGGGGCGAGAACTGAACCCAGTTCTAGAAAAAAAACAGTATTTTTTTCGTGGCGTAAGTGTATCGTTTCTGAAGGAGCATACTTTGGAGGTGTTAAAATAAATTTGGATGAATAACTATCATTTTGTGTATTATTGATCATTTCCCGGTACTTTCTTAACAGATTAGCCTTAACCTTGTTGTAGTTAAAAAATAAACTATATTACCCGGTTAAGTTAAGAATGTTCTGTATACTCGCATATAACTTGTAGTGAGGTATTAATTGCTGTTATTGCTCGATTTATGGCTATAAAAGTGATGTAATAATGCTCACATTATGAGCAAGTGTTGAAAACTTCTATTGATGAGCAGAGATATCGATTATCTTTTACTCGATAGTGGAACGAATGTGTAAAAGCAGTCCCGAGATTTGATCTATTTTAAACTGCTTGAGTGGGCATTTAAAAATTTGAGATGGAGGAGGCAGTGGGCACTTCAACAGTAGGTATAACCTGCGCCAATAAAGAAACGAATCATAAATGGCGACGCTTATCATTTCCTCTCACTTGCACATTATTCCTGTCTTTAGTCACACACGTCGGTACTGCATGCAAAAACAAAACAGTCTGGATCTGCTTGCACGCTGTCTCGACACGCTCCGTCCTTTCAAAATTGTTTTGCTGACGGTCTGAACTGTCATTACAAGTACAAGCCGCCATTTTAGATTCGTTTCTTTCTTTATTGGCGCGGCTTATATATTATTTTAGGGTTAGACCCATTATGTTGCGACGTCTCGTCTGTCTGTATGTGTCTGTCTACTACTAATGCTATTAATGTACGGTTTTAAATATTACTGAATCAACCTCACCGCAAATATTTTTTAACCGACTTATAAAGAGGTGGTTCTGTATTCTGTTTCCATACTACTCTTCTGCAAACAATTGATCAAAATGTTAAGAAACTGGTATCATGTTATGGTTACATTTCTAAACAAAATAAAAATTGTAACAAAATAAAACATCTGTCACACTTTATTCTTTGTAGAATAGCTCATTTTGTTTTTTCCAAATTTGTACTAGCGATACAGGATCAAAGTCAAAATCTCTATTATTATGTAGGCCTATTATTGGCCTTACGGAGACAATTACACAAAAATCATTTTTTACATATTACCTACCACCGGATCGTAACGCGGCCGCTACTCAAAAGATCTCAAAAGATCTTGTCCGGTGAAGCTGTAATGGCCATCTGCGGCCAACAGTACTACTCATTCAAAAAAAAAATACTCAAAAGATACGGCAAGAAACTCAGCGGCCTTGTCTTTTTTGACATATCTTTTTTTGTTATATTGTCAGATCGGATTCGTTATTACATATAATTATAAATGATACACCGAATAATAATACAGCCTTGGCCAAAAGTATTGAGCACCCTGAGAATTTCAAACGAACACAATAAGTATTGCAGAAAACTAAGCTGATTGTTTACGAATTATTTTTTCAGCACTTAAACAAAGAACTAAAAGGCTGCCCAAGTCAAGAATAAAGCGCTTAAACTTCTGAAAACTGTGAAACTCTACGAAAAAAAAAATCTTCTGTAATCAATGCAAAGGGTGGAACCGCCAAATATTGAATTTCCAATAATAAATAAGTATTGTTACCATATAAAACTTGTTCCAATGTATTTCACTTCGATGTTTCCTAAAAACTGAAGTTTACTATGGGTGCTCAATACTTTTGGCCAAGGCTGTAGGTTACCCCACATTGATCGATCAGGGTTTTTGTTACATACTGTCATAGACGATGCTGTGAATGTTTTTTACGTATGTTCGCACATAATGTGCAAGACACTGTTGGAGCAATAGGGATGATGATTGGATTAAAAAAAAATCTAATTAGTCCGTCGGTTAGATTATCAAAAAATATTGGACACGTATTTTTTTATTTAACAAATCAATAATAATTGCCAAAGATATTATAGAGCATCAAAGTTCGGGAGTTATTACGTCACTTCTCAGTAAAAATTGTATACCGGAGTAACGTCACGCAACATCTCAAAGCACTATATCTTCGTATTTTTTGTATAATAGACAAAACAAAAAATATGTGTCCATTATTTTTTTGTTATTCTAACTGACGGACTATATTTTTTTTTGTCATCTAGCCTATTACGGTTGCGTACCTACTAAAATATATCACAGTATGATGGTAAAACTTGCATCCAAACCCACTTCGGATTTAAAGAAACAGAAGAACAAATCCTAATGCTTTTTGGTAGAGTTTGTTCTAGAAATCTTAAATTATTTTTGATATGTTTCATTTTATCGTTTTGTACCATCTCTGGCTCTGGACCACTGCAAAGGATTATAGGCATTTTGGTCCACTTTGTAAGTAAACTGTCCAATCAAGTATATTTGAGTCGGTTATAAGTTCCCATGGCGACAAGTTGCAATTCGCTGTCGCGTTTTGATATATACTCTTTTATTTACTGTTATTTTATAATTCGGACAATGACTGGAGACAAGCACCATGGTTTTTCTTATTGTAGACGAATCTACCTTCCTAATGATACAATTTTTTATTTGATTGACTGGTGGGTTTGGTGGGCCCATAGTCTATACCTACTATGCTGCCCATCATCCTTAAGCCGTGTACATATTTGCGAAATGAAGCATGCAATGTAACACGTAATGAAATAATTTGCCGTCCACATTGTCGCAATGTATCATGCGATGTAACAGAATTCCCATAGTGTGGACGGCTTGCGCGCACGAACCGTGCTCACTACGCGCAGGAACAGAGCATTACAACTTATGCGCGTCGCGATCCGCCATTTGTCGGTTTTTTCGCCGAACACAAAGGGGCGCGCAGGTTGCACGGAGCGCTAGTGTGGACGGGTTGTATGTGTCTGTACTATGGAACGTGCGCGAACCATGGAAAAGAACACCTCTACGGCAGAGGCCATGTTCGCCGCGCGCATGCCGGTAACGGATGCGAGCGCGTACATGCTCGGTTCGTGCGCGCCCTGCGTCCACACTTGTGAAATGCTCCTTACATGTTACTTTGCATGCTACATTTCGCAAATCTGTACACGGCTTTAAGCTTTGTGCGACTTTTAACTTCATCATTCTTCTGTAAGTCGCCAGTCCGCCAGTCGGCGTGTCATTCATGTGTTTCTTCTTTTCAGAAGTACCTGTTAAAATTAACGCTGAGGATGAATTAATGTCACATATTGAAACAAGTGAAGTTCCAAGTAAGGATACAATGAGGCTAAACATTGCTCCGGACATCGGGACGGTGGAAGGAAGCTTAACAGATTTATTTAAAAAAACAAATATTATTCCGTATGTAACTAACTTTTGGAAGCCGGAAACACAAGATAACTGTGTAAAATATAACAACACAATCACATCAAATAATGGTACAATAGTTTCCAACCTGTTGTCGATACAACATAGTGTCAATAATGAAAACCAATTAAATATTAAAACAAATCTTGAAACACTAATTGATCCTCAAAAAGATGTTATTAATAAAAGTATTGATAAAGACACTGATAAGATATACACATGTGACGTAATCGAGAAGAGTTTCAATAAAAAATCTGTTCTAGTAAATGACGCTACGACCCAGACTAGTGAAAAGCGCGATGTGTGTGGAAAAGGTTTTTTAGATAAACATGTATTAAGGCTGCACGGCCAAACTCACACTTGCGTCAAACCGTTCGTGTGCTCTGTGTGTAATATGAGTTTTACTCAAAATTCTACTTTACTACAGCATGCCATTGTTCATTCTGGCGAGAAACGTTTCCCTTGTGATGTGTGCAAAAAATCTTTTTACTGGAAACACGATTTAATAACTCATAGCATACAACATAGTATTGCTGACGCGAAAAAGTTCTCATGTGAGATGTGTAATATACATTTTTCCAATTTATTAAGTTTAAAATCACATCTCTCGTTACATACTAACGATAAACATTTCACTTGTGATTTGTGTAATAAAAGTTTTATCAATAAACAATATTTAAGAACTCATTTGCGGGAACATACTGCCGTGAAACCTGACACGTACAATGTCGACAAACGTCAATCAGACCCGGCAGGTTCAATTCAGAATAAGCAGCAAAAGCACAGCCAGCGACAGAATACTGACGAGAAACTATTCACTTGTAACGTGTGTAATCAAAGCTTTAGCAATAAATATTATTTATCAAATCACTTGTGGGTACATACTGGCGTGAAAGCTTACACGTGCAATGTGTGTAACAAAAGTTTTGCATGCCCGAAGAGTTTAAGTCAGCATACGGAGGAAAAGCACAACCAGGGACAGCCTATTGTCCGTAAACTATTCACTTGTAATGTGTGCAATAAACGTTTTCTCACTAAATCCTGGTTAAAACAGCACTCGTGTGTGCATATTGGCGTGAAACCTTACACGTGCAATGTGTGTGAGAAAAGTTATAATTACCGGGCGGGTTTAAGAAAGCATAAGCGGCTAAAACACGCTGGTGATAAAACTTACACGCGCAGGCACCCCGGGCGACAGCCAACTGGCGCTAAACCTCTCGTTACATACGTCAGTTGTGATGTTTGTGGTAGACAATTTAGCAGAAAATTTGAATTAAAAAATCACATGCGGGTGCATACTGGCGAGAAACCTTACACGTGCGCTGTGTGTAATGTACGTTACGCTTATCGGAGTGGTTTAAGGCACCACAACCAGCGGCATCACAGCTAGGGACAGCATACAGACAGACATAAAACGTTTCACTGAAATTGAGACTTTATGTTATACAGCCAAGGCCGAATCGCAAAGGCGCAGTCGCAGGGAGTACCTACAACAACCAAACCACAGATACCGGATAGAAATTATTCTGTACGAGAGAATACCGGCTAGTTCAGTTGCAGTGTTGGCTGGGGGTTGGGTTATTATGTCATACTGTTTAGAATAATGTTGCCAACATGACAAGAAGTCGCTAATCTGTGATTTTATAAATCATTTTTTTATTTATATCATTATATTTTTTTAATAAGAGAATTCGATACTTACGTAATTACGGATTTCAATCATTCAGTTACGGAATTGACAAAAGTTAAAAATCTTTGCGTAATTACGTAATTACG
The DNA here is from genome assembly GCA_911728495.1 of Furcula furcula. Classification (NCBI taxonomy): domain Eukaryota; kingdom Metazoa; phylum Arthropoda; class Insecta; order Lepidoptera; family Notodontidae; genus Furcula; species Furcula furcula. The sequence goes on from OU452242.1 coordinate 55,762,614, forward strand.
GAATGGAAGCCCTACTTTCAATACTTATTAGTGGGCAGGAAAAAAAATAGTTCATGTCCCTGATTCATAATGTCGTGAAACCTTACACGTGTATTTGTGTGAGAAACGTTATACATACCCGGCGGGTGTAAGTTAGTTGGCATATGTAGCAAAAGTTTAGCCAGCGACAGCGTAAGGCCGCCTTTGTACATTGACATCTTCAACGCATTGTTCAATTTACATGTAACTTTTGGTGTACAATAAAGAGTATTTATTATTATTATTAGCGTACTGTCCAATCTTTACATAGCATAAAACAAAGTCGCTTCCACGGTTTGTTCGGCTAAATCTTTTAAATTACTAAGCAATCGGCGATTACAAGTGGCACATCCCTCACACATAGCAACAGTAATAAAATGTTATTTACTGATATCTAGAAAGTTTGTTTGTGTTATTGTATAATTTACATCATAATATTTTCGATTATTCTGATTCAATAAAATTAAAATGAAATGACACTGTCAATGCTTCCGCGGGCGGTGTGCTACTGATTCAAAATGTGTTAATTAGCTCACCTTTTGTCCGCCACTTTCGGATCGCCTATAAACTATCTACCTCCATTTACATTATAAAATCATTGATACTGTCTTTAAACTATCCACTTGTGATTTGTGTTCTAAAGCTTTTAACCTTTAGAAGTACGTAGTTAACGCACGTACAACGCCACATCGCGTTGCACAGTGGCGTAAAACATTACACTTGCAATTTGTGTGATGAACGTATACGTTTTTTACGGTAAAATTAATTTAATAAAACACGCGTTCACGCTAGAGACGTCCGCAGTTAATTTAAAACAATCATAAAAAATACCGGCCAAGTTCGAGTCAAGTATTTGTCGATTTTTGTAATAATTTCTAAAAAACTAAAACGTTGTTTTAATTCTCCTGCAATATTTAGATAAACATTTTTGATTATAAGTCAAAAACTCCGTGTCATAGGTACAATAAAATAAAAACCTGTTTTGAAATGTGCAACTGGAGTCATTTCATATAGTACCTACCATTCGTATAGTCACTAGTTATAAGTAGTGGCACAGAATACATATAAGTAGTAGTCTCACTTAAAGAAAATGTATGAAAATAGACTTATATATATATTCATTTGCGATCAGGTTGGTTCAGCAATAATTAAAACTATTTCAAAATAAAACAATTGACGGGCCCGTTGGTCTAGTGGTTAGACACCCTGTCCGCTAACCGATGGGTCGTGGGTTCGATTCCCACCAAGTGTCTGGGTGTTATTTATCTATTTAAGTATGTATTTACAAAAAAAAGTACATAAGTATTAGTATCAGTTGTCTGGTTTCCATAGTACAGGCTCTGCCTAGTTTGGGATCAGATGACCGTGTGTGGATGGTCCCAAGAAAAAAAAAATCGATAGCATCTGTAGTTACGTATATACTAAAATAAATCCGTGTGACAGACAGACAGACCAAAGATATGAAGTTGTTTTTTTGTTCCTTTTTACCTTTCAGGCTCGTAACGCCTCTAACTTCGTTATTCCTATTAACCCACCAATCGGAATGTAATTTACTACTTCCTTCCTTTCAGAAGTACCAGTTAACATTGAGGCTGAACTAATGTCACATGTTGAAACAAGTGAAATCTTAAATAAGGATTCGATGAGGCTAAACATTGCTCCGGACATCGCCACGGTGGAGGGAAACGTATCAGATTTATTTAACAAAACTAATATTATTCCGTATGTAACTAACTTTTGGAAGCCGGAAACTCAAGATAACAGTGTAAAATATACATCAAATAATAGTGCAATTGTTTCCAATCAGTTACGGATACAACATTGTGTCAATAATGAAAACGAAATGAATGATAAACGAGATTCTGTAGAACTCATCGAGCCCCAAAAAAGTATTATAAGTAAAAATCACGAAAAAACCGCTGAACAGACGTACACTTGTGACGTGTGCGAGGAGAGTTTCAATAAAAAATATCTTTTAGTAAATCATCCTTGCGTCCACAATGGTGAGAAGCCTTATCTTTGCGATGTGTGTGGAGAACTTCATGTAAATAAAAATGATTTTATGCGGCATGGCCGAGTTCACACTGGCGACAAACCGCACGTGTGCTCTGTCTGTAGTAAGCATTTTGTAACAAAACATGATTTAATACAGCACGGCCTGGATCACACTGGCGACAAACCGTACTTGTGCTTTGTCTGTCATAAATATTTTTTAACAAAATATGCTTTAATGAGGCACGGCCGAATTCACACTGGCGACGATCTGCTCGTGTGTTTTGTCTGTAATGAGAGTTTTGTAGAAATATATGATTTAGTACGACACGGCCTAGTTCACACTGGCGACAAATCGTTCGTGTGCTCTGTCTGTAATAAGCGTTTTGATACAAAATATGATTTAATGCGGCACGTCAGAGTTCACACTGGCGACAAACCGCACGTGTGCTCCGTCTGTAATAAACGTTATTCCCTACCGTCTTCTTTACTAAGACACATCAAGGTTCATACTGACGAGGACCACCGGCTTCTCCTACGCCAACAGAGCCAGAGACGGCATATCCCTGAGAAACAATCATTCATTTGCATTGTGTGTGATAAAAAGTTTACCCATAAATGTAGATTGGATAGTCATTTCATGCTTCATACTGGTGAGAAACGTTTCTTCTGCGATGTATGCAAAAAGGGGTTTAACTTTAAGAAATGTGTACAACGGCACATCCTATCACACCATAGTGTGTAACGGTTAGTAGGCTAGATGCTTGAAATTTAAAGACGGATATTTACATTATCAAACAATATTGGACACGTTTTTTGTCTTTTGTCAATTAAGCAAAAAAATTACGTAGATATACCTAGTGCGTTGAAATTCCGCGTGACGTTCCGCCTGCGTACACGTTGTACCAACCTACTATAGACCGTCCAACCGTTTAACCAAAAAGAAATTTTGACAGCACCAATAGAACGTAACTGCGTCATGTTACGCAAAAGTTCACTTTTAAAAGTGAACTTTTGCGTAACATGACGCAGTTACGTTCTATTGGTGCTGTCAAAAAGAAAATAAACGGTTGGATCTATTATAACGCATATAACACTATACATACATTCATAATATCCTGTATTCAAATTAAAAATAAAGTAGATAGCATGAATAGTGATACAAAGTGTACACCACGTACCCTTCAACCAGTTTCACGGTTTAAATTTCGTTGTCTTACATAGGTACTGTATATACCATATGTAAATATTACTCATTTTTATTAATATTACATACACACGCGTCGAATACAGAACCTCCTTTTTGAAGTCGGTTATAAAGGGAAGCGCCTCAAGCTGGCAGTAGATAGCCAGTATCGCGTGCCGCCTGTCTGTTAATCGTTCCATCAACCAACTTAGCAATAATGCGTTTCTTCTTTTCAGAAGCGCCCGTTGCAAATGACCCTGAGCTGGTGTCACACATTACCCCAAGCGAAGTCGCAATTTGCTTTAAAGATAAGAATCGGATAAACGTTGCCTCAGACATCGAGAAGGTGGACGCAACACAAACCAAGTTAGTTAACGAGAAAAATATTAATCCGGAGCCTGATAATTATGATAACAGTGATGAAATATGTATTAATTCAATTTCATCCAATAATAGTATGAATATTTCTAATCAGATATCGACACTACATACTCAAAATATTGTCAATAAAGATAAGAAACTGTTTATTATTTTGGATTTTGAAGAACCTAAAGTTCGCGTTTCTAGTAAAAGTTATCCAAAAGTCACTGACAACAAACCGCATGCTTGTGATGTTTGCCAAAAGCGGTTCAGTCGAAAATCGTATTTAGTACAGCACGCTAGGATTCACACTCGCAATATTTTTTTCATTTGCGATGTGTGTAATATACGTTTTCCACTTAGACGTAGTTTAATAAAGCACATTCGGATTCATAATGACGACCGCTCTTTCATGTGCAGTATTTGCGGTAAACGATTTTTCCAAAACCGTGATTTAAAATCTCACATGCGGACGCACACTGGTGAACAACCCTTCGCTTGCTCTGTATGTAATAAACACTTTTCTCAAAAACGTAGTTTAAGACGGCACAGCTTGGTTCATTCTGGTGAGAAACCATACACCTGCAATGTGTGCAAAAAAAGTTTTACACAAAAGTGTAGTTTAGAACGTCACAACCGGCTTCATACTGGCGCCAAACCTTTCTTTTGCAAATTGTGTAATAAAAGTTTCACTTACAAAATTAGTTTAGAAAATCATGTACTACTTCATACTGGCGAGAAACGTTTTGTGTGCGATGTGTGTAATAAAAGTTTTTACGATAAACGTAGTTTACTAAATCACGTCGTCAGTCACGATGGCGTGAAAAGTTTTGTTTGCAATGTATGTAATAAAGGTTTCTGCAGTAAAATTAATTTAAATTGTCACGCTCGGACTCATACTAGAGAAAAAACATTAACCTGCGACGTGTGCAATGAAAGTTTTTCAAGCAAGCGCTTTTTAAACCGGCATAGTAAAATACATGCTGGTGCTAAACCTTTCAAATGCAATGTATGTAATAAAAAATTTGCTTTAAAATCGAATTTAGAACGTCACAGCCGGACACATTCTGCAGTCAAAAGTTTCACTTGCAAAGTGTGTAATAAAAGTTTTTACAAAAAAGATTTAATGCAAAATCATATGCTGATACACAATCGCGACTTGTCTTTCACTTGTAATGTTTGTGATGAACGTTTTTCCCTAAAATCTCATTTAGTTTATCACTCTCGGCTACACACTAGTGCCGAAATGTACATTTGCAATGTGTGTAATAAACCTTTTTCCAATAAAACTAATTTAAAACGTCACATCCGGATTCACAATGGCGGCAAACCTTTCACTTGCGATGTGTGTAATAAACATTTTTCCAATAAAGCTAATTTAAAACGTCACATCCGGATTCACGATGGCGGCAAACCTTTCACCTGCGATGTGTGTAATAAACCTTTTTCCAATAAAACTAATTTAAAACGTCACATCCGGATTCACAATGGCGGCAAACCTTTCACCTGCGATGTGTGTAATAAACATTTTTCTAATAAAAGTAATTTAATAAGTCACCTCAGAAACAACTGCAGTGTTAACATTTTCAAATAACCTAACCATAGAATTGTACATTAAAAAGAAAACAATGATATAAACAATAAGTAGTATATTCCTACTAATCCAAAAATTTTAACTTGTGTAATTAAAATATTTTCTCATAGGTATATAGTTAAGTATGATATCCTTTCCTTATTATTTACTTTTGTACAGTACATTTTCTAAATACGCCTGAAAGCATTTTACTTGATTTTCAAAGGCACAGGTCACGTTCGTTACATTTTACCCACCCGTGAGTTACTGCTAGTTGACCCAATTTGGGTGAATTTAGTTTTTTCACTTTTCGTGCGCTAATGGTAAGTATATCTATTGTATAAAATATCATTGTGCGGAAGTCGCTCAGTCTGCCGCTGGCAGCGCAGTAATTGTACAGAGATTAAAAAACTTAATCCGCCATTGTAAAGCCGGTTCCACATTCACTCCGAAAAAAAAACTTGATATAAACTTGAAAACGACAACAATCGTAAAACCATGGATGAACTAAGTTCATCCATGGTAAAACACACCCGCCCTGCCTATTATTATGTATTCTATGCCTTTGACAGTGCAATAAAGGCTTGGTAAGGCTGCCTGTCCACCGGAGCGGAGCGAGGTAGTGGAGCGGAGAAACGGACAAATATTAACCAATAAGATTGCACAAAATCTCCGCTCCAAAATCTTATTGGTTAATATTTCTCCGTTTCTCCGCTCCACTGCCTCGCTCTGCTCCGGTGGACAGGCAGCCTAATTCAAAACTTTTTTTTCTACTACGCCACGTTGATAATGTACGCGTTATGTAGTTATTGAGTGAGACGCAAACGGAGCGGAGTGTACCTACTTAAAGTGTACCTAACTTATCTGTGAGCTGTCAATATCGCCACTGTCTATGCAAATACGTCAATCTGATAGTAATTTTCATGAGAATGTTTTAGTTCCTATTTCTACCACCCATGCAGAAATAAGTAGGTCGATGTATTTATAATAGCGTAAGTACTTACCTAAGTAAATTATTTAAGTCGTCCAAATCTAAGGAATTCCTTTTGACTACTGTCAGATTTGATTAGGGGTCGTTCATTAATCACGTGAGGCTCGAAAGGGGGGGGAGGGGTTCCGAAAAAATCACGAAATATCACCAGGAGGGGGGAGGGGTATACTGAGACATCACGTGTATTTATTTTTCGTTGAATGCACGATTTCTAAACCTAACAGCGGCATGTGGCCTTGACTCACCGTTGCCGGCAACGACTTCCCCTTCAACCTTTAATCAGTTACCTACCTGTTTAAAGATAATATTCCGAAAATTTCAATATAGGAAGTTTGTAAAAAAATACACGTGATTTTTTGGGTAGTTTAAAACCTCACCACATATCACCAGTTGGGGGGGAGGGGTTAAAAAGGTGCTAAAAAACTTCACGTGATTAATGAACGACCCCTTAAGGATTAAATTACTATTACCCAAGAAGCTTATAAGTAGCTATTATAAGCTTCTTGCTATTACTTATGTCTATTTGCATAATTGTTTGGTTTGCTTGAAATATTTGATTACTTAGTTAGTGATTTACATTTATTATTTTTTTTGTAAGTGAGTTACATATTACATAGAAGAACAACCTAATTCTTTAGACAACGCGTACAGTTACGCTCTTGTAAAAAGATGTGGCGGGAAGAAGTGTAACGAACGTCAAAAGGTATTTCTTTCTTAGATTGGGTGAACGAACTATAGATGTAGTTTTTTTTTTTTTTTCTACTTGACACTGGCGAATTCATCGATGATTTGACGGATGCCATATTTTTGTAAAAGGTAGGATAGGTAGGTACCTACCCATTTAATTATGTATGAAATGAAATAAAACACTTGACACAGATATGTTGTTTTATTGTCTTTGATGTGCATTAATGGATTTTAATGAGTGATCAAAAATGACGAGCACTAGGTGGCAGCACTAAGGCGTCAGTCCCGGAACTTGGCAAAACGCATACTATGCGTTTCAACTAAGAATGTGGCCGCCATGATGATCGCGACTGCGGAACTTCACTCGTTTTTTACGATTTTTGTACCGGCAGCAGAGTAAACTTAAAATGAAAAATTCGCCCCGGTTTTGATTATTTATTGTAATGTCTTATTTTGCTATCTATTTTCGTTAAAACATCGTCTGCGCTATTTTTACGTTAACTAAACTTAATAACAGACATTCGCATCGAATACATAACCTCCTATTTTATAGTCGGTTAAAAACTAGGACCCACTTTTTACTTGCTCCGAAGCACGGACCCGTTTAGTTCAAATGGCGTTAAACGGTCACCCATCTATTTAATTACCTTACCTAACGTTGCTTAACCAGATCGATTACAAAACCTTGATAACAACTCTCTATGAGTGTTACCTTACCAATATTTATTATAAATATAAAGAAAATTTGATAAAATCGGACCAAGCGTATAACCAAGTACCCATTTTGACTTTAATCCCCTCTCCCAAAAGAACCGTGCTAGATTACGGGATAAAAAGTACCCTATGTCCTACCTCGTAGTAAGATCTCAAGTCATGCCAAGTTTCATTTGAATCCATTCAGTAGTTTCGTCGTGATGCGCAGCGGTGATAGACAGACAGACAGAAATTAAAAAAATTACATTTTCTGCCTCAGTATTGGTTATAGAATGCCCTCCAAATAAAATATCTTCGATGTACAGAATTGGACCTGTTACAGTTTTATTATAAGTATAGATATATTTGAAATGGCGGCCACATTCTCAGTTGAAACGCATAGTACCTACATTTTCATATACGTGACTCAATTTTTAAATACAATTATATACGTAATATAAAATATTATCTTACAATCAACATTGCCGTGTGTTCAAAAAACAGTTGTCATAAGTGTATGTCCTAGCCTGTAAGAAACAACGACACAAAGTTGTTCTTCTCGCGGGATTCGAACCTGCGACCTCCTTGAAGCCCCACAGCTGTTGCATCGCCACATGAGAGGGGAAACCTGGACTCACCGGTGGGATCTGCGGCAGGTGTCACTCAGTGCCAATTGTTTTTGTTCTCGCGGGGGAAGCCTTCAATAGGTCCCCGGCACCCTGAAAGGGTCAAGCGAGGATGTGACCACAACACTCAATCTTTCACAAGATTAGCCATCTACGCGGAGGATATATTATATAGTGCAGAAGTGCACCATTCCTTCTTCTCAATCTCGTAAAGTCTTACCATGGTCTGTCTTACCTGTAGCCGATAGTCTCTGTCTGTTTGTCGTGTGTGTGTTTCTTCATCTTCCATAAACTCCACCTCATCTTGTTTGCTTTTTCAAATATCACAGGTAAGTATATATTTAGGTACTATGTCCTTAATTAGGTATTCTATTGGGCTATTAATCTTTCCATTGATTTTCTAACTACCTAATTAAAACGAAATACGATGTCAAATGACCAAAATTTACCCTTTAATGAAGTATAAAACGCATTCCTTTTATTCTTGTAGGCGAGTTTTCAATCGTTTAAAACGGTTTATTTGGGGTTTAAAACCGCAACGTTTTGTTTAAATCGGTTGTTTTAAATCTATAGTACGAGTCCTTACATTCATTCAGTCATTGGCGTAAGATAAGACGTGGTTCCTTTGGAGTCGCTGGACGTTCGGGGTGTGGGCCCTTTGAACGTCCATTGAGTACGGCGGCGACTCCGAGGAGGACGGCGGCGGGGTTGTTACTCCCGTCCCCGTGACTGGTTCCCGGGGGGCTACAATGAGCCCCCCGGCGGCGGGCTCAAAGGCAAGGCACTGAGGGGCCCCTGGTGCAGATCCCACCGGAGAGTCCTGGGGTCCCTCTCATGTGCCGATGCGACAGCCGCGGGGGTTTTAGTGGGTAAGAATCCCACATACCCCGGTCGAGCCCCACAGCTCCCGGGGATCTTTGGAAGATTTCCCCCGCGTCAACAAAAAGATATGACGTGGTTGCAGGACGGTTGAAGAACTTTCAACGTCTATCGAGCACGGCGACGTTTCTGAGGACGACGGGACTGCTAACCACGTCCCCGTGAGCACCTAATAGTACCCGGGGACCATGCGACAACCGCGGGGGTTTTAGTGGGCTTACGCACTGTGGGGCTCCATCGGGGTAGGTGGGATTCTTAAATCCCACTTACCCCGATCGAGCCCCACAGTTCCCGGGGACCTTTTGAAGGTTCACCCCGCGAAAAAAAGGCGTGGTAGCAGGACGGTTGAAGAGCCTGCAACGTCTATCAAGCACGGCGGCGATTCTGAGGACGGCGACGGGGTTGCGACCCGTCCCCGTGATGGGTTCCTGGTGGGGCTATAATGCGCCCTCTGGGGCGGGCTCAAAATTATGGCACTGAGGTTTCTGGTGCACGTACCAACGGAGAAACCTTGTCCCCCTCCCTAGTGGCGATGTGACAGCCGTTAGTGGTTAAGAATCGCACATACCACCCACTGATATTGGTATCGAACCTTAAAACTGATATGGTTCTTAGAATAGTGTTTTCCCACCATATATTACCCCCACGAGAGCCACAGGTGCATTAAATGGTAGAGGTAGGTCAGGCAAAGTAGCGAATATTTTTTCTCCATTCTACGTTAACCAGTGGCGTGCACAGAGGGTAGGCAAAGAAGCTTATTCGGTTTGTTTAACTTATTGTTTGTATATTAGTAAACCTAAGTTAGTAGATTCTATAGACTTAATAATGTGCATTTAAAAACTGTAATAAGATTGTTCAGAGCGTCCATACACACAAAAAGAATTTGACATCCTAAGATTTCTCTAACGTGATGTTTCCTATAAGGATATTTGTGGTGGCACACTAACAAATAGCTTGAGTTTATAAGACTCGTAGATATTTTTGCCTAGACTTTCTGTGTACGCCACTGACGTTAACAACATTTACAGATTAAAAACAAAAAAAGCATTTTTTATTTAAATTCTTTGAATAATGATGTTTGGATTGATACTAGTAAAAAAAACAACTGCCAATAAAACACATTTATTATTAATAATAAGTAATCGTCTAGATCTCTAAAGTACTACCAAGTAACTTATAATTTTAAAAGTACTTACTTACTTAGCATATAATTAATGTTATATAATAATATACACAGTAAACACAATCCTACCGACTGCGCCAGCAGACATCATTCTGTCAATCTAAAACTTTACAGGCAAGGCCTCTGCCAGTAAAAAAGGGTATATGAATTAGTAGCCATTACAAATTTCTCAGTTTAAATATACCTAATTATGAAAATATTTACAGTTTTCTTTGTCAATGAAGATTTAATTCAAACAAAATAATATTAAATCAATTTTTATTTACATGCTATGTCTACATCTTTGTTTGATCTTTGTACAGGTGTGACCACAGAACACAAATCAGTACAAGTTCTATAGAATGCTTAATTCAAGTAAGAACATGTAGCCACGAGTAAGAACATCAAAATACATAAATATCAGGTACACGACAATAGGTACTATACCGGCAGCTGTATTTATCGACATTTCCACTTGTGACAGATAAAACTAATCGCTACTTATCACTTACATATCAAAATAACTCTTATAATATAACTTTAAATAGTTCAATTCACCTGCCTCGCAGAGGAAATCTGCCTACGCTTTGTTGAAGGGGACCATAGACAAACGCGTACTCTATTCTTAATATATAAACTCTATTGGTGTGACCAGCGGCCCAGGGGCCTTACCATGAACTCTTATAGCAGGGCAGTGTAACACGAAACGTACGCTCATTGTTAACGGAAAAAAAAATAATAACGATCCCCGCAATAGGACATCCTGTGCTGCCAGTGACCAATAATACGGTATAACAGGTCAAAGTCAAAAATGTTTATTTCAAATAGGCTTAACGTCAATTATTTAAAAGCTACCAACGGATCACAGCGCGGCCTCAACGCGGATCAGGAGACAAGATATCCCGGGTAAATGATAAAAATTAAACATGATCAAAACAAGATACTTCGTTTAAAATACAGACTCCATTAAGAGTAAGTAAAATCAGTTAGGTAGGTAGGTGTAAAGATTAAAATCCCGTGAGGCGTACGGGTGAAAATAGCAATCTCCTACAGTTGTGTCCGTAAGAGGCGACTAAGGGGGAAATAGAAGACGGGGGCAGCGGCGTCTTTCTTTTAGATTACCTACAGGTGGTAGGCGATACTGCGATCTTATTGCAACCCCACCCATCTAAGAAGCCTTTGATGAATGATTATAATAACTAATAAGTATAAAAATCTTTTCAATAAGACGATTATAAAATATACTAATATTGAAAATTATCATGCAGTCCCGAAATAAGTTTGCTTAACTTTATTATAGTTACTCGTATATTATAGTAGTAGTAGTTTGGAGCGCAAGACAAATAAGGTACAAAATGTCGTTACATCACTTAATAATCTGCATGCCTTCTCCGATTTAGCATAGTCACCCAGTGGCGTGCAGTCCATATAGGCAAAAAGTGTTTGCCTACCCTGTGATTTCCGATAACAATAGGTACATGATAACAAAAATAATTTGTGTGCACAGTAACATTTTCTTTTAAATTATTTCATCATTGTAAATAAACAAAATCGCGGGAAATATTTGAAATCATTCAGCTGAGCGCGGTGCGGCCTTGGCGAGCATAAGTGCATTAAACTATAACGCGTAAATTCAAACTTAGCGCGCGGGCGAGCCGCGATGCCCGCTAAAAAGATTTTAGGATCAAAACTCTGGATTTGCACACATTCAAACGTGGTCTTCACGGAAAGTTTCACGCACACAAAGGAACTTCGGCAATTCAAACAGAATAAATATCACGCACACAGGCAACGCAATAGTCACTGTCTATCGACCTTGTAGCTAGAGCGACCTACCGGCAGTGTTGCCAACTTGGATTTAAAAAGAGGCGTTGGCCAGGTTAGAAAATTACGTAGATTTTGCAAAATTAGCGGAATGTTCGTAGATCTTCGTACTTTTTTTTTGAGTTTTTAAAGAGGTTAGCGCAGGTGAATTTAAATAACTTCGGATAAAAAATAGTCAGTCAGTTTCTTTTTCAGTTTCTTTTTAATAAACTGACATGAATACTTTTTGTCTTTTTCCCTCAAGTTCGAATATTTTCGTTCATAATACAGCTTTCTTTTTAGTGGGAGTAACATTCCGCTCTTCCTCACTGCCACTGCTCGTTTCCATAATTGAAGTCGATTAAATTGAGCACGAGGCTAAAAATACCAAAATCAAACAAAACCACTCCTTCAAAATTTTAGTTCGAAATATTTTTAGGTTCAGTTTCAGTATTTCTACGGTGCGACGAGACATTTCGTTTTACAAACACACGAGTCACTAGTCACACGAGTAACTATGTGGACTTTGTCTTGTGTGGCGAGGCAAGTGTGTGTTAGTATGAGAAACGGAATGTTTATTAATTTATGTTCTCGAAGGTAGAAATTATGCCCATTCAACCTGTCGTCATTTTGCAAATTTGTTAAAATACGTAGATTCTTGGACTGAATTTCGTAGGTTTGCAGAAAGGGATCTACGTAAAATGACGTTGAGTTGGCAACTCTGCTTGAATCGGCCAATGAGCGCTCAATTGCACTGTGCGCGCTGCTATTGGGCGATGATGAATAATACTACAAATTTTAAAATACCTAGTTTGTTCAAATTTCAATATTTCATAATGACATCCATTTTTTGTTGAATTTTGTCTTTAAATTATCAATTGTTTATTAAATACGATTGTTTTGGTGAGAATCTAAGTTCGAAAAAATTGACTGCTCTGTATTAGTATTAGTGTTTTTAAATTATTAAACTCAGTAGAAAATGGAAGTGATAACATGTTTGTGAGCCAAGTGTGTTTAGAAAAATTAAAATCACTCACTTTCGACGCTTTACGAAATTAAAAGAGGAATAATTGAAAAGTGCACTTGTATGCCGAATTTTGATTTAATGATAAAGAATACGATATTTACAATTGGTTAGGTATCCGGCGGCTGTAAACGAAGAAACTAAATATCAGTTATTTTTTTTATATTTGAGGTGGCCTAATTACAATCATCTTGTGTGTGTACAAGACAACAAGTAACTCGCAGTTGGTAAGTTTTTTTTACTCGACTACAAGAATAGGAGGTGGATATTATTGTTTCTCGACTGTGTATGTATGTCTGGTTCTTTAAGACGCTCTGCGGCCTAAATGGACCGATTCGATTTTAACGTAGGTACTTCCTACGTGTCGTCTTAGGGAAGTGAAAAAGAATATATAGGTATTTATTAAAAAAACATCACTATTAGGTATGTACTCATCAAATATTTTGTGTTCACATAATTAAAGTCAATTTAGATTGCATTCGGTTTTTGCCTACCCTGTCCTAAAACTCTGTGCACGCCACTGTAGTCACCTACCGATTGACCAACGATCTATCCCATCTGCAAAGTACCACGGATTGCACAAGGGATCAATTTGAGCTTTAGACCACCTGACCTGTCAACCGTATTAAATCAGACGTACCTATTGTTAAGTCGGTTGCTTATACGAATGATTAATTTTTAAACAGTGACTTATCCTAGAAATCTAGCAATGGCATCCTCACAGTTATACCCCACTTGAACGCGCATTAATATAACAGATTTTGCTAAGTCGTGTGTGTTGGTTTTCCTAAACTAACACTACATAACTTAATGTGTCGTACTAAACCACTTTTAGTCAAAAAATGTTTATTACATCCATCGCAAGTGAAACGTTTGTCACCAATGTGCATCATGTTGTGACGGTACAAACTAGCTTTATGTGAAAAATGTTTATTACACACATTGCAAGTGAAGATTTTATCACCAGTATGAATCCGGGTGTGAAATTTAAGTTCGGATTTTAGAGCGAAACGTTCATTACACACGTTACAGTTGAATGGTGTGCCACGTGTGTGTGTGAAGATGTGATGGTTTAAAAGATATCTTTTGGTAAAACTTTTACAACACAAATTGCAGTTGAAAGTTTTGTTATCAGTATGAGTCAAGATGTGATCTTTCAGATCAGATATTAAGGAGAAGTGTTTCTTACAATAATAACAAGTGTGCGCTTTGTCGCGAGTATGAATCGAAATGTGCCCTTTTAAAATAACTTTACTTGTAAACCGTTTATTACACACGTCGCAACTAAAGGGTTTATCCCCAGCATGAGCCCGGATGTGATTTTCTAAATTAGTTTTACTTGTAATACTTTTATTACACACGTTGCAAGTAAAACGTTTGTCGCCAGTATTATGAGTAAGGACGTGACGTTCGAAATAATTTTTATTGCAAAAACCCTTAGTACACACATCGCAAATGAAAGGTTTGTCACCAGTATGTGCCCGGGCGTGGTTTTCTAAACAAGACTTACTATTAAAACTTTTATTACACACATCGCAAATAAAAGGTCTGTCGCCAGTATGAAGACGTATGTGATATTTTAAATAACTTTTAGTGGTAAATCTTTTATTACACACATTGCAAGTGAATGGTTTTACTCCATTATGTATTCCAGTGTGATTATGTAAGCTACTTCTATCATTAAATCCTTTATTGCAAACACTGCAGCGAAAAGATTTATCGTCTGCATGAAAAAATATATGACTTTGTAAGCTATCTTTGGAGTTAAAACTTTTATTGCAAATATGACAAACAAAAGGTTTTTCGCCAGTATGAATTCGGATATGACGATCTAAACTACATTTTTGGGAAAAACTTTTCTTACATGCAGTGCAAGTGAATGGTTTCTCGCCAGTATGAATCCGATTGTGCCGTTTAAAACTGGCCTCTTGGTTAAAGCGTTTATTACATACAGAGCAGGTATAAGGTTTTTCGCCAGTGTGAATCCGAATGTGACGTAACAATTCAAGTTTTCTGGTAAACAGTTTACCACACACACTGCACATGGACACGTCACCAGTGTGTAGGCGGTTGTGCTTTAAAAGAGTACCTTTGTGTGAAAAACGTTTATTACACACATCGCAAGTGAAGCGTTTTCCGCCACTATGTGCCCGGATGTGATGTATCAAAGTACTTTTATTGGTGAAACGTTTATTACACATATCACAATCGAAAACCTTTTTGCCATTGTGACGACTCCAGATGTGATTTTCTAAAAGAACTTTGTCGTAAAAATAGCGATTACACATATTGCAAGTGAAAGGTTCCTCACCATGATGAATCCGAATATGCTTTCTCAAACTAGTTTTATGGTAAAAACGTTTATTACATACATGGCAGTTAACAGAGCGTTGATAAGTATGAATCAGGCTGTGACTTTTGAAAATAGGTTCGCTGGAAAACGATTTTCTACACACATTACAATTGAAAGGTTTCTCACTAGTATGAATCCTGATATGCCGTCCTAAACTAGCTTTCTGAGTGTATTGTTTATGACACAAGGGACACTTAAATGGTTTTTCACCAGTGTGGACCGTCGCGTGGTTTTTTAAATCAAATTTACTCCGGAAGCACTTACCGCACACGTCACAGGTTTGCTTTTCATCAGATATTTTTTCAGAACTTTTATTCGAAACTGTTCTTTTATGTTTACTGCGTTTCTCAAAACTGCTGTTGATACTGCATCGGGTTTTATTATGTTTGACAAAATGTTTTTTCGACAACTGATTGGAAACAATTGTAGTACTTTCTGATGTATTTAAATTGCAATCCTGCAAACTGTTATCCGGTTCATCCGGCTTAATACTATTATTTATAACGGTAGTAACATTTGGTTTGTTAAATATCTCAGATACGATTGCCTCTACTTTCTCGTCATTAACCAATTTTATATCTTTCACACAATCTGCCACTTCACTTTTTTTAATTTGTGACACTAACTCAGACACAATCGCAACGGTCGCTTCTGAAAAGAACAAACACATAAGTTGCAAGCACATAGGTGGAACAATGGAGAGGTTGTAAACAAGATTAGAGTCGTACATTGGACCCTATACGTCCATTGTGTACGGCAACGACTCGGAGGAGCATGGCGGAGGGATGGCGACCCCGTCCCTGAGAGAACCGTGAGTGTCCATACCCGGGGGGCTATAATGCACCCGCCAGCGGCGGGTTCAAAGGCAAGCCATTAGGAGTTCCTGGTGCAGATCCCACCGGAGAGCCCAGGGCTATCCCACATACCACAAGTCCCGGGAACCTATTTAAAGTTTCCCAAGCGAAAACAAAAAGAAATCTGTCATGGAAACCGTGAACTTATTTTGTAGTGGCCTGAACCTGAATATCAAATATTAGATTTTATACATCTCTACAGTACGCAACACAAGATGATAATCATATAGTAATGTTTTATTTAATGATAAAACAAGGATTTCCTATGATTGACAAGGATATGGACGTGACTCGATTCCTCGGAACTGAACTTAGTATAACATTGATGTCCAGGCGTCCGTCCAAACGGTCCTTCTTTATCAGAATCTGCCACCATACTTAAGTTTTGTAACATAGTCTCAGGTTTATTTGCAACGGGCGCTTCTGAAAAAACAAGTGGAAAGCTAACAGGCAGAGTAAACAGGCGGGAGGCGATCGTATAAATATAGTCTTGCAAAATTAACTATGCAGTGGCTTAAAAAAGAAGATTATAATTTATGCGATATTAATATGTACGAGTACGTCCGTAACAGAAGTAATCATAATCATGTTGATTTATTTAATTTGTAAACAAAAACTACTCATGAAGTTAGAAGCGAGATGGGTGTTACTCAATTCTCCTAAACTTAGTGAAACTTTGATCTCTGGATGTCAGAACTAACAGTACTTCAACGAATAAACTAACATTGTATTCATTTTCAATTTTATGCATTTCATAATGGGGAACCCAACTTAATCAATCGCCGTAACATCTTTGATGTTAACACAACATTTTTTAATATGAGATTATTATAAACATTGGACACGGACATAATAAACGAATTGTGTCACAGGTATCACAGGGCGGACGGTAACAAGGAAAAACTATGGTTTCTTAATTTCAAGCATCACTCCTCAAAAGCGTACTGGTAACCTTACATACTACTACAGTATCTACCATCTTCTATAAGATGGTATTACTTCCTCAGGCTGCGCCAGTTTCTAACACTTCATCAGCTAGGCTGCGCCAGTTTCTAATGGCTGTTCCCGTTGTACGTGCCCTATTTCTCTTAACCCCTATCTACGAGCCCGCATCTGCATATTCTTGTTGTCTAAGTTCAGATTTTAGAGGGAAACGTTCATATCATACGTGAAAGTTTTGTAATCAGTAGGTATGTGTCAACTATTAGATCAGATTTTAAGGAGCAGCGTATATTGCAGTTATTACAGTTGTGTGTTTTGTCGCGAGTATGAATCCGAATGTGCCCTTTTAAAGTAACTTGAAAATCGTTTTTTACACACATTGCAAGTGACAGGTTTCCTTCCAATGTGAGTCTGGATATGCATTTTTAAACGAACTTTGTCAAAAAATTGTTTATTAAAAACATTGCAAGATAATGGACTCTCACCAGGATGAAACCGAATGTGCCTTCTCAACTCAGATTTTGTGTTAAACCGTTTAATACGAACATACATAGAAAAAAAATATATATACAGACGAATTGAGAACCTCCTCCTTTTTTGAAGTCGGTTAAAAATATTAGGTTAAACGTAATACTTGCAGGTGAAATGTTATGTTACAATGTTTCTTAAGTTTTTCCGATGTACTGTGATTTCCATTTATTCTACAAACCATCATTTTAAAATAAAATATCAGGAACTACCAGCGCTACGACTCGACTATAAGCACTGACGCGGGCTGTTCGATACCGAGCCATTCTGGCTTGGTTTTACTTGCCTCGCTGTGCGTGCATGTTCTCGGTTTCTAGGCGTTATTATTCTAAGCTCTCGAATAAAAAAAGAATCATCGAAATCGGTTCATAATTGTCAGTGTAATGTAATGGAGAACATCAGTTTTATGGTTTTTACTAGCTAAATTCCTCCACATCGTTCATGGTCCTCCAGGAAGTTCTTATACCGTTGCACAGTGTTTCATGGGACAAAAAAAATTTCCCTCTCCTGTTTATTGCTTTAATCGATCAAGGTATGCATTTAAAATGCATGAGTAAAACACCCAGGTGACAAATTCAAATACTTTTTTTTATAAAAAATATAGAAAATTACGTGAGCGTTAACTTATAAAAATTAAATTTAATTCTGAAAACGTAACTATCGAAGATATTTATTTTAAATAAATATTGTCTAATAAAACGTCATTGGACGCATGTTTTCCCTTTTTTATTTTTGGAAAAACCCTTCTGGATTTTGAGTTATTAATTCTTTTCATATTTTCGTAATTATTTTTTTTCTTCCTAAAAACGAAAAAGTGGAACTTGTGACTAGCACAAGAAGATAGCTCTTAAAAAGGCCTATCGATAATATCTATACTTATAATAAAACTGTAACAGGTCCAATTCTGTACATTGAAGATATTTTCAAAATTATATTTGGAGGGCATTCTATAACCGATACTGAGGCCGAAAATGTAATTTTTTTAATTTTTGTCTGTCTGTCTGTCTGTCTGTATCACGGCTGAGCATCACGCCGAAACTACTGAATGGATTCAAATGAAACTTGGCATAATTTGAGATCTTACTACGAGGTAGGACATAGGATACTTTTTATCCCGTAATCTAGCACGGTTCTTTTGGGAGAGGCGATTAAAGTCAAAACGGGTACTTGGTTATACGCTTGGTCCGATTTTATAAATTTTTCTTTATAATATAATAAATATTAGTAAGGGAACACTCATAGAGAGTTGTTATCAAGGTTTTGTAATCGATCTGGTTAAGCAACGTTAGGTAAGGTCATTAAATAGATGGGTGACCGCTTAACGCCATTTGAAGTAAACGGGTCCGTGCTTCGGAGAGCAAGTAAAAAGTGGGTCCCAGTTTTTAACCGACTATAAAAAATGAGGTTATGTATTCGATGCGAAGGTCTGTTATTCAAAGTTTAGTTAACCTAAAAATAGCGCAGGCGGAGCTGCGTGGGTCAGCTAGTCGATAATAAAAATACCATGTTCCACTTCCGCGGCCTTTGGAAGATATAGACCATTCTGTTCTAAGGTCAAATTATACAGTATAGGGTTGTCGCAAAAGGTCACTCTATTTCTTAAAAAAGAAATAAGTAGGGGTAAGTACTTCCGTTTAAGTAATAAAAAAATGTCACTGACATAGTTATCGTGTAGTACGCCTGAAATTATAGTCAAGATGACAAAGAAAAGCATTCAAAAAATATGTAATCACGATATTTCAGGCGTTTGACAAATACTGGCGGTGGTGCAGTCCTCATCATCATTTCTCAATCGTGTACCAACATGAGGGTGGCGCTCTCGAGTCCCCTTTCCATTAAGGTCTCCAGTTGGGGCTTGGATGAACAGCCTCCAGTAAAAAGGGTAAGCCCCTGCTGAGGCAAAGAAGTATCACGGGACTTATTCAACTCCGTGATAACAAATAAATTCTGCGTTACCGGGTAAGCTATCGTGCCACCAAATAAAAATACGTAATAGATAGCTAGAACAACATAAGCCCGAAGGCATTTATGCGTATGGAAGTACGCAGGTTAAGTTATTATGTATATTTGTGGAGTTTTAGGCAGTGAAAACTGTTCCCGCCTTCACCACGTGGAGGTAAGCCCCCAGCTTATGTAGGAACCTATCACAAAAAACGGCCTGCCAAGCAAGCAATTTAATTTAACATATTAATGTAAAAAACGATTGTTCAAAACAAAATTAATTAAGGTCAAACAGTATGACAACCCTAACACAATTTTTAAAAATTAAATTTCTCCCAAAGGCCGCAGAAGTGGAACATGGTTTTTTTATTATTGGTAGACCTTTTTAAGAGCTATCTTTCTGTGCTAGTCACAAGTCCCACTTTTGAGTTTCTAAGGAGAAAAAAAATAATAACGAAAATCTGAAAATAATTAATAACTAAATATCCAGAAGTGATTTTCCGAAAATAAAAATAGAAATACATGCACCTAAGGATGTTTTATCAGGCTATATTTTTTTAAAATAACCAACTTGGATAGTTACGTTTTCAGAATTAATTTTATTTTTTATAAGTTAAAGGTCATGTAAAGTTCAATAATTTTTATAAAAAAAAAGTATTTGAATTTGACACCTGGGTGTTTTACTCGTGCATTTTAAATGCATACCTTGATCGATTAAAGCTATAAACAGCAGAGGGAATTTTTTTTGGTCCCATGAAACACTGTGCGTTGTGATAAAATTCATACAGATTCATTACAGTGGTTCCTTCTGTCGAATAAAAAAAAATCATTAAAATCTGTAAATATTTGCCAGAGTTATGACCAAAAAAGCGACATAATGTCATCTAAATGTATTTAAGCATACCTGCAGGTTTCCTGCGCAGTCACCATTCTTGTTTTTTCAGGAACTACTTATTCGTAAGCGATATTTTTTTTACCCAATCAATGGATGGAAGAAACATCTTTTCGAATCGGTTCTTAATTGCCAGTCTTGCGCGAACATACATTAAAAAAAAAACACATATACAGACGAATTGAGAACATCATCCCTTCTTGAAGTCGGTTAAAAAATATACATATAAACAGATGACTTTTCTCAATTCATTCCTCGTCTCCTTTTTTGAGGTTGGTTAAAAACTCCAAAATATGTACATATAATATTGACTAAAAATCTAAAATATGGAATATAATTATATAGAGTTAAAAATAACTAAGTTTAAAAGTACATCCGTGTACCTACTGCAATATTACGAATAATTTTGTTGTAACCCAGATTGCAAAAAAGGCACGTTATAAGTTTGACACCTATGTCTATCTGTATGTAGGTCAGTCTTTGGCGTCGTAGCTCCAAAACAAATAGATGGAACGTTAATTAAATTTTTAAAATTCAGGGTCGGTCTCTTTGGTTAAAACAATGCTTCGTTGCTTCCGAAATTTTCAACATCACAATATAATATGACTGGAACATAATAGCACACTGACGGACTTGATTGGTGTACTGATAAGGTGAATACGGAGAATATACAATAAATTCAGCCGAGAGATACCTTAATGTATCGACTCGCGACTGCAATGTTACGTTAACAGAAATATAAATATTATGCACATTTTTAATTGCTTTACTGCCTATTATTTCTGGTGCTGTAAAATATGGAAAATAAACATTAATTAAAACGTTCCAAATGTCATGATTCGTGCAGAAAACAACATACTGAACTAAATCTAAATGTCTTACATTTATATCCGGTCCCTATACGTACACACGTTACATATTAAAGGTATACCGCGAGTGAGCGAGCTTACAAAAATTGCAGATGAAAGTTTTGTTATCATTATGAGTCAAGATGTGATTTTACAGATCAGATTTTAAAAAGAGTTTATTGTAATTATTTTAAGTGTGTGCTTTGTCGCGTCTCGCAAGTATGAATCTGAATGTGCCTTTTTAAAATAACTTTACTAAAAAATCGCTTATTACACACATCGCATCTCATAGGTTTGTCAACAGTATGAACCCTGGTGTGATATTTAAAATTAATTTTACTTACAAAACTTTTATTACACATATTGCAAATATAAGGTTTCACACCATTATGTGCCAAAATGTGATTTTTTAAATAACTTTTAGAGATAAAACTTTTATTACACACATCGCAAGTGTAAGGTTTTTCGTTAGTATGAGCCCGGATGTGCATTTCTAAATTAATTTTACTTGTTAAACTTTTATTACATACATTGCAAATAAAAGGTTTCACGCCAAAATGTGCCCTGATGTGTTTTCTCAAATAACTTTTAGAGGTAAACCTTTTATTACATACATCGCAAGTGTAAGGTTTCTCGTTACTGTGAGCCCGGATGTGGTTTTCTAAATTAATTTTACTTGTTAAACTTTTATTACACACATGACAAGTAACAGATTTCATGCCAAAATGAGCCTGGATGTGCTTTTTTAAATAACTTTTATTGGCAAAACTTTTATTACAGACTTTGCAAATGAAATATTTGTCCCGACCGTGTTTTCCAGCATGAATCAGGATATGACTTTGTAAGCTATATTTGGAGACAAAACTTTTATTACAAATAAAAGGTTTTTCCCCAGCATGGATCCGGATATGACGCACCAAAGTACTTTTTTGAGTAAAACTTTTTTTACACACAGTACACATGAAAGGTTTATCGCCAGTATGAATCCGATTGTGCCGTTTCAAACAAGCCTCTTGGTTAAAACGTTTATTACATATAGAACAGGTAAAAGGTTTTTCACCAGTGTGACCCCTGATGTGACAAATAAAATCACGTTTTGCAGAAAGCAGTTTACCACAAACATTGCACATGAACCCTTGGTCGCCAGTGTGTAAGCGGTTGTGCACTAAATAACCACTTTTATGTGTAAAACGTTCATTAGAGACATCGTAAGTGAAGGGTTTTTCACTAGCATGTGCCCGGATGTGACGGCTCAAATTACTTTTAATGGTGAAACGTTTGTTGCACATATCACAATCGAAAAACTTGTCCCCATTGTGATGACTCCAGATATGATTTTTTAAAAGAAATTTGTCGTAAAAATAGCGATTACACATATTGCAAGAGAAAGATTCCTTGTCATGGTGAATCCGAATATGCTTTCTCAAACTAGTTTTATGGTAAAAACGTTTATTACATACATGACACTTAACAAGGCTTTGATGAGTATGAATCAGGCTGTGACTTTTAAAAATAAGTTTGCAGGAAAACGATTTTCTACACACATTACAATTAAAAGGTTTCTCACTAGAATGAATCCTGATATGCCGTCCTAAACTAGATTTTTGAGTGTATTGTTTATGACACAAGGAACACTTAAATGGTTTTTCACCAGTGTGGACCGTCGCGTGATTTTTTAAATCTAATTTACTCAGGAAACACTTACCGCACACGTCACAGGTGTGCTTTTTATCAGAACTTTTCGAATGAAGAGCGTTTCGAATAACGCTTCTTTGAGATTTAATGCGTGTCACAGAACTGTTGTTTATACTACATTGGTTTTTTAAGACATGTTTTTTCGACAACTGATTGGGGACAATTGTACTATATTTAATTATTTTTTTGTTATATATTTCAGTTACGCTTGCTTCTACCATCTCGTCATCAACCAATTTTTTATCTTTTACACAATGTGCCACTTCGCTTGTTTCAATTTGAGACACTAACTCAGGCTCAATCGCAACGCTCGCTTCTGAAAAGAAGAAACACATAAGTTGCTAGCTCATAGGCGGAGCAATGGAGAGGTGGTTTTCAAGGTTAGAGTCGTACATTGGACACTTAACGTCCGACGTACGGCGGCGACTCCAAGGAGGATGGAGGGGTGGCGACCCAGTCCCCGTGAGCACCGTGCGTGACGGTTTCCGGGGGGCAATAATGCGTCCTCTAGCAGCCGACTAAAAGGCAAGGCACTGAGTAGTTTCTGATGCAGATCCCACCGGAGAGCCCAGCATTTCCCTTTATTAGCCGATGCGACAGCGGGCGGCGGGGTTTCA
Source organism: Furcula furcula (assembly GCA_911728495.1). Classification (NCBI taxonomy): domain Eukaryota; kingdom Metazoa; phylum Arthropoda; class Insecta; order Lepidoptera; family Notodontidae; genus Furcula; species Furcula furcula. The sequence goes on from OU452242.1 coordinate 55,786,278, forward strand.
GTGGGTAAGAATCCCACTTACCACAGGTCCCGGGAACCTATTGAAAGTTTAATACTGTCATGAAAACCGTGCAACTTATTTCGCAGTGGCCTTAATACGTAACACAAACGTGAGACCATGCACAAGGATCAATAATTCATGGTGTTACTACCGAACCTACAAACGTCAAGTAAAGTCAATGATCATTAATCCATTTTTTGTAATCGGTATATTTCGATACTCGAAGCCCATTAATACATAATACGCAGATAGTGAGTAGATATATCAATTATCTAGTGTTCAAAGTGTTCAATAATCGAAATAAATCTATACTTATAATAAAACTGTAACAGGTCCAATTCTGTACATTGAAGATATTTTGAAAATTATATTTGGAGGGCATTCTATAACCGATACTGAGGCCGAAAATGTATTTTATTTTTATTTTTGTCTGTCTGTCTGTCTGTCTGTATCACGGCTGAGCATCACGCCGAAACTACTGAATGGATTCAAATAAAACTTGGCAAGATTTGAGATCTTACTACGAGGTAGGACATAGGATAGTTTTTATCCCGTAATCTAGCACGGTTCTTTTGGGAGAGGGGATTAAAGTCAAAACGGGTACTTGGTTATACGCTTGGTCCGATTTTATCAATTTTTCTTTATAATATAATAAATTAGTAAGGGAACACTCATAGAGAGTTGTTATCAAGGTTTTATAATCGATCGGGTTAAGCAACGTTAGGTAAGGTCAATAAATAGATGGGTGACCGTTTAACGCCATTTGAACTAAACGGGTCCGTGCTTCGGAGAGCAAGTAAAAAGTGGGTCCCAGTTTTTAACCAACTATAAAAAAGGAGGTTATGTATTCATTGCGAATGCCTGTTATTAAAAGTTTAGTTAACGTAAAAATAGCGCAGGTGGAGCTGCGTGGGTCGGCTAGTGTAATAATAAATGTCTTCGACAGTCGAAATATAAATATTTCAAAGAGTGACTTAATTAGAATAAACGGGTGTTTTCTCGTGGACCCACTATTTTGTCCCACCAGTGGGTCCACGAGGGAGAACTATTTCTCGTGGACCCACTGCACTCTACGGTTATTATATGTTCCTCCTGTATAATAAAGATGTATAGCACCTTTTTGCATTGTCAAAATTTATCTATCGCATAGTGAAGTGACAAGTGGCAGACAAAAAAATGTGCTTCCACTGGTCGGTGTAAATCGTTTCATAGTTTTTTAGGCACCACACCCATTTTTTTTCACTACAACTACATTCTTAAAGGTAAGGCCTCTTTGTGTCCTCTGTTGCCCTAGTACTTCTGGTAATAATGTTTAAGAATGCGCAATTTTGCGGTTTTACGCGCTATTTCGTGGATGCCCTTTGAAATTCCGTCTGGGGCTACCACATTCAGCCGGTGTAACTACTTGGAATATTTACACAAAATTTACTTCCAAACTGTTCGATCGTAGAAGTATTTTCGAAAAAAAAAAGTCCCATCTGTCTGATGATCGAACTACTAATCGGACTAGTTGGAACGGATAATCCAATAGAAAGACGTTGCTTCTTGTTTTCCCTTAGTCTGTTGTCTAGTCTTCCCGGACATCCATACCATTAAACAACTCATACCAGAGCTTATTACTGGATGGCAAAATGCGCGAGGCCTCCTTGTATCATACGCCGCCCTGGTACTTCTGGTGTAATATTATGTGGTGTTTAAAATGTCCGATATTATAGATTTCATTTTTATAGTTGATATTTATTTATTCATATGATAATTTCATACTATTATTGAAATCAAACATACTATTATCCCAACCCTTGCTATAACTATATATAGGATGTTAATAAACAACAGTGGGTCCACGAGAAATAGTTCTCCCTCGTGGACCCACTGGTGGGACAAAATAGTGGGTCCACGAGAAAACACCGGAATAAACGTTAATTGACATTTGTTAATGCGGCAGTTAAGTAACGTATACAAACGTTTAACAAAAAACAGTTAAATGAAATAAATACATAGAAACAAAAAAAATACCTTAAAAACAATAATGTGCAACCTTTCACTTGGTGTCCTCCGTCGTCAAGCGGGTTTTTACAAAGGAGTTAGTAGGCTGGACGTTGTAAACAATAAATAGAAAAGTAGGTATTAAAACTTATCGTTGCTGCGGACCGAAAACGCGGGTGAGTATCCATATTTGATTGGTAACTGGAACTGGGACAAAAAAGTATTAAGTGCATATTTAAGGCCTTACGTGTCTTCAATATGTGCCGTTCTGCGTATTGCAAAACCTGGGGACTATAACCAAAGGTAATGTATTGGTTATATACTACGATGGTGAGGCCTATTCTCACATATGACAGTGCTGTATGGTGGCTTAGGACCAAACTAAGGATCTGCATGGATTCTCTTAGGAAGGTACAAAGAGTAGTTTGCATGGCAATTACAGGTGCCTTCAAAACAACGCCTACACTGGCTCTTGAGTGGTTACTGGGACTAACCCCACTTCATACTTACATACAAATAGAGGCAAGAAAGTCACTATTCAGACTTGCAAAAGCAAGAGTTTGGAATCGTAACACGCCCTGTACTAAACATACTTTATTGGATCCCGTGAAAGAACTGGATGATCTATGGACATGCCCTGTGATAGGATAAATCCAGTGTACATGTTTAACAAGAGGTACCGAGTACATATACCATCCAGGGAAGAGTGGACGAGGGGACTCAAACCGGTTGGTGGAACCCACCCCATATGGTACACTGACAGTTCTAAATTGGAGTCATGTATAGGGACAGGGATTTATTCCAAGGATTGTAGTATCAGTCACAGCATGGAGCAATATGCATCGGTATTCCAAGCGGAAACCTATGCTATAATTGCCAGCATCAAAGAAATGCAAAGGAGAAATGTCAAAGGTAAAACCATTTGTATTCTCAGCGACAGTTGACTGTTGAAATTGACAAACAACAAGGCTGCATGGGCTATAATTTTATTTTAAAAACATAACACATACACCGAGTCGGTAGGAACAAGTTGACGTTGGCTTTACACACGCCGCGACACGCCGTCATCTTATTTATCATTTGGCTTCTAACTTCTGGTCTGGGTGGACGAAAGTGTCTTAACGATGCCAACTTAATCAATCACCGGAACGATTTTGAAGTTAACATATTTTTAATGGCTGAATGACAGTACTGATTTTGATTCAAAGTGTTGTAACTAATATTGGCATCAAATACTAATTAAAAATAATTATTATAAACATGATAAATGACCTTGAGTTCAAGTATCACAGAGCTGACGGTAACAAGGAAAACTATAGTTTCCTCATTGCAAGCATCACTCCTCAAACGCGTACTGGCAACCTTACCTACTAGTACAGTATCTATCATATTCTGAAAGATGGAATTACTTCTCAGGCTGCGCTAGTTTCAAACACTTTATCAGTTAGGCTGCGCCAGTTTCTAATGACCGTTCCCGTTATGCGTGCCCTACTTCTCTTAACCTATATCTACGAGCCCACATCTGCATATTCTTGTAGTCTGTTGGTTTGTTTTTAAATTTGCACCTTATGAGGTTATAGCAGTATGTGTATTTATTTAGGCAGACTAGCACATTTTTTATTATAAGTTAACGAACAAAAGACTTAATATGACGATCTAAAATATCTTTAGTCTAAAACTAATTATTACACATATCGCAAGGGCCAATCGCAATTTGTAGCCAGTGTGCATCATGTTGTGACAGTACAAACTAGTTTAATTAGAAAAATATTTATATACATAATGCATGTTAAGATTTTATTACCAGTGTAAACCCTTGTTAATTTGGGTTGTTAATTTTCAGTACCTACATATTTGGAGGCGTTGGCAGGCCTCCCACTAGGTGGACAGACGACATTGTGTGCGTCGCAGGTAACCGATGGATGCAAATAGCCAATTGTCGTTTTTTGTGGCGTTCTAAGGGGGAGGCCTATGTTCAGCAGTGGACGTCTTCCGGCTGATGATGACATATTCATGGGAGAAACTATCATTACTAAGGATAATTTCCAAAAATGTTCATATAATCTATACTATAATAAAACTCAAAGAGCACTTTTTCTGTATATAGAATATTTTTCCAAAATTTCTATGTGGGGATACTATACTATCGACATAGAGGCCAAAACAATTTTTTTTTTAATTATTGTCTGTGTCTGTCGTTCTGTTTGTCCAGGTATCATTTGAAAACCAGTGGATGGATTTTGATAGTACTTTCAATGATGTGTTGTGTAGAAGTCAAGGTATAAATTGGTATATAAAACATCACGCTATGTTCCATAAGGGCTAAGCAGTGAAACATTACTTGCACATATTACCACGTAATTTCCTTTGTATGTGAATAGGGTAATTATAGACTGATCAGTTAATCATTAAGATATGTATTATTACGCTATATACACTAGGGACTGAGGTTTCATGAAATTTTAATGAAACTCCCCAAGTCCGGGTAGTGTATAGGTATTGTATTACAGTCGCAACAATAAAAGATACGAAATACTTAGAACTTTCATTATCGAATATCATTAGACAGTAATTTACGATGTTAGCGTGATTTACATTATGAACAGCGCCATCTATCGGTGAAATTGAACATACAATCAATATAGAACTTTAATCTATATGTATAAAAGAAAGTCGTGTTAGTTACACTATTTATAAATCAAGAACGGCCTCACCGATTCGGCTGAAAATTGGTGGGGAGGTAGCTTAGAACCAGGAAATGGACATAGGATACTTTTTATCCCGGTAGGTTAAGGTTAAGCAACGTTAGGTAAGGTCATACAGTATATTTCATATCGCTAGGTTAAGGTTAAGCAACATAAGGAAAGGTCATTAAATAGATGGGTGAACCGATATGTATGAAATGTTGTGTGCATATCGGGGAGGTCTGAGAATAGGTCATAAAGTATATTTAATGCCGCTGATACCATGATTGACGAGGATATATAGAACGAGAGGAGGGGGCAAGAGAGAAGAAAGAGGGAGAGGGGATTCGAGGAGGGGTGTGATGGGGTGAGGGATCGGGGGAGTTAGGTGGAGTAAGGGGAGAGTGAGAAGGAGCAAGTTCGTAGAAGAGAGAGAGGGAGAGGGTTCAGAGAGGGGACAACAGGGAGAGGAAGAGGGGGAGTGTGACGGAAACCGAAGCGGGAGGGGGAAAGAGAGAGGAGAGAATGAGCGTATCATTAGATTTTTTTTATAAGAGACAGAGATATGGAGAGAGATAAATCTAGGGAGGAGGGAGAAAAGGGGAGAAAAATATAATAAAAGCGCGGGCGGAGCTGGGCTGGGTCAGCTAGTATTAAATAAAAATCTAAATAATGGAATAAGTAAATACGGAGTTAAAAATAACTAAGTTTCGAGTACATCAGTGTATTACGGATACTCTTGTTTTAAACCCACTTTGCAAAAACAGGCATGTTATAAGTCTGACGCCTATGTCTATCAGTCTCTAGGACAGTCTGTGGCATCGGATTAAAGGGGTTTGGTTAATTTTGTTTGAACAGTGGCATGATTTTTTGTAGGAGCGGCCACTAAGTTCATTGTTGCTAACGTATAGTGGTATATAATAATAATGACTCATAAAAGAAAATTGGACACTTTGTCACCTTTGATTCTATACGCCTCATATCGCAAGTGTAAGGTTTTTCGTTAGTATGAGTCTGGATGTGATATTCTAAATTAATTTTACTTGTTAAGCTTTTATTACACACATAGCAAGTAAAAGATTTAACGCCAATATGTGCCTGGATGTGCGTTTTTAAATATCTTTTATACGTAAAACTTTTAGTTACAGACATTGCAAATGAAAGATTTATCTCGACTGTGTTTTCCAGCACGAATCAGGATATGACTTTGTAAGCTATATTTAGAGGTAAAACTTTTATTAAAAATAAAAGGTTATAAATATTAAAAATACATATTTTACTTTTGTTTTTCGGCGTGTGTAGTGTTTTCTCATGCCTTATTACTCTCGTAAGGACATCTTTATGTTTATTAAAATATTTACTAAAATTTATAAATATGTATTACATATACCAGTACCTATTCATTTCACACGTTACAGATGTATGTCGCGAGTGTGTTAACGTATTGTGTTATTTTTAAACAGATTTTTTGCTAAAGTTATTACACAATACAAGTGAAAGTTTTGTTATCAATAATATTAATCAGATTTTAAGAATTGTATATTGTAATTATTTCAAGTGTGTGCTTTGTCGCGACTCGCGATTATGAACCCAGATGTGCCTTTTTAAAATAACATTACTAGAAAATCGTTTATTACACACATCGCAACTGATAGGTTTGTCGCCAGTATGAGCCCGGGTGTGTTTTTGTAAATAAATTTTACTTGTAAAACTTTTATTACACACATCGCAAGTAAAATATTCAAAATGTGCCCGGATGTGTTTTCTTAAATAACTTTTAGAGGTAAAGCTTTTATTACACACATCGCAAGTGTAATGTTTCTCGTTAGTATGAGCCTGGACGTGATTTTTTAAATAGCTTTTAGTGGTAAAACTTTTATTACACACATCGCAAGTGTAAGGTTTCTCGTTAGTATGAGCCCGGACGTGATTCTCTAAAGTAATTTTACTTGTAAAACTTTTATTACACAAAACGCATGTAAGAGATTCCTCACCAAAATGTGCCCGGATGTGATTTCTTAAATTCCTTTTAGTGGTAAAACTTTTATTACAGACATTGCAAATGAAAGATTTCTCGCGACCGTGTTTTCCAACATGTATCGGGATATGACTTTGTAAGCTATCTTTGGATGTAAAACTTTTATTACAAATATTGCAAATAAAAGGTTTTTCCCCAGTATGGATTCGGATATGACGATCCAAACTACATTTTTGGGTAAAACTTTTCTTACATACAGTGCAAGTGAAAGGTTTATCGCCAGTATGAATCCGATGGTGCCGATTAAAACTGGCCTTTTGGTTAAAACTTTTCTTACATACAGGACAGGTATAAGGTTTTTCGCCAGTGTGAATCCGAATGTGACGTATAAAGTCATTTTTTGCAGAAAACAGTTTACCACAAATATTGCACATAAACCCGTGGTCGCCAGTGTGTAAGCGGTTGTGCACTGAAAAAGCGCTTTTATGTGTAAAACGTTTATTACACACATCGCAACTGAAGGGTTTTTCGCCAGAATGTGCTTGAATGTGAAGTCTCAAATTACTTTTCTTGGTGTAACGTTTATTACACATTTCACAATGGAAAAACTTGTTGCGATTATGATGAATCCAGATGTGTTTTTCTAAATGAGCTTTGTCGTAAAAATGGTTATTACACACATTGCAAATGAACGATTCCTCGTCATGATGTATCTGAATGTGCTGTCTCAAACTTTTTTTATGGTAAAAACGTTTATTACATACATGACAGTTAACAGAGCTTTGATGAGTATGAATCAGGCTGTGACTTTCTAAAATAAGTTTGCAGGAAAACGATTTTCTACACACATTACATTTGAAAGGTTTATCACTAGAATGAATCTTGATATGGCGTCCTAAACTAGCTTTCTGAGTGTATTCTTTATGACACAATGAACACTTATATGGTTTTTCACCAGTGTGGACCGTCGCGTGATTTTTTAAATCAAATTTATTGTGAAAACACCTACCGCACACGTCACAGGTGTGCTTATTATCATATATTTTTTTAGAACTTTTATTCGAAACGTTTCTTTGAGGTTTACTGCGTTTCACAAAACTGGTGTTTATACTGCATTGGTTTTCAATGACAAAATGGTTTTTCGATAACTGATTGGGAACAATTGTACTATTTTTTGATGTAATTGAATTGCTATCCTGCAAACTGCTATCCGGTTTATCCAGCTCAATACTATTATTTATGACAAAAGTAATATTTTTTTTGTTAAATAACTCAGATACGCTTGCCTCTACCATCTCGTCATCAAACAATTTTGTGTCTTTCACACAATCTGCCACTTCGCTTGTTTTAACTTGTGACACTAACTCGGGCTCAATCGCAACGATCGCTTCTGAAAAGAAGAAACACATAAGTTGCTAGCCCATTGGTGGAGCAATGGAGAGGTGGTAAACAAGGTTAGAGTCGTAAATTGAACCCTTAACGTTGAGTACGGCGGCGACTCCATGGAGGATGGCGGAGGGGTGGCGGCCTAGTCCGCGTGAGCACCGTGAGTGACGGTACCCGGGGTGCTATGATACGCCCTCCAGCGGCCGGCTAATAGGCAAGGCACTGAGGAGTTCCCGGTGCAGATCCCACCGGAGAGTACAGGTCCTCCCCTCTCATATTCCGATGCGACAGCGTCGGGGTCTTGGTCGTTAAGAGTCTCACGAATGATACCCACAGGTCTCGGGGAGTCGGTCTCACCTATTGAAGAATTTCCCAAGCGAAAACAAAAAACTTGTCATGAAAACCGTGCAACTTATTTTGCAGTTGCCTGAATATTAAATATTAGATTATTTATATGTATATTAAATAGAATATTAAATTTCATACATCTCTACAGCGGGCCTAAAAAGGCCGCCGTAAGCCTTTCCTCTAAAAGGAATTATGCTAAATGTGGATTTACCCGAGCGTCGTCGTGGGGAACTAATAGATTTTGTAGATTAGTTGATAAGAAGAGTAAAATTTTATATAATGTTTCCTTTTCAGTGGTAGGGAAAGCTACTACAGGTTTTAGAAAATGTAAAAAAAGCAATGATTACATGGACATACTCTACCAGGCATCGTTTTTTTTTGTTACAACTTTGCAACCCTCCCATTTCCCCTTACGTCACGCTCAAATCGTCAGATTTTCTGAATGTACACCTTTTAGCTTGTAATTTACCCACCTTATCTTAATCCGACGCGCTTGAGTATTTCTTACGAACTATTTTTTTTTGCTAATCTGACGGGCTGCCCTACACGCGCGGTTCTATTTAGAGTGCTTATATTTGGTGGAGGTACTTAGCAAGATGCTCGGTATCCACCTTATGTTAATCTGCCGCGCTCGAGTAAATCTCGAAATCCCATCTACGCCTCCTGTACTTACCATAATGTTTAATTATGCAAAAAAGGATTTCTTTTGACTGACAAGACGATATTAACTATGCTTCGAAGATTGAATTTTTTTATGTACGAATACGTGCGTAACATAAATACTCTACATGATGATTTATTTAACTTGTAAATAAAAAGATGGGATCTTTGTACTATCTTCAACATATTTTGCACATTCGAAAGTTGTTCCTACCACATATGACTAGTTTTTTTATTTACCTCCGCGTTATTAAGTACTTTGCTGCGTAGCATTACTGTTGCTACCCTTTTTCTTAAAAAATATGGTAAATATGGAAAATAAAAATTGAATTTACACGTTCCAAATGTCATGATTCGTATAGAAAACAACATACTGAACAAAATCTAAACTCAAACCTTTATTTGCGAATGATAGATATAACAGAGTGCAGTATATAAGTAGAGCCAATTTCATTCCACCAGTAAGATGCTGGTACGCAAAATTTACAATCATTAGTCATTTATAATAAGTCATTATGAAATTATATAATTAAATAAATTAGAACGCAAACATGTCAGCATGGGAGCAAATACATAATATAATAATTTCATTTAAAATGTCTTTTGAGTTTAGGAATTCCTTAATGCTGTAAAAACATTTCTTTAAAAGCCAGTCATGTAATTTGTTCTTAAACATAGTCATTGGTATTTTTTTATATCCCTTGGAAGCTTAATACTTTAATAGCCATTACAAAGATATTGTCGCCTAATATTTTACTTTTGTTTTTCGGTATGTGTAGTGTTTTCCCATGCCTTGTTACTCTGGTAAGGACATCTTTATGTTTATTACAATATATAAATATGTATTACATATAAATCCAGTACCTAATCATTTCACACGTTACAGATAAAAGGTACGTCGCGAGTGTGTCAACGTATTGTGATAGTTTAAAAGATATTTATTGCTAATACTTATTACACATTGCAAGTGAAAGTTTTGTTATAAATATGAGCCAAAGCGTGATCATTCAGATCAGATTTTAAGAATTGTTTATTGTAATTATTTTGTATAAGTGTGTGCTTTGTCGCGACTCACAAGTATGAATCCGGATGTGCCTTTTTAAAATAACTACTAGAAAATCGTTTATTACACACATCGCAACTGATAGGTTTGTCGCCAGTATGAGCCCGAGTGACGTGTTATTTTAAATTAATTTTACTTGTAAAACTTTTATTACACACATCACAAGTAAAAGATTCCGCGCCAAAATGGGCCCGGATGTGATTTCTTAAATAGCTTTTAGTGGTAAAACTTTTATTACAGACATTGCAAATAAAAGATTTCTCGCGACCGTGTTTTCCAACATGAATCGGGATATGACTTTGTAAACTATCTTTTGAGGTAAAACTTTTATTACAAATATTGCAAACAAAAGGTTTTTCCCCAGTATGGATACGGATATGACGATCTAAACTACTACTTTGGAAAAACTTTTCGTACATACAGTGCAAGTGAAAGGTTTATCGCCAGTATGAATCCGATGGTGCCGTTTAAAACTTGTCTCTAGGTTAAAACTTTTATCACATACAGGGCAGTTATAAGGTTCTTCGCCAGTGTGAATCCAAATGTGACGTATAAATTCAAGTTTTCTGGAAAACAGTTTACCACACACACTGCACGCGATAGACTGACCGGTGTGAATCAGCCTGTGACAGAACAAAGATCTTTTATTTGAATAACGTTTATTACACATATCGCATTTGAAAAGTTTTACGCCAGTATGTGCCCGGATGTGATGTCTCAAATTACTTTTCTTGGTATAACGTTTATTACACATTTCACAATGGAAAAACTTGTTGCGATTATGATGAATCCAGATGTGATTTTCTAAACGAACTTTGTCGTAAATATGGTTATTACACACATTGCAAGGGAACGATTCCTCATCATGACGAATCCTCAACCTTTTTTATGGTAAAAACGCTTATTACATACGTGGCAGTTAACAGAGCTTTGATGAGTATCAATCAGGCTGTGACTATTTAAAATAAGTTTGCAGGAAAACGATTTTCTACACACATTACAATTGAAAGGTTTATCACTAGAAAGAATCTTGATATGGCGTCCTAAACTAACTTTCTGAGTGTATTCTTTATGACACAATGAACACTTAAATGTTTTTTTCACCAGTGTGCACCGTAGCGTGGTTTTTCACATCAAATTTACTATGAAAACAGCTACCGCACACGTGACAGGTGTGCTTTTTATCAGATATTTTTTCAGAACTTTTATTCAAAACGCTTCTTTGAGCTCTATATCTATACTTATATCGAAAAATAAATATCGATATATCGATACGTGGATATTTTTTCAACACGCCTACCCTTCACACCGGGACACTGCAATGAGCAGCATATTATACTGAGCAGCAGTAAACTTTTTTTTTCAGTAACCACCTTTTTTAGTTCTACCTGGACAACTTTCATTATTTTTTTTTTGTTTCTTTTTGAAGTGAAACTTGTTATGCGACTTCCAAAAATGTTATCACATAACGCGTCAAGCGTTAAATGAAGCACCTTAACGCGTTAAGTGTTAAACGATAGGCGATAGGCGTAAATTTGTTAAGGTTATGAAAGCGCTCATGTGACGCCGTCACTGAGTGAGTGGGTGAGTGGGTGAGTGGGCGAGTGGGCGAGTGGGCGAGTGGGCGAGTGGGCGAGTTGGCTTGATTTAGTTTGAGTTAGTTTGAGTGTTGGTTTGAGTGTTGGTTTGAGAGTTGGTTTGAGAGTTGGTTTGAGTGTTGGTTTGAGTGTTGGTTTGAGTGTTGGTTTGAGTGTAGATTTGAGTGTTGGTTTGAGAGTTGGTTTGAGTGTTGGTTTGAGAGTTGGTTTGAGACTTGGTTTGAGAGTTGGTTTGAGTGTTGGTTTGAGAGTTGGTTTGAGTGTTGGTTTGAGAGTTGGTTTGAGAGTTGGTTTGAGAGTTGGTTTGAGTTGGTTTGAGTTGGTTTGAGTTGGTTTGAGAGTTGGTTTGAGAGTTGGTTTGAGAGTTGGTTTGAGTTTTGGTTTGAGAGTTGGTTTGAGTGTTGGTTTGAGTGTTGGTTTGAGTGTAGGTTTGAGAGTTGGTTTGAGTGTTGGTTTGAGTGTAGGTTTGAGAGTTGGTTTGAGTGTAGGTTTGAGTGTTGGTTTGAGTGTTGGTTTGAGAGTTGGTTTGAGAGTTGGTTTGAGAGTTGGTTTGAGTGTTGGTTTGAGTGTAGGTTTGAGTGTTGGTTTGAGAGTTGGTTTGAGTGTTGGTTTGAGAGTTGGTTTGAGAGTTGGTTTGAGTGTTGGTTTGAGAGTTGGTTTGAGTGTTGGTTTGAGTGTTGGTTTGAGAGTTGGTTTGAGTGTTGGTTTGAGTGTTGGTTTGAGTGTTGGTTTGAGTGTAGATTTGAGTGTTGGTTTGAGAGTTGGTTTGAGTGTTGGTTTGAGAGTTGGTTTGAGACTTGGTTTGAGAGTTGGTTTGAGTGTTGGTTTGAGAGTTGGTTTGAGTGTTGGTTTGAGAGTTGGTTTGAGTGTTGGTTTGAGTGTAGGTTTGAGTGTTGGTTTGAGAGTTGGTTTGAGTGTTGGTTTGAGAGTTGGTTTGAGAGTTGGTTTGAGTGTTGGTTTGAGTGTTGGTTTGAGTGTTGGTTTGAGTGTTGATTTGAGAGTTGGTTTGAGTGTTGGTTTGAGAGTTGGTTTGAGTGTTGGTTTGAGTGTAGATTTGAGTGTTGGTTTGAGAGTTGGTTTGAGTGTTGGTTTGAGAGTTGGTTTGAGACTTGGTTTGAGAGTTGGTTTGAGAGTTGGTTTGAGAGTTTGTTTGAGAGTTGGTTTGAGAGTTGGTTCGAGAGTTGGTTCGAGAGTTGGTTCGAGAGTTGGTTTCAGAGTTGGTTTGAGAGTTGGTTTGAGAGTTGGTTTGAGAGTTGGTTTGAGTGTTGGTTTGAGAGTTGGTTTGAGAGTTGGTTTGAGAATAGGTTTGAGAGTTGGTTTGAGAGTTGGTTTGAGAGTAGGTTTGAGAGTTGGTTTGAGAGTTGTTTTGAGAGTTGGTTTGAGAGTTGGTTTGAGAGTTGGTTTGAGTGTTGGTTTGAGAGTTGGTTTGAGAGTTGGTTTGAGTGTTGGTTTGAGAGTTGGTTTGAGAATAGGTTTGAGAGTTGGTTTGAGAGTAGGTTTGAGAGTTGGTTTGAGAGTTGGTTTGAGAGTAGGTTTGAGAGTTGGTTTGAGAGTTGGTTTGAGAGTTGGTTTGAGAGTTGGTTTGAGAGTTGGTTTGAGAGTTGGTTTGAGAGTTGGTTCGAGAGTTGGTTCGAGAGTTGGTTTGAGAGTTGGTTTGAGAGTTGGTTTGAGAGTTGGTTCGAGAGTTGGTTTGAGAGTTGGTTTGAGAGTTGGTTTGAGAGTTGGTTTGAGAGTTGAGTTGAGTTGGTTAGTGTGTGTGTGTGTGTGTGTGTGTGTGTGTGTGTGTGTGTGTGTGTGTGTGTGAGTGAGTGAGTGAGTGAGTGAGTGAGTGAGGGACCGACCGACCGATCGACTGAGCGAAAATGAAGTTTCACTTCTTCCGCGCGGAGGGACTCCACGCACGCACATTTTTTTTTTTGGGAATGATAGACGCTGTTGGCCGCATGCCGTATGCTTCACCGGACAATAGGAAGCGAGCGCTTGAAGCGCTCTAGCCTTTACGGCAGAAGTAGCGATGAGCTCAAGGGCACCTCAGGGAGGCACGGCCTCGGCTTGGGCTGTCGCTTAAGAGAGGGCTGAGTTTACCACCGGTTCACAACGCGCCCCCACTGAGAAGAACCGGCAAGAAACTCAGTGGGGTGATGCACGTCGTTGAGGTCGCATACGTACGACCCTTCGGCCTCGTCGGCGAGACCGGTGTCTGATAGGGACTACTTTCAATAGTACCCCGGGGTATACTGGAGAATAACTACTTGCCTAAAGAAGCAGGTATCACTCGGTGTCTTGCCTTTGAGCCCTCCGCTGGACACCTATCTTGGTGCTCCCTGGGATCCACCGCCGTATTCCATGGGTGCCTAGTCTAGGGCCCACACCCCAGCAGAAAATAATCAGAGTACAAAAGGCAAGCTCATATGTATATACCTCACTTTTCATACCTACACTCGGCGGTCGCGCTACGGTTCTCAACTCTTATGCGAAAAAACTATCGTGGTAGTGGCACTCGTGTCTAGTTGTTTGATTGATTTTTGAGAATAAAACAGGAAGAACGGGAAAAAAGCAATAAATAAAATAATTCAATCTTCTCCTCTCGTTGGGTGTCGTAAGAGGCGACTAAGCGAGAACGGGAAGACGGGCAGCAGAGTCTTTCTTTCGGATTTATCTTCCACCTATACTGTGATCCTCGAGCCGCCTGCCAACCGTGGGGATTATGGCCACCCCTCCCTTCTAAGGGGGAGGCATTTGTTCAGCAGTGATGATTGCACAAGAAACATCACAACATTCGGAGTGGATGGCACTCGCTCTCTCACTGTTCCCAAACATACCGAGATTCCGTGTATGTGAGAGATCTCTATGTGTGCATTACTCGAGCGCGCTTTGTATGTAGCTCGCCTTCGGTACTCTGATTATTTTGTGCGACCAATACGTCATCGATATAATATATAAACTAGATAAACATTCACTAACAAAATGAAGCGAAATTATCTGGTGGCGGAAACGTGAACTAACGGTTTTATTATGATAATGACGTGTAGTTGAACAGTTTCATATAGACAGTATCGACACTGCTATCGACAAAAATAATTTTGTCAGCCTGAGGCTTGAAAACACACAAGGGCGCTATTTCTGTGGGACCGTAACACCTAATCTAGTTTAAATATTATATCGATATCGATGCCAGACATCCAGCGATTTCAAAGGAAACTTCCTCCTACAAAAACAAATACAAAAATGACTTACCCTCAGCGTGATCGTCCAAATAGTCTTCGTGGTCATTCACATCATCGTCATCGTCATGTATGTCATGTGTCTCCTCACTCTTGCAGCTGTCAGCTAGCGACTGCTCGTGCTCATCCGGTGTTCCCTCCAATGCAATTGGGTCTTCACCGATGGTGATGTCGGGAGACTCTGTAACCGGTGTGCGAGTGAGACGCAAGAGCGCGAGAGAGGAGACGCGCGATTTCCTTTGGAGTCGCTAGACGTTCGGGATGTGGGCCCTAGGACATCCATTGAGTACGGCGGCGACTCCGAGGAGCGGTGGGGTTGCGACCCCCGTCCCCTTGACCACCGTGACAGGTTCCCGGGAGGCTACAATGCGCCCCCCGGCGGCGGGCGCAAAGTCAAGACACTGTGGGGTTCCTATTTGGTATTGGTATAGCGGGCTGGTTTCCGCAACTCCACGACAACACGCGCGTATTTTGCGTGTGGGTGGGAGTGGGTTTATTCAATCCACCCTAACTCCTCGAGAAAGGCCAGCAAGCGCTTGATGCCACTGACCATCTCTTGGAGAGTACTCGGGTTTCCGAAGTACTTAGCCCTGTATGCAGCGACCTCCGGGCATCTTAGTAGCACGTGGGCCGCCGTTTCCTCCTCCTCCATACACGCTCTGCACAGAGGACTGTCTGTAACTTCTATAGTGAAAAGGTGTTTGTTAAATGAACCATGTCCGGTAATGGCTGCCGTGACTATGCGTAACCGTTGTTTTGGTAGTCGAAGCAGCTGCTTGGTGAGGCGACAATCTATAACTGGAAGCGCCTCTTTGGCCTGTCTGCACTCACCATGATTCGTCCAGTGGTCGTTGTGTTTTGCCCTAGTGCGCTGTCTTACCAGGGTGCGTAAGTGTCCGAAGGGGATTGGCACTATAGGTTCAGGTCCTACAGCATCCATGGCTGATCCTCTTCTGGCGAGCTCGTCCGCGGCATCATTACCGCGGGAGCCACTGTGTCCTTTAATCCATTGAATGGTTATGTCATTTAGATTGCCTACCTGATTAAGTTTTTGGTGACATTCGTATAGCAGCCCAGTGTTGACGATGTATCCTTTAAGGGCTTGTAGAACTGACCTGCTATCGGAGAGTATACGAATAGAGTGATCCTCTACCCCCCGATTCATGATAGTTACTGCTGCCATATAGATTCCCATACATTCAGCTTGAAAAACTGTGTTATGGATTCCTAAAGGTGTAGATATATTGATATCGAGATCCTCTGAGAAAATTCCGATACCAGTTCCTGTTTCGGTCTTAGATCCATCTGTGAAGATCCTTAGCTCCTTAGTACTAGAGCCTTTGCTCTGGTAGTCTTCATACAGTTGAATCTTGTATTTCTTATCGAAGATGAATTGCTTTGGTACGCGGTCGTTGATTGCCCGTGTTATTGGGATATTCTCAGCGAGCTCGTCCAGTATTGCGGCATGCGGTGTGTTGTAGTTTTTCCAGAGGCCCAAGGTCTTTAGGCGTAGTGCCGTCATCGCTGCCTCCTGTTGTATAAATAGGTGCAGCGGTGGGAGGTTCAGCATGGCTTCCAGCGCTGCTGTGGGTGTGGTCCTCATACACCCTGTAATAGCCATGCAGGCGAGTCTCTGGAAACGCTGTAATTTGTTGGATGCTGTGTCAAGTCTGGTCCTTGGCCACCAGACCACAGCACCGTATGTGATCATCGGGCGGATCACCATGTTGTACAGCCACATAATTATCTTAGGTGATAGTCCCCATCGCTTTCCTATCATCCTTTTGCACTGCCACAGGGTGATACTGGCCCTTTCTATTTTGTTTTCCATATGGTTACTCCAATTTACTTTACTGTCTAAAGTGACACCAAGGTATTTGACCTCATTAGCCAGTTGGAGTTCTTCGTTGAACAGCTTTGGTAGCCGATGTGGACCTAGCGTTCGTTTTAGTGTGAACATGACTAGTTCAGTTTTCGCAGGGTTGACTGCCAAGTCAAATTCCCTGCACCAGCGTTCTACAATCCGTAGCGCCTGTTGTGTATGGTCACAGATGATACTAGTTACTTTACCTGATGTCAAAATAGCGAGATCATCCGCGTAGCCTATTGTGTAGTAGTGGCTGGCATTGAGTTTGGTGATGAGGTCATTTATGACCAGGTTCCAGAGGAGCGGTGAAAGAACGCCTCCCTGGGGACAGCCTCTGGCTATCATAGCCGAATGCTCTTCACCCTCAAGTCTCACTACGCGTTTGCTTAACATGTTTTTGATCCAGCCTATAAGTACTGGGTTCACTCCGAGCCTATCCAGAGCGGCACTTATGCTGGTAAAGTTTGTTTTGTCGAAGGCTCCTTCGATGTCGATAAAAGTGCCTAGGCAAATGCCTTTCTGCTGAATAGCCTCCTCTATTCGACTGACTACTGGGGTTCCTATTGCAGATCCCACCAGAGAGCCCTCATGTGCCGATGCGACAGCTTCGGGGGTTTTAGTGGGTAAGAATCCCACATACCACAGTTAGGCCTCACAGTTCCCTGGGACGTGTTAAAGTTACAAAAAGTTACAAGTGATTTGAATACTTTAATAATAATAAAGCCTTTATTCAAGAAGAGTAAGTACATTTTGATTATAATACATTGTTACTTAGTACAGTCACAACTGTCCCCTCCCCCCCCCCCCTTCTCTCCTTGTTTGTCCTGAGACAAAGGCCTCCTCCAGAATTCTCCATCTAGTCCTATCCCTTGCAGCCCTGGTCCAATACCTCCCTGCCGTTGCCATTATGTCCGCGACCCAACGCTTTGTGGGTCTTCCGCTCTTTCTTTTCCCCATTCTTGGGTACCAGTCTGTTATAGTTGATGTCCACTTGGGTGTCCCGTCTCGCATGACGTGCCCTGCCCAAGTCCATTTCAATTTCTTTACTCTATTAATAAATAAAATAAATAAAATAGCCTTTATTCACTGACCAAGTTACATAGATAATGATATAAAACAAAATCATTTGCTATTTTCTTCTATAAGTTTTCCTCAGCTGGTTCAGGTTGTCTATTGACAAAGGCCTCCTCCTTTTCCTGCCACTCCCTACGATCAAGACAATTCCTCCGCCAGTTTTTTGGGAAGTTATCCTCCCATCGCTTTTTCTGACGTCCTCTTTTTCTTTTCCCGTCACGAGGATACCATACTGTTGTGTCGTATGACCATTTTTTTATCTTTGACCTCATCATATGTCCAGTCCATCTCCATTTTAGCTGTCGAATTTTCATGGTGATATCACTAACCTTTGTTAAATGTCTTATGTCAGTAAGCCTTATCCGATCTTTTAGTTTAAGGTTTAACATGCTTCTTTCCATTTTATGTTGGCATTTTATGTTGGCTTTACTCTATTTAGTACATTAATAAATTTTGTTTTATTATTTATATCTTCTAATTTAATTTTATCTTTTCTTTTTACTTATAAAATGCTTCTTTCGTATAGAAGTTTTGGCATACTCTTAATTTATGTAAACTTTTCTCTGTCAGGGGCCATGTTTGGCATCCATAAGTTAAACAAGGCAAGATGCATGTTTCAAATACTTTCTTGTTATATTTCATGGGCATGTATTTGTTTACTTAAAGTAGATAAATATTCACTAATAAAATGACATCTAAAATGTAGTCGCGGACTTATCAGTGCTGGTGGCGGAAACGAGAACTAACGGTATTACTACGATAATGACGTGTAGTTTGACAGTTTCACATAGACAGTAGCGACACTCCTATCGGCAAAATTAATATTGTACGCCTGTGGCTTGAAAAGAAATAGCGACACAAGGCCGCTATATCTTTGAGCCACTTTTCAGACCGTAACACCTAATCTAGTTTAAATATTATATTTATTGATGATGTCTGTATATTTCCACGTGGTGGGTCACCCCCTTCCCTTCAATATGGTTGAGAGTCATCTCGTGCGCGGATGCTGCTTGGGGGGACTGGTCCGACTGCTATCCCTTTGGCATTTTAGTTTTTTTTTTTTTATCCAATATAAGCCAGTGCTTGACCACAGTCCCACCTGATGGAAAGCGGTGACGCAGTCGAGGTTGGTAAAGCACACTAGCTTATTAATAGCCTATTCACTCTATTCTTGAAGACATCTATATTATAATCGGGCGGGAAAACCGACGCAGGCAAACTATTCCAGTCCTTAGCTGTCCTTATTATAAACGAACGAAGGAGTTTGTTGTAATTTCGTCGTATTTTTTTTCTCTTTTGTTTTATATTTCGAACAGCAGGATACACTATCGCTGATGCTGATCCAATTGTAACAAGACAAACAATATAAAAAAAAAATTAAAACATGACAAGCACGCTGAGTTTCTTGCCGAATCTTCTCAATTGAAGCCGCATTGGTACTGTGGCAGCTTTTAAAAAAATTAACCATTCAATAGCAGTGGCGTGCAGTCCATAGAGGCAAAAATACTTTGCCTACCCTACGACTCCTTGGAATGATTAAAATGTACTAAATAATCTAAGAAATTTGCTTTTTTGCCTACCCTGTCATAAAGTGTTTGCACGCCACTGTTCAAGAGTATACCATATCTACCATACCTGTTAGTTCTACATCCTCCGTCTCAATATCCTGGTCATCTTCTAGTTCTTCTTTAATCACCACGTCTTCTGCTTCACTGTCTATATTGTCGTCGTCTGTAGTAGATACGGTTACAATAGGAGATATAGACAGCTCTGAACTGAGACTAAATTTATGTATTAGAATTGATTTGTCAACCTGAAATGAAATAAAAGATATGAAAAAATAATGATTGCGTTCAATTAATCATAGAAATGAAATAAACAGAGTACTAATGAGTACAGCTCTTTTATCCCGTTTTTTTTTTACAAGATCAAAAGCCTATACATATAAAATTACTTGTCCTGTCTCAACACACAGGCCAAACCTACCTGGACCTAGAAAGCTGAAATTTTTGCAGCAGGTTCTTCTTATAATGTAAGAATCGACTAAGATAGGGTTTTTGAAAATCCCACTCCAAAAGGGGTTATATGGGAAAATAAAATAGTGGGCATAGCCGCAGGGAATTGCTAGTTGAACAATGAATGTACGAATGCAAGCGAGGTAGATGACCAATGGCCAGCCAAAGACAGATAAATAGTTGTAACGAATACACTCAAAAACGACTGGACCAATTTCAAAAATCCTTTCACTTTTCGAATGCTACTTATCCCTGAGTAACATAGGTTTAAATATAAATTTCCACTCATAGGAAACCCCGGGAAGCCCCTAGTCAATTGTAATTTTTTTATTTCATGTCATCCAAACAAATATTGTGTTAATTATTCTAAATGGCAAAAGATCTTTGTCATCACAAAAATCCATCCAAATTTTATACAATTTTATTTTCCATGGATAAAAATATTTTCAAATGAGTTTGAAATGTATACATCACCTCTTCTTCAGCGTAAACTAATTGATTCAGCAATTCCACCAGAACATCCTCAGCCCTCAGACATTTCAGCATAAACTTGTGAGTTTTCCGCAGTTGTGCGTAGCACATGCAACACACGGACAGAGGCCTCAAGTCATGAACATCAGTCTGGAACTAATTAGCATAATGTTCAGTAGCTATCAGTGCAGGCGGCCAGAGATGGACTTAGAATTATTTTTTTGTCGTATTGCTAGTGGTAACCAGCAGTCTTAGCACGATTTGCCAAGACTTCGTAATCTTGACAGTTCAGTGTGGAGTATGACGTAGTTATCGACCTAGAAACGTCATTTTTGGTATTAGCTAGGTTTATAAGTATGTCATATTCTACACCAAACTGTCAAGACTATGAGGTCTTGGCAAATCGTGATAAGCCTGCTAGTGTCAGAGTTTTACAAGCTGCCGTTAGGCTTCTGAGTTAGTTTAATGACTGTTGTCTAGATGACAATAGCCAGGACCGAATTTTTACATGCTCTGAAGCATGGAGACGCTCAGTTCAAATGCCACTAAACAGACACCCATCTAAGGACTGACCTTGCCTGACATTGCTTACCCAACTTATCGTTTACCAAACAGTGGTTAAATAAAACTGGCTATGGACTCTGGACAAATAATAATACTTTACTGACGCATGACTTACTCCTACTTTCCCCAGTTTGGGTGAATTTCGTTGTTTCATTTTTCGTGTGCTAATAGCGAGGTATAACTACGTAATAACAGCTCACTGGCGATAATGGCATATCTACTGTATAAAATACTTTTTTTATTATGATTAGTATAAACATAAAAAATAGACTGCAAGTTGAGGAAAGTAACTTAAATTAAATGTGAAAGTATTTAAGTAAAAAAATATTGTCTTACCGGCATTGCAGTCAGTTTTTCATACACAATTTCAAGATTTGTATTTTTAATAACTTCATGGACATTGGCGTTCAAGCAGATACGACATAAAACTAGCTTTGTTTGTTCCATTTTTAACACTCCAAAGAGGATGTAATAGATATTAACACTCTTTTAGATTAGTTTCATTAGAACGGGCACAGCACATTTAGGTACTCAGTACAAGTTTTGTTCGATAGTTACTCTGAAGAGCTCTGTCTGCTTTGAAGATAGATACTAGATAGCACGTCATAGACAGAATATGATTTTGATGATTACGAGATGCTTCCTCTAAGACTTTAGCGTACCTACATAAATCGGAGAACAAGAAAGTTAAATAAACTGTTTTACTCTTGGCGATTTTACTTTACTTAGACATGGTACCTACCTAATAATAAAATACCATCAAAATATTGTATGTTGCCCACAGATCACGGGCCGTAATCTGCCTATAAAAAAAACTAGACGCATAGCAAAATGATGTTTGACATTTATACTCCCCGCACCACCCGCCAGCACACCGCCATATTTATTTTAATGTCATTGAAACCGGTGAAAAATATAACCTCAAAATAGATTGCTTGCTTACTTTGAGCGAAGTAGTTGCGTCGTATTTTCCGTATATTTCTGTTCCACATTTATAGTAATCAACTGTTTTCTTGAGCAAATCAAGATGTACTTCAAGTGTTCTGTGCCGGGTTGTGTAAGTTCGCGACAGGACGCTATTTTACACAAATTTCCGAAGTGCGTGAAAAGACTCCAAAAGTGGCTTGACAGTATTAACTGCGAATCTTTGCGACAGAAAGGTGATTTCGGCAGTCTACAAGTGTGCCACAAACATTTTGAACCACGTTTCATGACTCAGAAGTCACGTCTTCTGGCCACTGATTTCGGCAGTCTACAAGTGTGCCACAAACATTTTGAACCACGTTTCGTGACTCAGAAGTCACGTCTTCTGGCCACTGCATATCCTACTCTATTTCTTGAAACTGAAATACTCAGTGGGATACCACTGAATCCTACCGAAACTGCTGGTACGTTTAAGCTTACCCGTTGTATTTGTTTATTTGTATTTTCTCGAAATTTTTCATCATACTGATTTTGTATTTTTATTTTACAGCACCGGACCATACTCTTGAACACCAATATGCAAAGAAAATGCATTCTGATCACAGTTATTGCAAATCGCATTTTGATGAAATGCAGAAGTCTACAGGTTAAAAATGCTTAAATTATTGTATATAATGTAATTTAGTAATAGGATTATGCACATCCCACTAATATTATAAAACCCCAAGCAATTACTTGTTTTGTTTGATGAAAAATCTGTAATTTTTGGTGGTTTTACAATTTTTATCATAATATTTTGCAATTGTTTTTTCCCTTGTGGCATAATAGAGAATACTCTGTCAGTTACTAATCGATTTTGAGTACCAATTTTTTTTTTTTTACATAATATGTAATAGACATGTTTATTTCATTCAAGTACTAATAATTACTGAGCATACTAGTGATTTTGCACAAGTAAATGGCAGAATTGAATGGTCAAATATTTCCTATGTCTCAATGTGTAGAGGAGTGCTATACCACAATTATATACAGTGCCACAAATCTCAATTAAGACACTTCTTTTTATTTTCCAGACGTGTTTCCTTCTACATCTACAGATGGACTTTTGAAAGATATAAATGATCCTGTAATTCAAAAACAATTACCATCAGGTATTATTATAATGATTAGATCTCATCTCACTAATATTATAAAAATTAAAATTCTTGTGTGTACTTGTAATTCCTTCACACTAAAATTGCTGAAAAGATTTAGATAACATTGGGTATAAAGGTAGTTAATAAACTTAGGCTACTTTTTATCCCAAAAATATGTTCCAATAGAATATAACACTGTGGGGCTGCGCAGCAATACTCATGATAAAATAGTTATATAATAATTTACATTTCAATTATTAGTTAATTGTTACAAAAATACTAATTTCAGATCCAAAAATAATTCAGAAACTGAAACACACCAAAAGAACTGTTGCAAAAGTTGAAGCATTGACTCCGAAATGTCGTAAGCTATATAATGAGTTTCGAAAATCTCGTAAGCTATTAAGTTTTACTCGAAGAGCCAAAAAAGCTTTACGCTTCTCACAGTCACATTCTTTTGAAGAAATGGCTGTCGGGATGAACCCTATTGCAAAAAAAGTATTGTGGATGCAACTAAAATTATGCACCAAAGAAAAAAAAGCCAGACGATTCACACTTGATGAGAAACTGATTGCCCTTTCGATTTTAAAACAAGGCCCAAAATCGTACCGGTTTTTACAGAAGATATTTGTTTTGCCATCTGAGACAACATTAAAGAAAATGGTCTCAAAATTACACATTGAAACTGGCATAAATGCTCAAGTTTTTGAAGCCATAAAGAAAGAGGTATAAATCTATATTACTATAATAAAACTCAAAGAGCACTTTGTCTGTACATTGAATATTTTTCCAAAATTTTTATGTGGGGATACTATACTATCGACATAGAGGCCAAAACAATTTTTTTTGGAATTATTGTCTGTCTGTCTGTCTGTCTGGCTGTCTGTCTGTCTGTCTGTCTGTCTGTTTTTTAGAAGAGAGAGAGAGAAATAAATCAAGAAAGGAGGAAAAAGAGAGAACCAAATGGGAGAGAAAAAAAGAGTGAGAAATCGATTTTTTTTTAAATATTTAACCAGAAACTGGAAATTGGAGTATTTTTATTTTTAATGTAGGCAATGAAAGCGTAGGCGGAGCTACGCGGGTCAGCTAGTATATTTATATGTTTGTATGTATGTGTTTGTGTTTTGTACTCTATACAAAATAAACTGTTTTTTATTTCTCACATTATAGGTCAACATGTGGAAAGAAGATAAAAAATTCTGCACTATTGTGTTTGATGAAATGGCACTCGAAACTGGATTAACATATAATCATACAGATGAAATATGTGGCTTAGTTGACCTAACAGAAAAAACCAATGCGTTTGCTGACCATGCCCTAGTGTTTATGATTAAGGGTGTGGTACATAAGTGGCAACAAGCCGTTGCCTTTTATTTTTGTGAAGGTGCAACCTCAGCAATAAAATTGAAGCAAATTTTAAAAGAAATAGTTACTGCAGTTGGTGAAACTGGGCTTATACCGCTAGCTCTCGTATCGGATCAGGGAGCTGCATTTCAATCGGCTTTAAAAAATTTACAAGAAGACACAAGACGGTCTCAGATACTGGAAAATAAAATCACAGGTAAATTTCCTTTATACAATCGGGTAAGAAAAGGTCACCTTAAAATCGACACCTGCTTGCAGCCAGGGCAATTGTTAGTCATGCCGACATTTTATTTCAAATGAAACAATATCATATTGACGTTTGCAATTAGTTGACTGACAGATTGCCTAATAAAGATAGTAAGATTTGATTGACCCTTGTTATCTATCATATCAAGTATTATTTTATATGCAGTTGTCTGTTTAGTGCTTTAGTTTCAAAAGGTACTAAGAGTCCACAACTTGATAAAGGAATGAATTTGAAAACTGATGAAGGTTTTCATACCCTACTGTACAATATATAATTACATAATTATTATAAAGTCATCTTATAAAATTTCTACGTTAATTCATCTTGTATAGCAGTAAATTAATAAATTTGTTTCAGATGACACAATTCACATTGGGGGTTTCAACATGAGCATCATTTATGACCCATGCCATTTAATTAAAGGGTTAAGAAATAATTTTCTTACAAAAAACATATCCTTTAATAAAAAAATTGCAACATGGTCTGATATTGTTGACGTATACAAGACAGACTGCCAGCACACTGAATCTCGTTTGCTACACAAACTGAATGATGAACACGTTATTCCAGACAAAATAAAAAAAATGAAGGTATAGTGCCTATAAATGTTATATTTTTATGTGTATGGTACTACTCAGCTATTCCCTGTGGTGCCCTACCAGTATGTTTATTTTTTTTTGTGGATGTTTGGGCATAACAAACAACATTTATGAACTGAATGATTTGAATAAAACTAAAAGGTTTTTTATTTCTGTAAAAAATTATTATTAACTTCCAACACAAATTGAGGGTGTTATAAGTTTCAAACATATAGACAACTTCCGCCTTTATAATACAAGTGAGATGAGATAGCTAAAATAAGTTACTTTTCACAGGTAAAAAATTGTGTTCGGGTTTTCAGTAAGACTGTAGCTGGAGCTTTAAACTTCACTTCAGCATTTTGTAAGTGTTTATTTAACAATACAAGTCTACAGAAATGAAAGTGTAACATTAGCCATTAGCTCTATCCATGACAACTGCAGTCTGTTTTGTATGCTTTTTCTTAAAACACACAAAGTAGTCTCTGGGGTACTGCATTGCATCAGTCACCTGAGAAAACACAAGTTAAACCTCACTTGGATTGTAATTTTTCATGCTATATCTTATTATTCTAAAGAGCAAAATTTCCATGCTTCTAAAAGCAGAACTAATGGTACGGTACTTTAATGATACCAATCAAGATGGTATTTTTTAATAAAGCCAATAATTATGTAACATCTAATTGCATGCCTAGTAATATTGATAATAATTAAATCACTTTCAGCTCATTACTCTGATGGACAACCAGTCAGCAAAACACTGAAAAATACGGCAGAAGTGGTGTCATTCTTCGACGACCTGTTTGATAGCGTCAATGGAAGTGCTATTTATAATTTGAAAAAAAAAGGAAAACAGCTTCGTTCTGCTGTTACAGCTACCAGCAAACATCATGATTTTTGGCAGGAGGCTATTTTAAAATTACGACAGCTAAAATTTGTAGACCAAAATGGTCGAGAATCAACCGTGCCCAGTTTGAAAAACTGGATAAGTACCCTTCAGAGCATGCAAAGGTTGTGGCAGATCTTGAAAAACAAAAACATTAAAATAATGAAACCAAGAAATTTAAATTCTGATGCAATTGAAAACTTCTTTGGTCAGATGCGATCATACAACTTTAGGGATAATAATCCAAGCTGCCACAACTTCACATCAACATTCAAGTCCTTATTGATCACAGGATTTATCAAATTTCACCACACATCTTTCAATTGTGAAAGTGACAACAGCAATCAATTGTTGAAAATAAAATCATTATTTGATATTCCAAAAGAAAGTCAAATCAACATGGGTGACGACTTTTCTGGTTCGAAACTTGATGAATCCTGTGTGCATATGTATCCAGTTTCACATGATGCAAGACGTGAACGCTTGACAATTCAATCTCGTGCTTACACTGCTGGTTGGGTCGTTAGAAAAATACTTCAGAAAGTCAATTGTAAAGTATGCAAAAAAGACCTTACTGTAGAAAAAAACAGTGAGGTCCACAAATGGATCAATTATAGAGAATATAAAAGATTGACCCAGCAAAAATTGACCTACCCTGCAGAACACATTGTGAGGTACTTTGGCAAGATATTTGATTTATCAAATCAATATCTTGAAAAAAATCCACACCATAAAAATATTTCCAAATGTATCATAAAAGAAGTCCAAAACAAAATAGATTTTAGCCAAATATCATGTCAAAGCCATAAGGACCAAGTGGTTCACGGATTGCTTGATAGTATAATTAAATTGTGCATACATAACTGGTGTGCAGTCATAAACAAAATATTAAAGGGCACGGATATTATAAGATTAGAAACAAGATGTAATCTGCCAGGAATGCAAATGAAAGCTCTCTGTAAATACAAGAAAAAATTGAAAAGGAAAAATAAATAATATAAAGCGTAATTTTGTTCATTTTATTTAGTGGGTATGAAAATTTGAATTGTAATATGTAAGGAAGGGCCTAGTGCGTGTATCAAAAAATATGGCATTACCTAAGTTGCCTAAGCTTGCAAATTTTATAATTAAAAAAAAAAAGAAATGTCATACATCATTTTGCTCTAACCAATCAGAAGCAACAGCTTGTGTCTAGCGACCTAGAGAGGCCAGTTGTCCGTCTGATACGTAGTATCCTAATAGTCTGTGCCACAGATTAACTCATATTACTTTTCTCTATGGATTAACTCACAGATTAGATACTAGTAGGATTAACTGATAGATCCACAGATCATAGATAAGAGTATATTACTTCCACAGACTAACTCATGACCAGTGTTGCCAACTCTCAAAAATTTATCCCCCTAAGCTCCAATCAAAAACCCCTAAAACCACTACAATTTCTAGAGATTCCCCCTAAAAGAAAAATATTGTTTATAACATAAATACTTAATTAAATATTTTAAAATAAATAATACATTAAAAATGATAAAATATTTAGTATATTCAATAAACGAACAACAAATTTTAAACAAGCAATAAATAATTTCATTCAGAAACCCCATTTTTCCAATTTCTTTATTTATAAATAATCGAAAACTTCAAGTAGAGACATTTGCCCACTGTTTATTACTTAGTTAAATGAAGTTATAAAAATCCCTAAAAATACCCCTAAGAATTTAACACCCCTAAAAAATCCCATCCGACATTTTTTCCCCCTAAATTTGGGGGGAAAACCCCTAAGTTGGCAACCCTGCTCATGACTAACTGATGATGTTGCAGTGTTGCCAACTCTCAAAAATTTATCCCCCTAAGCTCCAATCAAAAACCCCTAAAACCACCACAATTTCTAGAGATTCCCCCTAAAAAAATATTGTTTATAAAATAAATAATTAAATATTTTTAAATATATAATACATTAAAAATGATAAAATATTTATTATATTCAATAAACGAACAATAAATTTTAAACAATCAATAAATCATTTCATTCAGAAACCCCATTTTTCCAATTTCTCTATTTATAAATAATCGAAAACTTCAACTAGAGACATTTGCCCACTGTTTATTACTTAGTTAATTGAAGTTATAAAAATCCCTAAAAATACCCCTAAGAATTTAACACCCCTAAAAAAATCCATCCCGCATTTTTTCCCCCTAAATTTGGGGGGAAAACCCCTAAGTTGGCAACCCTGTGATGTTGCCGTGTAAAAGTGTTGCCAGGAGTAATCATAGATAAGAATAGTAGGAGTAATATCAACATTTTAGGAGAATTGAAATCAAAAAATCAGATCAAATAAAAAATCAGTAGATTTTGATTAATTTTAAGTTTGAATCTTCTTTCTTGAACCATCTTTTTAGCATCAGGCTTATAGGATCGACGACGATACTTGATCAATCGACAAAGAAATTGTAGATTCCCAAAAATGACGAAAAACAGAAAAATTTAAAAACCAGACATTTCATTTCATAACAGTAGCCTGATTCTCGTAATCAAAACAATAACGTTAACGTAGCGACTCAGTCGTTGAAACACTTTTCGTATTCACGTCCGTCGATTTTACTTCAACGGCAACGATTTAAAAGTCATTCGATTAAACTATCGTTGGAGCGTATTCTGGTATAATAATCGTCGTTCAATCGTTTTATAACGTTGACTAAATGGTATTCTCGTATGAAAATGACGTCACTACCGATCGGATGCCAACGAGTAAGCGTCAAATTCCGCGATTCATGAGTCGTTGAACAAACGTTGGTTAATTGAGACGATTTTTGCTTTTCTTATTCTTGTGGTGCGAGTCAAAGTAATAAAATAACTTTTAAATGAGCCACGGACTTACGTATTTACTATCAAATTCGTCTGCACAGCAAGAAATACAAAAAGAAAGCTGATAAGGCGTAATATGTAAAATATAAATAAATATGTACGTAAAATTTGGGATACGGAACGCGACTAGGCATGATAGAGCTCATGTTAGAGATATATTGATTGTAGCACTAAGCTGGAACATGAGAGCTAGGAGCGAGTGAGTGAGACGAAAATAGGATCGTACGCTGTGAGTGAAGAGAGTAATTAGAAGATAGTGTGAGCGAGATGGTTTTAAGATAAATATAGTTAGAGTAAGAGAGATAGAATAAACTAATAAATATAGAAAAACACGTATTTTAATTAATAAACAATTAGTATGTTTGTGGAGGGAACGGAAACGAATTAATCTCGAGTTTCCCAAAGCCTAAGCTCTTAGCTTATTTCATAAAACTCCTACCAAGACCAAAAATTGATTAGAACGACATCTATCAGGGATAGCAAAACGTACAGAACAATGACTCGTTGACTAATCGTTTAGTTTCGATCCAATTGAGTTGCAGTCCTATCGAACTACGTATATGGCGTAGACAGAATATAACATTGTTTTATTGTTTTCTTTCTCTAAGGTATATGGTGTACGAGAATAGGTACCTATTTTGGATAGGACTTCAATCTAACGACAACAAAACGTCAACGTTATTTGGACTGTTTGTTATTACGAGAATCGGGCTACAGGTCCGACTACTCTTCGTTTTGTTTTAAATTTGAAAAAAAAAAGGAATTTTTTTACATGCTTGAAGATAGACAAATTCTAAAAATGAGGAGATTCAACCCTTATATCAGTAGATACACCTCGAAATCAGGAGATCTCAGGAGACCTGGCAACGCTATCCAAAAGTATTGGGATTATAGTTATAGTTTATCGATGGGGATTGGGGACGGAGATCATTAAAATAGGATCGGCTTTAACCCCAAAGTTTAGGGATCAAATTGCGGTTACACCCTTTTACACCGTCCTAAATGCGTTTCTAATTAGGATTCTAAACGATTTAGTCAGTTATCCTTGCCTCTGAATTTAGAATCCTAACTTGCTAAATGCGATTACACTTCACTGAATTCAGTGACTAACTCATTAGCTTCTTAAATTTAGTATGGTGCTTCTTAAATATATATAGACTCGAAAAAAAACCGGTAGCTACTAATTTATTCAATGTTTTAATGTACTCGACAAAACTGTATACTTGAAACTATCAAATAATTTTTTTTTTTTTTTAAATCCTATGAAAGGGAACCTTGTTTTCCCGTCCATAGTGCGCCGTCCTCCTTGGAGTCACCGCCGCACTTAATGGATGTCAAAGGCCCACGCCCCGAACGTCCAGCGACTCCGAAGGTAACGACTACTGTCTACAACAACCGAGACCGAAGCACAGGGAAGCTCAGTTCAAATGTTCAAGAAAATCCAGACGACGGCTATATATGTGTTGGCCTTACTTGACATTGATTAACCAACGCTAGCTTATGTCAAAAATACAACATATTTAGCAAAATGTTTTTCCCTTTTTAGCCGTTAAAATTTTATCATAGGAATGAGTAAAGATATTTATTTCTTTTTATTGCACAAAGTTGTATATAGGCAGACTTTTCATAATATAAGAGTAAGAATGCAGCTTAGGTATTTCTTGAAGTATCAGACTTAACCATACTGAATTATCCTAATTAATCGGATTTTGACGACAACCCAAGGATCTTTTCCTATGATCCTAAATTTAAAAATACCTTATACCTATTTAACTTTCACCAAAAATATTATCGGAACTCATCGACAATAAAATATCGATAGTGTCATGCACTATCCTCGTTTACTTAAAATTTACGTCATCTCGTGTACAGACAGTGTTGTCACTGTGTGTGAATTTACTTGTGTGCGTATAGATTATGTGTGTTTATAATATTGTCGTGTGCCTGCGTAGCGACGTGGCGAAGAATGCATTAGTAGTAGATAGTATTTGTGTGAGTTACCTCGTCCCCCGCGCAGAAAGTGACAGACTTTTTCTCATAGCGAATAGTGCGCGTGTCGTCTCCTTTTGGTTTAATACTCAAAGGCTGGAAAGTTGCTTACTTATGATAATGTAGTTTTGGACAGTGCCATCTTTTACCTTTTCACCTGCACTAAGCGTAATAGTTCGTCTGAGGTGGCGTCACTGGCGTCAGCGCAGCGTCAGTCAGCATAGAGAAAAGTAACACCTTGGAAATAGAGAACCATCTGACTCATTTTTTATGTCACCCGAATTTCAATATGAACCTGTGCCATCTATTAGACGTTCACCTCAAACTAAGTATTATCGTAGAGCGTGCTGCTATAGGTAGCTATACATATACCCATAATTCAGTAGGTATATATACATAACTACTACGAGCATTATATAGGTAAACTAAAACCACATAAACTTTTGAATTATAGTATTTTATTTTGTTTCAAACTTACTGATAACATAAATATGTAAAAACTTATCTAAACTTAACTAATATCGTCTGTGTCGCAAATTCACAAAAGGCCGGCTGGCGCGGTGCCGATCGTCAAGCGCGAAGTTAAACACAGCTCGACGAAAACACAGACCGAAATCGATTTGTATGAGAAGACGGAGAAGAAATTACTCGACTCAATGTACTTGCAACAGAACTATCGTGCGAAAACAGAAAGTAATCCGAAAAACACAAATGTCAGCCATTTACAATCAGACTCTGACTGACGCCAGTGACGCCACCTCAGACGAACTATTACGCTTAGTGCAGGTGAAAAGGTAAAAGATGGCACTGTCCAAAACTACATTATCGTAAGTAAGCAACTTTCCAGCCCCTGGTCAGTCAGAGTCTGATTGCAAATGTATAAGGCATCTTAATAAATCCTAAGTATAAGGCATCTTAATAAATATCTCTATGAATTTAAAAAAATATACATAAGTAAGTATTTATATTGAGTACTGTCTGAGCCAGGAGGCTCCTCTCCTCAGTTCAGATGTTTAGACTGAGGAGCCACTTTCACCCAACCATGAACTTAACTTTATTATAGGTATTTTACTTACTATAAATAATTAACAAAATGGGCTGCTTTTCTCCTACAGTGGATCCTCAATCCATTCGACCGTGAGACATGACTAAAAGAACTAGAAGGGAATCGCCACGCAACTTTTGCTTTATGAATTAGCCACCCGGCTAAGTAGTCAAATAAAAAACGTTGTTTAATTATTGGAAATCAATGTTTATTTATTAAAATCACTTGACAGTTGACATTATAGTAGGTATACCTACTTAGCAGCCGGCAACAGTATAATCTGTGATTTTTTTTCATGGGGGTAACAAATAGATCCCCGGGACTTGTGGGGGTCAATCCTTACTTAGGTACTAAATTACCCGCGGCTGTCGCATCGGCGGCACATGAAAGGTCCCCCGTTCCAGCAGAAACCCATAGTTGCTTAGAGTTAAGAGCCACACTTACAAACGACATTTACTTAATTTTAAATAAGACATTATTTTCGAGCTGATTATTTCGAATCTTGGAGCCGTTTATGCCTTGTTCGATTATTGAGTACCAAATAATCGATATCTAATCAAAGTACGTATTAATTGGTTTCAAGTGCCGAAATAAAACGAATTCAATAACTGTATCAAGGGTAATTAATACTAATGAATGATGAATGTTTGTGTGTGCGGCAGTAAATTAATAGGCCATAGAGTAACATTTTGAATTTTTCAAACAAAAAACTGTCGTCACATTTCATACTGCCACCTTTAGTAAATTCTTTAGTAATTAATAATACAAAATACACATGAAAATAAACTCGCACTAATTACATTTATCATTGTGAGATTTGCAATATCAACAGTGGCGTAGCTTGCCTTAGACGGCCCCTGTATAAAAAAATATTGGGGGCCCAAATGAAGGGTAAATGAGGTCTCTGTGTTACGGGGGCCCCGTTTGATACGAGGGGTAGCTACGCACCTGTTGCAACACGAAAGGCATATTACCTTCAAAAATTGACTTTCTACTGACGTATTACACATGTAACAAGTTTTTGATGATATATTTTTCTCATCAATAGGTTGCCTGGAAGAGATCACTACTAGTGATTGATAAGGCCGCCTATTGCTGTATGTATTACTGTATTTTTACTTATACTGTATTACTGTTATGTTTCTTGTTTTGTTATGTTTTATGTTGCTTGATCTATCTATCATGCTTAACCCAATTGAACTTGTAAACAGTCAAACATTCGTCTGCACATCAATATCTACATAACGCCTACATTGTCAACGTGGCGTTGCATTACATTATGATTTCTGATATTTACGCGAATATTACACATTGAAATCAAACTAATTTTACGGATTATATACCAGTATACATATTTTTGATTTTACTATCCCGACGTTTGGGACACTTTACGGCATTCATGGTCACGGTCGGACTGTGGTGATAGTTGTCCTTACGTCATAGTTGTCTCAGGGTACCCCTAGATCTTCTTATTATCAACGCAGAAAGAGCTGACAGTAGAATTTTGTGACCATGAATGCTGTAAAGAGTTCAAAACGTCGGGATAGTAAAATAAACAATACACAGCGACATAATCCGTAAAATTAGTTTCATTTCAAAAACCACATTTAACCACGTCAAATAAACCGAGGGCGAACAAAATTGTAATCGTTATCAAGTTTATTTGACTATTATAAACTTACTTATTAGTTAATAACAATATTATTAGTTAATAGTTATTAGACTAGGTTTTGACGTTCTACTAAGTACCTTATTTGTAAACGTATACTACATTAAATAAATTATAAATTACAGAGGAACACAGCATTTTTTTGATTTGTACCTATCCCAATGATATTTTACTAAAGATATGTCCCTACTAACGCACGATTAAAGTTGTGTCACTTGTAGTTAGCTATACCTAGCTATACATTTTCCTACCTATAGTCTGACAAGGACAGATGCATAACGAGAAAAGTAAGAGAATACGAGATGGCTATATTTTGTGCGTTCCGATGTCAGCGTTGGTTAAACGCTTGTCAGTGTCATCTTGTCAACTGACACATTCAATTTTACAATTATTTCTTACAAAAAATAAAATTGAAATACTTTACAAAATCAAATTATTTTTTCAAAGTTACATGTGCTATATTATCCCTGACTGTTTATTTACTTTTGGCTGGTAATTTGTGCACATATTAAATACGCAGGACGGCATTTTCAATTTATAATGATAGACGTCACGATGTCGCATTGACTACGCGGGACGGCGTGCGACTAACTGCTACAAAACCCAGTTGGGGGATACACGCTGAACGTCTGGCGCACAGATTAGATAGTTGTATATTTACAATTTATGGTCTGGCGAGCATTAGCGCTCGCCATATCTATTGTATATAATATCATTGACCTATCCAATAACTTTTAAAGTATAAAAAGCCCGTCTGTGAACAAACAAAATAGACTTAGGTATATTTTATTATACATAAATAATACATATACCACATGTATTTCAACCCTTCTCGTTATGACCTTTCATTTGATACCCATATTGATGTTATTGGAAGTAAAAACAATACAAAATAGCAACTGAAGCCCGCCATATTAACTTTTTGAAAAAATATACTTATAGCCTAGGACATTTCCAAAACTGAGACGAATCTAAAGACATATTATAAGTCAAAATCCATCAAGCCGTTTAGGTTGTACGCCGTGCCAAAGCAATAGACATATGTACATAGGTACTTACAACATACCTTCTAAAAACATAACCCTCCTTCTGGGGCAGTCGGGCAATAAGAAATGGGAACATTTTATACGAAAAATGTCATCACATTTTACAATTGCCATACAAGTGTGCATACGTACTTAATGTTTTTTTTAGTAGGTTTATACGAAATACATATAATAATAAACTCTAAACGTCTTATTACGAAACGCAGTTTAAAGATAAACCTAGGTTTCGAGTTTTAGACTCAGGTTTAAGGAACAATTTCCAGAACTTAAAACTTTGTTAGTCGTTATACTACTTTTCGTAATAAAACGGTAAGTCGCATCATAGTAACATAATGTGCTTGCGGTCGGTGGCCGCTACTTTTTTTAACGCGGGCTTGCAGTGAAATGAAGGGAGAGGGGTGGCTAGTCGCGCGAGTGGCTTGTGTCGGCGTTTAGTGGCCGAGCCGACCACTAGAGGCTAGCAGTGGCGATTTATGGCTTGTGGCGACCACCACCGCGTTTACAGTGTGCGGCGAGTCCATGCAAAATGTATAAAAACAACAGGATTTAGGTCGGTCGCTGCGTTTTGTGGTTGTGGCTGGTGGCCCCTGTGCGGCGACCCTAACTCACACGGGTTGTATATTGACAATATTATTGACCGTGTGTGGCTAGCCTATTATTCAAATTATGAACTCAAAACTAGTAGTACACCCGGCGACACCTCGACCGTTCAAATTTAAAATCAATAATAAACTAGATTGTCACCTGTCACTCGAGGCATTAGTTATTAGGTCTCTCGAGTCCGATAATTTCACCAGCTACAGTGCCCTTCCGGGCAAATAATATTGTCAATATTTTTTTGTATGGCTCTAGCCTCACACGCTCAACAACAGTCAAAAATAATATTTTTTGTATTTAAAAATACCGCAATACATTACACACACAATATTATTGACGATATGTACTTTATTGACATTACGAGTACTATCAGTGAGAGCGTGCGCGGTACCCTGGCACAGGCTAAACAATATTATTAAGAGTGTAATTTTTTCCAAAGGTTATAATATAGCCCCTTTGGAAAAATACCGCAATATAAACAATATTATTGAGCGTCGGGCTACCAATGAGTTAAATAATTTTCTAGTAGTATCTACAAGAAAAAAAATGAGTTCATTTTATTATACAACGAATTTAGGCTGATACATTACACCTTTGTTACCGGTTACCTGCCAAAGTCACTATGATCTAAACTCTAAAGCAAGCCATCGTTGCTACCTGTGGTAGTGGAATGCATTGAGAAACTTTAAACTTTTATATAATAACGTCTGGCGGCCAAGGGCTCTTGCTATATATACTGGGTGTCCCGGAAAGGGTATATCAGCCCAAAAGCTATGTATAGTATTGATAGTAAAGATACCGAAAAAAATGTCAGAAACGGCAAAAAAGGATTTTTGAATTACGGAAAAAAATTATATATATCGTCTTAAAACTGTTTCTAAGCAACTCTGTGTCATCATGTCTACTCCTAATGAGCCACTGTTTTTTTATTGATTGCGTACTTGCCTGCCTTGATTAATAAGAAATTCATCCATAATCGGTTAAATAACGAACAAAATATCGAGTTCACTCAATCAAGACTGTTGACTGTTTTCATAATTTCATTTTACGAATTGATTGCTAGTGGGTTACACATTGCGTCATGACCGGCTTGACAGTGACACCCCATTTCTGGGACACCCTGTATATTTAAAATATCGATTTTATTATTGCTTTTGTTACATCTCATGCCAAATGTGATGGTTTGTTTACGATCGTGTAGCCACGCAGTTAACAGACTTGGGATCCTGGACGGTGGTATCTTGCACAAGGGCCACTTAATAAAACCATAGCTAATATAATATTATCGAACACAAATCCTAATGTGACGTATTAAATTACTTTTAAGCCCAAACTGTTTATTACACCCATCGCATGTGAAACGTTTGTGGCCCTTGTGAATCACGTTGTGAATGTGTACACTACATCTATTCGAAAATTGTTTATTACACACTTTTCATGAAAAGATTTTATCACCAGTGTGCATCCGGTTGTGAACTTTTAGTTCAGATTTTAGGGGGAAACGTTCATTGCACACATTACACTTGAAAGGTGTGCCGCGAGTGTGAGTCAAGATGTGATATCGTAAATAAGGTTTTTGGGAAAACCGTTTATTGCATACATCACAAATGAAAGGTTTGTCATCAGTATGAATCCACTGATGCGAATTTAAAACAGATTTACGCGCAAACCGTTTATTACATACATTACAAATGAAAGGTTTATCGCCAGTATGAATCCGGATATGCGAATTTAAAGCTGATTTTTGGGAAAAGCTTTTATTGCATACATCACAAATGAAAGGTTTGTCATCAGTATGAATCCACTGATGCAAATTTAAAACAGATTTATCCGCAAACCGTTTATTGCATACATTACAAATGAAAGGTTTATCGCCAGTATGAATCCGGATATGAGATTTTAAAGTAGATTTTTGGGAAAAGCTTTTATTGCATTCATTACATATGAAAGGTTTGTCGCCAGTATGAATCCGCTGATGCGAATTTATACCAGATTTATGCGCAAACCGTTTATTGCATACATTACAAATGAAAGGTTTATCGTTGGTATGAATCCGGAGATGCGAATTTAAAGAAGATTTTTGCGAAAAGCTTTTATTGCATTCATTGCAAATGAAAGGTTTATCGCCAGTATGAATCCGATGGTGCCGATTAAAACTGGCCTTTTGGTTAAAACTTTTCTTACATACAGGACAAGTATAAGGTTTTTCACCAGTGTGAATCCGAATGTGACGTATAAAGTCATTTTTTGCAGAAAACAGTTTACCACAAATATTGCACATGAACCCGTAGTCGCCAGTGTGTAAGCGGTTGTGCACTAAAAAAGCGCTTTTATGTGTAAAACGTTTATTACACACATCGCAACTGAAGGGTTTTTCGCCAGAATGTGCTTGAATGTGAAGTCTCAAATTACTTTTCTTGGTGTAACGTTTATTACACATTTCACAATGGAAAAACTTGTTGCGATTATGATGAATCCAGATGTGTTTTTCTAAATGAGCTTTGTCGTAAAAATGGTGATTACACACATTGCAAATGAACGATTCCTCGTCATGATGTATTTGAATGTGCTGCCTCAAACTTTTTTTATGGTAAAAACGTTTATTACATACATGACAGTTAACAGAGCTTTGATGAGTATGAATCAGGCTGTGACTTTCTAAAATAAGTTTGCAGGAAAACGATTTTCTACACACATTACATTTAAAAGGTTTATCACTAGAATGAATCTTGATATGACGTCCTAAACTAGCTTTCTGAGTGTATTCTTTATGACACAATGAACACTTAAATGGTTTTTCACCAGTGTGGACCGTCGCGTGGTTTTTTAAATCAAATTTATTGTGAAAACACCTACCGCACACGTCACAGGTGTGCTTATTATCAGATATTTTTTTAGAACTTTTATTCGAAACGCTTCTTTGAGGTTTACTGCGTTTATACACAAAATGGTTTTTCGATAACTGATTGGAAACAATTGTACTATTTTTTGATGTAATTGAATTGCTATCCTGCAAACTGCTATCCGGTTTATCCAGCTCAATACTATTATTTATGACAAAAGTAATTTTTTTTTTGTTAAATAACTCAGATACGCTTGCCTCTACCATCTCGTCATCAAACAATTTTGTATCTTTCACACAATCTGCCACTTCGCTTGTTTTAACTTGTGAAACTAACTTGGGCTCAATCGCAACGATCGCTTCTGAAAAGAAGAAACACATAAGTTGCTAGCCCATTGGTGGAGCAATGGAGAGGTGGTAAACAAGGTTAGAGTCGTACATTGGACCCTTAACGTCCATTGAGTACGGCAGCGACTCCATGGAGGATGGCGAAGGGGTGGCGGCCTAGTCCGTGTGAGCACCGTGAGTGACGGTACCCGGGGTGCTATGATACGCCCTCCAGCAGCCGGCTAAAAGGCAAGGCACTGAGGAGTTCCCGGTGCAGATCCCACCGGAGAGTACAGGTCCTCCCCTCTCATATTCCGATGCGACAGCGTCGGGGTCTTGGTGGTTAAGAGTCTCACATAACACGAATGATACCGACAGGTCTCGGGGAGTCGGTCTCACCTATTGAAGAATTTCCCAAGCGTAAACAAAAAAACCTGTCATGAAAACCGTGCAACGTATTTTGCAGTTGCCTGAATATTAAATATTAGATTATTTATATATATATTAAATAGAATATTAAATTTCATACATCTCTACAGCGGGCCTAAAAAGGCCGCCGTAAGCCTTTCCTCTAAAAGGAATTATGCTAAATGTGGATTTACCCGAGCGTCGTCGTGGGGAACTAATACACTTGAGAGCAATAAAATCGCACACCTTGACATTTTTATGTCAAGGCAGTTTTTTTCATGAATCTGAATAAATATTTAAAAAAACACACACACTAATTGAAAGTCTACCTCATTACCTTTCTAATGATATCAAATACATTGTAAAAACATACCCATAAGAGGTTTTACGGCACAAAACCCAACAAACGGGTAAAATTACCCAATTTCGCTTAAGAAATAATGAAATTCAAACTCAAAATTCTTGAACAAATTGTTTATTAATAAGGTGTATCCCTCCCCTAGCCTTAATTACAGCTCTTAATCAGTTTTTCATGGATCTTGTGGTATAGCGTTTCACTCCTCTTCAATGGCAAGTTGAAGCTCTCGGAGGCACGTAGGAGCAGGGCTTCTTGCTCGAACTCTTCTTTTCAGCTCATCCCAGACATGCTCAATCGGATTGAGATCAGGACTACGAGCTGGCCACTCCATCGCGGTGATTCCAACGTCTTCCATGTAGTCGCAAACTGTTCTGGCGACATGCGGTCTGGCGTTGTCGTGCATTAGGATAAAATCTTCTCCCATAAGCCACGCAAGCGGCCTCACATGTCCTTCGAGCACTTCTTCGACGTATCGTGCAGCCGTCAAACCTCTCGATCTCGGGCCGTTATTCGCCCCAGTGATGAATACAATGTCAGTTTTAGTGTCCAACATTATACCACCCCAAAACATACACGATCCACCGCCAAAAGCCACACGTTCGCTTATGCAGCATTGTGAAAATCGCTCTGATGACCTTCTGTAGACCCTAGAGCGTCCATCGTGACCATGTAATGTCATTCTGCACTCATCAGAGAACATAACAGACCGCCATTGTTCATACGTCCAATTTAAATGTTCCCTGGCAAATTGTAGTCGGGCTTGTCGGTGAGCTGTGGTCAATTTGTTTTCAATCATTTTTAAATGATTTGTACTCTATATTTTTAGATTTAAGAAAAAAATCAGTAATAAACCAAATTACAAGGGGTGTGCGATTTTATTGCTCTCAAGTGTAGATTTTGTAGATTAGTTGATAAGAAGAGTAAAATTTTATGTAATGTTTCCTTTTCAGTGGCGGGGAAAGCTACGACAGGTTTTAAAAAAATGTAAAAAAAGCAATCATTACATGGACATACTCTACCAGGCATCGTTTTTTTTTGTTACAACTTTGCAACCCTCCCATTTCCCTTACGTCACGCTCAAATCGTCAGATTTTCTGAATGTATACCTTTTAGCTTGTAATTTACCCACCTTATCTTAATCCGACGCGCTTGAGTATTTCTTACCAACTATTTTTTGTTTCTTGCTAATCTGACGGGCTACCCCACACGCGCGGTCCTATTTAGAGTGCTTATATTTGGTGGAGGTACTTAGCAAGATGCTCGGTATCCACCTTATGTTAATCTGCCGCGCTCGAGTAAATCTCGAAATCCCTTCTACGCCTCCTGTACTTACTATAAAGTTTAATTGTGCAAAAAAGGATTTCTTTTGACTGACAAGATGATATTAACTATGCTTCGAAGATTGATTTTATGTACGAATACGTGCGTAACAAAAATACTCATCATGATGATTTATTTAACTTGTAAATAAAAAGATGGGATCTTTGTACTATCTTCAACATATTTTGCACATTCGAAAGTTGTACCTACCACATATGACAATTTTTTTTATTTACCTCCGCGTTATTAAGTACTTTGCTGCGTACCATAACAGTTGCTACCCTTTTTCTTAAAAAATATGGTAAAATATGGAAAATAAAAATTGAATTTACACGTTCCAAATGTCATGATTCGTATAGAAAACAACATACTGAACAAAATCTAAACTCAAACCTTTATTTGCGAATGATAGATAATAGATATAACAGAGTGCAGTATATAAGTAGAGCCAATTTCATTCCACCAGTAAGATGATGCTGGTACGCAAAATTTACAATCATTAGTCATTTATAATAAGTCATTATGAAATTATATAATTAATAAAATTAAATAAATTAGAACGCAAACATGTCAGCATGGGAGCAAATACATAAAATAATAATCATTTCATTTAAAATGTCATTTGAGTTTAGGAATTCCTTAATGCTGTAAAAACATTTCTTTAAAAGCCAGTCATGTAATTAGTTCTTAAACATAGTCATTGGTATTTTTTTATATCCCTTGGAAGCTTAATACTTTGATATCCATTACAAAAAAAAAAAAAAAAAAAAAAAAAAAAAAAAAAAAAAAAAAAAAAAAAAAAAAAAAAAAAAAAAAAAAAAAAAAAAAAAAAAAAAAAAAAACATACTGTCGCCTAATATTTTACTTTTGTTTTTCGGTATGTGTAGTGTTTTCCCATGCCTTGTTACTCTGGTAAGGACATCTTTATGTTTATTACAATATATAAATATGTATTACATATAAATCCAGTACCTAATCATTTCACACGTTACAGATAAAAGGTACGTCGCGAGTGTGTCAACGTATTGTGATAGTTTAAAAGATATTTTTTGCTACTACTTATTACACATTGCAAGTGAAAGTTTTGTTATCAATATGAGCCAAAACGTGATCATTCAGATCAGATTTTAAGAATTGTTTATTGTAATTATTTTGTGTAAGTGTGTGCTTTGTCGCGACTCACGAGTATGAATCCGGCTGTGCCTTTATAAAATAACTTTACTAGAAAATCGTCTATTACACACATCGCAACTGATAACTTTGTCGCCAGTATGATAGATAGATAGATTTTATTTATTTTTCTCATCACAATGTACTACTTACACTAACTATATGTTAAAATTACAGAGTATGTGAGAGACTGGTGCCTTATATAGGTATATTAATACCTGTATTACAGGTCACCAGGGCCCCACTCATTTATTGGACTGAGTATGAGCCCGAGTGACGTGTTTTTTAAATTAATTTTACTTGTAAAACTTTTATTACACACATCGCAAGAAGAAGATTCCACGCCAAAATATGCCCGGATGTGATTTCTTAAGTAGCATTTAGTGATAAAACTTTTATTACAGACATTGCAAATGATAGGTTTCTTGCGACCGTGTTTTCCAGCATGAAACGGTGACTTTGTAAACTATCTTTGGAGGTAAAACTTTTATTATAAATATTGCAAACAAAAGGTTTTTCCCCAGTATGGATCCGGATATGACGATCTAAACTACTTTTTTGGATAAAACTTTTCTTACATACAGTGCAAGTGAAAGGTTTATCGCCGGTATGAATCCGATGGTGCCGTTTAAAACTGGTCTCTTGGTTAACTTGGTTACTTTTATCACATACAGGGCAGGTATAAGGTTATTCGCCAGTGTGAATCCAAATGTGACGTATAAATTCAAGTTTTCTGGAAAACAGTTTACCACACACACGATAGATTGACCGGTGTGAATCTGCCTGTGACATAAAAAATATATTTTATTTGAATAACGTTCATTACACATATCGCATTTGAAAAGTTTTACGGCAGTATGTGCCCGGATGTGATATTTCAGGTAACTTTTACTGGTAAATCGTTTATTACAGACATCGCAACTGAAGAGATTTTCGCCAGAATGTGTCAGGATGTGATGTCTCAAATTACTTTTCTTGGTGTAACGTTTATTACACATTTCACAATGGAAAAACTTGTTGCGATTATGATGAATCCAGATGTGATTTTCTAAACGAACTTTGTCGTAAATATGTTTATTACACACATTGCAAGGGAATGATTCCTCATCATGACGAATCCTCAACCTTTTTTATGGTAAAAACGCTTATTACATACGTGACAGTTAACAGAGCTTTGATGAGTATCAATCAGGTTGTGACTATTTAAAATAAGTTTGCAGGAAAACGATTTTCTACACACATTACAATTGAAAGGTTTATCACTAGAATGAATCTTGATATGGCGTCCTAAACTAACTTTCTGAGTGTATTCTTTATGACACAATGAACACTTAAATGGTTTTTCACCAGTGTGCACAGTGGTTTTTCACATCAAATTTACTATGAAAAACCTACCGCACACGTCACAGGTGTGCTTTTTATCAGATATTTTTTCAGAACTTTTTTTCAAAACGCTTCTTTGAGCTCTATATCTATACTTGTATCGAAAAATAAATATACGTGGATATTTTTTCAACACGCCTACCCTTCACACCGGGACACTGCAATGAGCAGCATATTATACTTAGCAGCAGCAAACTTTTTTTTTCAGTAACCACCTTTTATAGTTCTACCTGGAAAGCTTTCAATAGTACCCCGGGGTATACTGGAGAATAACTACTTGCCTAAAGAAGCAGGTATCACTCGGTGCCTTGCCTTTGAGCCCTCCGCTGGACACCTATCTCGGTGCTCCCCGGGACCCACCGCCGTATTCCATGGGTGCCTAGTCTAGGGCCCACACCCCAGCAGAAAATAATCAGAGTACAAAAGGCAAGCTCATATGTATGTACCTCACTTTTCATACCTACGCTCGGCGGTCGCGCTAGGGTTCTTAACTCTTATGCGAAAAAACTATCGTGGTAGTGGCACTCGTGTCTAGTTGTTTGATTGATTTTTGAGAATAAATCAGGGAGAACGGGAAAAAAGCATTAATAAAATAATTCAATCTTCTTCTCTCGTTGGGTGTCGTAAGAGGCGACTAAGCTAGAATGGGAAGACGGGCAGCAGAGTCTTTCTTTCGGATTTATCTTCCACCTATACTGCGATCCTCGAGCCGCCTGCCAAGCGTGGGGATTATGGCCACCCCTCCCTTCTGAGGGGGAGTCATATGTTCAGCAGTGGACGTCTTTTGGCTGCTAATGATCATGATTGCACAAGAAACATCACAACATTTGGAGTGGATGGCACTCGCTCTCTCACTCAAAGACAAAGTCAAAATATCTTTATTATGTATAGGCACTTACACAAAAATCATTTTTACAAACTACCACCGGATCGTAACGCGGCCGCTACTGAGATAAGATCCGGCAAGAAACTCAGCGGGCTTGTCTTTTTTTGTAATTTTTTTTTTAAAACAGTTTAACGAATTATACATAAGTCAGCCTTAAACTTCTAAGCTTGCATGAGTTGAGCAGTTCAAGCCCACGCAGCTTTATCCTCCAGATAATCCGAGATTTTATAATAAGCCTTTTTTGACAATCGGCTTTTTATTAAAGGTTTAAATTTCTTTATTGGAAGATCTCGGATATCCTGTGGCAGTTTGTTATAAAAGCGTATACTTTGGCCCATAAACGATTTGCCTGTTCTGTGGAGACGTGTGGCATGTACAACAAGATCGTGTTTGTTCCGGGTATTAATATTATGTGTATCCACTATACTTTTTAAACTTCACTTTCACTGTTCCCAAACATACCGAGATTCCGTGTCTGTGAGAGATGTCTATGTGTGCATTACTCGAGCGCGCTTTGTATGTAGCTCGCCTTCGGTACTCTGATTATTTTGTGCCCAATACGTCATCGATATAATATATAAACTAGATAAACATTCACTAACAAAATGAAGCGAAATTATCTGGTG
Source organism: Furcula furcula (assembly GCA_911728495.1). NCBI lineage: Eukaryota > Metazoa > Arthropoda > Insecta > Lepidoptera > Notodontidae > Furcula > Furcula furcula. Next base: position 55,830,864 of record OU452242.1, read on the forward strand.
GCGGAAACGTGAACTAACGGTTACACTGCTATCGGCAAAAACAATTTTGTCAGCCTGAGGCTTGAAAACACACAAGGGCGCTATTTCTGTGGGACCGTAACACCTAATCTAGTTTAAATATTATATCGATATTGATGCCAGACATCCTGCGATTTCAAAGGAAACTTCCTCCTACAAAAAAAAAATACAAAAATGACTTACCCTCAGCGTGATCGTCCAAATAGTCTTCGTGGTCGTTCTCATCATCGTCATCGTCATGTATATCATGTGTCTCCTCACTCTTGCAGCTGTCAGCTGGCGACTGCTCCTGCTCATCCGGTGTTCCCTCCAATGCAATTGGGTCTTCTCCGATGGTGATGTCGGGAGACTCTGTAACCGGTGTGTGAGTGAGACGGGATATCGATGTTGAGACGAAAGAGCGCGAGAGAGAAGGAGACGCGCGATTTCCTTTGGACGACATCCATTGAGTACGGCGGCGACTCCGAGGAGGACAGCGGTGGGGTTGCGTCCCCCGTCCCCTTGACCACCGTGACAGGTTCCCGGGAGGCTACAATGCGCGCCCCAACGGCGGGCTCAAAGGCAAGACACTGTGGGGTTCCTATTGCAGATCCCACCAGAGAGCCCTCATGTGCCGATGCGACAGCTTCGGGAGTTTTAGTGGGTAAAAATCCCACATACCACAGTTAGGCCTCACAGTTCCCCGGGACGTGTTAAAGTTTAAAGTTACAAAAAGTTACAAGTGATTTGAATAAAGAGATAAATATTCACTAATAAAATGACATCTAAAATGTAGTCGCGGACTTATCAGTGCTGGTTGGTGGCGGAAACGAGAACTAACGGTATTACTATGATAATGACGTGTAGTTTGACAGTTTCACATAGACAGTAGCGACACTCCTATCGGCAAAATTAATATTGTACGCCTGTGACTTGAAAAGAAATGGCGACACAAGGCCGCTATATCTTTGTGCCACTTTTCAGACCGTAACACCTAATCTAGTTTAAATATTATATTTATTGATGTGGATCACCCCCTTCCCTTCAATATGGTTGAGAGTCATCTCGTGCGCGGATGCTGCTTGGGGGGGACTGGTCCGACTGCTATCCCTTTAGTATTTTAGTATTTTTTTATCCAATATAAGCCAGTTCTTGACCACAGTCCCACCTGATGGAAAGCGGTGACGCAGTCGAGGATGGTAAAGCACACTAGCTTATTAATAGCCTATTCACTCTATTCTTGAAGACATCTATATTATAATCGGGCGGGAAAACCGACGCAGGCAAACTATTCCAGTCCTTATTAAACCACAGTACCGTTATTCGAAGCTTATAATGAGAGCGGCACTTCCGGTTTCCCGTCATCTATGTTCCTATTGGTCTACTTCACTGTGATTTGATCGGACGTGACGTCATATTGCCAGGCGGGTGGGGGGAGCTGTTGTAAAACACGCTCGCTCCATTCGTGTTCATTGGCGTCTTGTTTCCCGTCACGGACACCCGTCCGAGGCTATAATATACAACTGTTTGTGGAATTTAAATCAAATTCTAAATGTTTGGTATTTAAATTAATCATGCATTTCTGAACGCTCTCTTGTGACGTAAATGACGTATTTCCAAATCAACCAATCCCGTTCTTCCTTGAGTAGCCTATATCCGCTTAGTTACCGTTTAACCACGAGACCTACAGCACACCGCCGCCGTCGAGAGTGCTTCTGTTGCCTATAACTGTGAAGTTTTGTGAACTTTTGTGTCGACACGTTGTGCCTGGTACCAGCAAATCATCAGGTGAGTGGTGCTAGCTGAATCCTGCCTTTTTCCAATGACTTTTACCTGCGTATTACAGCGTCGAGTAGCGTTCAATACCTACTAATTAATACACCTCATACAGTCCACAATTAAAAAATATTAAAACCGCAATTTCATGGCTTCTAGCCATATTTTAAACCCGCCACCTTTTTTTGGTCCATCTCACCGGATTTGATACCTTTTTTGGTCCCATCCAATGGTTTCATTATTCGATTATCTAATCGCTATAATTATCTATCTGTCTGTGAAATAACAATTAAAAGCCTATTTAATTATAAATTATTCCCGCCCGCTTTGATAATATACATAAGTCATAAGTATATTCAATCGCTTCTAGATTTCTGCAATCTAATTCGCAGGCATTTATTTGTGTTGAAGGACAGTGCTTATAGATTGATAATCGTAATTACGTACTTAAAATTATTTTCTTTACAATCATACGCTGTATGCAGGTAGTATTCTGTGCCCCGCTTGGCTCGCGTCGCAGCTAATACGTGCCACCTACCTACTTAACGCGCTCATTTCACTTCACAATACGCTAAGTTATTAAAATATTAATAATATTATATTTTACGCTCGCTAATTATTTAATTAGTTATAGGCTATTAAAGCTAATTAAATAATTTCATAGGTGCATATCTCGGTAGTTAGGGTAACTCATTCGCTTAGTTGTACTTAATCGTTTATAAATACTTAGGTACCGCTTTAATTTAATAGCAATTGGTTTTTAAGCTATTAAAACCAACAAACGCATACTTTATTTATTATCGCCTGCTTTTATTAAATTAATCCGCTGAATAATGAGTAAATCTAGGGGTGAAGAACGGTCGCCATGCCGGGAGGACCCAAAGGTTGTCATTCTTCGAGCAAAACGAGAAGCAATGTTCTCGCGTTTGCAAAAAATTTACGAATTGTCGCGATCGGCTATCGCTGATGAACAACAGCGTGATACATTCTTGTTAAACGCTAGTAATGTAGATACGTTACGTACTGATTTCGAAAAGGTTGTTGATGATTATAATAATGTCTACTTACAAGCCAACCCCACCAGTTCCGTTGATTATCAAACCTGGATCGCATTTGAAGAGTTATACTGTCATATAAAGGGGGTTCTTTCTAAGTTACAGAAAGACTCTAATATTCCGATAAAGACTGAATCCAAGTCTTCTTCTTACCATAATAAGTTGCCGCCTATTGAATTACAATCGTTTGATGGCGATATTCGTCATTGGCCTATGTTTCATCAACAATTTAAAAGTATTATTCATGATAATCCGAATTTAACGGATACTGAACGCGTATATTATTTAGTTGGTAAACTTACTGATAAAGCCAAAGCAATTTGCGCTGGGCTGTCCGCTACGCCAGAAAACTATCCCATAATTTGGAATAATCTTATACAAAAATATAACGATACTCGTTCACTCGCTGTCTCTTATTTTAATCATATGTTAAGATTTAAACCGCTTACTTCTAGCTCCGCCGCAAATCTAGAATCATTTATTAATAATTTTGATTCCTCAATTAAAGCGCTAAAACAGTTAAAATTAAATGACTTAACAGACTTTATGTGCATGCAATTAGCATTGCAGAGATTAGATGCAGATACTGTTAAAGCCTTTGAATTGTCGCAACGTCAAACAGATATACCTACATATCAGAGTCTTATCAGTTTCGTCCAAGAGCAAAGTAAGATACTTAATAATATACAAAAACAATTTGAACCTACCGCAAACAAACTTTCTAATAATAATAAAAAACATAATATACCTAGACCTAACAGTGGTCCTACTAGAACTTTTATTAATACTGACAACAATCAACCGTGCGTTATGTGTCAAGATAAGACACACACACACTTGTTTAATTGTCCGCGCTTTTCTAAATTAACGCCTAAGGAAAGGTATAACTACATAAACAAAATGGTTTTTGTACGAATTGTTTAAGTAATAAACATAAGTCCAGTTTTTGTAATTCGCAACGTACATGTTTACATTGCAATCAACGCCACCATTCCTTATTACATTTTACAATTAAATATGAAGCGCAAGCGCTAAAGCAGTGGCTACACGGTTATAAACCACAGGCACTAACTTGATAAAGTGGCTATGATTCCAGGAAAAATATCGATATGTCGATATTTTATGTTTAGTAGTCTTGTGTACTACAAGAACGGTGAACGGTTAGGAACCGTTGCGCAATGCTCACCGAATAGATTCGGTAATCTTAATCGTACATCGGACACTTGCTGTTTTAGTTCAGCTTGAACGATGAACAAGCAACCGTACGAAGTACTACGTACGAAAGAGTCCGGTCCTCATCTTGCGGATGTTGTGTGTTGCCAGGGCCAAAGTTCGGTGGGGGTGGTAGCGGGGCATCTGCCGTAGATTCTTAGCACCCCCTACTGGACCGTTACCCCACCTGCTACCAAGACGAGGAATAGAGGAGCCGCCGGGGACTAGGGGCCATTTGCAAGTCGTGTCTGTCATTGTGTGTTTAGGGGGGATTTGCCATTATCCCCACGCTTGGCAGGCGTCTTGGGGATCGCAGTATATATGAAGAAATGAATCTCAAACAAAAGACGCTGCTGCCCGTCTTCTTGATTTCCCTTAGTCGCCTCTTACGATACACCCAACGGAAAGAGGTGGGGGATGCAATTCTAACGGGTATTTTATACTACATATACAAAATTCCTGTGACCAGTAACCCCCCCCCCCCCGCCCCCAAACCATGTGATGATAATGATGATCGTTGTGTGATGATGATCTTCATCACCAAGATATGAACGAAGTTGATGATGTGTGATAATGATTTATCTTTTAATGTGTACTTATGTATACATGAAAAATACACGATATATTTATTTCAATTTGTAAATAAAATTCGTTTATTAATCGGTTGGTAAAAGTAAACAAGAAGACTAAGCTAGTGTAGAGGTTGAAAAAACGACGGATGCATCGTCAACGATTGACAATGACGTCCACAGCTAAAAACATTCTGTTTACGATATAAACTAGTCGAAAATTTTCTGTTTTTTTTTTAATTTTTTTTTTCGGGGCTTTTACTCTGGTGGAGTACACCAGCCCCATTTAGACTGTTTTATAAAACAGTTTATCGTGGACGATATACGGTCTTGTTTTGTCGAATGAAAATGCGTCGACGATAGACTTGTGTAGTACATGAGAGAACTATTCCTTTTCATTTTTAGTACAACACTCTTTTAGTACTTCGTCTTTCAGTATGTATTCGACTATTCGTAGTATCTAGCTCTGTAATAACTGGTCAGCTATTCCTATTCGTTTTTAGTACATCATTCATTTGGATTCATTTAGTACTTCGTCTTCCGCTCGAGATTTATTCGTAGTCTCTGGTTCTGCACGAACTGGTCCGATCAGTTACTCGTTGACACACTCAGATCGGGACTGAATGAGCGGGAATGATATGTACTAAAAGTACTAAAATAATAAATTATTACATTTAAAATATTATACTAGTACGTAGCGCTCCGTTCAATATCCGAGCAAAAACAAGCCTAGAAGATATGCATACCTATATGAATGTTAAAGAACATGAGGATTAGGTTATTATTGAATATTAATTATGTAACGTTTGTGATTTTAATAGTTTTTGAAATATTATTGTTGTATGACGCAGTATGTAAACAAATAAAGCTAACAAAAAAAAACAAGATAATTAAATGGCTGAAATGCGTGGGGTGGTGGCGTCTTCAATTCGAACAATGATGATGATATAGATGATGATGGTGATGATTATGATGATAGTTGTGTGATGAACGTGATGAAAATGTTGAATGGTGATGAAGATATGAATGGTGATGATGGTGTGAAAGATGTGAATGATGATGAATGGTGATTATGTGTTATAATGGTGATGAGGATGTGAATGATGATGATGATGATGAATAGTGAAAATGTGTGATGATGGTGATAAACATATGAATAGTGTTGATGATGATGAATGGCGATGATGATGTTTGATGATGATGATGAACGGTGATGAATATGTGAATGGTGATGTAGATGTGAATGATGATGATGATGATGTGTGATAATGCTGATGAAGATGTGAAAAATGATGATTATGATGAATGGTGATGATGGTGTGCAGAAGTACACATGAAAAATTACACGAAAATATACTGATTACAATTTGTAATTAAAGTCATTGATCTATCGATTGGTAAACGTAAACGAGAAGCCTACACTAGTTTCGTCGTTGACCAAACGACAACGACAACGATAGACAACGACGTCGACGATCAACGTCTACAGCTAAAAACATTCTGCTTACGATATAAACTGCTCGAAACTTTAGACTGTATTATAAACTAGTTTATCGTGGACGATAAACGGCCTCGTTTCGTCAACCGAAAATGCGTCGATGACCAATCCCTAGATGCGTGTTTACCGGACGCCGGAGTTCTAAACACACTGAAAGTTCAAATTAGTTTTTGTGTGTAGTACAAGAACCGTGAACAGTTAGGAACCATTCCGCAATGCTGATTAACCACCAACCGTTAATCATACATCGGACACTCACTCTATTAACCCCAGGGCTCTCCGGTGGGATCTGCACCAGGGGTCCCTCAATGCCTTGCCTTTGAGCCCGACGCCGGGGGGCGCATTGTAGCCCCCCGGGAACCAGTCACGGTGCTCACGGGGACGGGGGTCGCAACCCCGTCGCCTTCCTCAATGGATGTTCAAAGAGCCCACACCTCGAACGTCCAGCGACGTCCAGCGTCATATTCAGCTTTCATCTTTTGCCTTACTGGACACAGACCCAATGGAAATACATGATGTGATTAATTCGTTGAAATCTAGCAGTGCTCCAGGCTGGGACAATATACCTTCTAGTTTTTTAAAACTTGCCATAAACGAAGTTACTCCAATTATATGTTATCTGGTCAATCTATGCTTCAAACTGGGCGTATTTCCTGCAATGCTTAAGCAAGCTTTTATTACTCCGGTATACAAGAATGGTGACAAAAACGATGTTAACAACTATCGTCCTATTTCAGTACTATCTTCTATATCTAAGATAGTAGAAAAAGTAATGAACAAAAGATTAATCAATTATTTGAGTAAATATAACATTTTATCTGATTCGCAATTCGGTTTTAGGCAAAACAAGTCGACAGAGGATGCCGTCATAGCTTTAAGCTCACTAATAGTGCAAAATTTAGATAAAGGATACAAGAGTCTTGCTGTATTTCTAGATTTAAAAAAGGCATTTGACACCGTTTCTGTCCCCATTCTGGTGCAAAAGCTTGAGAACATAGGCATCAGGGGTACCCCCCTACTGCTTTTCAAAGACTATTTAAGTGGTCGGAAACAGAAAGTAAAAGTTGGACAATATGTCAGTGATGACTCACATATATCTTACGGAGTGCCACAAGGCAGTGTTGGGCCCGACGCTGTTTTTGATTTATATCAACGGGCTGTGTAATGTACAAATTAAAGGTGCTAATATATTTTGCTATGCCGATGACAGTCTTGGTTGTTAATGGTTCTTCATGGAATACTGTTCATAACGATACTCAACTGGCACTTATGCAGGTGGCTCATTGGTTAAGGATGAACCTTCTTTCGCTCAATAGTGAGAAGACTAACTATATATGTTTTTCGAAAAATATTCGTACCCAGCCTGCTACTAACTTTAGTATTCAATTACATACTTGTCATTATTCACCTGAAATAAATTGCAATTGCTCTACAATTAACAAAGTAGCTTCGACTAAATACCTAGGTGTAATGATTATCATGGCATAGTCATATAGATTTAGTTTCTACCAGAATAAGAAATTTAATTTGGATTTTTAAAACATTAAGATATGTAGCCTCTGAATCACTTTTGAATAGAATATATTTAGCATTAGCTAAGTCTGTGTTAGGTTATTGTCTCTCTGTCTGGGGTGGGGCATCCAAAATAAAATTTTTGGAAGTGGAACGAGCTCAAAGGGCGCTCTTAAAAGTGATGTATTTTAAGCCGTACATGTACCCCACAAATGAGCTTTACATGGAAAGTAATTTATTGACCGTCAGAAAATTGTATATTTTATTTGTAGTACTGAAAAGGCATAAATCTGTAGTCTTTGATCCCAGTATTTTAACTAAAAGGAGGAAAGATATCGTTTTCACTATAGACAATGTCAAAACTGTTTTTGCTCAACGACAGTATATTAAAAAATCGGCCCTCTTATATAATAAAGTTAATAAAATCTTAAACATCTATCCTATGGATACTCGTACTTGTAAATTAAGGATAACTAATTGGTTAAAATCTTTAACATATGAAGATACAGAAACATTATTACAATCATCTTCGTAATTTATATTGTAGTAAGTACCTATAATAAAAATTAAAAATCATGAATTTGAATCATTCGTATGAGACGTTTTTGGATTATATTTATACTTATACATAGTTAAATATCAACACTCTCTCTCTCACACAACTACACACACAGTAACACACACACACACACACCTACACACAAACACACTCACACACATAGGCAAACATACATTCTAATACAGAATACAAAAAAAAAAACTTACCTTTTCTTTATTTTTTGTCTGTTAATGTTAATATTTACAATAACACACAATTTACTGCTAGGTTTATTGAAATGTATAAATACATATGGCTATGGGAGAGCGGAATCGTCTGGCACAGGTGTTACACTTAAAAGGCGATTCCAACCTTGTTTTGAAGTTTGTAATCATTCTGGTTAATGAATAAAGATTTATTTATTATTTATTTATTATTTATTATTTTGCTCGGACATTGAACGGAGCGCTACGTACTAGTATAATCTTTCAAATGTAAAAATTTATTATTTTAGTACTTTTAGTACATATAATTCCCGCTCATTCAGTCCCGTTCTGTGTGTCAACGAGTAACTGATCGGACCAGTTCGTGCAGAACCAGAGACGAATAAATCTCGAGCGGAAGACGAAGTACTAAATTAATCCAAATGAATGATGTAGGTACTAAAAACGAATAGGAATAGCTTACCAGTTATTATCTGTAATAACTGGTCAGCTATTCCTATTCGTTCATAGAGCCAGAGACTACGAATACATACCGAAAGACGAAGTACTAAAAGAGTGTTGTACTAAAAATGAAAAGGAATAGTTCTCTCATGTACTACACAAGTCTATCGTCGACGATAAACTAGTAATATCGTCCACGATAAACTAGTTTATAAAACTAGTTTTCGACTAGTTTATATCGTAAACAGAATGTTTTTAGCTGTCGACGTCGTTGTCAATCGTTGACGATGCATCCGTCGTTTTTTCAACCTCAAAACTAGTTTAGTCTTTTTGTTTACTTTTACCAACCGAATAATAAACGGATTTTATTTACAAATTGAAATAAATACATCGTGTATTTTTCATGTATACATAAGTACACACGAAAAGATAAATCATCATCACACATCATCAACTTTGTTCATATCTTGGTGATGAAGATCATCATCACACAACGATCATCATTATCATCACATGGTTTGGGGGCGGGGGGGGTTACTGGTCACAGGAATTTTGCATATGTAGTTTAAAATACCCGTGGGGTGCCGGGTTAGAATTGCATCCCCCACCTCTTCCCGTTGGGTGTATCGTAAGAGGCGACTAAGGGAAATCAAGAAGACGGGCAGCAGCGTCTTTTGTTTGAGATTCATCTCTTCATATATACTGCGATCCCCAAGACGCCTGCCCCTGCGTGGGGATTATGGCAACTCCCCCCTAAACACACAATGACAGACACGACTTGCAAATGGCCCCTAGTCCCCGGCGGCTCCTCTATTCCTCGTCTTGGTAGCAGGTGGGGTAACGGTCCAGTAGGGGGTGCTAAGAATCTCCGGCAGATGCCCCGCTACCACCCCCACCGAACTTTGGCCCTGGCAACACACAACATCCGCAAGATGAGGACCGGACTCTTTCGTACGTAGTACTTCGTACGGTTGCTTGTTCATCGTTCAAGCTGAACTAAAAGAACAAGTGTCCGATGTAAGATTATGATTAGGGAATCGAATCTATTCGGTGAGCACTGCGCAACGGTTCCTAACCGTTCACCGTTCTTGTAGTACACAAGACTACTAAACATAAAATATCGACATATCGATATTTTTCCTGGAATCATAGCCACTTTATCAAGTTAGTGCCTGTGGTTTATAACCGTGTAGCCAGCATGTAAATCAAAAACCGGTTTCCCAGCCGGCCGTCTCGGGTATTCGTAATGCTCACTGTAATTTAACCTCTAATCCTTCTACGAATAAGATCGAAATTAATCCGCAGTCCAACTCGGGTGATAGTGTATGCACTCAGGGCTTGGAGTCTACTACGATTTTGTCGTTCAGTATTACAAACCTTAACAATGATATTAATCACACTCAAACCGCTGCTTTATTAGCGACCGCAAAAATAAAAGTAATAAATAATTATGGACGTGAATATTATGTAAGATGTTTAATAGATCCAGGGTCACAAAGTGACTATATTTCGCTTGATTGTTGCAAACGTTTATCTTTACCCATATCGGGAAAAAACCGCTTTACCGAAGTTCATGGCATTGGTGGTTCATCGCAAAAAATATTAGGCGTTACTCACGTTAAATTCACATCTCGCTTCGATAATGAATTCGTATATGAAGTCGAACCGTTAGTAGTGCCTCACATTACCGGGAAATTACCGGACGTTAAGATTGATTTAAATAAGATTAATTATATATCTTCGATACGTTTATCTGATGACCAGTTCTTTGTACCTGGGGAAATTTCCTTACTTTTGGGGGTAAATACCTATTGTAAAATATTACTGTCAAATAAAATAATTACGCCGCACGCGCCTATGGCGCTAGAAACAACGCTAGGTTATGTAATAATGGGCGACGCTTATGTGGAGTCCCCTACTCATAAATCGCATTCTTTTCATTTAATTAATCAAGAACCGCTTAATGACATGCTTCAAAAGTTTTGGATAATGGAAGAATTGCCTTCTACCAAGTATATAAGTCCGCAAGATAATGAGTGTGAAAATATTTTCACCTCTAATACCGCTCGCAATCCTGATGGCAGTTACGTTGTCGCTTTGCCATTTAAGGATCCACCAGAAAAATTAGGTAATTCGCTTCAAATCGCTGAAAAAAGATTTTCTCTTCTTGAAAGAAGATTTAGTAGAAATCCTGAACTTCGCGCGCGTTACAATGACGTCATTAGGGAATATTTAGATAAAGGGTTCTTAACACTTGTTCCGCAAGAAATGATAAGGTTTGATGTGCCTTGTTTTTACTTACCTCACCACCCGGTTATTCGGGAGGATAAATCATCCACACCGCTCCGTGTAGTAATAGACGGCAGTTGTAAGTCGGATAACGGTTTATCACTTAATGATATTTTGCATACCGGTGAAAACTTACAAACTGATATTTTCAATATTTTACTCAAGGTACGAATATATTCTATTGCTTTTTTCGCTGATGTTCGTAAAATGTATTTTTGCATACATGTACAAGATTCGCACCGCAAGTTCCAACGAATTTTATTTCGCTTTTCTGATGACGAACCCTTGCAAACGTATGAATTTACTCGTGTCACTTTTGGTCTTCGTTCCTCACCGTTTCTCTCTCTTCGCGTCATGCGTGAGTTAGCAAAAGATGAAGGAGCTAACTATCCTCTCGCAGCTAGTCTTATTGAAAGACAGCTCGATATATACATGGATGACCTTGCTTCCACAGCTTCAACGCTAGATGAAGCTGTAGCGACAGCAACACAATTAATCCAACTTTTCAAAGCCGGTGGTTTTGATCTAGTTAAATGGACAAGTAATTCCCACGAGTTGTTGGAACACATACCCGCAAGTCATCGTCAACAAGAATATATTTCTTTTAACGATAATGACACTCATAAGATTTTAGGCCTTCGTTGGCATCCCGCTACTGATAATTTTACTTTTACTGTATCTCAACCGCCCGCTATTTGTACAAAGCGTTCTATGCTATCCGCTACCGCACGACTTTATGATGTATTGGGTCTTGTCGGTCCCATAACGCTATTCGCTAAATTATTAATTAAACAATTATGGCTCCTCAAAATTGATTGGGACGAGTCTCCGCCTTCTTCTGTTGTCAAGTTGTGGCAACAATATATTTCAGAGTTACCGCTAATCTCGGGTCTTCAATTCCCGCGTCATATGGGTATTAAGGACTCTTCTGTCGTTTCGCTAATCGCTTTCGCTGATGCTAGCGAAAAAGGTTTTGGCTGCGTTATATACCTTCACGTAGTTAATGAAGATTCTCCCCCTATAGTCACGTTAGTTTGTTCAAAATCCCGCGTTTCTCCTGTAAAGACCGTGACTTTAGCGAGACTTGAACTTTGCGCCTTAACACTGCTCGCTAAGTTAGTGCGTTCAGTGGTCAATACATTGTCAATAAGACACCCAATAAATAATATTTACGCATTTTCTGACTCTGAAGTCGCTCTGTGCTGGGTTCACTCTTCCCCACACAGATTTAATACTTTCGTCGCCAATAGAATTTCGCAATGTCAATCTTTATTGCCAAGTGATCATTTTTATCACGTCGCAGGAGTAGAAAACCCCGCGGATTGTGTATCTCGCGGGCTGCTTCCCTCACGCTTAATAGAGAATAATCTCTGGTTCCAAGGCCCATCTTGGATGTCTTTTCCTATTAGTGAATGGCCAATTCAGCAATTTTCACCGCAAAGCTCATGTTTACCAGAAGAAAAAACATTATCTCACGTCGCTTGCGACGCCGCCGCCGCGCAAACTGAGCATTTACTTCTGACATTAAGTTATAGAGTATCCTCGTGGAATAAGTTACTTCGCACTGTAGTGTATGTGTTAAGATTTCTAAGAAAATTGCCCCGCAATAATGTAATAACCGCGCAAAATTTAGACGCTGCTGAACTTGTTATAATTAAGGCCGTTCAACACGCTTCATTCGCTGATGATATTAAACTTATAGATAAAGGAAAAGGTTGTTCCTCAGCTCTTCGCAAATTAACGCCATACATGAATGATGGCATTCTATATGTCGGAGGTCGGTTAGATAACGCATCATTAGAAAAATTACATAAACATCCAATATTGTTGCCGAAAAGTGGTCACATAATTAATTTGATAATTGACTTTTATCATAAGAAAAATTTTCACGCCGGTCCGCAACTACTACTCTCAATACTGAGACAACGTTTTTGGATTTTATCCGCCCGCCGTATTGTTCGTTCCCGCATACATAAATGTAACGCATGTTTTAGGTTAAAACCAAAAGCTACTTTTCCTATGATGTCCGCTTTGCCATCGTGCCGGGTAGAACCTTGTAAAGCTTTTACGCATACGGGCGTAGACTACGCTGGACCGTTGTATATAACTCATACTAGAAGACGAGGTGTCCGTAGTCAAAAGGCATACTTATGCATTTTTGTATGCCTAGTAACCAAGGCAGTTCATCTTGAGCTTGCTTCTGATTTAACCTCAGCTACCTTTTTAGACGCTTTTAAAAGATTTTTATCGCGTAGAGGTCCTTGTAAGTATCTCTACAGCGACAACGGTACGAATTTTGTTGCTTCGCGTTCATATCTAAACGAACTTTTTGAATTTCTTAAATCTGATGATTACTACAAAACTTTTAGTAGCGAATTAGCGGAAAGCCGTATAATTTGGAAGATGAATCCACCAAATGCACCGCATTTTGACGGAATTTGGGAGTCCCATATAAAGTCTGTTAAAGGCCATTTATTTCGCGTAATAGGTAAACAAATATTAACATATGAAGAGATGGTTACGATGTTGAATGGTATTGAATCAGTTTTGAACTCGCGACCCTTATATGTGTTGAGCACTGATCCGTCAGAACCGTCCACGTTGACACCTGCCCATTTTATACATACCGCTCCACTGGAATGTTTACCCGCTCCTACGTTAGAAAATGATCGCATGACTCTTCAAACGCGCTTTTCGTTAATGGACTCATTAGTCCAATCGTTTTGGAAGAGATTCCGCACTGAATATTTACATAATCTGCAGTCGCGAGAAAAGTGGAACACACCTGCAAATCCTGTAACTGTAGGTACAGTAGTTCTCATCATTGTAGAGAACTGTCCGACATTACGTTGGCCGCTTGGGGTTATCACTAAATTGTTTCCCGGCAAAGACGGTGTAATTCGAGTTGCTGAAGTGAAAACCAAAAGTGGCAGTGCGACTTTGTCCGCTACCAACGCAGTAGTTTTCTTTATATTATCGCTAGTTTAAGTTACAATTAGTATTAATATAAGCACTATCCTTCGCTCTAGTTTTTGTCCTTATGACTTATTTTATATTCCGCATTATTAGATTATATTACCGCACGCATACACCTAATTTAATGGTGATGTTCTTATATATGTTTTCCCCCTTTTTGGGTTTATTTTTATTTTGTTTTTGAGGTTACCTCAAAGCCGGGAGGTTGTTTGGTATTTAAATTAATCATGCATTTCTGAACGCCCTCTTGTGACGTAAATGACGTATTTCCAAATCAACCAATCCCGTTCTTCCTTGAGTAGCCTATATCCGCTTAGTTACCGTTTAACCACGAGACCTACAGCACACCGCCGCCGTCGAGAGTGCTTCTGTTGCCTATAACTGTGAAGTTTTGTGAACTTTTGTGTCGACACGTTGTGCCTGGTACCAGCAAATCATCAGGTGAGTGGTGCTAGCTGAATCCTGCCTTTTTCCAATGACTTTTACCTGCGTATTACAGCGTCGAGTAGCGTTCAATACCTACTAATTAATACACCTCATACAGTCCACAATTAAAAAATATTAAAACCGCAATTTCATGGCTTCTAGCCATATTTTAAACCCGCCACTAAATCTAAATAATTCTAAAAGAATACAATATTGAACAACAATATTTGCTACAAATAGTTGAAGCCGAACAAAATTCACGTAAGTACAAAACATTTTAACGGTGTTTGCCGTTCGTTTTGTTTGTGTGTTCCTAATGAAATGTTTTATACTATTGATAATGAAATGTTTTATACTATTAAATAGTGTGTGGTTTGAATATAGTGCAAGTAAGTTGGGCTATGTTTGTCATAAATTTGTAAATAATCATTTTTCATTTAGCCCATTGACAGTAATTTGTATATTTGAAAACTTTAAAAATTAATATTTAATACTTGTGCTGAATTGATATTTTTATTAAAGTTTATTGTGGATAAGCTTATATGTACGATATTTCTAAGTGGATAAAATAACACTTAGTAACGGACACATAAAAATGTAATATTACAAATTGTAATCTACCTGCAGTTTAAAACATTTGCAGAACTATTTTGTAGCCAAGACCTACGATAATATAGTACATCTACCTGCAGTTTTAAGCATTTGCAGAATTATTTTGTAGGCGAGTTCTACGATAATAATACATCTCTTACAGTTAGTTCTAAGCTTTTTTTCAGAATGGATGGTCAATTTACAATAATACAATCGGAACAGTGAAACAGTGACATTAGTTGTACTTGAAGAAAAGGCGCTCAGGCGTTATCAATGTGGTGTGATAATTGGATTAATTCAGTAAACAAGTGAGTTTTGTTAATTTATTACTTTTGATTGTGCGGTATCTGTATGTTCACGTGTGCTGACAAGTAGAACTATACTCATAGGGTAACCTAGGATTGGGAATTAAAAGCCTAGATACAGTACAAATGGAGTATTTTAGTCTTATAATTGTGGCCGCCACCTCAATTTTACAGACAAACCATTTACGACCATGTTTTTTGTTGTATCTAACAAAAAAAAAAAAATTAATAATAATTTGCAGCTAAAATAGCTTGCAGGCAATGATATTATATACAATATCATTGTATCATTGCTTGCATTACAATATTTCGTAGTCTTCTTGTGTGGGCTATGTAGGTTAATTACTATTAGTCTGTGAGCGGAAAGGTGGAAATATAACTGTTTCAAAATTAATTGAAATACAATTACGGTTTTCTTTAAAATCTCTTAGAACTTTTTCAATAAGTTTGTGCGACGCATTATTGAGTATTGAGAAACGTAGAGATGCTATCATATTAAAAAATCTGTTTGTCTTGGAGAAATCCAGTGCATGCGTACGCAACGCAGTACCTTTTAGTGTAATACACAAAATTCACGTATATATGGCAAGCCTCATTTAAAGTATCTAATATATCATACAATCAATATAAAGTACTATCTCATGGCACAAGTTGTGATCCATCGTTGCAGGATGGGTGCACAAGTTATAAACCTCCCATCTCGGGGTCAGTACATGCACAGTTGCTCGTCGTAAGGCAAGCTCCTGGTTTCCAGATTTAATTTTGATAAATTTGTCAAAGCCTAAAAGTTGTTGGCTGAAGTCTACTTTACCATCGCGTGGTACGAGGTCTAATTTCTATTCTCCTTTGCATAACGTTTGCAAATATTATCGCCCACCCTCACAGGATGGGTACACAAATAATTAACAGTGGCGTGCACTGAAAGCAGGCAAAAATATCTGCGAGTTGTTTATGCTTTATGCTATTTGTTCGTGTTCCAGCACAAATATCCTTAAATTAACCAATATTACCAACATACCAATTTACATTTAAAAAAATTACGTTAATTCATTCATGTTCTAAGATTTTTTTAAATTAAGACTATTTAGAGAAATCCTAGGGTAGGCAAAGTATTTTTGTCAGTATGGAGCCGCTGAATAAACTTATTATTCTTTTCAAATGCAAATTAATATGTCTATAGTATTTGCTTGCATATGGATATTTGAAATGGTATAATAACATACTTAAAATAGGTGAAACAAGCCGAATACATTTTTTTGCCTACCCTCTGTGCACGCCACTGATAATTAACCTGTCGCAGGATGGTATGTATCATCTCATGTATGTTGATCATGACCACGCACCTGATTCAGAATAAATTTTGACGATCTTGTCAGTCTGACCGTTGTTGGCTGACTTCTACTTCACCATCAGTATATTGTTATCACATGGCATATTTCCTAGATTCTATTTTAAATTGCATGGAGTTTCACAAACCACCACCCTCGCAGGGTGGTGCAGGGGCATATATGTATATACATATATATAAATATAAATAATAAACCTCCATCCCGTGATGGTACATATGTATATAAATAGTTATTTATTTTATTTCTTAGTTGCTCATAATAAGAGCATGTATCCGGTTTTTAGAATCAATTTTAATTTGTCAATTTAGTAGTGGTTGGCTGAAGTCTATTTCACCATCAGTATATTGTCCTTCGCAAGGACTGCACATTTTATTACTCACCCTCGCAGGGGGGATACACAAAGATTTAACCTCCCTCGCAGGGACAGTAACATGTATAGCTCGTGGAGAGAGCACGTACCTAATTTTCAAAATCAATTTTGGCATTCTTGTCAGTCTGAAAGTTATTTTCTGAAGTCAATTTCATAATAATTTGACTGGCCCGTCGTTCTAGACACCCTGACTCCTACTCGGTGATCGTGGGTTCGATTCCCACCAAGTTTCTGTTACTATTTATCGATATAAGTAGGAAATGCATTCGTATCAGTTGTATGGTTGCCGTTGTGCAGACTGTATCTGGTTTGGGATCGGATGGCCGTATGTGGGTTGTCCCCGGATATTATTATTATAAGCATAAAGTGCCATTGATTATTACGTACCTCTGCAGGGTACCCCAATAAGTAACAGTTCCCTGCTGGAGTGGTAAATGCATATTACTCTTCGAGAGAGCCTGTTTTTCTGTTAAATTCCGCAGAGATATTAAGACGTTAACAGTGTGTGTGTGCCTGGCACATCGTCTTATTAATAACCTTTTTCTAGGGAGTTTGTTCTGACTATCACGCACTCTCGCGGGGAGAGAATACCTTTCAGAAGAAGGTTGCAGTTGCTGTACAAAATTACACACGTGATTCTATGAATCAATTATATGTATATATAATATTCATAACCCTGGCTTGCAGTCACGTCTTGAATCCTAATCATGTTCCCTTATTTCTACTGTCTTAAAATATCAGGACCAGTCGAGCGTAAACTGCTATTAGTTTATCAAAGTTTCGGATACAACATTTTAAGAAACTTTTTCAAACAATGGATGGATATGATGTGGGGACAACATGTCCTTTATTAGAAGACCACCATTGCTTTTTCTATACTATATCCCATTTCAAAGTTAAAAGGTATGTAATCTTATAATGATAATAGCTAAGCAATAAAACATTGGGAATTCTGGGGATCCATAATGACTGAATCATTCACAAGTTTCTATAACAATATCAAACTCAATTCTGTGGGTGTAATTTGGTATAGTAACCAAGTTATGGCAACAATGCATCGCCTGCATTATCAGCCAAAAGTAATGCAGTCCTCATTCACAATTGCGGAGAACAGGCGTATAATTGTATGGACTACAATTGTTCTTATGAGAATAAAGATTCCTTAACCCCATTTGACTTCCGATCAATGTCAGGAGTAAGAAAATATAAAGAAAGCAGTTGCATTGCAACCAAAAGAAATATTTTCAATCCTGCTTACTATCCCTTGTAATTTCGCATTTATTACAAAGTGACAACACAAGTTTCCTTTACAGAGGTAAGGGAAACTAGTATGCAGACAGGAGGCGGGACCAACCATTCACAGATGCTTATGAATATTATATTATATTTTTCAATTAGGTAGTTCTATAATACAAATCAAATTTCATTGATAATATTTTATACAATATCCTTGTAGAGACGGATAGTAGCATATATGGAGTACATAGTATGTCCATAAATATTTAAGGTACTTTGGAACAGAACGACTACAAATCATCCTCCATGTATGATTATTCGAGTATTCGATGAACATATACTTAATCGTATTGCCTCTGAAGTATTCTGGTATAGATTAAATATGTATTTAATCGTATTGGCTCTGAATTATTTCGGAGAGCAGACTCTGTTCTTGAACGAGTTTTGAGTCATTCATGTGACACAACTTTTATAGAGTCCTAGTTATCACATACAGACAAAATTCTTTCTATTATTAGATAATAGGGCTCTGAAACTTAAAAATGTGAGTTTTGGTGATCCAGACTTGACCTGTCAAATTGAAGCAAATATTACATTAAAAATTCACGAAGTAGTTTGGAATCATTAGCTGGTCTTGATTTTCTAAACTAAATAAAAATAACTCGGAATATTTTCACATTTTTTGCTAGTTTCATAGCAGATTCAAGCATTAATCAATGTTATTTGGTATTATTTTGCCTAACTCTGACAATGTACAATACTAATCAGTCCAGTTACTTACTTGTCAATTCTTAGCAACATGTTCTTAAATCGATTTGACTTATTAATTTATTTAGGATATGATTTAGTGAGCAATTTTCAAAGTAGCTTACTTTACATGTAGTACACATACATGCATATATAGTATGGGGTATGGTCTCCTGATGGTTGATCACAGGTTTGTAGTGAAAAGCAATGTATGGACGATTTCCGGTTTAATATTTTTATTTTCTCAAAGAATACAATTCACTTAAACTGAGAAATACAATAAACATTCTTATGAAATACAATTAACATAATATATAAAAAGACCCTGACTAATGACAAGAATAATGCCTTATTAGAGTTAAGATAAAAATCCCATATAATTTATCTATTACTACACAACCATGTGAAGTCTACCCTTCACACTGTTGCTGGATGCTAAAGATTACTATATACTGCATAATAATTAGAGTTAAACATTGCAACATCACCTAGTACTCTGTAAAGCATAGTCGCGTCCAAGAAGTGCGTTAATCGGAAGGCCACGTACTGCAAAGTATACAGAATCGTAGTAGCTGGCGCTGTGTTTAAAAGTGACAAAAGATAACTGAATACATTTATCTTATCTTCTTTAGTTAGCTGCAGTCGATGGGTCAAAAAGACTAAAAGCACGAACATAATTTAGCTTAATTAATTATCTATCATGCGTCACAGGCGTAGTGGTTTTTAATAATAGCTAGCACATTGAAATTGGAGATTTTTTTTTAATACATTTTAAATTGTATTATAAAGGCGAAGTCAAAAACGCATCATCGCACGACACAATGAATAATTGCCATAATATTGATTTTAATGGTTGATACAGTTCTATTCTCCTTCTCTTCTCTTTCTCTGCTACTCGTTTCTAAAATAAATAATTAGCATATACAAATATCTATATATATAAGAATGCAATCTTTTGAATTCATATTTAAAATTCATACTTGGGTATTTAAAATACATCCGTAAATCACATTGGCGTCATTAATCTACTGATATTACCAGGCGATAACAAACACGTCTCATTATAAGCTTCGAATAACGGTACTGTGGTTTAATAGCAGCGTTTTCGCTGAAAGAAAACGCATATTAAACTACTTACCTTATTCGAAGCTTACTTTTTAAACCTGCCTGGTATTTCTTCGACACAATGAACACGAATGGAGCGAGCGTGTTTTACAACAGCTCCCCCCACCCGCCTGGCAATATGACGTCACGTCCGATCAAATCACAGTGAAGTAGACCAATAGGAACATAGATGACAGGAAACCGGAAGTGCCGCTCTCATTATAAGCTTCGAATAAGGTAAGTAGTTTAATATGCGTTTTCTTTCAGGGAAAACGCTGCTATTATAAACGAACGAACGAGTTTGTTGTAATTTCGTCGTATTTTTTTTCTCTTTTCTCTTTTGTTTTATATTTCGAAATACACTATCGCTGATGCTGATCCAATTGTAACAAGACAAACAATATAAAAAAAAATTAAAGCATGACAAGCACGCTGAGTTTCTTGCCGAATCTTCTCAATAGGCATGATGACTAATTTTGAAAAAATACTCTATAATGTACTTACGGGTCTACTATAGCCGAAAATAATCATATTTTTGTATTAAATTTACAATTAAGAGCAATATTTTCAATTTTTAAAATAGAGTTTGAATTTCGTTCCAAAACGATGGCCGGTGCATGGCGCCATTTTGTGACGTCACTAAGGTGTAAATAAACATCTGTCTGTAGGCTTAAACGGCCTACACACGGCCCTAAAATCAGTGGCGATATCGGGACAGCGGTGGTGGGGATAAAATCGGCTACTACTCTACACACGACCCTACCAGTTAGTACATAACCGACCGTGCAACAGACTGCTCGTTGATCCGAGATGCCGCCGACACTCTCAAAACAGCAAAAAAAGGCATTGCCTTGGCACTTACTATAGTGCCAACAGGTCGTGGGTTCGATTCCCACCAAGTGTCTGGGTGTTTTATCTATATTTTCTTCTGTTGGTCTCAAAAGTCTCAAAAGGATAGATAGATAGAACACCCGTTCTATCTATCTATCCTTTTGAGGTGGGCGTTAATAGCTGCGACACAGTTTTTAACTAATGTAGCTATTATCGTACTTATGTAAATGTTAACATCTGTTTTAGTTCCAATAAAATATGATTTGATTTAGATTTAATTTGATATAAGTATGTATTTACAAAAAAAAAGTATATAAATGTATTAGTATCAGTTGTCTGGTTTCCATAGTACAGGCTCTGTCTAGTTTGGGATCAGATGACCGTGTGTGAATGAATTGTCCCAGGATATTATATTATACCCATTCATTCGTTCATTCTTCGCACAGAGCGGAGCGCCTGCACGTCGTATCGCCGCAGCACTCGAGTGCATACTGCGTAGAAATCAGTTCCGATTTCGCTACACACGTGCCGACAACGCTCCCTAGACGATAATCGTCCCTAAATCGGGAGCTCGCCCGAAGCGATTTTAGACCCGATTTATAAACAATAAAAATTGGATACGATTTGCCTATACACGAGGTGATTTAGGGGACGATTTAGGGTCCTCCCCACCACTGTCCCGATATCGCCACTGATTTTAGGGCCGTGTGTAGGCCGTTTTAGAATAATAACGCCTAGAAACCGAGAACATGCACGCACAGTGAGGCAAGTAAAACCAAGCCAGAATGGCTCGGTATCGAACAGCCCGCGTCAGTGCTTACAGTCGAGTCGTAGCGCTGGTAGCTCCCGATATTTTATTTTAAAATGATGGTTTGTGGAATATATGGAAATCACAGTACATCGGAAAAACTTAAGAAACATTGTAACATAACATTTCACCTGCAAGTATTACGTTTAACCTAATATTTTAACGTAAAACAATCGCCAAAGTGAAAACAATAATTTTAAATTTCAACAGACGACATTATATCAAAATGTTGCCAATAAAAGGAAAATTGCTACCCCAAATTTGTTTAGTAAGAAAAGATATATTTAATTACTTGATGATCCGCACACACTTACGTTTTCAAATGACATTAAACGGTCACCCATCCATGTGATCCAATGACCTTGTCTAACGTTGCTTAACCTAGCGATATGAAATATACTTTCCGACCTATTCTCATACCTACCAAGTATATACATTAAAAAATCATAAGAATCGCTCGAGCTGATTCGGAGGAGTGCGACCACAAACACTGTGACACGAGATTTATAAATAGTAGATTTGTTATTTCAGATTTATATCTTTTAAATTAAAAAGTATTTCCTTACTGACAGCAATAATAGTGGTTTATTCTAAAAAATATATAATGACCTCAGGAAGAAGCAATTCCAATTTCCGTAATTTTAGGGAAAATCTGATTCCACTAACAACATTATTTGCTCACTTGTGTGTGTGCGTGTCGCAGAGCGTCAATACGCGTGACTTACGTCTACATCTATGCTATTGTGCCTCAAACGAGACAGTTTTTTTCGTATGAAACTATCATTCTAGGCGTTATTTTTCTAAGTCAGTAGGTATAAAAGTGAATCATTGTATGAAAGAAAAAGTTAAGATGACAGTTGTTTATTTACACCGGATTGACGTCATTCACTCTAGTCAGCGTTTATTACAAAATGGCGATTAGCTGTATTTAAGTAATTTATTTGCACATATATATCACAATAATCTATTATTATGAAAATGAGATTCATTTTTGGAATCAGTGCAATTTGTTCTACTATTTAAAACCACAGATTTATTGGTATTGTGTTGCAGTCATCATGCCTATTGAAGCCGCATTGGTATGGTGGCAGCTTTTAAAAAAATTAACCATTCAATAGCAGTGGCGTGCAGTCCATAGAGGCAAAAAGACTTTGCCTACCCTACGACTCCTTGGAATGATTAAAATGTACTAAATAATCTAAGAAATTTGCTTTTTTGCCTACCCTGTCATAAAGAGTGTGCATGCGACTGTTCAATAGTATACCATATCTACCATACCTGTTAGTTCTACATCCTCCGTCTCAATATCCTGGTCATCTTCTAGTTCTTCTTTAATCACCACGTCTTCTGCTTCACTGTCTATATTGTCGTCGTCTGTAGTAGATACGGTTACAATAGGAGATATAGACAGCTCTGAACTGAGACTAAATTTATGTATTAGAATTGATTTGTCAACCTGAAATGAAATAAAAAATATGAAAAAATAATTATTGCATCCAATTAATCATAGAAATGAAATAAACAGAGTACTAAGGAGTACAGCTTTTCGAGGTCTCTTTTACCCCATTTTTTTTTTACAAGATCAAAAGTCTATACATATAAAATTACTTGTCCTGTCTGATTCATCAACACACAGGCCAAACCTACCTGGACTGGAATATTGTGTTAATTATTCTAAATGGCAAAAGATCTTTGTCATCACAAAAATCCATCCAAATTTTATACAATTTTATTTTCCATGGATAAAAATATTTTTAAATGAGTTTGAAATGTATACATCACCTCTTCTTCAGCGTAAACTAATTGATTCAGCAATTCCACCAGAACATCCTCAGCCCTCAGACATTTCAGCATAAACTTGTGAGTTTTCTGCAGTTGTGCGTAGCACATGTAACACACGGACAGAGGCCTCAAGTCATGAACATCAGTCTGGAACTAATTAGCATAATGTACAGTAGCTATCAGTGCAGGCGGCCAGAGATGGAATTAGAATTATTTTTTTGGTCGTATTGCTAGTGGTAACCAGCAGTCTTAGCACGATTTGCCAAGACTTCGTAATCTTGACAGTTCGGTGTGGAGTATGATATAGTTATCGACCTAGAAATGTCATTTTCGGTATTAGCTAGGTTGATAACTACGTCATACTCCACACCGAACTGTCAAGACTATGAAGTCTTGGCAAATCGTGATAAGACTGCTGGTGTCAGAGTTTTACAAGCTGCCGTTAGGCTTCTGAGTTAGTTTAATGACTGCTGCCTAGATGACAATAGCCAGGACCGAATTTTTACATGCCCTCTGAAGCATGGAGACGCTCAGTTCAAATGCCACTAAACAGACACTCATCTAAGGACTGCCCTTGCCTGACATTTCTTACCCAACTTATCATTTACCGAACAGTGGTTAAAACTGGCTGGCTGGACAAATAATAATATTTTACTGACACGTGACTTACTCCTACTTTCCCCAGTTTGGGTGAATTTCGTTGTTTCATTTTTCGTGTGCTAATAGTGAGGTATAATAATGTTAATAAATAAATAAATAATTACTACGTAATAACAGCTCACTGGCGATAATGGCTATAAAATACTTTTTTATTATCATTAGTATAAACTTAAAAAATAGACTGCAAGTTGAGGAAAGTAACTTAAATTAAATGTGAATGTATATAAGTAAAAAAGTATTGTCTTACCGGCATTGCAGTCAGTTTTTCATACACAATTTCAAGATTTGTATTTTTAATAACTTCATGGACATTGGCGTTCAAGCAAATACGACATAAAACTAGCTTTGTTTGTTCCATTTTTAACACTCCAAAGAGGATGTAATAGATATTAACACTCTTTTAAATTAGTTTCATTAGAACGGGCACAGCACATTTAGGTAAGTACTCAGTACAAGTTTTGTTCGATAGTTACTCTGAGGAGCGAGCTCTGTTTCAAGGTATTACTTTTCTCTATGTCTGTCTGTCTGTCTGCTTTGAAGATGCAGGGTCTCCAGATCATGCATGTGAAATTTCCCCAAATCAGGTTTTATTTTTCCCCAAAAAGATACATTTTTGTACAATTTTCCCCAAAATTGATTTCGTATAGCTAATTACACCTACTAATTTTATAAGAGTGAAAGCGAGTTGGTTTCATTAACTATTTGTTACGCTTTAACGTATTTGGCTGAATTTTGGTCGTATAGAGATAGATGGGAACTTTTAGGTTAGAGGCTACTTTTTGTCATAAGAATTATTATTATAAGTTATTTTTTTTTTACTACCTAAAAGCTAGTGCTTGACTGCAGTCCCACCTGATAAAAAACGGCGACGCAATCGAGGATGGTAAAGCACACTAGCCTATTCACTCTAGTCTTGAAGACATCTACATTATAATCGGGTAGGAAAACCGACGCAGGCAAACTGTTCCAGTCCTTTGCTGTCCTTATTATAAATGAAGAAGCAAATCGCTTAGTCCGGAGTCCGGACTGAAGGCACGCTCACCACATAAGGGTGTGTACGTGTCGTGCGTCTCGTTGTCCGATGATGGAAGGGGGATGGTGGAATCAAGTCATGCAATTCCTGCGCATACTCTTCAAAATTCATCCTGTAGAATACCGAGAGGCTGGCTACTCTACGCCTGTGCTCTAGGCTTTGTAAATTGGCCGCTACGAACCCTACATCACCAATAAGCCTCTTAGCACGCCTCTCCACTCCACAGTCGAAAGCCGAAAGATGTTTTTTTTTTCAGCACCAGAGCATTTGTGACTACAGTACTCCACACACAACCGAACTTGTGCTGTATATAGCATCAAAAGCTATCCCGGTGTGTAGTACAGGCGGACCTTTGCAAAGTCTAGTAGCTACCTTGGCCTTGGACTCAATGAACCGCTCAAAGTTGTTGTTTGAAGAAATTTAAAACCCAACAACTGAAGGTGGTTTCCGTATTCAAAGGATACATTCTGAAAAGTAGGAGCCAAGATGAACGTACTCCTTTTCAAGGTGAACAGACACGCCTGAGTTTTGGTGGTATTGAATCTCACAAAATTGCCATCACCCCATTCGGGGACTGCCTGAAGTGTGAGATTCGCGCGCCCCACCATGGCTACTCTTTCAGACTGGATAACCTCCTTATTCTCTCTCCACAATAGTGCTGTCATCTGCATACCCATAGATACCGGACATCAGCAGATCGTTGATATGCAGTAGGAAGAGAATTACGGAGAGAACGGACCCCTGAGGAACTCCGGCATTAGTCGTCAACGGTTCCTATGAGCAACCGTCAACAACCACTCGGAGTGACCGTTCACTCAGGAAGTCCTTTATCCAGCCGATCAAACCAGGGATATGCCGTACGCTGGCAGCTTGTTTAAAAGACTAGCATGCCAAACCCTATCGAAGGCCTTCGAGACATCCAGAGAAAAACAAGCGCTTTCCCATTTTTCTCGAGGGCCTCACCCCATAAGTGAGTGAGTGTGTTCCAGAGACACCCTCGCCCGCCATTCTGACCATTGACCGTGAGGGGGACAATAACGAAAGTGTAATGTTAACAACATTGTATTGTTTTACGTGAGATATTGTGAAATACTCGTATTTTTGATTTTTAACCTTTCTGAATTAGACTTTTGTTTCTCCCCAAACTTTCGCCAAGACAAATTGTGTTCCCCAAAATTTTCCCTACAGTTTTCGTTTCCCCAAAAGTTCCCCAAAGTTTTTATTTTTCCCCAAAATGGGGAAAAAAACCCCCAATCTGGAGACCCTGTGAAGATGGATACTAGATAGCACGTCATAGACAGAATATGATTTTGACGTAGACAGAATATAATACAGACATATACCAAGCGTGCCGCCGATAAGGACAGAAAAATAAGTACATACTAAATTTAGAGTTGCCACGTAAGGGACATTTTACCCTTTGTGTAAAGCAAATACGGAGGTTGTTGTAAATTAAATTTTCTTTCCTAACCAAAAACCACTTTTCTGACACTACATTTACTTTTCTTACATTATATCGTCTTAATTTATGACAGTCTGCAAAAAGTACGAAAGTGATTGTTATAATAATGTCCTCCTAGCCGAAACGACCACAGCGGCCAATCTTTCACAAGATCAGCCATGTACGCAGGAGATATTATAGTGCACAAGTGCTTGCGTAGACACAAGTGCACTCTCTCTTCCTTTATATAATAGGTACCTCTCATAATCCGATGGGACGGAAGACCGACACGACTGGAGAGAAGTTAAGCGCAGGACCGACTTTTTACATGCCCATCCGACGCATGTGTGGCGTATCTCGGATCACGGTTTCGGAACGCCAAAGGGGCTGTCAAAAAGATGACAGCATGCTAGTATCTATGGCAGAGACATGTTTTAATTATTACGATTACTCCACTGTATCATAAGTTTTTCTCTCTCAATTTGATTATAAGTGTTTATTACCAAAGCGCGGTGTTTTAATTTGACGGACAGGAGTCGGGCATACGTCCTATCGCAAATCCCGACACATGGATCATCTTACTTTACAGACAATCAGGTCATCGGCCTGCATTGTCCTAGCCAGTAAGGAACAACTACTCAAATTTGTTACCCTTCGCAGGATTCGAACCCACGACGGAGGCTACAAAGTGAATGTACATATCATATATGCTGTAGCTAAGGTCTATTCCACATTGTTCACCTGGGTGATATCACGTGGTGATTAAAGTGGCTAAGAGCTGTAGATAATTATTAGCCTTATACAAAAAAGTTAAGAGATAAAAACAATAATATGCTATTTCCCAGAGAGGTAGGCAAAAATTGGCTTTCTTATAACTTAATATAATACATACTATGGCCATTTACCGAGTAAGTTTTAGTAAATTTCTCCAATATACAAATCTATAGTACTAGTATCTTGGGACAATCTACGCTTGACCAATGACCACCTGATCTCAATCTACACAGATCCTTTTAGTAAGGTAACCAGATAAATGATTACAAATACTTGTAAACTGTATAAATACATATTTAAATAGATAAATAACACCCAGACAATTGTTCGGAATCCTTCGGAATCGAACCCATGTCCTATTGGGCAGCGGCCAGGTCCCTCAGATCGTCGAACAGCCGTACATCGCCGCCGTCCGCGGCATATACTGCTCGACCCACCCGACCCGATGTCCGTCCTCCTGGACCATGACACAACACCAACACTAACACCGACAACGATGTCAAGAGTCGTAAACACATCAACACACAGACACCGGCCTCGCCGGCGAGGCCGAAGGGATCCGTACGCATGCGACCTCGACATGCATCCCCTCACTGAGTTTCTTGCCGGTTCTTCTCAGCGGGGGCGCGTTGTGAACCGGTGGTAAACTCATTTTCTCTAAGCAGCAGCCCAAGCCGAGGCCGTGCCTCCCTGAGGTGCCCTTGTGCTAGTCGCTACCCAAACCTTTCTGGCTGGAGCGCTTTAAGCGCTCGTCCTCTTGTCCGGTGAAACAGTACTATTCCTACAAAAAAAAAGTGATGATCAATAAAGCAAAGTGACTATCAAGCTTCAGTTGTCCACCAAACTTTGACGTCTACTGAAAGTGTGTTTGGTATTTATTGGTGATTCAAGTTAGGCAATACCAAATGAATCATTTGATAGTTATTTGTGATTTGTTAAGTGACTATTTCACTTTGATTTATTGATCATCACTTTAGTTGTCAAACGAGATAGGTACATAATAGGGGGGCAAATGAAACAAACTATTCAACGTCGGTACTATTTATTTATAATTCAGACAAATTTACCAATAAATTGTAACCAACAACATACATACATACATATATTTAAACAACATGCATATAGTAAAAGCACGATTAAATGTACAATGACCATTGTGCCTATAAATAACGAATGAATACGTCCTGCGCAGCCTTGGACGAATTACTTGAGCGCTTACGTTATTTCTGAATATTTAAGCATTCGGGAATAACTTTTAGCAACCTAATTAATTATTTTTGTTGCTGCTATCCACAGTATACAAATATCCATATTTTCAGGAAATCATAAAAATAAATTCGGGAAATCTGAGAAATTCTTCGATGCACCCAGCATGTGGGATCGTGTATGATGCACTTAATAATAATTTACCACTTATTTATGGTAGTCTCTCTTTTATACATTGGCAACACTGATAATGGCGATCAATAAACTGAAAATTTTAGGTTATGGATGAAAAACAAGAATTTATCGATCTTACACGTAACTTTCAAGTAAAATAGTAACTAATTTAGAGCAATAAGATCTAAATAAGTCGTTTACATGTATTAGTTTCTAAATGTAATCTCTAAATTGGCCATAATAATTCACGTTTACCTGTGAAACGATACTCCACTAATTTTACGTTCACTGTCACTTTTACAGCCTATAATACTGCACTGCACGATTCCTATAGGATTTACACAACACACAGTAATGTCACAGTTAGTTTTTTATTGAATTTTTAATTATTTATTTCATATTAAAACCACGATAAAATTGTCACGGAGCAAAGTGGGAGCAAACGTCAAATTTGTTTCGCACCCACGGCGCGGAAAAATCGAACACATGCTGAGGGACAAAAAATCATATACACTGTTTCTTTCTATCACACGTAACCTACATAAACGCATTCTTTTCTTGCGTGAATGAGAAAGAAAGTGTCCAGCCCTCTATTGTTTTCTTCCTCTAAGGATTTTGATGATTATGCTTAGAGGCAGTGTGACCGTTTCATAAAAAGGTAATCAACTAAAATAATATGATTTCAGTATTAAAAATACTAATATTTATGCAGAATTATACTAAAATTATACTAAAATAAAAACGGTCAAGTGTGAGTCGGACTCGAGCACCGTGGGTCCCATACCATTTTTGGACGTATTTAAGTTATTTTAATATGCGTCTGACATCTCGGATAACAAAAAAATACTCTAAACTAAGTTTGTTTGTCGAGTTTTTTTGGAAATATCGTTTTATTTTCCCTGTAAAATATAGATACACATGTATTATCTGTAATTATTTCAGATATTTCCCTCCACCAACTTCGGAGATAAGGGCAGGGAATGGTATTTTTTAAACGGCTATAAAAAGAAGGTTCTCTATTCGACGCGTATGTATGTAATATTAATAAAAATGCGTAATATTAATATATGGTAGTCTATGTGGGCTTCTAAACAAATTTTATGAGTGTATGTATGTATGTAAGTTTGTCCGCGAATTTCTCAGAAACTACCAGACCGATTTCAAAAATTCTTTTTATTAATAGTTATAGAGAAAGAGTAGAGTATTTTTCAACTTGGGGTAGAGTACAAGTTTCATCGGTTCAAAATCGGTCCATTACTTTAAGAGATGTAAACATTTATGTTTTCAGTAAGTTACTGTAACGTAGACGTTCGAGTTGCGCAATAGTGCTAATACCTATCTCGGTAAAATAAAAGTCACTAGAAAGTGTTAATTTAACTACACACATCAAAAGTGTCTAGGGATCAACATATATTTTTGCAATAACTTTTCTCCTGATTGATATTAATTAAAATTTTCTTTAAGGATTCATCAAATAAAGTGTTTTCGTTTGTCACAGTAACGATAAATCAAGTCACCTTTGCATTAATAAAGAAATTTGCCATTTTCCTAATAAAGGGATTTTTGACATTTGAACCACTAACACAAAAGTTCGAAAAAAAGACTGAAATAACAGTTTTCTTTAAAATTTTATTGGGTAACTTACACAATTAATAATCCGTGTTTCTACCGCGAACACTAACAACACAAGAACATCGGTTTGGCATACTCAAAATGAGTTCATCCAAATCACGCTGTGGAATGGCCGCCCATGTTCGTTGCAACAACAAAAAAAGGTCTTCTTGCGACTGGATACCCTCCATATTCGGCAGAGCTCTTCTCTGTAGCATATCCCATGCATGCTCAATCGGGTTCAAGTCTGGCGACTGAGCAGGCCAGGGCAGGACATTGATGTTAGCTGCGGCGAGAGTCTGTCTTACAACTCTTGCGGTGTGCGGTCGTGCATTATCATGCATTAACTGAAATAAGGGACCGATTTGCACTTGTAGAGGAACGATGACGTCTGATACAATCGTCTCAGCATAAATTTGAGCGTTGAGGTTGCCTCTGATCCAAATCAACTCAGTTCTTCCGCCGATCCAAATACCCGCCCATACCATGATGGTTCCACCACTATAAGGATGGACTTCCTGGCAGGATTTTAATCGCTGTTGGCGTCCAGGGGTTCTCCAGTGTCGTATACGTCTTGTATCCGGTCTCATACCAAAACGAGACTCATCAGAAAAGCACACGAAACGCCATTGTTCTTCTGCCCAATTTCTGTGTTCAAGAGCCCATTGATATCGAATCCTACGATTGTGCATTGCTATAGGTGGTACCCGTAGCGGTCTTCGGGAATGAAGGTTCACTTCATGCAAGCGGTTTCTGACTGTTTGGTCGCTAATTAAGTTCCCTGAAGAGTGATGAAGCCTCACGGCTAACATCATGGCAGTTATTGTTGGAGCTCTTCGAGTTAAGATTTGAATATATCGGTCTTGTCTCCGTGTGGTGCAGCGATACCGTCCTCCATGGCGCTCAGCCACGGTACCAGTGCTTCGGTAACGTGTCCAAAGTCGACTGATAACACTCTGACTTGTATTCAGAGCTAAAGCCACAGTACGTTGCCGGGAACCAGCTTCTATCATTCCCACGGCTCTGAGCATTTCTTCCCTGCTTAAATGACGTCGCCGCTCCATAATAACGTTGGTTTTAATCAGTAGTAGGGAAACAGTAGCACTAATAATGTCTTCAATGCGTTGTATGTTTTTATAGGGAAAATATTGACAGCTGATTTTCATCTTTTACTCGAATTTGATTCACAGTTCCTGATTCAAATTATGAAATGCACCAAAAAGGATCCATATAAATTTATAAAATCATAAATTTATTACAAAGCCACATCTCAATCTCAAGAAATCCGCTTAAAAATGCTTGATCCCTAGACACTTTTGATGTGTGTATTTAAAAAAAATAATAACCGACTTCAAAGTAAATTATCTAAAAAGCATAAAATAACGAAAATATATTGAAGTCGGTGTCAGCTCGTGCTAGTCTTAGTTAACATGATGTGCTAGCATCGACTTCAATATATTTTCTTACACATCTCTTAACAATCGGGATCGTTTGTTGCCAACCGAGTAGCCGCAGTGTTATGATG
Organism: Furcula furcula; assembly: GCA_911728495.1. Classification (NCBI taxonomy): domain Eukaryota; kingdom Metazoa; phylum Arthropoda; class Insecta; order Lepidoptera; family Notodontidae; genus Furcula; species Furcula furcula. Next base: position 55,862,924 of record OU452242.1, read on the forward strand.
TTCCATCCACCCATTAATTACCCACCCGAACTTGCAAGAAATAAGTATAAATAAATACAACAACGAATTACGCATTGTGGAACTAAAAGTAAAATATTAATATAAAAACTGTACAAAAGAGATAAATCATACAGTTTCGGTAAACATCAGACAAAGACAAAACTAAGCAAGTGAAATTGGTTTCGGTAAACATCAGACAAAGACAAAACTAAGCAAGTGAAATTGTATGAATGAATGTTAATGCTACCAGAAAATTATCAAAAACTACAAAATGTCCTTTTAGTTAAAATTTTACCAAAATATACCAACATTTGAAATTATACCAAAAAAATACTAAATCAAAATTGTGAAGCCCAAATTCTACCAATTTGGTATGAAATATACCAAAAACGGTCACACTGCTTAGAGGAGATACCACTTGGTACTTACTTTCTCTGAGTGATTATGAGATGCTTCCTTCCAAAGGTGCCCATTGACGATACGTCCATCAATTCAAATGGCGTGGACGTCTTCCAAAATGGTTCCGTGAATGTGAAAAACGTTTGCCAATTTATTGGACGACCGCCAGCTTTGGATTTCCAAACGGATTGAAATCCATGCGTCCAATCCAAATGGACGTCGTCCGCGGCCGACTGTCAATGCGAAAAACGTGCGCCACGCCATTTGGAAGACGTCCGAATTTTACGTGAATGGGCAAAACCGCGTCTATTTTTTTGAAATTTTCTTCTCAGTTTATGCTTTGGCATTGACGGTGGCACATGTGCTGGATTATAAGAGCTCTGTGGTTGAGTCTATGAAACGTATAAATAAAATCCCTGGATTGCATTAATGTTATCGCAGGCTTTCTGGAATATGTCTTTACAAATAAGCAGAGCCTCTGTAATAATAATATTCTAGGACAATCTACACACGGTCATCCGATCCCAAACTAGGCAGAGCCTGTACTATGGAAACCAGACAACTGATACTAATACATATATACTTATTTTTAAATACATACATAAATAGATAAATAACACCCAAACACTTGGCGGGAATCGAACCCACGACCTATCGGGTAGCAGCCAGGGTGTCTAACCACTAGACCAACAGGCCCGTCAAAAAATTATTATTATTATCATCATTAGCAGCCGATAGATGTCCACTGCTGAACAAAGGCCTCCCCCTTAGAAGGGAGGGGTTGTCATAATCCCCACGCTTGGCAGGCGGCTTGGGGATCGCAGTATAGGTGGAAGATAAATGCAAAATAAAGACCCTGCTGCCCGTCTTCCTGTTCTCGCTTAGTCGCCTCTTACGACACCCAACGAGAGGAGATGGGGGGATGCTATTCTTACCCGGCACCCCACGTGTTTTTCATATAGCGTGCGACATTCGAAGTGACTGTGCGTACGTCCAAATGGACGTACGTCAATGTGCGTAGAATATGGAGTGCTTCCATTCGGAAGTATTCCATTTGGAAGCATTCCAAATGGACGTATCGTCAGTGGCTACCTTTAGACTTTAGCGTACCTACATAAATCAGAGAACAAGAAAGTTAAATAAACTATTTTACTCTTGGCGATTTTACTTTATTTAGACATGGTAATTAAAATACCATCCATCCATATCAAAATATTGTATGTTGCCCACAGATTAACTGATGATGTTGCCGTGTAGCAGTGTTGCCAGGAGTAATATCAAAATTTTAGGAGAATTGAAACCAAAAAATCAGATCAAACAAAAAATCAGTAGATTTTGATAAATTTTAAGTTTGAATCTTCTATCTTGAACCATCATTTTAGCATCAGGCTTATAGGATCGACGACGATACTAAGAAAGAATGTGACTGCCATGATGATCGCGACTGCGGAACTTCACTCGTTTTTTACAATTTTTGTACCGGCAGCAGAGCAAACACAAAATGAAAAATTCGCCCCGTTTTTGATTATTTATTATAATATCTTATTTTGCAATCCATTTTTGTTAAAACATCATTTTTAGTAATTATATATTTGAAATGCCAAGATGGCGGCCACCTTCTTAGTTGGAACGCATAGTACTTGATCAATCGACAAAGAAATTGTAGATTCCCAAAAATGACGAAAAACAGGAAAATTTAAAAACCAGACATTTCATTTCATAACAGGTTTATAGGTTTACAGGTCCGACTACTCTTCGTTTTGTTTTAAATTTGAAAAAAAAAAGGAATTTTTTTACATGCTTGAAGATAGACAAATTCTAAAAATGAGGAGATTCAACCCTTATATCCGTAGATACACCTCGAAATCAGGAGATCTCAGGAGACCTGGCAACGCTGACCAAAAGTATTGGGATTGGTTGGTACCAGTTGGTACAGTTATAGTTTATCGATGGGGATTGGGGACGGAGATCATTAAAATAGGATCGGCTTTAACCCCAAAGTCAGGGGCTGGAAAGTTGCTTACTTAGGATAATGTAGTTTTGGACAGTGCCATCTTTTCACCTGCACTAAGCGTAATAGTTCGTCTTAGGTGGCGTAACTGGCGTCAGCGCAGCGTCAGTCAGCATAGAGAAAAGTAACACCTTGGAAATAGAGAACCATCTGACTCATTTTTTATGTCACCCGAATTTCAATATGAACCTGTGCCATCTATTAGACGTTCACCTCAAACTAAGTACTATCGTAGAGCGTGCTGCTATAGGTAGCTATACATATACCTTAGAGGAAGAAAACAATAGAGGGCTGGACACTTTCTTTCTCATTCACGCAAGAAAAGAATGCGTTTATGTAGGTTACGTGTGATAGAAAGAAACAGTGTATATGATTTTTTGTCCCTCAGCATGTGTTCGATTTTTCCGCGCCGTGGGTGCGAAACAAATTTGACGTTTGCTCCCACTTTGCTCCGTGACAATTTTATCGTGGTTTTAATATTATATAAATAACTTAAAATTCAATAAAAACTAACTGTGACATTACTGTGTGTTGTGGAAATCCTATAAGAATCGTGCAGTGCAGTATTATAGGCTGTAAAAGTGACAGTGAACGTAAAATTAGTGGAGTATCGTTTCATAGGTAAACGTGAATTATTATGGCCAAGTTAGAGATTACATTTAGAAACTAATACATATAAACGACTTATTTAGATCTTATTGCTCTAAATTAGTTACTATTTTACTTGAAAGTTACGTGTAAGATCGATAAATTCTTGTTTTTCATCCATAACCTAAAATTTTCAGTTTATTGATCGCCATTATCAGTGTTGCCAGTGTATAAAAGAGAGACTACCATAAATAAGTGGTAAATTATTATTAAGTGCATCATACACGATCCCACATGCTGGGTGCATCGAAGAATTTCTCAGATTTCCCGAATTTACTTTTATGATTTCCTGAAAATATGGATATTTGTATACTGTGGATAGCAGCAACAAAAAGAATTAATTAAGTTGCTAAAAGTTATTCCCGAATGCTTAAATATTCAGAAATAACGTAAGCGCTCAAGTAATTCGTCCAAGGCTGTGCAGGACGTATTCATTCGTTATTTATAGGCACAATGGTCATTGTACATTTAATCGTGCTTTTACTATATGCATGTGTGTATATGCACTATATGTATGTATGTTGTTGGTTACAATTTATTGGTAAAATTGTCTGAATTATAAATAAATAGTACCGACGTAGAATAGTTTGTTTAATTTGCCCCCCTATTATGTACCTATCTCGTTTGACAACTAAAATGATGATCAATAAAGCAAAGTGACTATTAAATAACTATCAAATGATTCATTTGGCATTGCCTAACTTGAATCACCAATAAATACCAAACACACTTTCAGTAGACATCAAAGTTTGGTGGACAACTGAAGCTTGATAGTCACTTTGCTTTATTGATCATCACTTTTTTTTTGTAGGAATAGTACTGTTTCACCGGACAAGAGGGCGAGCGCTTAAAGCGCTCCAGCCAGAAAGGTTTGGGTAGCGACTAGCACAAGGGCACCTCAGGGAGGCACGGCCTCGGCTTGGGCTGCCGCTTAGAGAAAATGAGTTTACCACCGGTTCACAACGCGCCCCCGCTGAGAAGAACCGGCAAGAAACTCAGCGAGGGGATGCATGTCGAGGTCGCATGCGTACGGATATCTTCGGCCTCGCCGGCGAGACCGGTGTCTGTGTGTTGATGTGTTTACGACTCTTGACATCGTTGTCGGTGTTGTGTCATGGTCCAGGAGGACGGACATCGGGTCGGGTGGGTCGAGCAGTACATGCCGCGGACGGCGGCGATGTACGGCTGTTCGACGATCTGAGGGACCTGGCCGCTGCCCAATAGGACATGGGTTCGATTCTGAAGGATTCCGAACTATTGTCTGGGTGTTATTTATCTATTTAAATATGTATTTATACAGTTTACAAGTATTTGTAATCATTTATCTGGTTACCTTACTAAAGGATCTGCGTAGAGATTAGGTGGTCATTGGTCAAGCGTAGATTGTCCCAAGATACTAGTACTATAGATTTGTATATTGAAGAAATTTACTAAAACTTACCCGGTAAATGGCCATAGTATGTATTATATTAAGTTATAAGAAAGCCAATTTTTGCCTACCTCTCTGGGAAATAGCATATTATTGTTATTATCTCTTAACTTTTTTGTATGAGGCTAATAATTATCTACAGCTCTTAGCCACTTTAATCACCACGTGATATCACCCAGGTGAACAATGTGGAATAGACCTTAGCTACAGCATATATGATATTAAGTGTACATTCACTTTGTAGCCTCCGTCGTGGGTTCGAATCCTGCGAAGGGCAACAAATTTGAGTAGTTGTTCCTTACTGGCTAGGACAATGCCGGCCGATGACCTGATTGTCTGTAAAGTAAGATGATCCATGTGTCGGGATTTGCGATAGGACGTATGCCCGACTCCTGTCCGTCAAATTAAAACGCCGAGCTTTGGTAATAAACACTTATAATCAAATTGAGAGAGAACAACTTATAATACAGTGGAGTAATCGTAATAATTAAAACATGTCTCTGCCATAGATACTAGCGCGCTGTCATCTTTTTGACAGCCGAAGTAAGAGAGAGTGCACTTGTGTCTACGCAAGCACTTGTGCTCTATAATATCTCCTGCGTACATGGCTGATCTTGTGAAAGATTGGCCGCTTCGGATTCAGCCGTGGTCGTTTCGGCTAGGAGGTCATAGATTAAGACGATATAATGTAAGAAAAGTAAATGTTGTGTCAAAAAAGTGGTTTTTGGTTAGGAAAGAAAATATAATTTACAACAACCTCCGTATTACACAAAGGGTAAAATTTCCCTTACGTGGCAACTCTAAATTTAGTATGTACTTATTTTTCTGTCCTTATCGGCGGCACGCTTGGTATATGTCTGTATTATATTCTGTCTACGACATATACCCATAATTCAGTAGGTATATATACATAACTACTACGAGCATTATATAGGTAAACTAAAACCACATAAACTTTTGAATTATAGTATTTTATTTTGTTTCAAACTTACTGATAACATAAATATGTAAAAACTTATCTAAACTTAACTAATATCGTCTGTGTCGCAAATTCACAAAAGGCCGGCTGGCGCGGTGCCGATCGTCAAGCGCGAAGTTAAACACAGCTCGACGAAAACACAGACCGAAATCGATTTGTATGAGAAGACGGAGAAGAAATTACTCGACTCAATGTACTTGCAACAGAACTATCGTGCGAAAACAGAAAGTAATCCGAAAAACACAAATGTCAGCCATTTACAATCAGACTCTGACTGACGCCAGTGACGCCACCTCAGACGAACTATTACGCTTAGTGCAGGTGAAAAGGTAAAAGATGGCACTGTCCAAAACTACATTATCGTAAGTAAGCAACTTTCCAGCCCCTGGTCAGTCAGAGTCTGATTGCAAATGTATAAGGCATCTTAATAAATATCTCTATGAATTTAAAAAAATATACATAAGTAAGTATTTATATAGAGTACTGTCTGAGCCAGGAGGCTCCTCTCCTCAGTTCAGATGTTTAGACTGAGGAGCCACTTTCACCCAACCATGAACTTAACTTTATTATAGGTATTTTACTTACTATAAATTAACAAAATGGGCTGCTTTTCTCCTACAGTGGATCCTCAATCCATTCGACCGTGAGACATGACTAAAAGAACTAGAAGGGAATCGCCACGCAACTTTTGGTTTATGAATTAGCCACCCGGCTAAGTAGTCAAATAAAAAACGTTGTTTAATTATTGGAAATCAATGTTTATTTATTAAAATCACTTGACAGTTGACATTATAGTAGGTATACCTACTTAGCAGCCGGCAACAGTATAATCTGTGATTTTTTTTCATGGGGGTAACAAATAGATCCCCGGGACTTGTGGGGGTCAATCCTTACTTAGGTACTAAAACACCCGCGGCTGTCGAAGCAGAAACCCATAGTTGCTTAGAGTTAAGAGCCACACTTACAAACGACATTTACTTAATTTTAAATAAGACATTATTTTCGAGCTGATTATTTCGAATCTTGGAGCCGTTTATGCCTTGTTCGATTATTGAGTACCAAATAATCGATATCTAATCAAAGTACGTATTAATTGGTTTCAAGTGCCGAAATAAAACGAATTCAATAACTGTATCAAGGGTAATTAATACTAATGAATGATGAATGTTTGTGTGTGCGGCAGTAAATGAATAGGCCATAGAGTAACATTTTGAATTTTTCAAACAAAAAACTGTCGTCACATTTCATACTGCCACCTTTAGTAAATTCTTTAGTAATAAATAATACAAAATACACATGAAAATAAACTCGCACTAATTACATTTATCATTGTGAGATTTGCAATATCAACAGTGGCGTAGCTTGCCTTAGACGGCCCCTGTATAAAAAAATATTGGGGGCCCAAATGAAGGGTAAATGAGGTCTCTGTGTTACGGGGGCCCCGTTTGATACGAGGGGTAGCTACGCACCTGTTGCAATACGAAAGGCATATTACCTTCAAAAATTGACTTTCTACTGACGTATTAGGGTCAAAATCAAAATAATTGACCATTTTACATTTATCGCTTGTCCTTTTACTTCTCGCCATTCTTACTAAAACTCTGTAATATTGACGTTATCAAAATAGTGAATTTCATAAAGAAAATATTGAAAATATTTAATATTAATTATAAATTTTGTTATTCTATAATATTTAATTACATATTCGGAAAATATGTTAACAACGAAATGTGATTTCCATAGAAAAAACGTGTGTCCTACCTTTGACGCTATTGGTTTAGCCCTGAAAAAATCATTGAAAACAGTACTATTTCTATAAAAAACCTAATGATCACCTCTTTTAAAAGTATGATTTATTGATAGAAACATCAAAAATTTAGTAAAACATATATATGCTTATTTAATAAATTAAATTAAATTGGACCCAAAAATATTTCCTTTATGTTACTTCAATTACGTAACGCAATATTAAATTGCACAAATAGTATTTTATTCAGAATGACAACCGGCATCACTGATGGAAACGTCAAGTTGCCAAACGACCAATCACCGCGTGGCAGACGTTTTTTTCTCGTGACACAAGTTGCGTTATAGTTGTGCGAGACAAAATTAAACATTAATTCGTATTTTGAACCTGAATTGCTAAAAAAAGGACATATAAGTATTATTTCATTAATATTTGCTCTATGGACAATGTCTTGTATGTGTTATTTAGTCGATTATTTGCTTTATCTACGAAGTGAGTAGAGTTTGTAGAATCGACATGAATATCTTAAAAAACATGCTTTTATCTTATTTTATGATACGTTTATGTAACATTTTTTATGTTACGTTACATAAAATGTATTTAGGGTGAGTTCACAACACTTTCTCATTGATGCGAGCGATACGGAATTGACTGACGGTTTGAATTGAACGTGCATGATACACAGGTACTGCAATCGATGCAATACTGTATCGCGTCGCGTCATGAGTGAAGGCACATAGGACTGATATTTTAAATTTCGTAATTGCACATAGGAATGCTAATTTCAATTTCCGTGTTTCTCCGATTCTTTTTTTACATTTTATACAGTCAAATTGATGAAGCCTGCCAATATTTCTCGTTTAAAATAATGCTCGTACAAGATGAACATTTAATTTTTGTTCTTGCTCTGTTCACAGACAAATATGTATTTGTCTGCTGCTGAAAGGCAGAAAAGATATCGGGAGCGTTTAAAATTGAATAACCCCGAAAAATGGAAGGCTATTCAGGAAAAAAATTTGCACAGGGCTAAAAAGTTTTATAAAAAAATAGGCGAGCTTTCAGAGAAGGAGAAGGAAGAAAGACGCCAGTACTGGAAGACTTCAAAGCAGAAGTGTGATCTTAGCCAAGAAGCTGTAGAAAAGTGTGAAACTCGAAAAAAATACCTAATATATACATACATAATAAGAAAATATAAAAAAATATATAGAAATTTGACCAAATAAAATGAAATCTGAAGAAAAAGATTGATTTAATTGTCAAAGAAAATAAAGCGTTAAAGAAAAAAATATATAGGTACAAAATATTGCAGCATAATAAGGAGAATGAAGAAAAAGAAATCAACTTTATTAGTGAATTGGAAAACGTTACAGCATTAAGTCCAAAATCAAAAACAAATTATTTTGTATCAAAATTAAATGTGTAATTAAATTGTAGTAAAAGATTAATTTAAATAAATAATATACTTATAAAATCTTTAACTTTTGTTTTACATGTGAACGCTGCCTTTATTTTCCGTTATGTTACTTTTATGTTACTGTGACATAAAAGTAACATAGAGAAAATAGTCAATTATTTTGATTTTGACCCATTTACACATGTAACAAGTTTTTGATGATATATTTTTCTCATCAATAGGTTGCCTGGAAGAGATCACTACTAGTGATTGATAAGGCCGCCTATTGCTGTATGTATTACTGTATTTTTACTTATACTGTATTACTGTATGTTTCTTGTTTTGTTATGTTTTATGTTGCTTGATCTATCTATCATGTTTAACCCAATTGAACTTGTAAACAGTCAAACATTCGTTTGCACATCAATATCTACATAACCCTTCGGCCGTTTAGGAAACCAGAGTTTGGAAACCAGTTTCCTAAAAGGCTTTTTTTATACCTCTACGTAACTGGTTTCCTATAAGTATTTTTTTATACCTCCACGTAACTGGTTTCCTATAAGTATTTTTTTATACCTCCACGTAACTGGTTTCCTATAAGTCTTTTTTTACACTTCTACGTAACTAGTTTCCAAAAAGGTTTATAATTCATGTCACTGAATAACTATTCTGTTACAGTAGCCAATTTACTAGAAATTTTGATTAAGGAGACTAAAGTTGCTAATATTTTTAAAAATAACGTGAAAAAAAAGTAAATGCTACCAAGAAATAGATACTGGAATTATTAATGCAATAAAAGATTTGAAAAATGGACTAATAACTGTGGGGCACTGTATTGAAATTATTTCACCATACGCATTTTTATTTTTATTTCTAAACTAAGAAAGTTGTGTTCATTTCATCTTAAGAAATGTTTTTATGTTTTAAGTTATTGAATTGTGTGAACAACCACTGAGCTTATATCAATGTTTGTATTGTTAACAATATTTTTTATTATTATAGCGGTAACAGCTCAGTGGGCGAGCGCTTGCCTTGGAAGCAAGGTACGCAGGTTAGAACCCCGGCTCGCACCTCTGATTTATTTAAAGAATCATGTGCGAATCGTCTTTGTGCGATTGTTACTAGCTTTCGGTGAAGTAAAACATCGTGAGGAAACCTGCATGTCTGAGAAAGCCTAACTAGCTCTCGAATGACGTGTGAGGTCCATCAACTCGCACTTGGCTAGCGTGGTGGACTATGGCCTTAGCTCCCGCATCTTGAGGGGAGGCCCAAACCAAACCAACAGTGGGACATACACAAGGGCTGGTATTATTATTATGTTATAAATGTTATTATTAAATTCAAATATCTGAAATAAATCACACATAAATGTACAAATATGGATTTACAAAAACCATTAATTAAATACAATACTCTATTCCAAAAAAAGATTTATCCCGAAATCCGGTTATTAGTTTCGTAGGCGGATTAAACAACAATAGCATAGTACTCTTAGGAAATCAGTTACGTAGAGGTATAAAAAAAGTCTTATAGGAAACCAGTTACGTAGAGGTATAAAAAAAGCCTTTTAGGAAACTGGTTTCCAAACTCTGGTTTCCTAAACGGCCGAAGGGCTACATAACGCCTACATTGTCAACGTGGCGTTACATTACATTATGATTTCTGATATTTACGCGAATATTACACATTGAAATGAAGCTAATTTTACGGATTATATACCAGTATATTTTTGATTTTACTATCCCGACGTATGGGACACTTTACGGCATTCATGGTCACGGTCGGACTGTGGTGGTAGTTGTCCTTACGTCATAGTTGTATCAGGGTACCCCTAGATCTTCTTATTATCGACGCAGAAAGAGTTGACAGTAGAATTTTGTAACCATGAATGCTGTAAAGTGTTCAAAACGTCGGGATAGTAAAATCAACAATACACAGCGACATAATCCGTAAAATTAGTTTCATTACAAAAACCACATTTAACCACGTCAAATAAACCGAGGGCGAACAAAATTGTAATCGTTATCAAGTTTATTTGACTATTATAAACTTACTTATTAGTTAATAATAATATTATTAGTTAATAGTTATTAGACTAGGTTTTGATGTTACCTTAATTGTAAACGTAGTATACATTAATTAAATTACAAATTACAGAGGAACACAGCCACAGACGTATTAGGGATGAACACAGCATTATTTTGTTTTGTACCTATCCCAATGATATTTTACTAAAGATATATCCCTACTAACGCACGATAAAAGTTGTGTCACTTGTAGTTAGCTATACCTAGCTATACATTTTCCTACCTATAGTCTGACAAGGACAGATGCATAACGAGAAAAGTAAGAGAATACGAGATGGCTATATTTTGTGCGTTCCGTTGTCAGCGTTGGTTAAACGCTTGTCAGTGTCATCTTGTCAACTGACACATTCAATTGTACAATTATTTCTTACAATATTTAAGAAAATTGAAATACTTTACAAAATCAAATTATTTTTTCAAAGTTACATGTGCTATATTATCCCTGCCTGTTTATTTACTTTTGCCTGGTAATTTGTGCACATATTAAATACACAGGACGGCATTTTCAATTTTTAATTATAGTCACGATGTCGCATTGACTACGCGGGACGGCGTGCGACTAACTGCTACAAAACCCAGTTGGGGGATACTCGCTGAACGTCTGGCGAGCGCTAATGGCATATCTATTGTATATAATATCATTGACCTATCCAATAACTTTTAAATTTTATAAGTATAAAAAGCCCGTCTGTGAACAAACAAAATAGACTTAGGTACATTTTATTATACATAAATAATACATACGCACATGTATTTCAACCCTTCTCGTTATGACCTTTCATTTGATACCCATATTGATGTTTATTGGAAGTAAAAAAAATACAAAATAGCAACGGACACCCGCCATATTAACTTTCTGAAAAAATATACTTATAGCCTATAACATTCCCAGAACTGAGACGAATCTAAAAACATATTATAAGTCAAAATCCATAAAGCCGTTTAGGTTGTACGCCGTGCCAAAGCAAAAAGACATTATGTAAATAGGTACTTACAACATAACTTCTAAAAACATAACCCTCCTTCTGGGGCAGTCGGGCAATAAGAAATGGGAACATTTTTAACCGACTTCAAAAAAAGGAAGAGGTTCTCAATTCGTCTGTACATAATTTTTTTTTCTATGTATGTTCGCGCATAACTCTGGCAATTATGAACCGATTTGAAAAAATCTTTCTTCCATCCATTATTTAACCCGTTAGTTGGGTCCCATAAAAAAATTATTGCTTCCGAATAAGTAGTTCCTGAAAAAACAATAATGGTGACTGCACAGGAAAGCTGCAAGAAAGCCTATTTAGATGACTTTATGTCGCTTTTTAAGGACAAAAATGGTCATAACTCTGGCAAATATTTACCGATTTCAATGATTCTTTTTTTATTCGAAAGCAAAAGCCACTGTTATGAATTTGTATGAATTTTATCACAACCGGATAAGAACTTCCTGGAGGAACATGAACGATGTGGGGGAATTCAATTGGTAAAAACCATAAAACTGATGTTCTCCATTACATTACTCTGACAAATATAAACTGATTTCGATGATTCTTTTTTTAATCGAGAGAGTAAACTACTATGATGAATCCATGCAAATTCATTACGACCGAATATTTTTTTCTGACGAAACATGAAATATGTACAACTATGTAGACGATAATGTGATCATAACCTACCTAGATCATTTTACCGTCTTCGATGGTTCAATCCTTATATATGAAAATATCACGAAAAAGTTTAAAATAAAAACTTTTTAAAAAAAAATTAAACCGACTTCAATAGCACTGAAAAGTATAAAATAATTTAAATATTATTGAAGTTGGTGCCAAATATACACAGCAGGTACGCCAACACCAACTTCTATAATATTTAAATTATTTTATACTTTTCAGTGTTATTGAAGTCAGTTTAATTTTTTTTTAATAAGATTTTATATACGAAAAATGTCATCACATTTTACAATTGCCATACAAGTGTACATACGTACTTAATGTCTTTTTAGTAGGTATATACGAAATACATATAATAATAAACTCTAAACGTCTTATTACGAAACGGAGTTTAAAGATAAACCTAGGTTTAGAGTTTTACACTCAGGTTTAAGGAACAATTTCCAGAACTTAAAACTTTGTTCGTCGTTATACTATTTTTCGTAATAAAACGTTAAGTCGCATCATAGTAAAATAATGTACTTGCGGTCGGTGGCCGCTACTTTTTTTTACGCGTGCTTGCAGTGAAATGAAGGGAGAGAGGGGTGGTTAGTCGCGCGAGTGGCTGGTGGCGGCGTTTTATGGCCGAGCCGACCACTAGAGGCTAGCAGTGGCGATTTATGGCTTGTGGCGACCACCTGCGTTTACAGTGTGCGGCGAGTCCATGCAAAATGTATAAAAACAACAGGAAATAGGTCGGTCGCTGCGTTTTGTGGTTGTGGCTGGTGGCCCCTGTGCGGCGACCCTAACTCGCACGGGTTGTATATTGACAATATTATTGACCGTGTGTGGCTAGCCTATTATTCAAATTATGAACTCAAAACTAGTAGTACACCCGGCGACACCTCGACCGTTTAAATTTAAAATCAATAATAAACTAGATTGCACTGTCACCTGTCACTCGAGGCATAAGTTATTAGGTCTCTTGAGTCCGATAATTTCACCAGCTACAGTGCCCTTCCGGGCAAATAATATTGTCAATATTTTTTTGTATGGCTCTAGCCCCACACGCTCAACAATAGTCAAAAATAATATTTTTTGTATTTAAAAATACCGCAACACACAATATTATTGACGATAATAATATGTACTTTATTGACATTACGAGTACTATCAGTGAGAGCGTGCGCGGTACCCTGCACAGGCTAAACAATATTATTAAGAGTGTGCATTTTTCCAAAGGTTATATAATATAGCCCCTTTGGAAAAATACCGCAATATAAACAATATTATTGACAATATGTAGAATATTGACAATATTATTGAGCGTCGGGCTACCAATGAGTTAAATAATTATCTAGTAGTATCTAGAAAAAAAAAATTAAAAAATGAGTTCATTTTATTATACAACGAATTTAGGCTGATACATTACACCTTTGTTACCGGTTACCTGCCAAAGTCACTATGATCTAAACTCTAAAGCAAGCCATCGTTGCTACCTGTGGTAGTGGAATGCATTGAGAAACTTTAAACTTTTATATAATAACGTCTGGCGGCCAAGGGCTCTTGCTATATATACTGGGTGTCCCGGAAAGGGTATATCAGCCCAAAAGTTATGTATAGTATTGATAGTAAAGATACCGAAAAAAATGTCAGAAACGGCAAAAAAGGATTATTGAATTACGGAAAAAAATTATATATATCGTCTTAAAACTGTTTCTAAGCAACCCTGTGTCATCATGTCTACTCCTAATGAGCCACTGTTTTTTTATTGATTGCGTACTTGCCTGCCTTGATTAATAAGAAATTCATCCATAATCGGTTAAATAACGAACAAAATATCGAGTTCACTCAATCAAGACTGTTGACTTTTTTCATAATTTCATTTTACGAATTGATTGCTAGTGGGTTACACATTGCGTCATGACCGGCTTGACAGTGACACCCCATTTCTGGGACACCCTGTATATTTAAAATATCGATTTTATTATTGCTTTTGTTACATCTCATGCCAAATCCGATGGTTTGTTTACGATCGTGTAGCCACGCAGTTAACAGACTTGGGGTCCTGGACGGTGGTATCTTGCACAGGGGACCAGCCACTTAATAAAACCATAGCTAATATGATATTATCGAACACAAATCCTAATGTGACGTATTAAATTACTTTAAAGCCCAAACTGTTTATTACACCCATCGCATGTGAATCGTTTGTGGCCCTTGTGAATCACGTTGTGAATGTATACACTACATCTATTCGAAAATTGTTTATTACACACTTTGCATGAAAAGATTTTATCACCAGTGTGAATCCGGTTGTGAACTTTTAGTTCAGATTTTAGGGGGAAACGTTCATTGCACACATTACACTTGAAAGGTGTGCCGCGAGTGTGAGTCAAGATGTGATATCGTAAATAAGGTTTTTGGGAAAACCGTTTATTGCATACATCACAAATGAAAGGTTTGTCATCAGTATGAATCCACTGATGCGAATTTAAAGCAGATTTATGCGCAAACCGTTTATTTCATACATTACAAATGAAAGGTTTATCGCCAGTATGAATCCGGATATGCGAATTTAAAGCAGATTTTTGGGAAAATCTTTTATTGCATTCATTACATATGAAAGGTTTGTCGCCAGTATGAATCCGCTGATGCGAATTTAAAGCAGATTTATCCGCAAACCGTTTATTGCATACATTACAAATGAAAGGTTTATCGTTGGTATGAATCCGGAGATGCGAATTTAAAGAAGATTTTTGCGAAAAGCTTTTATTGCATTCATTGCAAATGAAAGGTTTTTCGCCAGTATGAATCCGGATATGCGACTTTAAATTAGATCTTTGCGAAAATCGTTTATTGCATACATTACAAATAAAAGGTTTATGGGCAGTATGAATAAGTATATGTGATCTCAACAAATGATTTTGGGAAAAACTTTTATTACACACATCGCAGGTGAATGGTTTGTCACCAGTGTGGATCCAGTCGTGCCTCATTATATCACTTGTATTGTTAAAACTTTTATTACACACAATGCAAGTGAATGTTTTTTGACCGGAATCATTTCTGATGAGATGCTTACTTAAAGTAGACTTTAGCGAAAATTGTTTATTGCACACATCACAAGTGAAAGGTTTGTGGCCTTTACTCCGGAGGTGATCATTCAAATGCACTTTTGTGGAAACACTTTTGCACACAGTGCAAGTGTACCGTTTGGTGTGTGCATGAATCCGCATGTGACGTTTTAAACTACTTTCTTTTGTGAAGCATTTATCGCATACGCCACAAGGAAAAAAACCGTCACCATTATGAGTAAGCATATGTTTTATTAAAACAGATTTTGTGGTAAAACGTTTACTGCACACATCGCAAAGGAACGTTTTGTCACCAGTGTGGATCAAAGTGTGCCTATTTAAATCACCTTTACTGCTAAAACGTTTATAACATATACTGCAACTGAAAGGTTTGACGCCAGTATGAATCCGGAGATGCGAATTTAAAGCAGATTTATGCGAATACCGTTTATTGCATACATGACAAATAAATGGTTTCTCGCCAGTATGTATCCTGAGATGCACCTTTAAATACGTTTTATGGGAAAAGCATTTATTGCAAACATTACAAGTGAAAGGTTAATCACCAGTATGAAGCTTAAGATGCGCATTTAAATAAGGTTTTTGGGAAAAGAATTTATAGCAAACAGTACAAGCGAAACGTTTGTTGCCAGTATGAATCAACATATGACGGTTTATAATAAATATTGTGGCAAATCTTTTATTACACACAACACAAGTGAATGGTTTGGCAGCTCCTATTGTATGACGTTGTATGTGATGTTCTAAACCAACTTTTGTGGTTAAACTTTTGTCACATATATTGCAGGTGAATTTTTTGACGTCAGTGTGAAGCTGTAAATGACTTTTTAAATAAGTTTTCCTCGAATACTTTTTATTGCACACACTGCAAGTGAAAGGTTTTTGGCCAGTATGATTTCTGGGATGCCTATTTATATGAGATTTTAGCATAAAGTGTTTATTACACACACTACAAGTGAAGGGTTTGTCCTCAGTGTGAATCCGGTTGTGACTTTCCAAAGTACTTTCTGTGTTGAAACTTTTACTACTCACATCGTAAAGGGAAGGTGCGTCAACAGTATGAATCATAATGTGCGTTATTAATTGAGACTTTTGAGTGAAATTGTTTTGACATACATCACAGGTATACAATTCCACGATTTTTTCAGTACATTTATTCGAATCGTTTCTTTGAGATCGATTACATTGCTCAGGAACAAACTGAATATTATTATTTTTTTCATTATCTAAACAATCTGGTTTTGATACTTGAATGGATATAGTTTTATTATTATACGATATAATTGAATTATTATATATTTTGTCATTGCTATCTTGATTCTCCGGATCACTATCATGAATTATAATCGGAGTAATATTCTCGATACATAACTTAGATACCTCCTTGATGTCTGAAGCAAAGTTTAAACAACTTGCAACTTTACTTGTTTCATTTTGTGACACTACCTCAGGCTTATTTGCGACGAGAGCGTCTGAAAAGAAGAGACACAGAAATGAGAAGCTCATCGGAGCAGTGATAGTAAGGTGGGAGTAGACCGTGGTGGTGAGACAAGAGCCTCTCGACTGACAGTATTGCTTAGATTTTGTATTGTGAAACTTTAATCTTCCGTAACGTTAATGATGATGAATAGTGTAATTGTAAAACTCATTTTAAAAATATTAAAATCACGAAACTCTTTGGCAAGTAGTTTTAAAATTGTGAACTTGAAATGAAACTTATTTTACGAATTTTATCGCGGTTTATTTTTGATTTAAATTACCCGACGTTTCGAATACTTTACAGTATTCATTTTCACGGGCGGACTGAGGTGGTAGCTATCCATACGTCGTGTTTCCATTGTGTGTGTACTGACTTACAAACTTATCCGTGCTGGTGGCAAAAATGAGAACTAACTTTTTTATTATGGTAATGACGTGTAGTTTAACAGTTTCGTATAGACAGTGGCGACACGCCTATCGGCAACATTAATTTTGTCAGTCTCGGCATGGCAGTTGCGAACTACTAGCGGAGAAAATATCAAATAAATAATTTTTATTTCGTATTATAATGATATCTTATTTATATTTATTATTTAAACTAGTAGTAATAAGAACACGAAACGAAAAAAAAATTCTCCATCTGCAATTTTAGTATTACGATAAGTATTTGGACAGTTTATAAACGCGCAATAAGGAATTTCGATACGTCCTTACGTCCTGTTGTCGGCTCGTACTAATTTGAAATAGAGCGACAGCCGTCTCCGTAGCTCTATTTTCGTGACCACTTTTCGGATCGTGACAGCTAATCTAGTTAGTATAGTATATCGATGGGTTTTACTGATCGTTTTGTTTGCGCGATGTATGAGAGCCCACAATCATAATCCAGTTTGTATACTCCTGCATCTTGTAGAGGTACGTGGTACTTGACTGATGGTAAAAACTGACTAATCTTCTTTGCCATCGGTCGTCAGTGGTTTTTTTTTAAAAAATCGGTCTGTCAAGCGGTCAACTGATGTACGTTGATTATGATAACGATGATGGAACAACAATGGTTGATTTTTCAACAGTATGGATTATGATATGATTATTAAGCTGACGTTTGTAAGGAAAATGTTTATTACACACATCGCAAGTGTAAGGGTTTTTGCCATGGATCCGCACAATATGCTCGCGTAAAGTTGATTTATCCGCATAACTTTTATTACAAAAATTGCATGTGTAAGGTCTGTCACCTGTATGACTTCGGATGTGACGATTTAAAATCGTTTTATTAGCGAAACGCTTATTACATATATAGCAACCTAAAGTTTTTTGGATATTATTAGTATGAAATCTCCTGACGTGAAAATTTAACTGACCTTTTTGGATAAAGCTTTTATTACACACATCGCAAGTGAATGATCTTTCGCCTGTATGAGTCCGGATGTGAGAGTCCAAAGAACATTTTCTGGTAAAACCTTTATTGCACACATTGCAAGTGAAAGGTTTGTCGCCGGTATGAATCCGGATATGGTTTTTTAAAGAGCCTTTATGTTTAAAAAGTTTATCACACACATCGCAATTGAAACGTTTGACGACAATATGACTTAGGACGTGACTTCTTAAATTTCTTTTCTGGTAGAATTGTTTATTACACACATCGCAAATGAAAATCTGGTCGCGATTATGACTACGATTGTGTCTATTTAACTGAGCTTGGTTCGTGTAACGTTTGTCACACACATTGCAAGTGAAGGGTTTGTCCTTAGTATGAATCCGGAAATGGTATTCTAGAGTTTCTTTTGTGTTAAAATATTTGCTACACATGTTGCAACTGAAAAATTTATCAAGCATTTCGCTAACAAGAGCTTTGTCGTGAATCTGTATGTGACTTTTTAAGTCACCTTTAGTGGTAAAACGTTTGTTACAGTTATTGCAAGTAAAAGGTTTCGTGCCTATATGCCTTCGGAGATGAATATTCAAACTGTTTCTAGCAGAAAATCGTTTTTTACACAAATTGCATGGGTAAGGTTTTTCGCCAGTATGAACCCGCATGTGAATATATAAGCCATTTTTTGAGATACAACGTCGATTACACACTTTGCATAGGAACGGCTTAGCACCTGTGTGTGTAAACATGTGAAGTTTTAACACACCTTTTTGGGCAAAACTTTTATTACACACATCGCAAACGAATGGTTTGACGCCAGTGTGAAGTATGGCGTGCTTTTTTAAATTACCCTTACTGGAATAACTTTTATTACATACGTCGCACGTAAACGTTTCGATGGGCGCATGCACCCGGATATGATTATTTAAATGAGATATGCTCGAAAAATTTCTATTACACACTTTGCAAACAACAGGACTCCTGACGATATGAGCCAAGATGTGATTTTCCAAAGCGCGTTTTGTGTTCAGCTTTTTATTACAAACATTGCAAGTGAAATGTTGATCGTCACTATGGACCACAGCGAGTGTTGTTAAATTAGATTTTCGATGTAATCTCTCTTGGTTTTTGTAAATTGTGTACGATTTCTCGATTTTAACATAATCTGATTCGACATTTACATGATGTAGTGTTGGTACCTCATTGGCGACAGTTGTTTTATATTGCGATAAACTTGACGTAATAGTTAATATTTGATTATTATTATCGTGATTATTTGGCTTAATTTTATTTATTATAATAGGTGTAACACTCTTGATACGTAACTTAGATACGTTTGTCTCCACCTTCTCGATGTCTGAAGCAAAGTCACATTTCTGATATTGTACACCATTTGCAACTTCTGTAGTTTTAATTTCTGTTATTTGCTCAGACTTATTTGCGACGGGCGCTTCTGTAAAGAAGAGACACAGAAGTGAGAAGATCATCGGTGCAGTGGTGGTAAGATGGGTGGACCGTGACGAGGACGGAGGTGGCCCCTGTGGCGGGCAGTGATTTTATGTTTCCTAACTTGAGTGAACAATAAATACCAATAGTAAAACACATTTAGTTGACATCAAATTTCGGTGGGCAACTGAATCTTGATAGTCACTTGGGTGGCTACAGATACGCAATAGCACAGCAGATCCCACCAGAGAAACTAGGCATGTGCCAATGCGTCAGCCGTGGGCTTTTTAGTGTGTAAGAATCCCGCATACTCTAGTTTATCCCCACAGGTTCCGGGGACCTATCAAAGACTTTCACAACGTCATCAAAAAAATCGAAATTTCAAGCGGTTATTAGTATATCTTATTATATAAAATTATGATATATAATATACGTAATTATAGACAGTAATAATATGAAAGTAGTTCTATGACTCTTTTCGGTATGTTTTGCCTTGGCAATTATTATTGTGGGTAGACGTTGACAATGCTTTAGACAAAATTATGTTCTCTGTTATTATCAGTGTTACATAATTAATCATATAGTAATTATCAAATTATTCATTTAGTAATTATCAAATTATGTTATGAAATATTCTATCAATTAATTATTGTTTATGAATATTATTTTATATTTATTAGTTAGGAAAATGACTGTCGCCACGCCACGTCAGTGGATAGAGGGGTACTTGCGGTTTAAAACATTTATTTTCTCAAAAGATTACATGATAATCACTTACAGAGAAAATACAAAATATAATATACGAACAGTTTGATTTGCTCAATTAGCGTTGTACATAAAAATAGAGGGTAGTTAGTGAACAATGTCAATATTGTGCAGTACTGCGAGCGACGCATAGGCCGTATTGTTTATTAAGGCTGGTGACATAGTGAAAGTTCACTATGGATAAATATTCCCTTTTTTTTTAAATATGCCTATTCTAATCTAGTGTTTCTGAGTAAATACACTGGTACTGAAATGTTATTTTATCACATATTTGTTAGTAGGTACTTATATAAGTAAGTACTTATATGTTTTTTTTTTATTAGTATTAATATTATTATGTATTTATATTTAATAAGTATTTATAATTGTTTGTATTTATAATCACGTGCTGTAATTATATTAATAGATATTTAGTGCGAGAAATCCTTTAAAATGTGCCCCTTCAACAGTTTTTTAAATGTGACTAAGACTTTGCATCCTTTATAAATTTAGGCAATTTATTATAGTGTTGAGCTCCATCATATAAGATACTTTTTTGCCGTAGTTGGTCCTAGGGAAAACTAGCCTAATATTATTTGCTTGTCTTGTATTTCGTTTAGAGTATTTAATATTTGTTGAGAATTTTATTTGGGTATGAATGTCTGGCTAAAATTTTACGAATTAGAACCCAGATATTATATTTATAACTTTGGGTAATAATCATTAGTCCCGTATCTTTATATATTTGTAATGTAGATGTTCGGTATTTATATTGGAATAAAGTTTTAATTTATTTTGGGCTATTTGTCATTTTTGTAAATTTGTTTTACTTCCTGATCCCCAAGCTACAATTAAATAATCAATATGGGGTTTGACCATACTATTATAAATATTATATTTCACTTGTTGCGGAAGGCATCGTGCTATCGGTTTGAGCGCACCTGTCAAGGAAGAGACTTTGTTCTTAATTTTATCGATATGCGGTTTCCAGGTGAGTTGGTTGTCGAGAATAGGCATGATGACTAATTTTGAAAAAATACTCTATAATGTACTTACGGGTCTACTATTGCCGAAAATAATCATATTTTTGTATTAAATTTACAATTAATAGCAATATTTTCAATTTTTACAATAGAGTTTGAAATTAGTTCCAAAACGATGGCCGGTGCATGGCGCCATGTTGTGACGTCACTACGGCGGTGTAAATAAATATCTGTCTAGGTATAAAAGCTAAAAGTGAATCATTGTATGACAGAAAAAGTTGAGATGACAGTTTGACAGTTGTTTATTTACACCGGACTGACGTCATTCACTCTGAGCAGCGTTTATTACAAAATGGCGATTAGCTGTATTTAAGTAATTTATTTGCTTAAATATCACGAAAATCTCTCTATTATTATGAAAATGAGATGCATTTTTGGAATCAGTGCAATCCGTTCTAATATTTAAAACTACAGATATATTGGTATTGTGTTACAGTCATCATGCCTATTAGGCCAAGGTATTTTTCATTGTTAACTCTTTTAATAATTTCACCATTTATTGTAAGTGGTTTATAACTGCCATTTTTTTTATTCTTCGCCGTAAAAAGTATATAGTTTGTTTTAGATACATTTATTGTAAGCAGATTTGATTTCAACCAATTATCTAGAATACATAGATCATTTTGAGCCTGATTCATAACACTATCTACTGAATCACCATAATAAAACAAACTTGTGTCATCTGCGTATAAGGTAATGTCTCCCTTTAGTCCTATTTTGTGGATGTCATTTATGTAAATGAGGAATAGAAGAGGCCCTAATATAGAACCTTGGGGTACACCGCAATTTATGTCTAGAGGCTCACTTTGCTGATCGCCAATTTTGACTACTTGACGTCTGTTTGCTAGGTAAGACTGAAATATGTTAAATGCTGACTGTTACACCTATTTCTTTTAGTTTTAATAAAAGTAGGTCATGGCTAACGGTATCAAATGCCTTCCTAAGATCAATAAATACGCCTAGTACAATTTTTCTTTGGTCAATATTGTGTCCTATATTTGTGACAAGATCAACTGATGCAGTAGTGGTATTTGATTTAGGCCTAAAGCCATATTGTTTATCAAAAATAAGATTATTAGAGGTTAACAAGCTATTTAAACGATCATGAAGTATATTTTCAAAATTTTTTGAGGCGGCTGGTAGCACCGAAATTGGCCTATAGTTGTTTGGTTCTAATTTTGAGCCGGACTTATAAATAGGGCTTACTTTAGCTACTTTGAGAGAGTCAGGAAAATATCCCCCCTCAAGGCTAGTATTAATAATTTTAACTAAACTTCCAGCTATTAAATCTCCGAGACTTTTCAAAACTAATCTTATCTATGCCTGTAGCTGTGTTTGAGCGAAGAAGTTTTATAATTTTTTGAAGTTTATACTGTGTTGTTGGTTTTAATGTTACTAATTGTTTGTCACTTTTTGCAGATTTATTAGGAATTTGTGCATATGTATGGTTATTATGATATTGCTGTGGCATTTTTTTAGCTAACTCACTACCTATCTCACAGAAGTATTTATTAAAACAGTCACATATTTTTTTAGAGTCTGTAATGACCCCGGAAGGAGTGTTGATTTTTGAAATAATCTGATTGGATTCAACTTTGTTATTTGTTAGTCTGTTGATAAGGTGCCACATTTTCAAGGAATTTCCTTGACAATCTTTAAAAGATTTTAGATAGTATTGGGTCTTAGCAGATTGAATTCTACCATAAGCAAAAGTCCTGTGCTTGATAAACTCTTCTCGTAACTTATCATTTTGCGGTGCTTGTTTAAGGTCATACCATAGTTGATTTCTTTGATTTATTGAGTCAATAAGACTTTTGTTTATCCATTCACGGCATGGTGGATTTAATATCTTCATTTTCATTGTCTTGGAGTTCGAAACTGCGGCTGATAGTGAAGCTTCTAATTGATCATAATCATTAAATTCGTTTACTTCTAATGTTGCTGCAATAATGTTGTCTTTTATTTACGCGAATACTAGACATTGTAATTAATCTATTTTTACGGATTATATCGCGATTTATTTTAATTTTCCCGACGTTTCGAATGCTTTGCAGCACCCATGGTCACGGGCGGACTGAGATGTTGAACGTCCCTGCGCTCTATTTATACTGTCATAATTTTCGGTGTACCCTCAGTTATTGTTGTTGTTTTTATTGATGTACCCTCAATTCTTATTGGTTATTATTGTTGTTGGTCCGACCTACGCAGTAAGAGCTTACAATATCTTGACGCCGTGCAGTGTTTTGTCTGGTTTTGGATTTAATTATATTTATCACAGGATCCCAAGCCGGTGGCAACACCCAACCATCTTCTCTATTGAAATTAGGATGTTTTTTGATTTCAATAGCCTCACGAATCATCCTTGGTTGGAAACGGTGTTCTTTTGCGAGGATTTGTGGTTTATCAAATCTGATATAATGGCGGGTGCGATCCTGAACGTGTTCACAGACAGCAGATTTTGTACAGCGTCGGTGTTTCACATCAGCTATGTGCTCTTTAACGCGAGTTTTTATTGCACGCTTTGTTTGCCCAATGTAGGAGAGCCCACAGTCACAGTCGAGTTTATAAACTCCTGCATCTTGTAAAGGTATGTGGCATTTGACAGGTGGTAAATATTGACTAATTTTCTTTGGTGGTTTATAATAAGTTTTGATTGAAGCCCGCTTTAAAATGTAGCCAATCTTGTCAGTAACCCCTCTAACATATGGTAGGACAGCAGGTTGACGCTCCACTGTGGCTGGTTTGACACGTTCACTATGATGGCGGCGCGGGATCCGGAGCTTGTTGTCACGCAGCACCTGCTTGACATGTTGAAGCTCAGCACTCAGATGGTCATCATCACAGATTCCGCGTGCTCTTTGAAACAAAGATTTACCCACTGTAGCTAGCTGTGTTGCGTTCAACATCTCAGTCCGCCCGTGACCATGGGTGCTGCAAAGCATTCGAAACGTCGGGAAAATTAAAATAAATCGCGATATAATCCGTAAAAATAGATTAATTACAATGTTGCTGCAATAGTTTTATACAAACTAGTATATTTAATAGATTCATATTCCACACGTTTAACGCTCTCTGGTTTTGGTCGGTTTATTTCTAAATATATTTGTTTGTGGTCAGAAAGTGCAGATTCTACTATGGCCATTTGAAATGTATTGTCGTGTAAGTTTGTACATACGTGATCCAAAAGTGTCTTTGAAGAATGAGTTTCTCGTCTGCAATGGTTTATGCTGAGTTTAT
Organism: Furcula furcula; assembly: GCA_911728495.1. Taxonomy (NCBI): domain Eukaryota; kingdom Metazoa; phylum Arthropoda; class Insecta; order Lepidoptera; family Notodontidae; genus Furcula; species Furcula furcula. The sequence continues at coordinate 55,887,673 of OU452242.1, forward strand.
TTAAGCATTTCATATTGTTTTCTCGTAGTATAGATAAGTATTCCCTTGTTGATTGCTCACTATTTAGTAAATTCAAGTTTAAGTCTCCGAAAACCAACACACGTTTTCTTTTTGACAGTTGTTCATTGTAATTTTCAAGAAATGTAGAGATGTTTGATGAAGGTTGTCTGTATATAGCTCCGATGTCAAGAGACAACGTGTCCAAATGTACCCATAGGAAATGATTTCCATCATTACATTGGCTTTCCAAAAATTGGTGGTTGAGATTGTTGTGAATGTATATAGAAACACCTCCGCCTCCTTTGTTTGTTCTGTAGTTGTAATGATGTGTGTAGTTAGGTAATTTCAACCTTTGGGCTTCTTCCTCATCTTTTATCCAAGTTTCGGTGAGTACTATAACATTAATGATACACGAGAATGCTTCTATAATACATCTTAATTCATCTATCTTTCCTGGTTTTGCTATACTTCGAACATTTGCGTATAGAAATTTCAGAGACTTACTTGTTGGTGATGCGGCTGTATGTTGAGAAATGGATGCGCGTTACTTGCGTTAGCGAGCGAGAATGTCCCTACTTGGCGAGGATGTCAGTACACCGTAATAGCTGCTCAAGAAAACAATAGGCAACCAAAGAAAACATGCGCTTACCTCCAGTGAGCAACGCGGACGGGCTCAGGGCAGCTCAGCCACGTAGCCACCAACACCAAACCCCAAGCACAGTCAATTAAGTAAGCACACACATTCACACCTAGTTTATTGTTAGTAGAGTAACAAGCGAGTAAAACACTGGAGCGCAGCGAACGATGTACGAGAGTCCCCGGGTAATGCGATGCGCGTGAGTACTATGAGCGATGCGGCGAGTAGTTCCGAGCACCGTCGGCGGACAACTGAACGCGTCGATTGCGTGGGCGCGTGGATTGCAAGGCATCCGCGGGGCGAGGTACTCATGGACGGCGTTGTGTCCAAAAAACGATACCATATATGGTTAGGCGTCGCGTCATTGGCGATGGCTTTGCCTACCATTGGCTCGCGCGGTTGTTTTCAAATGGTAAGCCCATTGCTTCCATGATATGAGCTAAAACGGCGTGAACATCCTCCCCGGCTTGGAAATCCATAGGGATTTACAAAGAAAATAATGCAGGAAAGATGGTAAAGGATATGCGGAATTAAAGACGTAAAGGATGCGATAATGGTCGTTGAAGTATATGATGGTGATATATGTATATAACGATAAAAATGCGATTACAATAAAATATATGCGAATAAAGTATAATAGATAAGAGAAATACATGTTATTGTGAAGGAAGAGGACATAGTTTAACAACTGGACGCTTAAAGGTTCCAGTTGTGGTGCGAACTAAAGCAACGCGAGTGATACCATCCTTTCCAGGGAATACAGTTTCTATAATGCCTGTCGGCCAGCGAAGCGGAGGCGTATCATCCTGGTGAATGAGAACTAAAGTGCCTGGTTTAATGGGCACGTCTGGTGTATTCCATTTTTGTTTTAATTGAAGCGTATATAAATAATCTACACTCCATCTCTTCCAATAGCTTTGGACGAGGCTGTCTAAAAGTTTTTTACGATTGCAGAGGCTAACAGAATTGTCAATTTCATATGCGGGTAAAGATTGCAAAGGTGTCGTATTAAGAAAATGAGCGGGCGTTAATATGGTATGTGGCTGATCAGACAGCAAACAAAGCGGACGCGAGTTCAAAATGCATTCAATTTGAGTCATTATAGTAAGAAGTTCTTCATAACATAGAAGCTGTTGGCCAATGCAACGATATAAATGAGACTTAACACATTTAATGTTTGCTTCCCATAATCCTCCGAAATGGGGAGCGCGAGCGGGTATATTTCGCCATGTGATTCGGCGATTGCGTAATTCTGTGTCAAAAGCCATTTGCGTGTCTTTAGCGGATAAGAAGTTATATAGTTCATCTAACTGTCGTTTTGCACCAATGAAGTTGGTTCCATTATCGGAATATATGCACGATACTGGTCCACGTCTAGATAAAAAACGTTTAAGCGCGTCTATAAATGTGTCCGTACTTAGGTCCGATGCGATTTCAAGGTGTATGGCTTTAGTAGTCATACACACAAAGAGACATATGTAAGCCTTTTGACTCTTAATGCCACGTTTACGTGCGAGTGTGATGTTGATAGGGCCTGCATAATCAACACCGGTATGTGTGAAAGCTTTAGCTTCTAAAACACGAGCGGGAGGAAGACTAGCCATCATAGGCGTAGGTTGCGAAGGTGCAACTCTGAAGCAGAAGTTACATTGACGTATTCGTTGTCGAATTATATTGCGAGCGGAGATGATCCAATAGCGTTGCCTAAGTAAAGACATAAGAAGATGAGAACCAGTGTGACAGTTAGAGCGGTGACAGTTATCAATGATTAGATCAACTACGTGATCGCGACGAGGAAGTAAAACAGGATGACGATTTTCAAAGGGAATATTAGCGTTTGTTAATCTGCCGCCTACTCTGAGCAGATTATTTTCATCGACAAAAGGATCTAATTTTCTAAGAGCGGAAGAAGGTAATCCACCTTTATTTATATTTTTAATATCGTCAGCGAAATATTTTTGCTGTAGATCGCGAAGTAGTGCGGTTTCAGCGATGTCCAGATCAGACACTTGGATAGAATCCGAGCGCGGTAATTTTCGAGCGAAGCGTAAAACATATACTATTACACGTAATAATTTATTCCAGGAGGATACTCTAACGGAAAGTTCAAGAAGAAGCGAAGTATTTTCTTTTGGTATAGCGGTAAGTGTAACAGATTCTTTTATTTCAGGTATAGGAGCTTCAATATTAGTTGATTCGAAAGGCACGATTGGCCATTCAGCGATTGGACTACTAATCCAGGGTGGACCATGCCACCAAAGCGGGTGGTTAAGTAATTGTGAGGGTAGTGCACCTCTCGATATAACATCGCTAGGATTTTGCGTACCTTCAATGTGAAAAAAGCGATCGGGAGATAAAAGTTCGTGTATCTTGCTGACACGATTAGCAACAAAGGTTTGCCAGCGATGCGGGAGCGAATGAATCCATGATAATGCGATGGTAGAGTCCGAGAAAGCGAATATATCCTTTATAGGGTAGCGGTTATTCAATGCGGTATATATTTGATTAACAAGTTTAGCTAAAAGTAACGATGCGCATAATTCGAGCCTTGCTAGGCTGACAGTCTTTAGAGGAGCTACCTTAGACTTAGAGCATATCAAATGAATCGATATGTCGCGGTTAGGATGTGTCACGTGTAGATATAGAACGCAACCGTAAGCTTTCATACTAGCGTCTCCAAAAGCTACTAAATGTACAACGCAACCATTAGCGACACCTAAATGACGCGGTATACGCAGTGTGGATAGTAATTGTAATTCGTTTTTAAATGTATTAAAGCGATCGGTAATAGCTGGAGGAGGTTCCTCATCCCAACCTACCTTTGAAAGCCAAAGCTCTTGTAGTAACAACTTGGCATACAGAATAACGGGCGCGACGAGTCCCAATATATCAAACAAGCGAGCGATAGTCGAAAGAATTGCGCGTTTAGTATTATCTTTAGATGCGGGAGACGTAGTAAATGAGAATTCATCTGTTTGCGGTAACCATTTTAAACCCAAAATTTTCATAGTATCATTATTATCCGTAAATTCTATAGATGCGCGATGCGATTCCGGGACATGAGCGAGAAGTTCAGGCGAATTACTTGCCCATTTGACAAGATGAAATCCACCAGTTTGGAACAATGCGATTAATTCGTCCACCAGGCGGATCCCGACGTCGACTGACTGCACAGACGTTGTCAAGTCGTCCATGTACAGTTCTCGAGTGGCGACATCTGCGGCGAGAGGAAAGCGTTCACGTTCGTCATCAGCGAGCTGACGAAGTGTCCGCATAGCGAGAAATGGACTTGAACGTAGACCGAAAGCCACGGAATTAAATTGGAAAATGCGAAGCGGTTCATTTTGATCAAAGTGATATAATATTTTTTGATATTTCCTATCATCTTCTTTTAACTGAATGCGTAGGTACATTTGTTGAATGTCAGCGGTAATAGCGATTTTTAAATAGCGAAAATTTAAAAGAAGTGAGAATAAATCTGCCTGCAAATTTGGTCCAGTGTATAACAAATCGTTAAGCGAAGTACCATTGTCGGTTTTAGCACTAGCATCTAAAACTATGCGCGTTTTTGTTGTCGCCTTATCTGGTCGTACAACAGCGTGGTGCGGAATAAAATATCCTTCTTCTACAACAGCGGGTGAATACGATATCTCCGATAAATATCCTTTTTGTAAATATTCATTAATGACGTCATTGTATGATTGACGTAGCGCGGGAAGAGAGTTAAACTTGCGTTCAAGCGAATTTAAACGACTAAGAGCGTGACAAAATGAGTTACCTAAAGATTTAGGATCACCCTTAAATGGAAGCGAAACAATATAACGTCCACAAGCGTTCCTTGTGACCGTTGATGCGTATAATTTCTCACAGGCTTGATCATCCGGACATATATTTTTAATGGAAGGCACCTCCTCGAGTTCCCAAAATTTAGTGATAGTATTATTAAGTTATCTACCAAAGGACCGAAGGACCAGACTATACCTTCACGGTGCAGAGGTGATGTCTCACCCATGACAATATAGCCAAGCGTAGTCTCGAGAGCGTGAGGCACAGAAAGCGCGGTGTCCGAAAAATCAGCTGATCGAGCGAGCGGCGGTGGTATTACTTTACCAGGAAGTAAAATTGATGCGAATACTTGTGCGCCAAGAATGGCGTTTATTTCCCCAGGTGAATGCCAAAATTCATCCCCTAGCGGTAGATCAACAAAATGATCCAACATAGTAGTGTCGATCATGCGAGCGGGCAGTTGATCCGTAATATGATCAACTACAAGCAACATTATATTATAATTAGCGTCCGAGACGCGCGATTGTATGGTGAGCCACACGTAACCTCTAATAGGTGCTGAATTTGACCCAACAGTTTTTAACGACGAGTTAACAATTGGTTGAATATTTAAATTTAATTTATTACAAGAAGCGAGCGAAATAATATTATTTTGTGAGCCACTATCTATTAGGCATCTTATAATAGTACGGGTTCCATTAATAGGAACATATACTTGCGCAGTAGGTAAAATAACAGTTTTATTAAAAGGGTTATTATTATTATGAGCGTACATAACGCGCGTATCATTGCAACACTCGTTCGCGGCGCGCGAAGGCACAATCGTCGCGTCCGCATCCAATACTTGAGCGTGCATGCACGAAGACGAGCGCGCGGGGGGTGGCTGGCGTTCGGTTGAAGCGGCAGTGGCGAGCGATCGCGGCCGTTGCGATGGCAGCGGCGCGGGCGCGGGCGGCGCGGGCGGTGTGGCTCGAACGGGCAAATGAGGCCTGTTATCGGCTACTTCGTTATGATGCGAACGTTGAGTATAATTTTCGAAATGTATAAGCGTATGATGTTTTTTATAACATTGTTTACAAACACTATTAGAAAGACAATTAGATAACGTATGTTTTGTGCTAAAACAATTTATACACATGCGATTATTTTTAATAAAATTAAAGCGATCTCTTACGGTCAATTTTTTAAATACCGGGCATTCATATAAATGCACGTGATGCGAAGTTTTACAATAAATACAAGCGGAATTATCATTTTCCGTGATAGCGAAAGTATGCGAGAATTTTGGTATATTATTGCGATGTGACCGTATTTGGGAGTTATACCCTCCTATTGCGCGAGAGTCTTGCGATTGCGAAGAGTTCGGTGTGCGAACTATTGCGGTACGTTCGACAATTTTTATATGTTGACGAACAAAATTAACTAAGTCAGAGCTAGTAGGTATATCCTTGTCTCTGACGGATAATTCAAAGCTTTGAGCGACATGCGAGTTTAACTTTTTAAGAGCGATATGCGTAAATATAAAATCTGATAAATCATTTATTTCTAAAGCTTTTAATGCGGACCATGAGGAATGAACACGTTCAATAAAGTTATTTAATTGTGCGGGCGAATCGGAAGTGGGTTTTATATCGAGTATATTATTTAGGTACATAGATCCAAGTAACCTTTTATCTTGGTATTTAGCGACTAAAGCGTTCCATATAGTTATGTAGTTCGATTCATTAGGAATTATACCAGCGAAAACATTTAATGCGGTACCACTTAACTTACCTACTAAATACTGTACGCGCTGAGCGTCGGTCAGTTGCGGATTATCGTGTACATTAGTTTTAAAATTTTGATAAAAAAGCGGCCATGACTCTGGTAGTCCAGAGAATCCTACCAAATCCAATGGCGCAAGACGACAGGTATTATTACTAGCGGTAGCGGCGGGCGGTTTATCAGTTACCGGGATACGACACGAGTCTAATAAGTTCGCGCGTGTATGTTGTATGAACGAAAACAAAGTTTCGAATGCGGTCCAATTATTAAAATCAAGTTGACACTTAGGATCAATTTCTAATAATAATGCGTTATGTTGGTCACATAAATCGTTAAAACTATTGTACAGTTTATCAATGTTTGACGAATTGGCGAGAAATTCTTGTTTACTTCTTGTATCTATATCAGAAGGAATTATTTTCTTTGCGGAGTTATATAAAGAATTAACATGCGAGAATATAGCTTCTTTTTTAGCGATAATAATTTTCAATTTAGCCTCGTGCGCCATTTTGAGACGCCTCCGGGCCGCGGGTTAGTACCTACAGGCAATATTAAAAGAACACGTGCGTAGGTACCTATGTAGGTACGAGCGAATGCGAGTCAATAATATGAAATGCGATATGATATTATGTAATTAGAGTTTATAATTTTTAAGGATGCGAAATGCGATATAAAATACTAAAATGCGGATAGGTATACGTATGTATAGGTAGGTACCTTATGAATAAGTTTATTATTAGATGCGAAATGCGAATAAATGCGATATAAATAGTAAAATGCGAATAAATATACGTATGAATAGGTAGGTACTTAGGAATGCGAAACAACAAGTAGGAACATGAATATTAAGAATAAGGAGAATAGGTATTTTCCAACGATAGCGTATACGTGGGAGCGTAACGGCCGGCTTTAAATCCGGTTCGAAAGGGCCATAAAATTATGGTGATGCGGCTGTATGTTGAGAAATGGATGCGCGTTACTTGCGTTAGCGAGCGAGAATGTCCCTACTTGGCGAGGATGTCAGTACACCGTAATAGCTGCTCAAGAAAACAATAGGCAACCAAAGTAAACATGCGCTTACCTCCAGTGAGCAAAGCGGACGGGCTCAGGGCAGCTCAGCCACGTAGCCACCAACACCAAACCCCAAGCACAGTCAATTAAGTAAGCACACACATTCACACCTAGTTTATTGTTAGTAGAGTAACAAGCGAGTAAAACACTGGAGCGCAGCGAACGATGTACGAGAGTCCCCGGGTAATGCGATGCGCGTGAGTACTATGAGCGATGCGGCGAGTAGTTCCGAGCACCGTCGGCGGACAACTGAACGCGTCGATTGCGTGGGCGCGTGGATTGCAAGGCATCCGCGGGGCGAGGTACTCATGGACGGCGTTGTGTCCAAAAAACGATACCATATATGGTTAGGCGTCGCGTCATTGGCGATGGCTTTGCCTACCATTGGCTCGCGCGGTTGTTTTCAAATGGTAAGCCCATTGCTTCCATGATATGAGCTAAAACGGCGTGAACACTTGTAATTGTTACATCGGCATAACTTTGACGGAGTTCATAAGATATAGATTTATATTTTTTGTTATATTTTGTATTCTCTCCAGTATCTAGTTTTTTTCATGCTGTGTAATAATTTTAGGAATCCCTTTTATGTATTTTATAGTGAGATTTTTTTCTCCCTTTTCTGTGCGTTGACGTAATTCTTCGCGAAGGTTTTTCATAGCTTGTTTTTGGGCCGGTGTTTGGTCGGAGTAAATTTTAATATGATTGTCTTTAAGATTTGATTTCTTTTTTAATATATTTTTAGCAATTTCCTGCGAAGAGAAACAGACTTTAAGAGGACGAGTTTTTTTTTCCATCATATTTTCCTAAACGTAAGATATTTTCTGGTTCTGGACAAAGTGGATATATGCTAGATATTATTTTCTTGACTTCGGACCTATCATTTTTCCTCTTGCTTTCCATATTTTATATATGTGGTTCAAAAATTCCGGTTACTATTATATTTCTACTACGTTCCATCCGTTCTTGCACTTCACAATCATTATATCAGCAGAGGTAGTAGCAGAAATTTGAGGGTGTTCCATAGCTATTTCCTTCGTTTGGTTACATTGGAGTACGCGGACATCATTTTTCACACATATGATTTTTTGCTGTGTACCGTTGACTGTACATGATAAGGATTCAAGCTGTGATTTGAATTTTTTATTTTCAATAGTCAACTTTTCGGTAGTATTTTTTATGTCCATTAACTGTCCTTTTATGGTAGAAATATCTTCTTTAATAGTGTTTATACTCTCTACTTGAGATTTCCTCCTTTTATGGTAGAAATATCTTCTTTAATTGTGTTTATACTCTCTACTTGAGATTTCCCAAATTGCTTAACCCTTCAGCTTGCATTCGCCCTATCATGACTTACGCGAGTGTAGTTTTCGCGCACGCCGCCCGCACCCATATCGATAGCCTCCAGGTTATCCAGAATCGTTTCCTCCGTCGCGCCGTCGGTGCCCCGTGGTACATGCGGAACGTAGATCTGCATTCCGATTTCAAATTAGATCCCCTTCGTAAGTTCCTCAAAGAAGCGTCGAAACGCTACTTTGAATCCGCGTCCCGTCACGCGAACAGTTTAATCCGCGCCGCCGCCGATTACGCCGCTAGTCCTTCTGACTCGCGCCGCAGACCACGGCACGTACTGCTCGACCCTCCTGACCCCATGACGGTCCTATTGGACCGGGATGCGCCGACCCCTCCCCGACAACCGTATGCTACACTAGCTATCAGACACCGGTCTCGCCGGCGAGGCCGAAGGGTCGTAGGTATGCGACCGCAACGACGTGCATCACCCCACTGAGTTTCTTGCCGGTTCTTCTCAGTGGGGGCGCGTTGTGAACCGGTGGTAAACTCAGCCCTCTCTTAAGCGACAGCCCAAGCCGAGGCCGTGCCTCCCTGAGGTGCCCTTGTGCTCGTCGCTACTTCTGCCGTAAAGGCTAGAGCGCTTCAAGCGCTCGCCTCCTATTGTCCGGTGAAGCTGCAATAGCCATCTGCGGTTAACAGCGTCTATCATTCCCAAAAAAAAAAAAAAAAAAAAAAAAGCCCGGCCGCGCCCGGCCGCTATTCGCGCGCGTACGTTTTGTGATGACGTAACTGTTTATGTTATTCGGCGGCCCGCCGTGGTTTCAAATTACGAACGTTATATAAACACAACCATTTAACCGATTTGCGTTCTGTAAACAGAGTTCTACTGAGACAGGTATTAACTATCCAGTATATGCTTTTTTAGAGTTATAAATATCGATTTTTTAAAGGGAAAGTCTAAAATAGGTGATTTTTTGGCAAAGCTGATTTTACCTATTTTTTAATTCGATTTTGAGGGTAGAATATTGACTCAGGCACTAAGAAAGATCCATTCTTTGCATCCAAACTCCTTTTTTACAAGTTTTAAACAAAACACTACCAAAAAAATCGAAATGAACTCAATTTTTTTTAAAAATGACGTCACTGCGTGATATGACGTCATGGTATGCAAAATTTTCGATAGTTAGATTGGATTTTATGACTTTATCTTTGAGTTATTATCGTTATGATGTAATTACGATGTATTTACAACAATTACATTACAAATAATAACGGAATTATACCAAAAGTAAACAAACAAACAAAAAAATCACCTATGGTGATTTTTTTCGTTTTTTCAGTTCGAAAATATACAATATTTTGACAAAATACACACTAACTACCCTCTACACAGCTTTATTATTACGTTAAAACAAAAAAATAAAACATTTCACCTGAAATAAAAGAATACTTACGATTTAAAACTAACATTCCGTGACCACAACTTTTAGTCCGTCCGACCGAGACCAGCCGACTTTCGTAACTGAATTTATGAATTAAAATGTCAAAAGAACTAATGAATAACGGGTCTATTTTAAAGATGATACTATGATGTAACCATAAAGCATAGGGTTCCCATACAAAAATTAAATTTCTACCATAAAAAAAAAGGTGAATTCCGTCAACGGCGGATGATACAAATACGTATCAACCCGGGCCTGAGGGAGTCATTGCGGTGCGTTATGTTATGATACAAATATGTATCACCCGGGCCTGAAGGGTTAATTACGCTTAAGATTTCCTTTTTAAATTCTTGAAACTGGTAAGTAAAATTATCACCTGGTTTTCTCGTTTAGTTTTTTCTCCGCAGCGACACATTTTGAAACTCATCAAAATCCACATCTTCGGTCTTAGATAAATCAGGTTGAGAACCACTTGCAGCCGGACTCATAGTTCCGGTAGGTGAACGTAAAACACTCATATTTTATTTTGTTTTTGTTTATAAAAGTGATTGTTACCCGCTCCGCTTGTCGCTCCGCTCACTCAATATGTGTACAGCCCTAACGATGCGCTCAGAAACTGCAAGTAGTGAGCGCGGTATAGGCTTGCGGTCTGTTCCTTTCACTTTAGGCTCACGTGGTATTTGAAAAGATACTGTACGCCTATTGTACTTTGGTATAAAAGTGCTTGACACGATTTTATTTTTTTAATTCACTTATGTATTTTCTGCAAAACATGTCTGCTTCCAACGCTAGCTGAGCAGTAGTCGAGTCTTCTTGTACATTATATATCAAATGGCTATAAAAATATGATGGTTACATCATATTTTTATACTTAACTCTCAGAGTTCCGTCGTCGATCTACAACCCTCTACTAGGATTACTGTCTATGTTGCTGACTGAACACACTTTCAATACTGTTATTTCTTAGATTCTAAGAAATAACAGTATTGAAAGTAGACAGTAATCCTAGTAGAGGGTTGTAGATCGACGACGGAACTCTGAGAGTTAAGTATTTTGTATATCTTGTTGTAATATTATGTTGTTATGTGTTTGATGTTACTATGATAATGTCATAATTTATATGTTAACGATTAATAAGTCATATAATATATGACTTGGATGGCGAAGGCTGTGGCAAGGAGAAATTGGAGGTGGCCACATAGGGGGTAACCCCTATATTTTTATATAGTTTTCTGACGGTGTAAAGGTAATATTTTAATGTTCATTATATTGCAATATCAGAATATTAGAACATAATTACTATCTGTGATTATATTTGAATGAGTAATCATTGTAATGATGGTTGAATAAATCCATGTCCATTAATATTTATGCCTTTTCTGTTAAAATTACCCACCTCCAAATAATTAATATCAGATACTTAGTAGAGGGTACTTTTAATAAAGTACCCTACATTATCCACAAATAATGTTATATAGTTATATCACCACCATTTTTAATAACTTACATATCTTTTACATACCCATTTATAGTACTATACTCTATGTAGCGTTAACCACATTCTGACACGGTCAACTGATGTACGTTGATTATGATAACGATGATGGAACAACAATGGTTGATTTTTCAACAGTATGGATTATGATATGATTATTAAGCTGACGTTTGTAAGGAAAATGTTTATTACACACATCGCAAGTGTAAGGGTGTTTGTCATTGTGAATCCGCACAATATGCTCGTGTAAATTAGAGTTATACGCATAACTTTTATTACAAAAATTGCATGTGTAAGGTCTGTCACCTGTATGACTTCGGATGTGACGATTTAAAATGCATTTTTCAGCGAAACGCATATTACATATATAGCAACCGAAACGTTTTTCGCAATTATTAGTATGAAAACTCTTGACGTGATAATTTAAGTGACCTTTTTGGATAAAGCTTTTATTACACACGTCGCAAGTGAATGATCTATCGCCTGTATGAGTCCGGATGTGAGAGTCCAAAGAATATTTTTTGATAAAACCTTTATTGCACACATTGCAAGTGAAAGGTTTGTCGCCAGTATGAATCCGGATATGGATTTTTAAAGAGCTTTTATGTTTAAAAAGTTTATCACACACATCGCAATTGAAACGTCTGACGGCAATATGACTTAGGACGTGACTTCTTAAATTTTTTTTCTTGTAGAATTGTTTATTACACACATCGCAAATGAAAATCTGGTCGCGATTATGACTACGATTGTGTCTATTTAACTGAGCTTGGTTCGTGTAACGTTTGTCACACACATTGCAAGTGAAGGGTTTGTCCCTAGTATGAATCCGGAAATGGTATTCTAGAGTTTCTTTTGTGTTAAAATATTTGCTACACACGTTGCAACTGAAAAATTTATCAAGCATTTCGCTAGCAAGAGCTTTGTCGTGAATCTGTATGTGACTTTTTAAGGCACCTTTAGTGGTAAAACGTTTGTTACAGTTATTGCAAGTAAAAGGTTTTGTGCCTATATGCCTTCGGAGATGAATATTCAAACTGTTTCTAGCAGAAAATCGTTTTTTACACAAATTGCATGGGTAAGGTTTTTCGCCAGTATGAACCCGCATGTGAATATATAAGCCATTTTTTGAGATACAACGTCGATTACACACTTTGCATAGGAACGGCTTAGCACCTGTGTGTGTAAACATGTGATGTTTTAACGCACCTTTTTGGGCAAAACTTTTATTACACACATCGCAAACGAATGATTTGACGCCAGTGTGAAGTATGGCGTGCTTTTTTAAATTACCCTTACTGGAATAACTTTTATTACATACGTCGCATGTAAACGTTTCGATGGGCGCATGCACCCGGGTATGATTATTTAAACGAGATATGCTAGAAAATTTTCTATTACACACATTGCAAACAACAGGACTCCTGACGATATGAGCCAAGATGTGATTTTCCAAAGCGCGTTTTGTGTTCAGATTTTTATTACAGACATTGCAAGTAAAATGTTGATCGTCACTATGGACCACAGCGAGGGTTGTTAAATTAGATTTCCGATGTAATCTCTCTTGGTTTTGGTAATTTGTGTACGATTTATCGCTTTTAACATAATCTGATTCGACATTTACATGATGTAGTGTTGATACCTGATTGGCGACTGTTGTATTATTTTGCGATAAACTTGAATTAATAGTTAATATTTGATTATTATTATCGGGATTATTTGGCTTAATTTTATTTATTATAATAGGTGTAACACTCTTGATACGTAACTTAGATACGTTTGCCTCCACCTTCTCGATGTCTGAAGCAAAGTCACATTTCTGATATTGTACACCATTTGCAACTTCTGTAGTTTTAATTTCTGTTATTTGCTCAGACTTATTTGCGACGGACGCTTCTGTAAAGAAGAGACACAGAAGTGAGAAGCTCATCGGTGCAGTGGTGGTGGGCGGGCAGTGATTTTACGTTTTTAACCGACTTCAAAAAAGGAGGAGGTTCTTAGGGCCCGACTGCGAACGAACAAAATGGACCTTAATTACAATATGCATATGTAATACATATAAACATGTATTATGTTTCAACTCATTTCGTTTAGACTTTCATTTGATACCCATATTAATGAATTTGGAAGAAAAAATATATTGAATGGGATATCATATGAAAGGGCATCATTTGCACATCTTAAAATAGGTGTTTTTACTCTGGTTTGTGTCACGTAGTTTGTGGTTTAAAATATAAAATGAAAACTAAAGTACCGTTTATCTCCGAAGTTTGGGGAGAGGAAAATCTGGAATAATTGGTATTAAATGTTTTTTTGCGCGGGGGAAACCTTCAAAAGGTCTCCAGGAGCTGTGGGGCTCGACCGGGGTATGTCGGATTCTTATCCACTAAAACCGTAGACAGAATATAACACCCTTGCGGCTGTCGCATCGACACATGAGAGGGGACCCCTAAGTTCTTAAAAGAAGCGTTGAAACGCTACTTTGATCCGCGTCCCGTCACGCGAACAGTTTAATCCGCGCCGCCGCCGATTACGCCCCTAGTCCTTGAGACTCGCGCCGCAGACCATGGCACGTACTGCTCGACCCTCCTGACCTCATGACGGTCCTATTGGACCAGCATACGCCGAACCCGCCCCGACAACCGTATGCTACACTAGCTATCAGACACCGGTCTCGCCGGCGAGGCCGAAGGGTCGTACGCATGCGACCTCAACGACGTGCATCACCCCACTGAGTTTCTTGCCGGTTCTTCTCAGTGGGGGCGCGTTGTGAACCGGTGGTAAACTCAGCCCTCTCTTAAGCGACAGCCCAAGCCGAGGCCGTGCCTCCCTGAGGTGCCCTTGAGCTCGTCGCTACTTCTGCCGTTAAAGCTAGAGTGCTATAAGCGCTCGCCTCCTATTGTCCGGTGAAGCGGTCATGGCCGTAAATAAAATAACTAACTTTAATACTTTCAGAAAAGGTATGGAACCCTAAAGCTTCTCTAAAAGGCCCCTAGTTGAAGACCACATCACAGTGTCATAAGTCATGAAAGGCAACATACACTGGTTAAAAACCCTCGTCTTTAGTTTAGGCACAATTCACATGTGGTCCTGTGCCTTCAATTTGGAAAATTTTAAAAAAGTCCCTGGAACACATAATCGTTTAAATTTTTACGCTATTCAAGGATCTAGTACCACCGTACCGTTTATGAATTAAACGATATTTTTATAAAAAATAAAACTTTCTACCCCTCTACCCCTACCGTACTTAGTACGTTTAGTTTTACAACGATAGATTTCCCGGGCAGTACGGCCTAAGTGTTTAAGTGCGATTATAGATAACATTTTACGATTTTTTTGCTTACCCACATTTGGGGCCCCTGTATCCCGGGGGCCCCGTATCATTGACATGGCTAATACGGCGGTAGCTACGCCCCAGAACTCCTACTATCCTAGATTTTCATAAACAATACATGTAGGATTAAATAAACAATGATTGTCTTATATTATCACATAATAATACCCGTGAGGTGTCTAGGTAAGAATAGCATGGGTGGGGCCATTTCCTCCCGTTGACCGTTCGTTTTCCACTAGACAGGCTTTAATGTATCACAATATTATAGTCTGTAAATAAAATCAAATTGATACAGCTGTCACTCACACCACGCTGCACCGTCCAGGGCTTCAGCCGTGTGGCCATTTTAATCACCTCTGACATCTGTCTGTTTCTTTGTTCTGTCTATTTATTCTGTCATTATTACAATAAATAACTAATCGTGATTAAAAAAAAATCTAACTTCGATAAATTTTTTTTTATTGCCCCGCCATTACAAGGTTACATTGTTAATATTTGATGAAGTGACAGATGTGATCTATTAAATTATCCCTACTTTAATTTTAATAGACCAATCAGTTACTTCTTCCTATAATTGAAAAAAAAAACATACCATCTAAGTCGTCGTCCAAATATTCCACGTCTTCATATTCATAATCCTCTGTGGCGGAGGCAATGTCACTTGTGTCATGTGTCTCCTCACTCTTGCAGCTGACAGCGAGCGACTGCTCCAGCTCATCCAGTATTTCCTCACATACAATTACGTCTTCTACAATGGTTACGTCAGGTGACACTGTATCCAGCCCATGTGTGTCCTCCGTGTCATCATCTTGCTCATCTGCTGTTTCCTGTATAATATCCTCGTCTTTTACCTCACTCTTTACACTATCGTGGTCTCCAATATTTAGAGTTACAATAGGCGACACAGTCAGTGTTGAGCTTAGATCACTTCTGTCTATTAGATTTACTTTATCTTCCACCTGCAATCAAATTTTGTTTCTTACTAAAGAGTAAGAGCTGGTTTTTGAAGCAACAAGCATCATTAGAATGTGAAATACATTAACACACTTTTGAACAGGATTAAATTCTGACTTCTAGTTATAGGTAATGGTAAATTGTAAAATACTAATCGAACCATGATAGTGGTGCATATTTAAATAATATTGATTTGTAGGTGCTCACTCAATCCTCACGTTTTTGGATAGTAAAAACTTTCATATCTTTAAGTTTATAAGCGTTTAATAGAGCAGTTCGACAAACAAGCGTTTAATAGAGTAGTTCGTGAACTAAAGACAACAATATCCGAAGCGAATAATGCTGCCTTAGAGACCCATTTGGGAGGCCTATCAGCAACAAAATCCACAAACTACTCTTTATGGAGAGCATGTAGAAATTTTGATAGACCCTTATACCACAAGCCCCCGCTTCGAACACATGATGGAAAATGGGCTAGAACGGGGCATTGTAAAGCTGAGGCTCAAGTTTTCAAACCAAACGACGCAGTGCCTAACGCAGATGAAGCAAATATTGACTATGTCCTTAATCAAGACTTCCAACTTGATTTGCCTTTAAAAACAGTGACGCCTGGAGAGATCCGCAAAAATATCAAATCCATGGATAACAATAAAGCAGCAGGCTTTGATCTTATCGATAAAAAGATTCTCGAAGAGTTACCACACAAAGCAATCATGTACCTTACAAATTTATTTAACGCAATAATGAGAGTAGGACACTTTCCTGATCTATGGAAAGTATCCCAAGTCATCATGATAAACAAACCTGGTAAACCTGCCCATGAAGTTACCTCATACAGGCCTATCAGTCTACTGCCTGTTGTGTCTAAGTTGTTTGAGTAGACTTATGAACATCCTGCAAGAAAAGTCCATCATTCCTGACCACCAATTCGGATTCCGGAAAGAACATGCTACTACAGAAAAAGTTCATAGAGTGTGTAAGAAAATTAGACAGTCTTTTGAAAAAGGGGAATATTGTTCATCGACTTTCCTAGATATTCAACAAGCCTTTGACAAAGTTTGGCATAAGGGTCTTTTGTGTAAAATAAAAATCCCTATTACCACACACATACTATGGAATATTAAAATCTTATCTAACTGATAGAATATTTCAGGTAAGAGAAGGCGACTGTATGTCGGCGTTATATGAAATATCCGCAGGGGTGCCTCAGGGCTCTGTTCTTGGACCCATCCTGTACACTCTATACACATCTGATCTACCACAAAGCCCGGAGGTTACAGTTGCAACATTTGCGGATGACACGGCTTTGGTCGCCTCAAGCAAATGTCCTATCCAAGCTTCGCAACTACTACAAAACAGCCTAAAAGACGTGGAGGTATGGCTAGCCAAATGGAGAATCGCTGCGAGCGCGACCAAATCAGTCCACGTAACTTTTACCCTGCGAAAAGATGTCCCCCAGTAACCTTAAATGGTATTTAACTGCCTCATCGCAACAGTGTCAAGTACCTGGGAATGCACTTAGACCGCAGACTAACCTGGAAGAAGCACATGCAAACAAAAAGAGATGAAATCAACCTAAAGTACAAAGGTCTCTATTGGCTACTGGGCAGAAACTCAAAACTCGCTGTTGACAATAAGATCTTAATCTACAAAACGATCCTAAAACCAATTTGGACATATGGCATACAACTGTGGGGCTCTGCTAGTAACTCCAATGTAATGATAATCCAAAGAGTAAAGAACTACATCCTCAAACAAATATCGAATGCACCATGGTTCATCAAAACAACAGAGGTTCATGAAATCTTCAATATGCCTATGGTTAAAGAAGAGCTAAACATCATCATCATCACCAGCCGGAAGACGTCCACTGCTGAACATAGGCCTCCCCCTTCGAACGCCACAATGACCGACAATTGGCTATTTGCATCCACCGGTTGCCTGCGACGCGCACAATGTCGTCTGTCCACCTAGTGGGAGGCCTACCTACGCTGCGTCTTCCGGTTCGTGGTCGCCACTCGAGAACCTTTCTTCCCCAGCGGTTATCGGTTCGCCGAGCGATGTGGCCTGCCCATTGCCACTTCAACTTGCAGATTTTAAGAGCTATGTCGGTGACCTTGGTTCTTCGGCGAATCTCCTCATTTCGGATTCTGTCGCGCAAAGAAACTCCGAGCATAGCTCTCTCCATAGCTCGTTGTGTGACTCTGAGCTTATCCAAAAGGCCAACAGTTAGGGACCACGTCTCAGTACCATATGTCATCACTGGCAACACACACTGGTTAAAAACCTTCGTCTTTAGGCACTGCGGTATTTTGGACGAGAAGATTTCGCGTAGTTTCCCGAACGCTGCCCATCCGAGTTGGATTCTTCGGGCGACCTCTTTGTCGAAGTTGGACCGACCTACCTGGATAGTTTGTCCTAGGTATACATAGTGGTCAACAACTTCGAGTGTATCGTTCCCAACAATTACCGGTACGGGTGCAACATGGACATTAGACATGATCTTCGTCTTGTCCATGTTCATTTTAAGACCCACCTGTTGGGAAACGCTACTGAGGTCGCTGAGCATCGTATTGAGGTCCTCCAGCGACTCTGCCATAATGACTATATCATCGGCAAAACGAAGGTGAGTGATGTATTCGTCATTGATATTGATGCCGAATCCGTTCCAGTCCAAGAGCTTGAAAACGTCCTCCAATGCGTTTGTGAACAGTTTCGGAGAAATAACGTCTCCTTGTCTCACACCACGCTGCAATGGGATTGGTTTCGTGCTCTCGTCCTGTAGTCGGATCGACATGGTGGCGTTGCTGTACAAACACTTCAACACTTCGATGTACCTATAGTCAATGTGGCACCGCTGGAGAGATTGCAATACTGCCCAGGTCTCGATTGAATCAAAGGCTTTCTCGTAGTCCACAAACGCTAGACATAATGGCCGATTATACTCCTCGGTCTTCTGTATAATCTGGCGGAACGTATGTATGTGGTCTACGGTGCTAAAGCCTTTTCGGAACCCGGCTTGTTCGGGAGGCTGGAAGTCATCAAACCTGCGTTCGAGACGGTTCGTAATGACTCTCGAAAACAGCTTGTATACATGGCTCAGGAGTGAGATAGGTCTATAATTCTTCAATAAAGTGTTATCACCTTTTTTGAAGAAAAGAACCACCACACTCCTGTGCCATGCTTCTGGCGTTGTACCCTCGAGTAAGACAGAATTAAATAACTTCTGGAGGACTAAAAGTACCGGTTTTCCACCCGCTCTCAGAAGTTCTGATGTGATTCCGTCTTCACCCGGCGCCTTGTTATTCTTGAGCTGTTTGAGAGCCATTCTAATCTCGTACAGGCTGATGTCTGGGATGTCCTCAGTGTAGTGTCGGGTTAGTTTGGCTCTGGTGTCTTGAGCTGTTCTATCAATGGGTTCCCGTGTTGAGGTGTATAACTGTCCGTAAAATCTCTCGAGCTCTCTCAATATCTCCGGTTTCGATGAGATGACACTGCCGTCATCGATCTTCAGCTTCGTCATATGGCTACGCCCAATAGACGAATTCTGTGCGAACACTTTAGAGCCTTGGTTCCGCTCAATTGCGTCCTTAATACACGCTGTATTATAGGAACGCAAGTCGTGTCGCATGGATTTCGAGATTCGTCTATTGAGTTCAGCATATTCCGACATATCAGCTGAAGATTGCAGTCTCATCTCAGTCCGGTTTTCCATTAGCTTAATGGTTGTATTGGAGAGCTTTTGAGGTTTTTTACGGCGTGGGGTCTTATAGAACTTGGACCCCACTGCGTGGACAGTTTGCACCAACCCATTGTTTATCTCGTCCGCAGTTTCGCAGTCGGCGAGGCACTGGAAGCGATTATGCAGTTCAAGTTGAAAGTCTTCGGGGTTCTGGATTTGGGCGGATCCTGGACGGAGCGTGGACTTCATCAGACGAAACCTTTCGAGCTTAACATTGATATTCAATGTGCCTCTAACAATACGGTGATCACTCCCGGTTTTCACCCTGCCGATCACGGAGACATCATCGAATATATGCTTCTTGGTCGTCATGATGAAGTCGATCTCATTTTTGGTTGAACCATCGGGGCTTATCCACGTCCACTTCCTGGATGGTCGCTTCTTGAAGAAGGAGTTCATCGCATAGAATCCCTCCTTCTCCATGAAGTCGACCAGCCGCTGGCCCCTTTGGTTCCGCTGCCCATACCCATACGACCCCACTCTCAACTCATCGCCATTCCGAGTGCCCACCTTTGCGTTAAAGTCCCCCATAACAACGGTGAAGTATGTTTTGGAGGTATGTACGGCTTCTGCTATCTCCTCATACATAGCCTCTACTTCATCGTCAGGGTGTGCCGAGGTCGGCGCGTATACCTGTATGACCTTCAGCGAATACCGATCGGTTATTCTGAGTATAAGGTACGCTACCCTGCTCGACACACTATCGACCTTTACCACGTTGTTAATAAGGGACTTACGGACGAGAAACCCGACACCACCCTGGGATTTTCGATCTCCTTCCCGGAAGAAGAGCAAGTTTCCGGAATCAAGGGTTATCGTATCCTGTCCCTCTCGTCGGATTTCAGATAAACCCAAGATGTCCCAACGTAACTTGCTCAATTCTTCCTCCAGCTCGAGAATCTTCTCATCGGTCCTAAGAGTGCGGACGTTGTGTGTTGCCAGGGCCAAAGTTCGGTGGGGGTGGTAGCGGGGCATCTGCCGGAGATTCTTCGCACCCCCTGCTCGACCGTAACCCCGCCCGCTACCAAGGCGAGGAATAGAGGAGCTGCCGGGGACTGGGGGCCGTAAACAAATACTATCAATCATTGTGGGGGGGGGGTTGCCATAATCCCCACGCTTGGCAGGCGTCTTGGAGATCGCAGTATAAGTGATGAGATGACAAAAACAGAAGACGCTGCTGCCCGTCTTCTTGATTTCCCTAAGTCGCCTCTTACGTACACCCGAAGGGAAGAGATGGGGGGGTGCTATTCTTACCCGGACACCCCACGGGTTAGAGCTAAACATGCATGGTGCCAAATATATGCTCAGACTTCAAAACCACCCGAACCAGCTAGCGGGGCAACTCACTATCCCTGAAAACATACGTCGGCTAAAAAAGCTGCGGGATATATTCGACCATGATAGTCAGCAAATCTGACTTCTACAAAGAAAGGGCTTACTCCGCTGGGAGAAGTGCCTTACCTCTAATCAACTGCATGCACCTCATCTGCTTATAGTCTGTACTGATAGACTGATCGCAAGATATATACATGAAATAAAAAAAATAAAAAAATTGTAAGCGTTACAAAAAAAAGGATTTTTTTTACTAAATGTCTATCATTTCACATTTTGATGTTTTTGTTTATTTTGGGAGATAAACACTTTTTAATGTTTGTATGAAAAAGGATCTATATAGATTACAAAATCTAGCCAAGGTTTGGACATGTAGATTTTGGCTATAAAGCATCTTGTATTATTTATTGTTTGTGTGAGGATTAAGTGAGCACCGTCTGAAAATTTTTCAAAAAATGCTAATCATTTAGTAAAAGTTGTAAAACAATTTGTAAAACCAATCAGATTCCATACATTACCTCTTCTTCATTATTCACTAGCTCATCCAGCAGAAGTCGCAGTAGATCTTCCGCCTTTAGACATTTCAGCATGAATTTGTGAGTTTTCTGCAGTTGTGCATGGCACATGTAACACATGGGCAGCGGTCTTATGTTGTTCGTCTGAAACTAATTTCTTGATTATAATTATCATGTTTGGCTGTTTTGTGTATGTAGGTAGGTAGGTATTAGAAAAAAAAACACTGTCTGATCAGTGGGATTATTACTCAGTATTGCAATACAATCATACTTATCAGGGGCGTTGCTACTGCCGTATCAGCAGTATCAATTATACGGGGGCCCCAGGCTACAGAGGCTCAGATTACAGAGGCACCGAATGTATTTAAGCAAAAATTCGTAAAATATTATCCATACATAATCTCACTACACTTAGGCCGTCTGGCGACCTTCATTTGGGCCCCCTAATGAATTTCAATACGGGGCCCATCTCAAGCAAGTTAGGCCACTGATATTATATACGATTACTACAAACGATGAAATTGACTGAGAAAGGTTTGTAGAGGTTCGTCGTTTGTAGTAATCGTACATCCTCTTAAAGCAGAGTTATTCAGTGAGATTGACGCCCAAACAAGATTTTATTGATTTTGTAACTTCTAATCAATGTAGATTTTTACTACAGTTACTACAAACGAAAATTCGTTCACTTCAACCCTCTACGAACCTTTCTCAGTCAATTTCATCGTTTGTAGTAATCGTATATCCTCTTAAAGCCAGAGTTATTCAGTGAGAACGACGCCCGAACAAGATTTTCTTGATTTTGTAACTTCTAGTCAATGTACATTTTTACTACAGTTACTACAAACGAAAATTCGTTCACTACAAACCTCTACGAACCTTTCTCAGTCATTTTCATCGTTTGTAGTAATCGTATATCCTGTTAAACCAGAGTTATTCAGTGAGATTGACGCCCATACAAGATTTCATTGATTTTGTAGTAGCTTCTAATCAATGCAGATTTGTACTACAGTTACTACAAACGAAAATTCGTTCACTACAAACCTCTACAAACCTTTCTCAGTCAATTTCATCGTTTGTAGTAATCGTATATACTCTTAAAACCAGAGTTATTCAGTGAGAATGACGCCCGAACAAGATTTTCTTGATTTTATAACTTCTAGTTAATGTAGATTTTTACTACAGTTACTACAAACGAAAATTCGTTCACTACAAACCTCTACGAACCTTTCTCAGTCATTTTCATCGTTTGTAGTAATCGTATATCCTGTTAAACCAGAGTTATTCAGTGAGATTGACGCCCATACAAGATTTCATTGATTTTGTAGTAGCTTCTAATCAATGCAGATTTGTACTACAGTTACTACAAACGAAAATTCGTTCACTACAAACCTCTACAAACCTTTCTCAGTCAATTTCATCGTTTGTAGTAATCGTATATACTCTTAAAACCAGAGTTATTCAGTGAGAATGACGCCCGAACAAGATTTTCTTGATTTTATAACTTCTAGTTAATGTAGATTTTTACTACAGTTACTACAAACGAAAATTCGTTCACTACAAACCTCTACGAACCTTTCTCAGTCAATTTCATCGTTTGTAGTAATCGTATATCCTTTTAAACCAGAGTTATTCAGTGAGATTTACGCCCAAACAAGATTTTATTGATTTTGTAACTTCTAATCAATGTAGATTTTTACTAGTTACTACAAACGAAAATTCGTTCACTACAAACCTCTACGAACCTTCCTTGGTAAATTCTATTATTAGTAGTAATCTTTCAGACCTTAGGAACTGAATTTACTTCTAAAGCATGTTGAAATACTACTCTAAAATAATAAGTTTTTCTTCTTTACTACTTACGATAAAAATTGCACTACAATCCACTACTAACCATTATCTAATGGAAACAGTAGAAAAAACGTGGTTTTTTAAATTTCGGGGGACAGCTTTTTTTAATTTAATTTAATTTATTTATTAAAAAGGTACACCAACAGAAAGTATATCGTAACTTACAATATCAAATAATGGTTAGCTGTTTTTGTGCTGATACAAATTCCACTTAAAGGCGTACACAACATTTCCAAAACACTAGTCAACATAACATTTCATTACAATCGATAATAATTATTATATGAATTCAATACATTATAACTTCCGGAATGTCAAAAAAATTAAATAAAACTTTGACTGAATTATACAAATCAATAAATCGTAATACGTTCTGACTATATATTATAATATAATATTAACAATTAACTTAAATGAATGAATGTGAATTATTAAATTAAAAATAGAGCTACCCACATTTTTTCTATCATAATTTTAAATTTAATTTTTTTTTTTTTTTAATTGTTACAAACGAAAATACACACATCAAAAGTGTCTAGGGATCAACATATATTTTTGCAATAACTTTTCTCCTGATTGATATTAATTAAAATTTTCTTTAAGGATTCATCAAATAAAGTGTTTTCGTTTGTCACAGTAACGATAAACCAAGTCACCTTTGCATTAATAAAGAAATTTGCCATTTTCCTAATAAAGGGATTTTTGACATTTGAACCACTAACACAAAAGTTCGAAAAAAAGACTGAAATAACAGTTTTCTTTAAAATTTTATTGGGTAACTTAAACAATTAATAATCCGTGTTTCTACCGCGAACACTAACAACACAAGAACATCGGTTTGGCATACTCAAAATGAGTTCATCCAAATCACGCTGTGGAATGGCCGCCCATGTTCGTTGCAACAACAAAAAAAGGTCTTCTTGCGACTGGATACCCTCCATATTCGGCAGAGCTCTTCTCTGTAGCATATCCCATGCATGCTCAATCGGGTTCAAGTCTGGCGACTGAGCAGGCCAGGGCAGGACATTGATGTTAGCTGCGGCGAGAGTCTGTCTTACAACTCTTGCGGTGTGCGGTCGTGCATTATCATGCATTAACTGAAATAAGGGACCGATTTGCACTTGTAGAGGAACGATGACGTCTGATACAATCGTCTCAGCATAAATTTGAGCGTTGAGGTTGCCTCTGATCCAAATCAACTCAGTTCTTCCGCCGATCCAAATACCCGCCCATACCATGATGGTTCCACCACTATAAGGATGGACTTCCTGGCAGGATTTTAATCGCTGTTGGCGTCCAGGGGTTCTCCAGTGTCGTATACGTCTTGTATCCGGTCTCATACCAAAACGAGACTCATCAGAAAAGCACACGAAACGCCATTGTTCTTCTGCCCATTTTTTTGCCCAAAAATGCTTGATCCCTAGACACTTTTGATGTGTGTAGTTTCACTACTATCTACTACTTACCGAAAGCTTCTCGAAAAAACAAAAAAGAAACCGTTTTTCCAACGTCGGGTGCTAAGTTCACACAGGTTCAAACAAATAACCCATTGTATAGCAATGAGGGTGTCTAACCATTTAACCAACAGCCATCCCAGAGCTACAATAGGGAAGGTGATGAGTCGCTCATCACCTTTCCTTTTGATGCAGGGGACCCATCTAGGTAGGTCTGCAGTGTTAGATATTCAGCCGCCAAGCAGCAGTGTGTATTGCCAGTGATGACATATGGTACTGAGACGTGGTCTTTAACAGCTGGCCTTTTGGAGAAGCTCAGAGTCACACAACGAGCTATGGAGAGAGCTATGCTCGGAGTTTCTTTGCGCGACAGAATCCGGAATGAGGAGATTCGCCAAAGAACCAAGGTCACCGACATTTTTTTTTTTTTTTTTTTATATGTATATCTTGCGATCAGTCGAGTACAGACTATAAGCAGATGATGTGTATGCGGTCGATTATAGGTAAGGTACTTCTCCCAGCGGAGTAAGCCCTTTCTTTTGAGAAGTCAGATTTGCTGACTATCATGGTCGAATATATCCCGTCACTTTTTTAGCCGACGTATACTTTCAGGGATAGTGAGTTGCCCCGCTAGCTGGTTCGGGTGGTTTTGTAGTCTGAGCATATATTTGGCACCATGCATATTTAACTCCTCTTTAACCATAGGCATATTCAAAATTTCGTGGATCTCTGTTGTTTTGATAAACCATGGTGCATTTGATATTTGTTTGAGGATGTAGTTCTGTACTCTTTGGATTATCATTACATTGGAGTTACTAGCAGAGCCCCACAGTTGTATGCCATATGTCCAAATTGGCTTTAGAATAGTTTTGTAAATCAAGAGCTTATTGTCAACAGCGAGTTTTGAGTTTCTGCCCAGTAGCCAATAGAGACCTTTGTACTTCAAGTTGGTTTCATCTCTTTTTGTTTGTATATGTTTCTTCCAGGTTAGTCTGCGGTCTAAGTGCATTCCCAGGTACTTGACACTATCGCGATGAGGGAGTTGTATACCATTTAAGGTTACTGGGGGACAATCTTCTTTTCGCAGGGTAAAAGTTACGTGGACTGATTTGGTCACGCTCGCAGCGATTCTCCATTTGGTTAACCATAACTCCATGTCTTTTAGGCTGTTCTGTAGTAGTTGCGAAGCTTGGACAGGACATTTACTTGAGGCGATTAAAGCCGTGTCATCCGCAAATGTCGCAACTGTAACGTCCGGGCTATGTGGCAGATCAGATGTGTATAGGGTGTACAGGATGGGTCCAAGAACAGAGCCCTGAGGCACCCCTGCGGATATTTCATATAGGCCTGACGTACAGTCGCCTTCTCTCACCTGAAATATTCTATCAGTTAGATATGATTTTAAAATTCCATAGTATGAGTGTGGTAGTAGGGATTTTATTTTACACAGAAGACCCTTATGCCAGACTTTGTCGAAGGCTTGTTGAATGTCAAGGAAAGTCGATGAACAATATTCCCCTTTTTCGAAAGACTTTCTAATTTTCCTACACACTCTATGAACTTGTTCTGTAGTAGCATGTTCTTTTCGGAATCCGAATTGGTGGTCAGGAATGATGGACTTTTCTTGCAGGATATTCACAAGTCTACTTAGTAACGTCTTCTCAAATACCTTAGACATAATAGGCAGTAGGCTGATAGGCCTGTATGAGGTAACTTCATGGGCAGGTTTACCAGGTTTGTTTATCATTATGACCTGGGAGACTTTCCATAGATCAGGAAAATGTCCTACTCTCATTATTGCGTTGAATAAGTTTGTGAGGTACATGATCGCTTTGTGTGGTAGCTCTTCGAGAATCTTTTTATCGATAAGATCTAAGCCTGGTGCTTTATCGTTGTCCATGGATTTGATATTTTTGCGTATCTCTCCAGACGTCACTGTTTTTAAAGGCAAATCAAGTTGGAAGTCGATTAAGGACATAGTCAATATGTGCTTCATCTGCGTTGGGCCCTGCATCGTTTGGTTTGAAAACTTGAGCAAGGTGCGTGCAAAGGCCTCAGCTTTACAATGTCCCGTTCTAGCCCATTTGCCATCATGTGTTCGAAGCGGGGGCTTGTGGTATAAGGGTCTATCAAGATTTCTACATGCTCTCCATAAAGAGTAGTTTGTGGCTTTTGTTGCTGAGAGACCTTCCAAGCGGGCCTCTAAGGCAGCATTATTTGCTTCAGATATTGTATTCTTTAGTTCGCGAACTGCTCTGTTAAACGCTTTTTTATCAGTTGGATGCCTGCTAGTATGCCATACTCGTCGCAGTCTCCTCTTTTCCAAGATTTGTTTCCTTATTGTTTCAGAATACACTTTACATTGTGACGGGCGTTCTTTAACTTCAGGCGTAGACAACGAGCAACATTCTTGGATCGTAGTTGTTATTGATCTCGTAGCGTTGTTAATGTCTGTGTCAGTTTTTAGAGATATTTGTAGTTGTAGTCTATCGTGGACTAGTTCGCGAAAGGAGGCCCAATCTGTACATTTGTTATATAATTTTGGGTTCTTCTCGGTGTTTAGAGCTGTAGTATCAACAGTTAGTATTACTGGGACATGATTTTAATGAGCATCGAGGCATGTTTCTGTGTGATGGAAGGTCACCGACATAGCTCATAGAATATGCAAGTTGAAGTGGCAGTGGGCAGGCCACATCGCTCGAAGAACCGATAACCGTTGGGGAAGAAAGGTTCTCGAGTGGCGACCACGAACCAGAAGACTCAGCGTAGGCAGGCCTCCCACTAGGTGGACCGACGACATTGTTCGCGTTGCAGGAAACCGGTGGATGCAAATAGCAAATTGTCGTTCATTGTGGCGGTCTAAGGGGGAGGCCTTTGTTCAGCAGTGGACGTCTTCCGGCTGGTGATGAAGCAGCAGTGTGCAAACATTTCTATGTTCCGATGTGAAGGGCAATGTAGCTCGTAAAATGATTAGGCACAAGACTATATAACTGCTATCTCAGACGAGAAGCAGCAGTAGTTTTCTTTTTTTTAATAAATATTAAGCAGTGAGCTTCAGTGCAGTCCCACCTGATGGGAAGAGGCTACGCATTTGAGGATGGTATAGCTATCTAGCCTTGAGGATACACACACACTATAATCGGGCGGAAAAACCGCAGGCATGCAAAGCAAACTGTTCCTGTCTATGGAATATATTATATATTTATATATTTATGGAAAAGCTAGTCATTTAATCCGGACTGAAGGCACGTTCACGACATAGGGGTGTGTACGTGCCGCGCCTCGTCGTCCGATGATAGAAGGGATGGTGGATCAAGTCATGTTATGTATTTTTTTCTAATGTATCGTCTTACCGGTATTCCAGTTAAGTTTTCATAAACTTCTAAAAGAGGTGTACTTGTAATAGTATGGTGAACATTCGTATTCAAACAACCACGACACAAAGATAATTTCTGCATTTTTAATATTTAATACGAGGGATTGATAAAGATACTAGAATCGCGACGAAATTCTACTATTGCTTTTAGAATTAATAAATTATTTAGATCATATTTGTAAACAGCCAGTACCTATAGTTTATTCTTGATACGTTTGGACACACACATGTATAATTCACGTTTGCAGGTGTGCGTGCAAAGGTATAGCTATAGATCATACCATAGGTAATATACCGTAGACAGAATATAATACAGACATATACCAAGCGTGCCGCCGATAAGGACAGAAAAATAAGTACATACTAAATTTAGAGTTGCCACGTAAGGGAAATTTTACCCTTTGTGTAAAGCAAATACGGAGGTTGTTGTAAATTATATTTTCTTTCCTAACCAAAAACCACTTTTTTGACACAACATTTACTTTTCTTACATTATATCGTCTTAATCTATGACAGTCTGCAAAAAGTACGAAAGTGATTGTTATAATAATGTCCTCCTAGCCGAAACGACCACAGCGGCCAATCTTTCACAAGATCAGCCATGTACGCAGGAGATATTATAGTGCACAAGTGCTTGCGTAGTCACAAGTGCACTCTCTCTTCCTTTATATAATAGGTACCTCTCATAATCCGATGGGACGGAAGACCGACACGACTGGGGAGAAGTTAAGCGCAGGACCGACTTTTTACATGCCTATCCGACGCATGTGTGGCGTATCTCGGATCACGGTTTCGGAACGCCAAAGGGGCTGTCAAAAAGATGACAGCGCGCCAGTATCTATGGCAGAGACATGTTTTAATTATTACGATTACTCCACTGTATTATAAGTTGTTCTCTCTCAATTTGATTATAACTGTTTATTACCAAAGCTCGGTGTTTTAATTTGACGGATAGGAGTCGGGCATACGTCCTATCGCAAATCCCGACACATGGATCATCTTACTTTACAGACAATCAGGTCATCGGCCTGCATTGTCCTAGCCAGTAAGGAACAACTACTCAAATTTGTTGCCCTTCGCAGGATTCGAACCCACGACGGAGGCTACAAAGTGAATGTACACTTAATATCATATATGCTGTAGCTAAGGTCTATTCCACATTGTTCACCTGGGTGATATCACGTGGTGATTAAAGTGGCTAAGAGCTGTAGATAATTATTAGCCTCATACAAAAAAGTTAAGAGATAAAAACAATAATATGCTATTTCCCAGAGAGGTAGGCAAAAATTGGCTTTCTTATAACTTAATATAATACATACTATGGCCATTTACCGGGTAAGTTTTAGTAAATTTCTCCAATATACAAATCTATAGTACTAGTATCTTGGGACAATCTACGCTTGACCAATGACCACCTGATCTCAATCTACGCAGATCCTTTAGAAAGGTAACCAGATAAATGATTACAAATACTTGTAAACTGTATAAATACATATTTAAATAGATAAATAACACCCAGACAATCCTTCGGAATCGAACCCATGTCCTATTGGGCAACGGCCAGGTCCCTCAGATCGTCGACAAGCCGTACATCGCCGCCGTCCGCGGCATGTACTGCTCGACCCACCCGACCCGATGTCCGTCCTCCTGGACCATGACACAACACCAACACCAACACCGACAACGATGTCAAGAGTCGTAAACACATCAACACACAGACACCGGTCACGCCGGTGAGGCCGAAGGGATCCGTACGCATGCAACCTCGACATGCATCCCCTCGCTGAGTTTCTTGCCGGTTCTTCTCAGCGGGGGCGCGTTGTGAACCGGTGGTAAACTCATTTTCTCTAAGCGGCAGCCCAAGCCGAGGCCGTGCCTCCCTGAGGTGCCCTTGTGCTAGTCGCTACCCAAACCTTTCTAGCTGGAGCGTTTTAAGCGCTCGTCCTCTTGTCCGGTGAAACAGTACTATTCCTACAAAAAAAAAAGTGATGATCAATAAAGCAAAGTGACTATCAAGCTTCAGTTGTCCACCAAACTTTGATGTCTACTGAAAGTGTGTTTGGTATTTATTGGTGATTCAAGTTAGGCAATGCCAAATGAATCATTTGATAGTTATTTAATAGTCACTTTGCTTTATTGATCATCACTTTAGTTGTCAAACGTGATAGGTACATAATAGGGGGGCAAATGAAACAAACTATTCTACGTCGGTACTATTTATTTATAATTCAGACAATTTTACCAATAAATTGTAACCAACAACATACATACATATATTTAAACAACATGCATATAGTAAAAGCACGATTAAATGTACAATGACCATTGTGCCTATAAATAACGAATGAATACGTCCTGCGCAGCCTTTGACGAATTACTTGAGCGCTTACGTTATTTCTGAATATTTAAGCATTCGGGAATAACTTTTAGCAACCTAATTAATTATTTTTGTTGCTGCTATCCACAGTATACAAATATCCATATTTTCAGGAAATCATAAAAATAAATTCGGGATATCTGAGAAATTCTTCGATGCACCCAGCATGTGGGATCGTGTATGATGCACTTAATAATAATTTACCACTTATTTATGGTAGTCTCTCTTTTATACACTGGTAACACTGATAATGGCGATCAATAAACTGAAAATTTTAGGTTATGGATGAATAACAAGAATTTATCGATCTTACACGTAACGTTCAAGTAAAATAGTAACTAATTTAGAGCAATAAGATCTAAATAAGTCGTTTACATGTATTAGTTTCTAAATGTAATCTCTAAATTGGCCATAATAATTCACGTTTACCTGTGAAACGATACTTCACTAATTTTACGTTCACTGTCACTTTTACAGCCTATAATACTGCACTGCACGATTCTTATAGGATTTCCACAACACACAGTAATGTCACAGTTAGTTTTTTATTGAATTTTAAGTTATTTATATATATTAAAACCACATTAAAATTGTTACGGAGCAAAGTGGGAGCAAACGTCAAATTTGTTTCGCACCCACGGCGCGGAAAAATCGAACACATGCTGAGGGACAAAAAATCATATACTCTGTTTCTTTCTATCACACGTAACCTACATAAACGCATTCTTTTCTTGCGTGAATGAGAAAGAAAGTGTCCAGCCCTCTATTGTTTTCTTCCTCTAAGTAATATACAAATATAATAGGAGCCATTTTAGGAGCAGTCGTTTTCGTCACGTTTTCGTTGTGGTAGTGATTCTCATTGTCTGTGAGTAAAAGTAGGGATGTTATAAAATAACCGGTTTTTAATTATCAATTATTATTTTTTAATAATTGATTTTTAGTAAATCGATTATATATATTACTTGTTCAATATTCAGAAAATATTCGTATATATATGCTTAGAGGAGATACCACTGGAGTTAGTATCGCGTCGATTTCCCGAACAAATTTTTCGTGGCACTTTTGCGGGGTGCGGGAGGCGAAGTAAACACACAATGATACAATTTCACCCACATTCTTGCAAATGTCTAATGTAAACTCTTCATGTTTCTATGAACTCACACTATAATAAACTCGCAACACATTCAAAAAGATACGCAACAAATGAAGAATTCATCGTTCCTACACATTTTATTGCACGTCCACAGACGTAAATTGTAGTGATGTTGTGCGTGCAAAGACCACAGACATATAAATATGTCTGTGGCAAAGACCGATAAATAATGAACGGGTTCCAGGAATGGAATGTAATATGGAGTTTATTGTTTTAATTTTGTAAATCAAACAAGTAACGCATTTAAATTAGTTAGTATTATATAAGTACATCATTATATACATAAGTTATCATATCATTTCAAATATTTAGGCCATATATTAATCCCGAGCTCAATGATGATGCAGACATTGAGTGAGAGCGGAGGGCATTGACAGTGAGAGTAAATATTCTGGCTCACTGGTTTGCACACTACTCACTGACTGTTAAAATTACACTGTTTCGCGCGTACTGCACAGCATTTTATACTTACAGCCTGTGGGGAAATTACACGCAAGGATCCTACGACGCCCTACGTATCCAATAAAATAATGTGTTCAGAGTAATGGTGTGATTGCCTCACTTCCGTAGCGAATCTAGGATGTTCGTGGACGCACACGTAGATTGCTTTTACGCTACTATGCGTAAAAGGTGTGCGTCCCTGGAGCGCAGAGCGCGGAGCAGCCCTGACACTCTTCAGAACATGATAGTTAGCTGGATTTTGGATACGTAAATCATTGTCGCTCCAGTTCCCATGATTTTTTGCGCGATAATTTGCGTATTATTTGTAAAGAGTTTGTATAATTTGTGCATTATACTGCACAAACGTATGCGTTGATACCGATTTCGATGAAGACGGCGCGGTGCATCGGCGGGTTTTCGACTCCGTCTCTGTGAGCACTGTGACAGGTTCCCGGGGGCTATAATAGTCTCAAAGGCAAGGCACTGAGGGTGCAAATCTCACGGGAGAAACCAAGTTGTCCTCATGTGCATCCGCGGGAGTTTCTGTAGGGTTTAATAGGGGTGTTTTCTCGTGGACCCACTATTTTGTCCCACCAGTGGGTCCACGAGGGAGAACTATTTCTCGTGGACCCACTGCACTCTACGGTTATTAAATGTTCCTCCTGTATAATAAAGATATAGCACCTTTTTGCATTGTCAAAATTTATCTATCGTATAATCGTATAGTGATGTGACAAGTGGCAGACAAAAAATATGCGCTTCCGCTGGTCGGTGTAAATCGTTTCATAGTTTTTTAGGCTTCCACACCCATTTTGTCACTACAACTGTTCGATCGTAGAAAATTTTTCGTCCATAATTCCTGTCTGTCCGACTGACAGACGGGAATTTTGGAAGAAAAATTTTTCCCATCTGTCTGATGATCGAACTACTATTACTACTAATCGGAGTAATTGGAACGGATAATCCAATAGATAGACGTTGCTTCTTGTTTTCGCTTAGTCTGTTGTCTAGTCTTACCCGGACATACTACGGGTATAATAATCCATAATCATTAAACAACTCATACAAGCAGGGCTATTGCGTATCTTTAGCCACCCAAGTGACTATCAAGCTTCAGTTATCCACCGAACTTTGATGTCAACCATAAGTGTGTCAACATTGGTATTACGTATGGCTTTCGGTGGATATCAACCATTTTGGTGATCATCATTTTAGTTGTCAAACGAGATTACTGGATGGCAAAATACGCGAGGCCTCCTTGTATCTTATGCCGCCGGTACTTCTGGTGTAATATTATATGGTGTATATAATGTCCGATGATATAGATTTCATATAATAAATTGTAGTTAATATTTTGTTATTCATATGATAATTTCATACCATTATCCCAACCCTTGCTATAACTATATAAAGGATGTTAATAAACAACAGTGGGTCCACGAGAAATAGTTCTCCCACGTGGACCCACTGGTGGGACAAAATAGTGGGTCCACGAGAAAACACCGACTAATAAAAATCGGGGCTTATTTTGTAGTAGAAAATCCTAAATCTATGGGTATTTTGACTTGTAAATTTTCAAATGTTTGCAACAAACGTTCGCTATACTCTATGGTTCTATCATTAAAATAGGATCAGCAAAATAAACAAGACTCGATTTTTTTACATTTGATTTTGCTTAGCGTTATATCTAGTATCTAATCCAAGCATCATAGTAGTCTGTGATCTAATCTGTGCGTTATATTCTCTTTGATTTTGCTATTGTTGGTTGTGTTTTGCATTGCAATAAAATAAACCAAATTTTCTATCAAAAATGGAAAAACTCCTTCTATGTCGTATTTGTTTAAACGACAATGTTGACCAAATAGTAAAAAATACGGATCTAGAAATTGTTTATGAAAAACTGACTGCAATGCCGGTGAGACTTACTTAAGTAGGGCCAATTCAAAAGCACTAGAATTGTAAAGAACAATTACGTATCTAGTAATAAGTTAATAACAGCTCACTGTACAATTTATCAAAATTTAACAACGTATCCTGTAACGGCTTGCATAAGATATTATAATTTTTTTCGAAGTCAGAACTATAATAATAATAATATAATATATTTATTTATTCACAAAAAGGTGACATGGCAACACATATACAAAATTTCATGTAAAAACATTCTAAATAAATTAAATCCCAAAGAGTACAGTGTTATTTTGAACTCTGGTACCCAAATTAAGATTTAACTTGTGTTATGGGTACCAGCGCTCTCACAACGTTACATGCAAGGATAAAGTCGATAGCCACAGAGGATGGACGGTGAAGAACACTGCTCACCTTGAGTGAATACACATATTTACTAAAAGCCTGTGATATGTGTGTGTGTATATTTGAGTGTGTGTGGGAGTGATAGAGAGTTTGTGTATGAACTAAGTGCATAATAATATTGATATAAAATTGTATAAAATGAATTTACATGTCACCAATAACTACGACAGTAAAGTAAAGAACGAATAAAGTAAAGAACTGTACAATTGCTTAACTTTCTTCAATTACGATTACATAAAATATATAAAAAAGAAACAGAACAAACTGACAGATGCCAAATGTGATCTATTAAATTGGCCCTGCATTAATTTGTTACTTTTGTTCATTATTATATCCCAATGTTATTCTGTTACATCCTTTAAAATAATGTTAAGTATTATTATAATTTTTACATAATTATAATACCTTAGTGTACCTATTGCAGTGTTTAAGTATGATATTGTGTATTTCGATGTTCTTACTTATGCCTACAGTTCTTACTTCAAAATAAGCATTCTATAATTCTTGTAGTTATACATATTCTAAGACATATATTGTAATCAGTTCCAGACCGATGACATGAGACCACGGTCTGTTTGTTACATGTGTTACGCATTACTGATGAAAACTCACAATTTTATGCTGAAATGTCTGAGGGCTGAGGATATTCTGATGGAATTGCTGAAGCAAGTGGTGAACACTGAAGAAGAGGTGTGTATACAATGTGTCCCAAAATTCGATGATAAGCGGGCACTAGAGGATGAGCAGTCATGACTACTTACTTGTGAAAAAAAAAGAAAAAAAAATATTGCAATATCTTTATTTATTTATTTTATCATTTGTGTACACACAATAACATTACAGGAAAACGGAAATATAGTT
Organism: Furcula furcula; assembly: GCA_911728495.1. Classification (NCBI taxonomy): domain Eukaryota; kingdom Metazoa; phylum Arthropoda; class Insecta; order Lepidoptera; family Notodontidae; genus Furcula; species Furcula furcula. The sequence continues at coordinate 55,922,858 of OU452242.1, forward strand.
ATGAATAGTACAAAAGAACAGCTTATTTCTAAAGAAATTTCTTCCAGCAGGCATGCCTCTTCATGTACTTCCTCTGATCTTTTTTAATTACAAAAAAGATATACTTGGATTTTTAAGGGTTGTAGTGGTTAGCAGTGCTACTTAGGTTGCCAATACAAAAAATAAACAGCAGTATTTGAAAAAATGTGTGTTGTGTGTGTGTTTCGCGATTAGTCATGAGTAGGTCCACCCTCTAGTGCCCTCTTATCGTTGAATTTTTGGACATCTTGAAATATCTTGAAAATTTCAATCTCATAAATGACAAATGAAGCTACCTAAAACTACGGCTATCCTCTTTAATGATGATACTTATAATATTTTAAATTGAAATATACAAAATTATCTACTTACTAGATGATAATTACAGTGCGCAACAGGTCGACATAGCAATTGGGGTAGGAGTTGAGACGCGGGGGACACCTCGCATACCCGCATATCGCTCGCGCCGTTTTACGCAAACGATGTGCGGGGTGTTATTTCCCCAATTGCCATGTCAACCTGTCGCTTACTGTAAATTCATAAATGCCTTTTGAATTTACAGTAGGCAGTGGCGGTCGTATAGGGGGTCACGACCCCCCCAAAATCTAAAATCATTCACGTCAAATTGACAGTTTTGCTTTAAAACAACTAATCAATTTTATCCAAAATAGGTTACGCACTTGAAACACTCAGTCGCAAGGTGGGAATCAAACCCACGACTTATTGGCTAGCAGCCAGGGCACTAGACCAATGGCCCCGTCAACTATGACCCCCCCCCCCCCCCAAATCATTGGCTGTGACCGCACCTGACAGTAGGTACATAAGTAAATCAGACAAGAATTATGTTCTTGTTTTCTACTTGTTCGACTGTGATTTTATCCATAGTTGGGCTTTTGTATAATACTTATACTAATTTTTTTTTCTGAGTGAATTAGTCCGTCTTTTAGATATTTTTTTTTTAATTCATCATAAGCTAGTGCTTGATTGCAGACCCATCTAATGAAAAGTGGCGGCGGTAATTGAAAATGGTGAAGCACACTAGCTTCATAAAAGCCTTTTCACTCTAGCCTTAAAGACACCCACATTATAATCAGGCGGGAAAATCGATGCAGGCAAACTGTTCCGGTCCTTACCTGTCCTTATATGGGACACGTAATTATTTTTGTAACAAATCTATAGAAATTAACCAAATATTAAGAGGGTTAATTTTCGGCAGTGGGGGCTCATGACGTCACGACTCAGTAAAAAGTGTATTGAGGTGTGAATATGTCATGCGGAATTTCACTATGTCCATCATTTTTTTATTTAATTGACAAAAGAAATAATACATCCAATAATTTTTAATAGTAATTATAAATGAGTCCCGTGCCGAGGTGGGAACAGGTGCCGGGTTTGAATTGCATCCCTCATCTCCTCTTGTTGGGTGCCTTAGGAGACGTCTAAGCGGGAAAAGGAAGACGGGCAGCAGCGTCTTTCGTTTGGTTTTATCTTCCACCTATACTGCGATCCCAAAGCCGCCTGCCAACCGTGGGGATTATTACAACCCCTCCCCTCTAAGGGGGAGGCCTTTGTTCATCAGTGGACCTTTCTACTGCTAATGATGAATTATAAATGACGGACTAAATACTTTTTGATATTGTAAATAACAGATTATATAGAAGTTTTAGGCATGTGGTCTATTGTGGAAGATTGTATATAAATGCTTAAAATTATTCAATTACAGATTGATAAAACAACTCTAAAGGATAGGTTGAGTCTAAGTTCAGCGCTGTCCATATCTGATATTGTAACTACATCTACTACAGATGACGACAATATAGTAGGTTTAGAAATAGAAGACACCAACATTAAACAGGAACCAGCAGATGAACAAGATATTGATGTGGGGAACGAACATCCACCAGGTATTTTATTTAAAAACCTAACAAAATATACAAACAACACTAAAATAACAAAAACGAAACAATATATATATTTTGTATAGCACCTAGAATTTACAATCATCGCCCTACTGAACTTTTAAACTGTTCTGATATACAAATGTTTAAATATAAGCTAAAATTATTATTGAAGTGAAACTTCTTATGCTTCGGTGGGTTTCGGTGGGGTTCGGTGGGGTTCGGTGGGTTTCGGTGGGTTTCGGTGGGGTTCGGTGGGTTTAGGTGGGGTTCGGTGGGGTTCGGTTGGGTTCGGTTGAGTTGAGTTAGTGTGTGTGTGTGTGTGTGTGTGTGAGTGAGTGAGGGACCGACCGACCGATCGACTGAGCGAGAATGAAGTTTCACTTCTTCCGCGCGGAGGGACTCCACGCACGCACATTTTTATTAAATAAGACATATTATAATGTAAATCAATATTTAAATGACAAATTCAATTAAGTACTATTGACATGGCTATTATAATTTTTCATTTCACTAATATTTTATAAATGACTGTCTATATTAAATAATTTGTAGATTAAGGAATTAACTGAGTACTAGGTATGAATATAAACTGTCACTGTCTGTAGAACTAAAAACTAACACTGCGGTTACAGAGTCTCCCGAAATCAGCATAGGACGAAACACGATTGTATTAGAGGTAATACCGGATGAGCAGGAGAGTTCACTCGCTGTCAGCTGCAAGAGTGAGGAATCACATGACATACGCGACGATGGTGATGATGAAAACGACCTCGAAGACTTTTTGGACGATCACACTGAGGGTAAGTATGTAATGATTGTTGTTTTTTTTTTTATTACTATAGAGCGTCCAACCGTTTATTTTCTTTTTGACAGCACCAATAGAATGTAACTGCGTCATGTTACGCAAAAGTTCACTTAAAGTGAAGTTCACTTTGATACAAAAATGAATTAGTTCACTTAAAGTGAAGTTCACTTTAAGTGAACTTTTGCGTAACATGACGCAGTTACGTTCTATTGGTGCTGTCAAAAAGAAAATAAACGGTTGGACAACAACAATTTAGTAGATCAAATTTGACATGTGTCAGTTTCTTTATTCTGTCTGTTTCTTTTGTCATTATTACAATAAATATTTAAACGTAATTGAAAAAAGTTAAGCTATTGTGCAATTGTAACTTCGAAAAAATTAGTAATATTTTATGCCCGCCGTTACAAGGTTACGTTGTTAAATTTTGATGAAGTGTCAAATATGATGTAATAAATTGATGGCATCATCTATATAATATATAAACTAGATTAGCTGTTATGGTCCGAACAGTGGCACACATACATATATCGTCCTCGTGTCACTATTACAAGCCACAGGCTGACAAAGTTATTTTTGCCGATAGTAGTGTCGCTACTGTCTATAAGAAATTGTCAAACTACACGTCATTATCATAATAAAACCGATAGTTCACGTTTCCGCCACCAGCACAGATAAGTTTGCAACCTCCGCGACCACATTGTAGATGTCATTTTGTTAGTGAATGTTTATCTAGTTTATATATTATATGAATAAAAAATTAGCCTGTGTAAAGTAAATTTAGCGATTGATATTTAGATATCCTCAAACAACCCAAACCCCAACAAGCCTCAAATCTAAATAAACAATAGTCTTTAAAAAATCCTTATCAAAATCTTGAAAATAACCAGTGAGTTGGTCACTTACGTGTTTCTTCTTTTCAGAAGAGCCCGTTACAAATGAATCTGATTTAGAATCACAAATTACAAGAAGCGAAGTGACGAATTCTGTTAAAGATACTACATGGGTAGATATTGCTTCAGACGCAGACGAGGCAGAGGCATCTAAATTATTAAAAAAGAAAAACATCACTTTGAGAAATACAACTGCTTTCACTAACGTACCAGATCCAAGTAAAAAAAAAAAATATTAAATGTAAATTCGGAAATTATGATGCTCTAACAAATCGATCTAATAAGAATGTAGAAGAAGTTGGCTCAACCAAACAGCAAAATAAAATCATTGACGTGCTCTTACAGACTTTCATCCATAAAACACCGGCTAGTCACACTGGCCGAGGCCCGCGTTTTATTTGCAATGTGTGCTCTAAAGGATTCGCTAGAAAGTCTAGTTTAGAAAATCACAACCGTATTCATATTCGTGCGGGTACTTTATCACCCAAAGTGTGTAATCAACGTTTTTCCCAACTAAACATTTCAAAATTTCCCTCATTCAATGATACTGGCAGGAAACGATTCAACTGCATTGTGTGTAATAAAGATTTTAATAAAAAGTACCATTATGACCGTCATGTCCGTATTCATGCATATGATAAACTTTTCGGTAGCCCTTTAGATTTTCAAGGCGTATCACCTACTAGTAATCAACTATTTATTTGCAATGAGTGCAATAAGAGTTATGCAACAAGAAGTAGTTTAGTAAAGCACATTCGGGTTCATAATGGTGACAAACGATACGTTTGCAATACTTGTAATAAACGTTTTTTGCAAAAAGGTCATTTAGATTGTCACATCCGAGTTCACACTGGTGACAAACCGTTCTGTTGTGAATTGTGTGGGAAACGTTTTTCCCAAAGAGTTAATTTAGAAAGTCACAGGCGAATTCATTCGGGAGATAAACGATTTACCTGTAATGCGTGTGATAAAAGATTTTCCCATAAAGCTACTTTACAAAATCACATGCGATCTCACGATGGCCATCGCCGTTTTATCTGCAATGTGTGTAATAAAGATTTTGACAAAAAGAATAATTTAAAAAAACACATTTGGGTCCATAATAGTGATAAAAGAGATTGAAGATTCTAGGCTATACCTATAGGGTTCACCAACATTGTTAGGGGTCCATTTTATAAATGTAAATTGTCTCGGTACGATTGGTACTATCGTGGTCCACCACGGTACCACCCACCGAATGGTGCACGTAATGTTGTTCAAACGATTTTGATTGACAACTGCTATACCGTTCGTGCTTATAAATCTATCATTTGATTCTCAGGCAAACTTCCTTATCAAAATCATGAAAAGTATCAGTGAGTTAGTTACTTAAGTGTTTCTTCTTTTCAGAAGCGCCTGTTGCAAATGAACCTGATTTAGAGTCACAAGTAACAAGAAGCGAAGTGACGAATTGTGTTAAAGATACAATATGGGTAGACATTGCTTCAGACGCAGACAAGGCAGAGGCATCTAAATTATTTAAAAAGAAAAATATCGCTTCGAGTAATACAACTGCTGTCACTAACGTACCAAATCAAAGTAAAAAAAATAATATTAAATCTAAATTCGGAAAGTATAACGATGCTCCAGTAAGTCGATTGAATAAGAATGTAAAAGAAGTTGGCTCAATCAAACAGCAAAATAAAATCATTGACGTGCTCTTACAGACTTTGATCCATAAAACACCGGCTAGTCACACTGGCCGAGGCCCGCGTTTTATTTGCAATGTGTGCTCTAAAGGATTCGCTAGAAAGTCTAGTTTAGAAAGTCACAACCATATTCATATTCGTGCGGGTACTTTATCACCCAAAGTGTGTAATCAACGTTTTTCCCAACTAAACGTTTCAAAATTTCCCTCATTCAATGATACTGGCAGGAAACGATTCAACTGCATTGTGTGTAATAAAGATTTTAATAAAAAATACCATTATGACCGACATGTCCGGAGTCATGCATATGACAAACTTTTCGGTAGCCGTTTAGATTTTCAAGGCCTATTTCCTACCAATGATAAACTTTTTATTTGCAATGAGTGCAATAAAAGTTATGCCACAAGAACTAGTTTAGTACAGCACATTCGGATTCATAATGGTGACAAACGTTACGTTTGCAATACTTGTAATAAACGTTTTTTGCAAAAAGGTCATTTAGATTGTCACATCCGAGTTCACACTGGTGACAAACCGTTCTATTGTGAATTGTGTGGGAAACGTTTTTCCCAAAGAGTTAATTTAGAAAGTCACAGGCGAATTCATTCGGGAGATAAACGTTTTACCTGCAGTGTGTGTAAAAAAAGTTTTTCCCACAAAGCAACTTTACAAAATCACATGCGGACTCACGATGGCGATCGCCGTTTTATCTGCAATGTGTGTAATAAAGATTTTGACAAAAAGAATAATTTAAAAAAGCACATTCGGAGTCATAACAGCGATGAAAGAGATTGAAAATTCTAGGCTATACCTATAGGGTTCACCAACTTTGTTAGGGGTCCGTATTAAAAAAGAAAATTGTCACGGTACGATTGGTACTCCTGCGATCACGAACGGTGTACCTCCTTTAGGGCGACAATCACTTATACGAGCCGACCCGTAATACATCCGGGCGGGGTAATTGCCACGTAATGTTGTTTAAAAGTTTTTGGTTGATAACTGGTACACCGTTCGTGTCCGCGATGGTACATGACAGGCGACTATTGGCGGTTATTGCAAATAAACTTGTTTTTTTTTTGTTGTATTATTCGTCTGAAATCTGGAGTTGAGTTTTTCGTAATGTCTTTATTTAATCCAAGATCTACATATAAGTTTGTGATATTTAATTTTTATTTTGTATTTGGGATGCTTACGACTACATTCCGCAGATAGGCTTACGCGATTAAGGTACATCAACATAACTATTTTAACCAATGGCAAGATTTATTGAAACGAGAGCCACTGATATTTAACTGGATCCAGGGATAAAGCTTCCTGAAATCGCACAATATCACACATTGAACTACAATATATTTCATCTCTTAATATCGATGCACACGCTACCAGTTGATATAACCGGTTTTGCTCTTTGGGAATTTGCATGAAAATTACAATGAGAAATTATGAGAATATTTATTAGAAGTGGCTGAATGTGGCTCTCGGCTAGATATATTCGCCGGTAGGTACGCGCTAAAAATAAATGTTTTATGTGTTTAACCAAATGATATCACGCCAAATCAGCGTGCGTTTTGCGCAAACTGTTGAACGTTAACTAACTTTTTACTGTTTTTTACAGGAAAGCCAAAATTGTTTATAATACACAGAAAAAATGTGCAAATAATTTAAATATATTTTGGACATTGTATGAGTGTTTTTCATGTTCTAGTATAGTTGACTCATATTGTGACTAGTTTTCATTCTTAACATATAGCAAGCCAGATGATTTACCTGCAAAAATGTAGACATAGAAAATATCTCACGTTTTGGTTAACGATAACCGTACATTTACTAAGTAATATTGTTAAAATTACATTTAAGCGATATATTTTTAAAAATAACAGTTATTGAATGAAATCGCATTTACATTTTGAATGTGAGCATGAGCATGGAGGAGAGGCGCAGTTTTGGCGCAGTCGGTAGGATTGTTATTGCTGATTATATATAATGTTATTACATTAATTTTATTGTAACCCTGTTAGTATTTAGCGTAAAAGAACTAATTGACATGAAATGATCTTTTCTTTTTTGCATGCTATGTACAATTCTAGCAAAAACATGTATGTACATTATACAAATTGTAACATCTTATTATACCATGTTTTTATGCAAATAAATATATTATGATTATGATAGGTAAAATAATACTTTAGAAAAAGATATACTTAAGTACTTAATAAGTTAGTAGGTATATTGTATAAAGGCGAATGACTTTTTATGCCTTAGAAAGTCTCTTGCAGCAAAACCAAAATATTATAGAAATTATTTTCATATTTTTTTACGACATTACGTATCCTGGATTTTATCTAAAAACTGTGAAATTTATTCTAATTAAAAAAAGTATGGTTATTGTACTTCCATTGCATTACATTTATTTATCTATGGTTATTTCGTCGGTCATAGAGATGTAGAATGTAATAGAATAGGGATATCAGTCAGTATGGCCAAATCGCTTTAAATAGTATCGATATTTTTGTATAACATTATCAGATTCGATATATAGTAGTCATGGTCCAATAGGGCCAACATTGGGTCTGGAGGATCTAACAATACGTACCGCGGATGGCACCGGCGGCGGCGCGATTCTGAAGGACAAGGATTTTGGCCGTGAGTGGGTGGCATAATTTTTTTACCGATTTTTAAGGACATAAATATCATAATCGAGTATAAATATAGTTTTTGATACGATTTCGATACTTGATATTTTATATCTAAGTATCTATATATCGAAATATTAAATATCGCCACGAACAATCAATATTTTTTATACATCAATATTTTTTTGTTGGTGGGCTATGTTTTTAGGGTGTATGCATGTAAGAATGAATCCAACTCGGATGGGCAGCGTTCGGGAAATTACGCGAAACCTTTTAGTCCGAAAGTACCTCAGTGCCCGAAGAAAAGGCTTTTAACCAGTGTGTGCTGCCAGTGATGACATATGGTACTGACACGTGGTCCTTAATTACTGGCCTTTTAGAGAAGCTCTGAGTCACACAATGAGCAATAGAGTGAGCTATGCTCGGTGTTTCTTTGCGCGATAGTATCCGAAATGTGGAGATTCGACGAAGAACGAAGGTCAATGACATAGCTCTCAGAATCTGTAAGTTGAAGTGGCAATGGGCAGGCCACATCGCTCGAATAACCAATAACGGTTGGGGAAGAAAGGTTCTCGAGTGGCGACCACAAACCAACAGACGTAGCGTAGTCAGGCCTCCCACTAGGATGAAAGACGACATTGTGCGCATCACAGGTAACCAGAGGATGCAAATAGCCAATTGTCGTTCATTGTGGCGTTCTAAGGGGGAGGCCCATATTCAGCAGTGGACGTCTTCCGGCTGATGATGAGGATGTATGTAAGTATGTTTGCCCATTCCTTTGGTACGGCCTTTAGCCTAAACGGTTTCATGGATTTGGGTTCATTACACGTGTTGTCTTAATTGTGGGAGTGACATGAGTTGTATATTTTTCAAAAAATTAATACGTCCGTCATTAAGTTTTTTTTTTTCTATGACTTATTTATTAGGATACCTGCCAAAAAGTAATCATTGAGTAAAAGTAACGAATTCAAAGTATAGAGTACGAAAGTATCGGTATCGAAAGGAAAATATCGGTCCTTTTTTTGTGTCCCTAGTACTAGTGTGGCGACTCGACACAAGATGACGCCACATGTGGTACATCGACGCGAAGAAGAAGCGAATAGTACTGCATACAACAAGACAGATTGCGCCACCGATTTCTGAATCGTGCAAGCGAAGTTTCTCCAACTCGGAGAATATATACAACTTAGAGGAAGAAAACAATAGAGGGCTGGACACTTTCTTTCTCATTCACGCAAGAAAAGAATGCGTTTATGTAGGTTACGTGTGATAGAAAGAAACAGTGTATATGATTTTTTGTCCCTCAGCATGTGTTCGATTTTTCCGCGCCGTGGGTGCGAAACAAATTTGACGTTTGCTCCCACTTTGCTCCGTGACAATTTTATCGTGGTTTTAACATTAAATAAATAACTTAGAATTCAATAAAAAACTAACTGTTACATTACTGTGTGTTGTGGAAATCCTATAAGAATCGTGCAGTGCAGTATTATAGGCTGTAAAAGTGACAGTGAACGTAAAATTAGTGGAGTATCGTTTCACAGGTAAACGTGAATTATTATGGCCAATTTATTACATTTAGAAACGAATACATGTAAACGACTTATTTAGATCTTATTGCTGTAAATTAGTTACTATTTTACTTGAAAGTTACGTGTAAGATCGATGAATTCTTGTTTTTCATCCATAACCTAAAATTGTCAGTTTATTGATCGCCATTATCAGTGTTGCCAGTGTATAAAAGAGAGACTACCATAAATAAGTGGTAAATTATTATTAAGTGCATCATACACGATCCCACATGCTGGGTGCATCGAAGAATTTCTCAGATTTCCCGAATTTATTTTTATGATTTCCTGAAAATATGGATATTTGTATACTGTGGATAGCAGCAACAAAAAGAATTAATTAGGTTGCTAAAAGTTATTCCCGAATGCATAAATATTCAGAAATAACGTAAGCGCTCAAGTAATTCGTCCAAGGCTGCGCAGGACGTATTCATTCGTTATTTATAGGCACAATGGTCATTGTACATTTAATCGTGCTTTTACTATATGCATGTTGTTTAAATATATGTATGTATGTTGTTGGTTACAATTTATTGGTAAATTTGTCTGAATTATAAATAAATAGTACCGACGTTGAATAGTTTGTTTCATTTGCCCCCCTATTATGTACCTATCTCGTTTGACAACTAAAGTGATGATCAATAAAGCAAAGTGACTATTAAATAACTATCAAATGATTCATTTGGCATTGCCTAACTTGAATCACCAATAAATACCAAACACACTTTCAGTAGACATTAAAGTTTGGTGGACAACTGAAGCTTGATAGCCACTTTGCTTTATTGATCATCACTTTTTTTTTGTAGGAATAGTACTGTTTCACCGGACAAGAGGAAGAGCGCTTAAAGCGCTCCAGCCAGAAAGGTTTGGGTAGCGACTAGCACAAGGGCACCTCAGGGAGGCACGGCCTCGGCTTGGGCTGCCGCTTAGAGAAAATGAGTTTACCACCGGTTCACAACGCGCCCCCGCTGAGAAGAACCGGCAAGAAACTCAGCGAGGGGATGCATGTCGAGGTTGCATGCGTACGGATCCCTTCGGCCTCGCCGGCGAGACCGGTGTCTGTGTGTTGATGTGTTTACGACTCTTGACATCGTTGTCGGTGTTGGTGTTGGTGTTGTGTCATGGTCCAGGAGGACGGACATCGGGTCGGGTGGGTCGAGCAGTACATGCCGCGGACGGCGGCGATGTACGGCTGTTCGACGATCTGAGGGACCTGGCCGCTGCCCAATAGGACATGGGTTCGATTCCGAAGGATTCCGAACATGAAGAACATGATGATGAAGGATTGTCTGGGTGTTATTTATCTATTTAAATATGTATTTATACAGTTTACAAGTATTTGTAATAATAATTTATCTGGTTACCTTACTATAGGATCTGCGTAGATTGAGATCAGGTGGTCATTGGTCAAGCGTAGATTGTCCCAAGATACTAGTACTATAGATTTGTAAATTGGAAAAATTTACTAAAACTTACCCGGTAAATGGCCATAGTATGTATTATATTAAGTTATAAGAAAGCCAATTTTTGCCTACCTCTCTGGGAAATAGCATATTATTGTGTTTATCTCTTAACTTTTTTGTATGAGGCTAATAATTATCTACAGCTCTTAGCCACTTTAATCACCACGTGATATCACCCAGGTGAACAATGTGGAATAGACCTTAGCTACAGTATATATGATATTAAGTGTACATTCACTTTGTAGCCTCCGTCGTGGGTTCGAATCCTGCGAAGGGCAACAAATTTGAGTAGTTGTTCCTTACTGGCTAGGACAATGCAGGCCGATGACCTGATTGTCTGTAAAGTAAGATGGTCCATGTGTCGGGATTTGCGATAGGACGTATGCCCGACTCCTGTCCGTCAAATTAAAACACCGAGCTTTGGTAATAAACACTTATAATCAAATTGAGAGAGAACAACTTATAATACAGTGGAGTAATCGTAATAATTAAAACATGTCTCTGCCATAGATACTGGCGCGCTGTCATCTTTTTGACAGCCCCTTTGGCGTTCCGAAACCGTGATCCGAGATACGCCACACATGCGTCGGATGGGCATGTAAAAAGTCGGTCCTGCGATTAACTTCTCCCCAGTCGTGTCGGTCTTCCGTCCCATCGGATTATGAGAGGTACCTATTATATAAAGGAAGAGAGAGTGCACTTGTGTCTACGCAAGCACTTGTGCACTATAATATCTCCTGCGTACATGGCTGATCTTGTGAAAGATTGGCCGCTGTGGTCGTTTCGGCTAGGACATTATTATAACAATCACTTTCGTACTTTTTGCAGACTGTCATAGATTAAGACGATATAATGTAAGAAAAGTAAATGTTGTGTCAAAAAAGTGGTTTTTGGTTAGGAAAGAAAATATAATTTACAACAACCTCCGTATTTGCTTTACACAAAGGGTAAAATTTCCCTTACGTGGCAACTCTAAATTTAGTATGTACTTATTTTTCTGTCCTTATCGGCGGCACGCTTGGTATATGTCTGTATTATATTCTGTCTACGATATACAACATCCCGACAACATCTGTCGGGGGCTTCGGCCCTGGCCGAGCATCACACCTCGCTCGGTCGGAGGATCCTCCCTTTAGCAGCGCCGCCGTCTCATCGCTAAACTAGCAAACGCATATGTCGACACGGTAACGAATAGAAAGTAGCGATACCTTTCGTATTGGTATCGAAATAAATCAATATATATTTTAGAAGGTTCGAAATAATAGAATTAGATGGTATGCCATAAACATGAGCCACATCACATAAAATAAGTTTTAAGTAGGTAACATGTAATATTTATCGGATAAGATACCTGTAAAAAGTACCTACTCATGGAATGGAGTAAAAGTATCGAGTACAAAAGTATCGGTATCTAATGGAAAAATACTCGATTTTAAAAAGTATCGATACTTTTTTCGTATCCCTAGTCTGTCTGGTTTATCGTGAGTCTATGCTTTGCTTTGCTAACAAAGAGGAATACGATTGAGCAATTACCTAATAATCGTCGATTAAGTTTCACCAGTGTCATTAAATGAGAAAAAAACCGTAATGGAAGTTGTGGAGAAGTAGAACTTACTTATTTGTATACACTCTGTGTCTGTGGTATACGCATCGAGTCGTGCCGTCCGTGCGGTTTGCTGTTGAGTGACGCGGCAAAACCAATGTACAATTAGATGGTAATTACTTAGGTACTATAAATAAAACAACCCAAATATCGTCTCCTATCGACTTTGAGTATTAAACCAACCGGAGAGGCCACTGGCAGGCGTTCCCCTCTGTCAAAGTACGAGACCACCGGTCATACCCGTTATATAAAACTAGTTGACCCGCGTTCCACGCCATTCAACTAATCCCGGTGCGCGCGGAACGATGTAAGCTAAAAATGCCGAATGCCAGCGCGTTTTCGTGTAAAAAAATATAAGACTTATCTAGTGTACCCAAGGATAACGTTACTTTCCATCTGTAAATATTATTTCGTTTATAAATTGTCAAATAATGCACTAAATTTGCAAAAAACTAAAAAATATTATTAATCAATAAGTGTTGCCACTAAATCGTACAAAAGCGTAACTAGCGTAATTTTAAAAGTTGAATGTATTGACATTAGTTTAAGACTTCTATTTCACGTAAATTATTGTTAATACCATTTATTTCTGTAGATGCATAATTAATTAATTAAAGATTACTGTTTGAAATTCAGTATCTTTACTTGAATTTTCTACATATTTTTTTACTAAACACTTTAAAAATTATCGATTCTATGAAACTGTATGTTTATGTTTGGGTGTACTTAATTATTATAAGATATTTACGGTCGTCACTTTTATTCCGAATACTTTTATTTATTTTTAAATACATTGGCCACACCGCAGCAAAGTTAGCGCTGGGACAGCTCATAATCAAATATCGATATCGACTATCAGTATGTTATTCTGACTATTTATTAATCAGATATCCAAAAGAGTTTGTGTAGTGTACCGAATGCCGTGTCACTTTTTAGCCGACTTCAAAAAAGGAGGAGGTTTTCAATTCGACTATATATATATTTACATTTACGTATGTTCGCGCATAACTCTGGTAATTATAGACCGATATGAAAAATTATTTTTTGTACGGATAGGCCGATCCCCTGTTCGGGTCCCATTAAAAACGATTACGTTTTACGAATGAGTAGGTAGTTCCTAAAAAAACAAGAATGTCGCGTAAGAAAATAGTAATAATGCCTTAAGGATGAGACTCGTCGTTTTTAAGGAAAAAATGGTCATAACTCTGGCAAATGTCTTTCTTTCACACTGAAAGTGCGCTGTCGGCCGCTGCCATCTTGGTGTGAATTGAGCCTAACTTCAAATATAAACCTATTTCGATGATTCTTTCTTTTATTCGAGAAAGTTAACTACTATAATGATTCCATGCAAATTTCATTACGTCCTGATAAATTGTTCCTGAAGAAACATGAATGATGTAAAAAAAATGCAAATATGTATACTCCGTAGGTACGCTAACACCAATTTCAATAATATTAAAATTATTTTATGCATTTTAGTGTTATTGAAGTCGGTTTAATTTTTTTATATATTTTATAAAATGATCATACAATACATCTGTACATACAATACATGAAATACATCTATACTCCTGCTTTTTGTGGTGTATCTATACCGACATCCAATCCTCTAGATTTGTTAGGTCTCAATTTATCCTCCGACCTTAATTTCGGACGATCCATTGAGTAAAAGCCAAAATCTCTGCTAAAAAACTTGGTATCATGGATAAGGTGAGGCGGTATTTCACAAAGGAACAGCTGTTGAATCTTTACAAAGCTCAGGTTCGACCCTGCATGGAGTACTGTTCTCACCTGTGGGATGGCTCTGCCAAATATCAACTTGACTCTTTGGATTCGCTAGACAGACGCGCTCGCAGGATAATTGCCGATAATGACCTAACAAATGAAAAACTGTAACAATTGGATCATCGTCACCTAGTTGCATGCTTATCGGTTTTTTACAGATTGTTCCACGGTGAATGCGCTCAAGCACTTTTTGACCTTGTACCACCATCCCCATGGGCGCTGGCAGCAGGGTGCAAGGGGGTGCACTTGCACCCCCCCCTGTCACGGAAGAATATACATAGAAAAAATACATAAGTACGCTTTTGATTAGCGAAACATACTCAATCAAATATCCGCGTGTTTTGAATTTGACATTACATTTATTTACATCATATACATGTATAATTCTATAGTTTAAGTTAATAGTAAAATGTGTAGATGCAGATGCACCCCCCTGAAAGTAACTCTGGCGGCACTCATGACCATCCCCTTTCTTTTACCGGACTGCCAGGCGGCGGCAGGGTCTCCACCGCTTTAACGTTGACACTCCAACTTGCCGAACTAAGCGTTTCGCTTCTTCTTTCCTCATGCGCACGGCCAAGCTGTGGAATACCCTCCCGGACAACGTTTTCCCTGATAAATATAACTTGGGTGTTTACAAGTCTAGATTGAACAGGCATCTTATGGGTAAGCGCGGTCCATCCTAGACCACATCTTATCTTCACTTACCATTATGTGAGATTGTGGTCAAGCGCAAGTAAACCTATCGCATCGCTGTCACATCGGCACATGAAAGGAGACACCCGGGCTCTCCAGTGGGATCTGCACCAGCAGCCCGTCAGTACCTTGCCTTTGAGCCCGCCACCGGGGGATGCATTATAGCCCCCCTGGAACCAGACACGGTGTTCACGGGGATAGGGTCCCCGCCACTGCACAGTGGACGGAAAAACGAGGTTCCCTTTCATAGGATTATTTAAAAATGAAATATTTTATTTGATACTTTCAAGTATACAGTTTTGTCAAGTACATTAAAAAATTGAATAAATGAGTAGTTACCGGTTTTTTTATCGAGTCTATACCATCAAAGAATGACTTTATATATTTCAAATGTATGAAAATGGAATTAGTTTTCCTCATAACTTTTTTCTGTCTAGGATTGTAAAGCTGAAACTTTTAGGTATTGTTGCCGAGCCTATTGAAAAACCACTTGACATTTGACCTTGACCCCGAACTTCCCCGTTCAAAAGATATGAATCAATTAAAAATGCATATTTTGACGATGTTTTAACACGCGGTAATGTACTTCAAAAATAAGTTTTGTATTAGTTTTTTTACCCTTTATTGATCCCTGATAGACAACAAACCTATATGACTATCGATCTTGACGAAAAGCGTACATATTCATAACGTATGCACAACACAACAAATAATGCGATATGAATGACTGATATTTTATATTTATTTGCAAGAATATAGGTAGCTAACACAAGTTCTTAAAATATATGGGTTTCACGTAAATATTTGTATGCCGATATTTGTGTGCCGAATATAGTGAACTGGCATTTCAGCCGTAAAAATATTTAGGTTTTACATATATATAGACTCTAAAAAAAAACCGGTAACCACTAATTTATTCAATGTTTTAATGTACTCGACAAAACTGTATACTTGAAACTATCAAATAAAATATTTTATTTTTTAAAAATCCTATGAAAGGGATGAGTAAAGATATTTATTTCTTTTTATTGCACAAAGTTGTATATAGGCAGACTTTTCATAATATAAGAGTAAGAATGCAGCTTAGGTATTTCTTGAAGTATCAGACTTAACCATACTGACTTATCCTAATTAATCGGATTTTGACGACAACCCAAGGTTCTCTATGATCCTAAATTTAAAAATACCTTATACCTATTTAACTTTCACCAAAAATATTATCGGTACTCATCGACAATAAAATATCGATAGTGTCATGCACTATCCTCGTTTACTTAAAATTGACGTCATCTCGTGTACAGACAGTGTTGTCACTGTGTGTGAATTTACTTGTGTGCGTATAGATTATGTTAGTGTTTGATAATATTGTCGTGTGCCTGCGTAGCGACGTGGCGAAGAATGCATTAGTAGTAGATAGTATTTGTGTGAGTTACCTCGTCCCCCGCGCAGAAAGTGACAGACTTTTTCGCATAGCGAATAGTGCGCGTGTCGTCTCCTTTTGGTTTAATACTCAAAGCCTATCGATAACTCATACTCAGGTACAGTGTTGCCAGATCGGCCCCTGGGGGGCCGATTCTCGGCCTTTTCGAAACTATGTCGGCCTTTGGCTGCCATCGGCCCTTCATCGGCCTTTAAGCCTCCGACAGCCAATCCATCGAAATCATTGGTTTGGTTGACCAATTCCTATTCTAAAAGCTGTACTAAAGTGCTATACTTTATATATAAAGAAATAGACATAGGTCATACGTTCTAAACATAGATGTAAAAGTAAAGATGAAGGATGGGCTCTTGTAAAACAGAAAAACGAAGATTTTCGTTTTTGTTTTTTTTAATTAACATTTCTTGTTTCCCGTTTTTTATTACTGTTTCTGATGGAGAGGGCTCCCCCTTTGCCCCACAAAACAAGGGGGAAACCCTTGTTTTTTACACATAATACTAATTTTAATTCATAAAATGAGGAAAATTTCCTCAGAATTAAACATTAAACGAGTTAATTAGTGATTTTAATTGAGGTTCTACCCCCCTTAAAAGGTTAAGAGGGGCGGGGGGGGGGGGGATAGTACCTCAATTCGACGGACGTCAGTGGAAAGTCGTCGGCCTTTACTGCCTAAAATCGGCCCCTGGCAGCACTGCTTTCGGCCCATTCTTAAATTGCCTGCTGGCAACACTGCTCAGGTAAGCAGTAAGTAGGTAACCTTCTATTTTCTGACTAATTTATTATAGATTGTAGGGCCTACCTACTATTTATAATCATAAAAACGTTTATTAATTTTAGATTCTCATATGTAGATAATAAACAAAAAATACATTATACAGGAAGGAGGCTTTACACTTCATAGGCTATGGGTGTAACTTCTATGATTAAGTTACAGATTATAGATATCAAAACTTACATTTAGCATTCCTGTCAAACTAGAAAACAAAGCAAAGTGCATAGGTATCTAACCACGAAGATATAGGGTCAAAGTGGAGCCCAAACTCCAAATAGTTGATTGAGGCATACGCTATCCCTTACATTGAGGCCGGTTCTCTCTTTCTAAGTGGTCCAATGTGTGGTCCATGTAATAATTTAAATTACCCGAGAAATGGATACCCTAATATAGAAATGCTCTACTTCAACATCAAAAGATTGTTTTCCACCCGAAAACATAAAATACGATGACAATCATGTCTAATAATGTTTTTTTTTGGTATTGTTCTGCGAGTACGATTAGAATAATGCTCTATTGTGTTTTCGCCAATTGTACTCAAATGCAATTTTAAATACCGATTTTAAGGGTTCGTATTTTGTGGCAACACTGGCACTTATTGTCAGCATGAAACTGTCTGTCATTTAAATCGATCCAACATTTAAATACCATAATTTCAAGATAAAGTGAATTAAACTAATAAGAATGGTGATAAAATGTGTAGTACTTAGTTGCAAAAATATGTTGTACCCCTTAGATGATACCGAATATCACTCGTAAGTCCGATTTGTTCAATAATGTACCTACCGATGATCCCTTTGGATTATGCACCATATTTTCGATCAGTTCTTCTTTCGATAGGCACATAACACGTTTTCAGTTCGTTTGTTAGTATTGGGTTTAACTTTCTATTAATTTGTAGTTGAATTATCTAATTTAAAATATTTTACATTGTTTTCATAGAGTAACCATGGTAAAGATTTTTTGAAGACTTTCCGTTTTGGGGATTTTTTTACCGCCACTTTATGATAAAAAATATACGATGTAGGTATTTAGTTCAAAGGATTGATATGGAAAAAATATTGTATGTTCAAGTGTGTATGTAGTTTTAAACATATTATTATAATATATTTATAGGATAGGCATATAAAATTCGTTCCTGCGCCTGACCTCTCCCCGGTCGTGTTGATCTTTCGTATCACTAAATTGTGAGAGGTAAAAGGAAGAAAGAGTGCACTTGTGGCTACGCAAGCATTTGTGCACTGGCTGATGGCTGATCTTGCGAAAGATTGGCCGCTGTGGTCGTATCGGCGAGAGTACCTATATCATTCTATAAATATACATATAATCACGCCTCTTTCCCGTAGGGGTAGGCAGAGACCACTTCTTTCCACTTGCTACGATCCTTACATACTTGTTTCGCTTCGTCCACTTTCATTATTCCCTTCATACATGCTCTTCGATTTAGGGTACTCTTGACCTGGCCTTTTTTCAAGACGTCCCTGATTTGTTCTTGAAACGTCCGCCTAAGTCTACCCCTTCCAACACTTTCATTCACACCCGCCTTATACACTATTTTCGTCAATCGTTCCTCATTCATTCTCTCGACATGACCAAACCATCTCAGCATACCTCAATTTTTGTCACAACATCTTCTTTCATACCACAACGTTTCCTTATGTCACTATTTATTAACCTGTCACTATATCTGTCACTATACATACTGTTTTATTTACCCGTGGTCAATATTAATACATTTTTTTATATTCTTGTAGATTTCCTAAAGATATTGAGCGAAGGAATATTATGACTATCCATTCGAAAAGAAATTTTATGAAGCTGCAATGATCTGCAGTTGGTCCAATGGAAACCTAAATTTACTGCAAATGCTTTTTCTATCGTCTAATGTGTGGGTTACAAGCTGTTTTAGTTGTTTGCATATAATGGAAAATGCTATTCAATATCTTGTGATTAATTGGAGATCGTTAAACGTACTGAATAAATGATCTTGTAATACAATTTCTTTTTATCATAACTTCATATGCTTTTATTTTCACAACCATTAACTTATTATTTATTTATTACTTGATTGTCTGTAAAGTAAGATGCTCCATGCGTCAGATAGATATGTAAAATGTAGGTCCTGCGCCTGGTCTCTCAACGGTCGTGTCGGTTTTTCGTCCCGTCGTATTTTGAGAGGTAAACGGAAGCAACTAGACATATTTAATCGGTTTAAACTTAAAGCTTAAACAAACCAAGTAAGTCGTATGCGACTAAATTAAGATGATGTCCTGATTTTTCATGAAACATCAAGGTTACCCTCTTAGAACGAGAGATCCGACCTCCATGAAAGGGATAGCGTTGACCTCAGGCATGTATTTGGGAGTGTTGCCTCCACTTTGACCCTATATCTTCGTGTATCTAACAATAGAAACAACAACAACAACACTTTTTCAATTATGATTTTATTGCAGCTGTCATCGTACAGTGTTCAAGATAGATCAAATCTAATCAGTGAAAGGAATGTATCTTTAACATCATTAAGTGATAGAAGAGTATGTTTATCTTGTGGCAATTCTCTTCTACATGCAACTAGAATAAATCTTGTAAATAAAGATCAACAAGACAGAAGAATTTCAGTAAGACATGTTCCGCTGCATCTGGTAAATATTATTGTTATACATACATATATGAAACAAAATCTTCGTCTGGTTAAATATTCTAGTTGATAGTGATAATAATATCTATTATTATGATAGTGATATACTGTGTATTCTTGTTCAAGGTTTCGCATTTTTTCAAAAAACAGTTTTTAGTTATTAGATAATATTATCTAGTTTGAAACCATTACTGCCTGACCATTTTCAGGTATTTCTAAACAGACAGTTAAATTACTTACATCATCATCATTAGCAGCCGAAAGCTTCCACTACTGAACAAAGGCCTCCCCCTTAGCAGGGAGGGGTTTCCATAATCCCCACCCTTGGCAGGCGGCCTGGGGATCGTAGTATAGGTGGAAAATCAATCCAAAAGAAAGACGCTGCTGCCCATCTTCCCATTCTCGCTTAGTCGCCTCTTACGAGACTCAACGAGAGGAGATAGGGGATGCAATTCTAACCCGGCACGGGGGAATTACTTACATACTTTTATCAAGTTATGAAACCATACCCATGTTGGTGGTGTGTACCCATTGTGAAATGTTTTTTTTAATTAAATGCTTAATGTATGTAGGTATATATTTATTGAATGTTTTAGATCCCATGGTTGGAACGAGCGCTGCTTGCTGGAGGTCAGCAAAAAGAGAGATGGAGGACCGGGTCTGTCAGAAAAAAAAAGAGGGACCAGTCCGATTCTCTGACAAGCATAAATAAATATTTTTGACTTTGCTTAGCAAATGGACTTGTTTTATTTTATTTATTCTTTCACTTACCAAGTTGATTCGTTAGTATTCAAGCCAGGTTCTAGACTATGCGCACTATTTTAGTCTGACTGGTCACCCTTATTTTTTATTGGTGTGATAATGTGATTACCCTTAGGGTGTCCGGGTAAGAGTAGCACCCTCACATCTCCTCCCATTGGGTTTCCGTAAGAGGTAACTAAGGGAAAACAAGAAGAAAGGCAGCAGCGTCTTTCTATTGGAATACCTACCATACTGCGATCCCGAGGCGCCTGCCA
The DNA here is from genome assembly GCA_911728495.1 of Furcula furcula. NCBI lineage: Eukaryota > Metazoa > Arthropoda > Insecta > Lepidoptera > Notodontidae > Furcula > Furcula furcula. The sequence goes on from OU452242.1 coordinate 55,943,769, forward strand.
AGCGTGGGGATTATGGCAAGCCCTCCCTTCTACGGGGGGAGGGGCTTCTGTTCAGCAGTGAATCGGCTGCTGATGATGTGATTACGGTGGCATCAAATGATTACGTCCTACTGTAAGAGAAAAAGAAAAAAATCTCAACGCTTTTCTGTACTCAAGTTTACGTTGTTACCCAAGGTCACATGTTTTTAGGTTATGTGCAATTTTATAAAATTACTCCAAAACCACAGTTTTGTTTACAAAAAGAGCTTTGCAGAAGTTATTACGATAAATGTAGTCTGTAAAAAAGAGAGTTTGATTTTGATGCAACTTTAGCCCAAATTCCATACACTGAAAGTCATTATCCTTTGACTTAATAATTATCATTAGTATTAGAAATAAAAGCTACGGATAAAACTGTTAATCACGTTGAAAGAATGATAAATAAATATGTTTACTCGTACGTTTTTTTACATTTGTTTTTTTTTTGTATTTTCTAAGTAGATTTACTATAATATATATGTCGCAAAGAGAATATCTCTCTATCTGCTACTTATTACATCATAACACAAAATAAGAATAAAGAAATACAAACAGGACGACACTGACAATGGATAAGAGTATATTACGAGGTATATTACATATAAATAGATAGGTAGATATTATTATTATTATAAATAGATAGGTAACTCTCACGTCAAAACGTGCCCCCCAATACCAGCGCCTCCAGCGGTGTGATTTGAAACTTTAAATAGCCTCGAGCATTTTTAATAAAAATATAGCTAAAACTTTGTAGTATCCGATATAAAGCACGCGGACGTCAATCAAATAGTCTATGCGTAAGTATAATAAGAATAAAAAATAAAAAAAAACTATATCTTATGGGCTGGGATTCGAACCCAAGCCCCCTAGAATTCGTATTAATTTGATCCCAACCTATTTACTGATACCGCTGTAAGTTATGACAACAGTTACAAAATACTGATCCACTATCCTAGTTTCATTCCGAACAGAGAAAATTTGCAAATCACGCCGCACGGGTGCTACTGGTAGCCTTTTCCATTTCTTCTAAGATACCATACCTTGACACTGACATCCTAGCACCGCACCTCAACTCCGATACGCGACACACGCTAATGCCTCTGGGCATCTCTAACAAAGCCTTACTCGAATGAACCTTACCTCACGAGGGTAACAAACAGAGAAGGGAATTGAAACCCTTCTTATCTAACGATTGGCCTCCTCCATTTCCCCCCACAGCCAACCCAACCAGCTTCCTATTACAACCTTCTAACAGCATGAGAAACAGACATAGGCTACCAGTAAGACTCCGCCACCTACGAACGCATGTTCACCTTACACAGCAACCATCACAAGTATCTACATTGAAATATACCAAAACATACTTAGGTACCAAGACCTACACTTCCTATCGCATCGGAGCAGAAACAGGCCGCTCCCCGACGCTGACCGCAGACTCTCGTTTGGATGACAATAATTCGTCTCACTACTACACCTCACTGATTTATTTACTACGAAATATCCGTTCCGCACGATAGAATGCCCTTGCAACGCCTATTTCGATTCTTATCAAGGCGCTAGACCTTTGTGCTACCCATTACAATTGGTAAAGATGAAAATTCTACCTTCAATCTAAAATACCAAATAATACTTGCGTTCCTGTACTAATGACATTGCTACAACATAATATATTGTTTTACACCATCGGAAAATAGAGATTTCTACGTACAGAAAGTACACCAACTTTTTGAAAAAAGCTGATATTTTGACGGGTGAATTTTCGATTAAAAATTATGCTGCTTTTCCATAATTATATCATAACAAGGTGAAAAAATAAATATTTCAAATCAAATAAATTACAGTGTATTTGGGACATAAAGAGGTAAGTTTTCACCAAATTTGGAAAAAAAAATCATTTTAAAAGATAAAAATAAAAACCAAAAACTTGTTTTTGAATTTCTCACATAACTTTTGAGGTTATGTGAAAGAGGTGTTAATACAAAAGTACTTAGTAGATATTTTTATTACCTTTTTTAAATTTATTTAAACCTGCAACATATATACAACAAAAATAATCATGCCATAAAAACTTAGAAGGATTGAACACAGGACATGATTAACAGGATTGAATGTACGAAAAAAAATTAGTTCATTTTAGGCTAATTGAGGAAATTCTAATAATTATTATTATGAATGATGTTTATTATGTAAGGGTACCTCAAAATAAACGCATAATTGGTACACAAATCTCAATACATTTATTTTACTAAACTGCTAGATACATTACCTTTAATTCAAATTAACTTAAACCTTACATTAGGTAACTTATTATTTATTATAATCTTCACTTTTTCTTATTATATATACAACGCAATTAGTTAATGAAGACGGTTAACAACACTGACTAAGACTTATTGTCCCGTACTTAATATAGTTAAATAACTGAACCTGCTAGACGTTTACATCTTATTATATAGCCCTTACAATCAATACTATAAAGTGGTGGGGTGATACAGATTCTATCGTTTTGTTACTTATTTCGTACAATACAATAATAACATTCCAATATAACTTTTGATATCTCAATCATGTGGCGATTTAGTTATTTATTAATGATAACAAGCAATTGAGTAACTAACTGACAAGAGTTCAAGGTATCATTTATATCTAGTACATATTACAATTGAGGATAGCTATTTTATACCCCCAATTGTAAAAACAAATCTTAATATTAGAGTCATAAAGTCAATTATTTACAATATCATTATTTAAATATGTCTATACTATACGTTCAAGGATGACGACAATAATACTTTCTAGGAAGACGACAACATCCGGCCCTCCTGCGCACGCTGTCGTCCTCGGCAGTGTCACTGTCAGGTGCAGTTGCTGAGAACAGAAAAAAATAACATGTTATATATCTTGTATAGATAAACTATATACATCCTGCCATAACCAACACTTGAAGCCTTCTCGTGCCATTGCGCTTCCACCCTGTCGCAATGCAGATACTCGACAACAGGTCTTGGTTATATTAGGGACACAAGGCTTTCCCAACCGGTGGTCAATTCCCAAACAACACTATACGTTGCATTATTGACCCACCCTTGGAAAATAACCTCATTCCCTTATTATCATCTATATAATTTACGTTTACTATGTGTTTACTATACATATCTATAAAATGTTCGAAGCAAATGTACTTGACAGACAAAAATGCAACAGACTTTCATATAATGAGACACCTGAAAAGTAATGCATTAGATTTATAGTTATATAAGTACCTGACAACATCCATGTCCATTTTGAGCTTATGTGGGACATGCGTTTACTTTCCTTCATCCAAATCAACTAGTTTTATCCAGGGCTTCATGTTTTCCACACATGTAATTCCATCGTATCGTTTGTGCGATCGTTCAGCGCCTCTCATATCCGCAATTTTGTATCGATCGTGTCCTATTACCTCGGTAACCTGAAATGGACCTTTAAACACTGGCATTAGCTTGGTACTTTGACCGTCATTTGATTGGCTGGGTATTCGTATTACGACCAGGTCGCCCACATTATACTTCCGCGCCTCTTTACGTTTAGCGTCAAACCTTTGCTTTTGTTTGTCTGCGCTAGCACAAATACGTTTGCTGACGTTATTCCGTAATGATGTAACATCTACGGAATTTTCTTCATTGTTATCTACAAACTTATCAGAGTCTGTTTGCAGTCTATACCCAAAAAATACTTCGCTTGGTATAGCCGACGTAGTTTTGTTTATAGTGCTGTTAATCCCTTGTTGAATATTTGGTACGTGTTGGTCCCATTTATTATTGTCTGTACTAGCACCCATACTGCGTAGCGCGTCCAGGATCGTTCGATTATACCGTTCCACTTGGCCATTTGAACGAGGTACTGCAGTAGCTATTACGTGGTGTCTAATATTTTTATCTTTACAAAAATTGACAAACAAATGTGATGTAAACGCACTACCCGCATCACAAATTAGTCTTTTAGGATTTCCAAATACTTTAAAAATTTTTTTAAGCTCATTTATAACTACCTGACTTTTTGTGTTGCGGACAGGAGAAATAAATACAAATTTTGTAAATGAATCTACCGTCACTAACAAATAAGTATTCTGAACTGTGGTTTTTACAAAAGGACCCAGATGATCGATGTGAAGAGTATGAAAAGGGCGTGCGAATTTAGGTATAGGATACAGTTTACCTTCTTTTTTTCCATGGATATTCTTGGAATAAATACAATTCAGACAATTTTTAATGTATTTTGAGACAATTTTTTTCATCTTAGGGAACCAGTATAGCGATTTTATTCTTTCCAGAGTTTTTTCGATAGCAAAATGGCCCAAATCATCGTGGTTTGCTCGAATAATTTGCCAAATACATTGCTTTGGGACTAACCAACGCCTACCATATTCAGTTCTACGATAAATCTTATTACCTAGCAATTCATAATCCTTAAATATTGCCTTATGTGACTCGGCATTTCCTGACTCTAATACTCTTTTAATTGTACAAATATTTGAGTCCTGTAACTGTACCGACATTAACCAGTCACTTTCAGTTACAGCCATCACGCGTTCATTATCTACGGGAAGAGATGGAGTGTCTTCGTTAATGGGGGGGTTTCTACTCAACGCATCAACATGCTGCATTTGTGAGCCCGGCCTATGCAAAATATCAAACGTAAACTCCTGCGTTAATAAAACCCACCTACCTATTCTGGAGTTTATTTCTTTTTTGTTAATTGTATACTTTACCGCATTACAGTCAGTAATAATTTTAAACATAATTCCTAGTAAGTAATGTCTAAATTTTTGAAGTCCAACAACAATAGCAAGGAATTCTAATTCGAACGAATGATACTTTTTTTCTTCATTCGTGGTTTGTCTACTATAGAAATGAATCGGCTTTTCACCCTGATCAGTGATTTGAGTTAGGATACATCCTAAACCCTCACGGCTTGCGTCCGTATAAAGTATAATCGGTAAATTTGGATCAAAAATGTTTAGTACTACGTTTTGTAATAATTCTTGTTTCAGATCATTAAATGCACGTTGTTGGTTAGGGCCCCATTCCCATATGCTATCTTTCTTTAAGAGGGTAGTCAGAGGTCTGGATAATAAGGCACAATTTCTGATGAATTTGCGAAAATAGTTAATTAACCCCAAAAATTGTCTGACCTGGTGTACATTTTGCGGTTGAGGATAATCTTCTACAGCTTTTAATTTCTTACTACCTGGACGTACACCCTCGCTAGATATGTTATGTCCTAGAAAATTTACTGAACTTTGAAAAAAATGACATTTTTCTAGATTTATAGTCAAGCCATTTTTTTGTAAAATACCTAGCACGTCTTCAAGCAGTTTTACATTCTCTTCTAGCGAGTCTGTGGCTAATAATAAATCGTCCATATAACAAGCTATTTTCCCAAAACGTAGACTTCCCAAAACTGTATCCATCAAACGTTGAAATATCGACGGCGCATTGCATAAACCAAACGGCATTCTGAGAAATTCATAATGGCCGTCGGGTGTAATGAACGCAGTTTTCGAAATACTACCCTCATTGCATTTTATATGATAATACCCACTTTTTAAATCTAATGAGGTATAATATTTACAGCCATGAAACTTACTAATCAAGTCGTCTGTAATTGGCATGGGGTATTTTTCTTTAACCGTTATTTTGTTTAAGGCGCGATAGTCTATGCACAATCTTTTATCGCCATTGGGCTTATCTACAAGAATTACTGGGCTTGCATAAGGCGAACTACTTTCCCTAATAATACCGTTTTTAAGGAGATCATCAACCAATTCCCGAGTAATAGCTTTCTGCGACTCAGACATACGATAGGGACGTTGATATACCGGTTTTTTAGAAGTTACTTCGATATCTAATTCAACACAAGGAGTCTGACCTAACGAAGTTAAATCTTTCGCAATTACTAAAGGGTATTTAGCAAAAATTTCATTCAACAAAGTAGTGTGACCGTCAGAGTTATAGTGAGTTTCTGACGACTCTATTATTGCCAACTGCTCGCTAGTAATGGGACGGAATATCAAGCTATTCCCTACCCGCGTATATATTATATTTTTATCCTCAGTAAAATTCCTACCCACTAATATTGGGCAACCAGATAATTCATCTAAAAGATACATATTAATGTCTAATTCCACCTCGTCAATGCAAAGATGTACCTGAACACCATGCGTTACTTTCGTGACAGCGTCGGTTTTAAAACCAGTCAGTACGATAGGCTCTTTTAACTGAAACGGTGAGAGATTCAACTCCCTAGCTAAGACCGGGGTTATAAGAGAACAACTACTTCCCATATCAATGAAGACTTGATGTTTACATCCGTTTATTTGAGCTTCTTTATTGAATTTATCTTTTGAACTGGGGGTAGCAACAAACTTGACTTCAACATTTTTGTCAGTTGGTTCAGCTTTTAATTTTGGTCTTTTACACGTATATTCACTATGTCCAAATTTACCACAATTATTACATTTTTTTGGTTCACTAGCTGTGCACTGGGTCTTTTTATGACCCGGTTCGCCACAACGATAACAATAAATGTTTTGAGTAGAATATGCATTACTGGTTGATGATTCATTAAAACTACCGGCGTTTTTCTCTGAACGACTAGCGGCTATGGGTCGGTAATTACTAAAGCGAGGAGCCATATTATTGTGTCGGGCTACCAACTTTTGTTCAGGTGCAATATATGTTTTGCTATGTAAAAAGGAAGCCAAATCATCACAATATCTAAAATTACCGGCTTCAGCAGCTGTACAAATGTTAACGTCTCCAATCGACCCTACAATAATAGATATAATATCTTGTTCGGAAAAAAATAACCTCAACCTATCAATACGTCCTTTTTGTTGAAAATAAAATTCATACAAAGATTGATTTTCACTAGGTTTAACTTGCATTAGTTCTTTAAGCATGTTATACATATTCCGATGAGCTTGAAACGTGTGTGACAACTTCTCTCGCCACTGCTCCCACTTCCACGTGGTCCATCGTGTCTCATTTTTTTGCAAAGAATCATACCAAGTTTTAGCAGTATTTTGTAATTTTTGCAATGCTTGATATTTAACTACACGATCGGACCACCCAAAAGCGCGAGCATTGGCTTCCACTACATTAATCCACATACGTATATCGTCCACTAAGGGGTCAAACTCAGGTATCACCGACGAAAGTATCACATTTTGACTTACTGCGGGTGACTTACGTCTTGCGCGTTTCGACTTTTTGTGTACCCTTTGTCCCGAGCTGCTGCTCGATGAACTATCGGAACTACTGGAGGACCCACTGGAGCTCGACGAACTTGAATACCGGCGTCTGCTCCTCCGTTGTTTGGTACGTTTTCGGTTTCTAGGCATGGCGTGGTTCTTGAGCACTTCTGATGTAAGGGTACCTCAAAATAAACGCATAATTGGTACACAAATCTCAATACATTTATTTTACTAAACTGCTAGATACATTACCTTTAATTCAAATTAACTTAAACCTTACATTAGGTAACTTATTATTTATTATAATCTTCACTTTTTCTTATTATATATACAACGCAATTAGTTAATGAAGACGGTTAACAACACTGACTGACTAAGACTTATTGTCCCGTACTTAATATAGTTAAATAACTGAACCTGCTAGACGTTTACATCTTATTATATAGCCCTTACAATCAATACTATAAAGTGGTGGGGTGATACAGATTCTATCGTTTTGTTACTTATTTCGTACAATACAATAATAACATTCCAATATAACTTTTGATATCTCAATCATGTGGCGATTTAGTTATTTATTAATGATAACAAGCAATTGAGTAACTAACTGACAAGAGTTCAAGGTATCATTTATATCTAGTACATATTACAATTGAGGATAGCTATTTTATACCCCCAATTGTAAAAACAAATCTTAATATTAGAGTCATAAAGTCAATTATTTACAATATCATTATTTAAATATGTCTATACTATACGTTCAAGGATGACGACAATAATACTTTCTAGGAAGACGACAACAATTATAATAAAGTTATTGTTATATAAATAGATTAATGTATCGAGAGTATCGTGATATACATATAACAATAATCTTCTTCTCCTTTACTTATACATAAAAATCACGTGTCACGGTGTTTGTGGTCGAAATCCTTCAAAACGGCTTGACTGATTTTTATGAGATTTTCTTTTTATGTACTTACATATATTTAGTAGGTATGAGGATAGGTCTTAAAGTATATTATATACCGCTAGGTGAAGCAGCGTTAGGCAGGGTAATTATACAGATGGGTGACCAATCACCGGGTGGTCAATCACCTGTCAGCATTATACAATGCTCTTTGAACTAAACGTCTCCGTGCTTCGGTTGTAGGGCACAAATAAGGGAGAGCGTAAAATTTGAGTCCCGGTTTTAACCGACTTTGAAAAAAGGAGGTACTTATGTATTCAACGCGTATGTATATAATACTATTAAAATGCAAAATCCATATATAAATCTCGTCTCACGGCATTCGCACTCCGCCAAAACGGCTTGACCAATGTTTATGATTTTTTTATGTGTATACATAACAATATGGTACTAAGTATAAGAATAAATAGATGGGCGACGTTTGAACTAACCGTATCCGTGTTTCAGAGGGCTACTTAAAAGTAGGTCCTGGTTTTTAACCGACTTCAAAAAAGGAGGTTATGTTCTCGACGCGTCTAAAGCGGTAACTAGTAAAAAATTAAACGTAATTTTGTTCGGGAATTAGCGCGATTTACCTTATATTTATCGGAAGAATCTACTTGAACTGTTCCTTGCACATGGAACCTACCAACTATTAAACGGTGTTTTCTCGTGGACCCACTATTGCTCTGACAAGCACAACGTGATCATTCCAAGACGTAACGCAAAACTTGGCAAGAACTGTGGGCACAGATTAGAGTTGTATGACTGGGTGTTCTTCCTTCATAATAGAACGCGTCGCGTAAACGCGATCATCGCGCGAATCAACGATTAGAGCAGAGCCCCTAGATTTATCTCATCCTTAACCTGTGGAAACCTTTAATAGGTCCCCAGTAGAGATGCGCGACTGTTACTAATCCGACGATTCGAATCATCTACAACTACTAATGTATGCATTCGACTTGAATATTAGTAATATACTAATGTTCATAGTCGAATAACCACTACTAATTAGTAATTACTAACGGCGTTTGAACTAGATTATTCGCGACTGAGTCGACAATTTTTGGAATGAAATATGAATGAATTATTTGCCGTTTCGGTCACGGAACGATTAATGTCAGAGTGCCTGTCAAATCAGATCATTCAATGAGCGAATAATCAGTCAGGCAAGTATCAAATTAGTTACTATAAAGTCGTGTACCTATTCAGTAATTTTACTTTAATGATTTTATTCCTTCTTCATGTACAAAATCATTCGAATAATTCGAATGAAATCATTCATAGTCGCGCATCCGGTCATGATTTGTCTCTGCATTCTCTACCAGTCACCCTAAGGTAGACTGGTAGAGAATATGACTCTGGCATTAAGTCATCCCCTAGAAGCATATACATATATATATATCTTTGATTATATATACGTATATATAATCAAAGATATATATGTACTGTTTTTGTCATCAGCAGCCGAAACACGTCCACTGTTGGACAAAAGGCCTCCCCCTTTGAAGGGAGGGGTTGTTGCCATAATCCCCACTCTTGGCAGGCGGCTTGGGGATCGATTGTTTTTGTGCATAAAGTAGAAATAAATAAATAAACCGGGGTATCAGGGATTCTTGCTTTGCCTTTGCGCCCGCCGCACTGGGGGACGCATTGTAATAATTACAATGCGTCCTTTAATAAGTCCGCGGGACCTGTTGGATTCTTACTCACTAAAACCCCCGTGGCTATGATAACGGCACATGAGAGGAATACCTAGGCTCTCCGCCAGGTGTACCCTTGCCTTGTCTTTGAACCCTTTGCCGAGGGACGCACGCAAAGATATGGTGGGATAGGACAAAATGTATCTATGTAAACACATTGAAAAATATTTATAAAATGAAAGGTTTAACTATAGCGTTTTTTTTTTTTCGCTTATAAATTGTAAGCAGGACTGACATACACGGAGCAGGAATCGAACCCACGATATGTATGATGTCTGTACCTATATTATGTGTTAATTGGATTTAGTGAAATAATATTTATTACTTAGTATGTAGTCCCGTTTTAGCTTTTTGCCCGACCGCCCCAGAAGGAGGGTTATGTTTTTCTAGAGTATGTATGTATGTCCATTTCTTTGGCACGGTCTACAGCCTAAACAGCTTGATCGATTTTGAATTATAAGTCTTTAGATCCGTCTCAGTTGTAGGAGTGAGTGAAAAGTATAGCCAATTTTTTTTTTCCAGTTATTATGGCCGCCTTTAGTCGCCATTTTTGATTTTTTTTACTTCCAAAAACATCATTATAGGTATCAAATAAAAGGCCATAACGAGATGAATTTAAAAATATCTTGGGACTATCCACACACGGTCATCCGATCCCAAACTAGGCAGAGCCTGTATTATGGAAATCTTTACATGTATACTTATATTTTTTTTGTAAATACATACCTATATAGATAAATAACATTCAGACACATGGTGTGAATCGAACCCACGACCCATCGGGTAGCAGTCAGGGTGTCTAACCACCTTTTTTTATTTTTGACGCGGTGAAAATCTTTCAAAGATCCCGGGAGCTGTGGGGCTCGACCGGGGTATGTGGGATTCTTACCCACCATAACCCCCGCGGCTGTCGCATCGGCACATGAGAGGGGGGACCCCAGGGCTCTCCAGTGGGATCTGCACCAGGGGCCCCTCAGTGCCTTGCCTTTGAGCCCGCCGCCGGGGGGCGCATTGTAGCCCCCCGGGAACCTGTCACGGTGCTCACGGGGACGGGGATCGCAACCCCGCCGCCGTCCGTCCTCCTCGGAGTCGCCGCCGTACTCAATGGACGCTCAAAGGGCCCACACCCCGAGCGTCCAGCGACTCCGAAGAGGGTGTCTAACCACCTAGACCAACGGGCCCGTCGAATATATCGTCGTCGTATTATGTATGTATAATGAAAGTCCATTTTATTTGTTGACTGTCGGGCTTTCTAAGAGCTTGTCCAGAAAGGGCGAATTCGCCGCGAAACGTTTCGCGCGTTAGTGAGATACTAGACACCAATACATCGAGTCCACAAGCATCGCGCGAATTCAAAATACGCGCGTAAATCGCGTGCACAGCAGTGCGCCAGACTCAAGGGACGCCTTGTTGCGTCCAGTTCATACTATTCTTATCTATGGTCCAGTTTAACGCGCGAACTCTAGAGCGAGTGCACGTCAACTCCATGTTTCGTACTGAATTCCTCCCTAAATGCTCGCGCGTTGGTACGCAGACGCACCTTGTAGACGCAACAGTCGCGCGTAATACGCGCGAGAATCGCGGCAAATTCGCCCTTTCTGGACAAGCTCTAAGCTTTAAGCTGGATAATATAAACTTGTTAGCTTGTTTTTTTTTATTACTTTTTAGGTACCTACGCAGGCTTTACAACTAGCCAACCGTCAAATAAAAGGCGTGATGTATTCTGGTAATCAATGTTTATTTACTTAACATAGCAAAATACAAAATATTAACAAGTTTAAATTACTTCGGACTTGACATTTTAACAGTAAAAAATTGGTAGGAAAGTACATTATTCCCAGTTTTGCGCGAATATAAACATAAATAAAAGTACCTACTTATTACAAATCGGCCAAGTGCGATTCGTTCTTCCGTGCCCTTCTTTGGATGTATTTATAGATAGGCAATTCTTTATTGCGCACAAAACAGATAAGTACTAAAAGAAAACAATGGACGGCCTTATCGCTAACATTGATCACCTCTAGGCATTGAGATATAAATAATACTATATCTCAATGCTTCTAGGCAACCTTTGGATGGAGAGAAAATTAAAGAAGTTACAGAGAGCGGAAGGAACGCGCACTAGATAAATGTAACATTAACACATAAAAACTAATATACTATAATAGCTAATATATCACACATTTTTTCTCTCTCTTTCTCTCATAGCCAGTTACGTTTCGTATATCTAAGAAGTATTATAGGCCGACCGTTTAACTCGCGTATCGCCTGCGCGGTAAGAAGGCAGCGGGGGCGGGTAACGCTACACACGGAGTCAATAATCCAAAGATTTATCTCGAGATAGACATTGTTGGTAAAGAATAAAATAATAAGTATCTTTTTTTTAAGTATTTATTTTTAAGTTTTACAAATATTTTATAATAGCTTCATAGGTACAAAATCATAAAACAATAATTAACACCGTTTAAGAAATATTTAACCACAGATAAAATTTTTATAGGACTATTCGTCACTAATATTCATATCGCTTGAATCATCATCACTGTCTGTGTAACTTGAGGAGTCAGAATCTTGCAAATTAATAATAAATCGGTCCATCTCTTCATCAACGTTTTCTGGCTTTAAGAAAGGAATATACATTGTATGCTATTTGTTTAGCTTGCTTGTTAATTTTGTTCGCAAAACTGGAAGAGCGATTCATCTTGAGATTTATCTTGGCAGTCGTATACCTTGTGCGTTTATCTTCAAGCGTCCGTAACAAAAACACCAACCGCGCGCTGCGAGCACAGCCAGCGCACTGCCGCACTTGACGTAAGCTCTCTGCTCCGCGCACCCCTTTCACCCATCCGCTAACATCTCCCCTCGCTCCCTTCTACCCCCTCAGGCGATACGCGTATTAAATGGTCGGCCTATACTTCAGTCGTTTTTTTTTTTTAAACCAAAATCAACGGAAAAACTTTTGTTACGCACATTGCATGGTGACAGGTTTGTCGCCAGAGTGAACTCGGAGATGCGCTTTCAAATGAGGTTTTTGAGTAAAGCGTTTCTCGCACACATTACAAGCGTACGGTTTGTCGCCAGTATGAATCCGAAGATGCGAATTTAAGCTAGATTTTTGCGAAAAGCGTTTATTGCATACGCTACAAGTGTAAGGTTTGTCGCCGGTGTGTTTCCGTGTGTGACTAGCTAAAGAATATTTTGTGATAAACTTTTTATTACACACACCGCAAGTGAATGGCTTGTCTCCAGTGTGGATCCGGGTGTGAAGTTCTAAACCGGTTTTACTGACAAATGATTTATTACACACATCGCAGGTGAATGGTTTGTCGCTAGTATGAAGACGACGATGCATATATAAATTAGTTTTTAGCGAAAAGCGTTTATTGCATGTAACACAAGTGAATGGTTTCTCACCAGTATGAACCCGCATATGACATGTCAACAAACACTGTGTGTTAAAACTTTTATTACACACACTACAGATGAATAGTTTGTCACCAGTGTGTTTCAGGGTGTGAATTACGAAATTATGTTTATTAATAAAACGTTTATTACACACATCGCAGGTGTATGGTGTGTCTCCACTGTGAATCTTAAGATGCGTTTTTAAACTAGATTTTTGCGTAAAACGTCTATTACATGTACTACAACTGAACAGTTTGTCGCGATTATGCGCGTGTATGTGTCGTGTTAAATTAGAACTTGTGGTAAAACGTTTACTACACACATAGCAAAGGAACGGTTTGATGTTAGAATGAATGGCTATGTGTTTTCCTAAATTAGATTTTTGGGTAAAACCTTTATTACACACATCGCAAGTGAATGGTTTGTTACCATTGTGAATAAGAGTGTGTGTATTTAAATCAAATTGACTGGTAAAACGTTTATTGCATACGCTGCAAGCGAAAGTTTTGTCGCCAGTATGAATCCGAAGATGAGTATTAAAACTAGATTTATGCGTGAAGCTTTTATTGCATACGCTACAAGTGAAAAGTGTGTCACCATTGTGAACCTGTACGTGACGTGTTAAATGAAATTGTGAGGTAAAAGTTTTACTACACAGATCGCAAGGGAATTTTTTTTTTGTAGAATGTTTGATTATTATATGTTCTCTTAATTTGTATTTATGGGGAAAACTTTTATTACACACTTTGCAAGTGAATGGTTCGCCAGTATGAATACGAGTGTGTTTATCTAAATGACCTTTAGTTGTAAAATGTTTATTACATATACTGCAAGTAAAAGAATTGTCGCCGGTATGATCCCGGAGGTGGGATATCAAAATTCCTTTATTAGTAAAGTGTTTATTACAAAAATCGCAGATTAAAGGTTTGCCGCCATTATGAGACTGCATGTGACGGTTTAAATTAGATATTCTGGTAAAACGTTTACTACAAATATCGCAAAGAAACGGTTTTTCACCAGTGTGAATTATAATGTGCTTATTTAAATTACCTTTACTTATAAAACGTTTACTACACACATTGCAATGGAACGGTTTGTTATTAGAATGTATGAGTATATGGTCTCGTAACCTACATTTATCGAAAAATCTTTTATTACACACATCGCAAGTGAATAAATTGTCACCAGTGTGGATCAGGCTGTGCCTATTTAAATAACTTTTAGTGGAAAAACGTTTATTACACACATTGCAATGGAACAGTCCGTTATTAAAATGAATGAGTATGTGTTTTTTTAACTTAAATTTTTCGGTAAAACATCTATTACACACATCGCAAGTGAATGGTTTGTCACCAGAGTGGTACCGGCCGTGCCTATTGAACTTAGCTTTACTGGTAAAATATTTATTACATACTTTGCATGTAAAAGATATATCTTTAGTAAGGATCCCGAGTTCAGATTTTAAATTTCCATCATTCGAAGCGAATATTTTATCATTGTCATCATAAATTTTAATCGGAGTAATACTCTTGATAGATGACTTAGATACGCTTGCCTCCTTCTTGATGTGTGAAAAAACGTTTACACGTTTCTCATTTTTTACGACCTTTTCAATGGCGACTGGCGGTTCTGGAAAGAAGATACGCAAAACTGAGAACCTCGTCGGTACAATGAGGTGCATAGAGAGTAGGCAAAGAAACGTATTCGGCTTGTTTAGCCTATTATATGTATATTAATTAGTATACCATTTTAAATATCCATAAGTTAGCAGATTCTATAGACATATTAATTTGCATTTAAAAACTGTAATAAGATTATTCAGAAGGTCCATACCTACACACAAAAAGGCTTTGCCTACCCTACGATTTCTTTAAATAATCTTAATTGAAAAATATTTTGTACTCACATGGTATTAACGTGATGTTTTTAAATGTAAATGGATACATGTATCTGTAATTGTCAGCGACGCAATATCGACAAACGTCGATTGATTAGTTCATTTAAGGAGATTTGTGGTGGCACGCTAACAAATAGTTAAGAGTACAGATAACTCGCAGATATTTTTGCCTACTTTCTATGCACGCC
Organism: Furcula furcula; assembly: GCA_911728495.1. Lineage (NCBI taxonomy): Eukaryota > Metazoa > Arthropoda > Insecta > Lepidoptera > Notodontidae > Furcula > Furcula furcula. Next base: position 55,959,166 of record OU452242.1, read on the forward strand.
ACTGGTGGTAAGGGGGTAAGAGCCCGACAACGGGGTAATCAGATTAAAGCTTCTTATAGGCATGATGACTAATTTTGAAAAAATACTCTATAATGTACTTACGGGTCTACTATAGCCGAAAATAATCATATTTTTGTATTAAATTTACAATTAATAGCAATATTTTCAATTTTTAAAATAGCAGGTGCATGGCGCCATTTTGTGACGTCACTAAGGTGTAAATAAACATCTGTCTGTAGGTATAAAAGTGAATCATTGAATGAATGAAAAAGTTAAGATGACAGTTTGACAGTTGTTTATTTACCCCGGATTGACGTCATTCACTCTAGTCAGCGTTTATTACAAAATGGCGTAATTAGCTGTATTTAAGTAATTTATTTGCTTAAATATCACGAAAACCTGTCTATTATTATGAAAATGAGATGCATTTTTGGAATCAGTGCAATTTGTTCTAATATTTAAAACCACAGATTTATTAGTATTGCGTTGCAGTCATCATGCCTATTGTTAGACCCAAAAATATCGAATTTACGGTCATTGAGTTATAATACTAGAGTAGCCGCCGCGAAGCAAGTTTTTGCGCTAAGCGTTCTCAGTTCCAGTTCCTGGCGCTTGTTGTGACTAAACGTATTCAGTACAATAAAAAATCTAAATAAGCCTTCATGTGTACTGATAGATTGTTCGAATCACTCAAGAAAATAAAAAATATATGTCAAGGTGTAACATTTCATCGATAACTAAACAAACTATTTGTCTATAAATATTATTTTCAATACGCAACAGCCGTGAGCGCGCGAAGCGTGCGCGGCCATTTTAACGGCTGGCATAGATTATGAAAAAGAAACCACGCAGATGACTTTATTATAGTACATAAATATGGTATTTTTTTTTATCAAACTACATGATTTAGTATTCATTATATTATGTAATTATATATTTTTTTATGTTAACTGGTAGTAAGTATAATGTTGTCTTTTACTTACGCGAATACACATTGAAATCAAACTACTTTTACAGATTTTATCACGGTTTATTTTTTGATTTAAAAAAAAACCGTAAAAGTAGTTTGATTTCAGTGGTAGTAAGTACTTATATAAAAGTCGCGCAGAATGCGTATATTCACGTCCCAATAATATTTTACTTGCCTTTGACGGGCCTGTTAGTCGTGGATTTTATATGAAAATGGCAAAATCCTCGCAGGATTGTATCATATGTAAGTATATTTAATAATTTTACAAATATTAAAAATTTATGAATTATAAAATAGTTCTTTTTTCTTATTTTACAAATACTGCTTTGACTATTATTCCATATAATATTATTAAATTACATAATAACATTTGTTTTTACTTTATTCAAATTCCTTTCAAATCAATGAATAGGTACAATGTCCTTAGTGTCATATCTTTGTTAGGGCACTTACTACTCTATAAGCAAATGTCATCCCCGCGCACCTCCCGCGTCAGACGGCTGGCGCACAGATTTTGTTTGACATAGCTGCTCTAGTATTATAACTCAATGTTTAGATACTATAATACTTCAGACATACAACGATCCATTGTTCACTCAGAACTTCGTCTTAAATTTAATAAAAAATTAACCATTACATACCATCGTCATCTAAATATTCCACTTTTTGTGTCTCTGAAGTTAGGTTTTTCGAACCATTGCGCAAGTACAGTCGTGAGTTATGAATACAAAAACACAAAAATTGTTAGTGCGCATCATCTTGCGGCCAACTTCAGACACACAACGATCCTTGTTCACACAGAACTTAGCCTTTTAATTAAATAAAAAATATTTTTGACAAAAAAAAGAACCGCCTTCAAAATGCAACTAAAAAGCCTGAAATAATTTCTAAGAATTAGTGGTTTTTACATCTACATTGTAGGACTTGGACTACAACATATTAAATACATATTACTATCGAAGTCGGCGCCTAACGTCTAGCTAATACTTGCAAGGGCAGTAGGTACAACTGTTTTCCAGTTCTGAGGTAAGAAACATAAAAAAAAATATATATACAACCGAATTGATAACCTCCTCCTTTTTTTTGAAGTCGGTTAAAAATATTAACAATTACATACCATCATCATCTAAATATTCCACGTCTTTGTATTCGTCATGTGTCTCCTCACTCTTGCAGCTGACAGCTAGCGACCGCTCCTGCTCATCTGGTATCTCCTCAAATACAATTTGTTTTTTGTCGATGGAGACTTCAAAATACTCATTATCCAGCTCATGTGTGTCCACTGTGTCAACGTCTTGTTCAACTTCCTGTTTAATATCCTCAACTTCTACTACACTGTTTATTTGGTTGTAATCAGTCTGAATTACAGTTACAGAAGAAGATATGGACAGAGCTGAGCTTAGACTAAACCTCTCTATTATATTTGATTTGTCTTCCACCTGCAATGTAATTGGTTGGTTGTTTACATAGTCAGTAATTATGCTTGATTCTGAGGCATCATGCCACACTGGAATTTTGGTGAAAATAATTAACTGTAAGAACTTTTGCCCCATATTAATGCATTCCGTAACTTTAAATCTAACCAGCACATTTTTGGTTGGGGGTTACAAACAGCATACATCACCTTTTCTTCATTGTCTACTAATTGATTTAGCATGACAGTCAGTAGATCTTCAGCCTTCAAACATTTCAGCATAAACTTGTGTGTTTTCAGCAGTAGTGCGTAACACATGTAACACACGAACAGTGGTCTCCTGTCATCTGTCTGAAACTGATAGCATAAAAATATTTAAAAATAAATAACATTTAAGAAGCATCAATTTAGGGTCGATATTAGAGGTCTATGCATAGTATATCGATGGGTCTATGGCTCCATTCACACCAAGATGGCAGCGGCCGGCAGAGCACTTTCAGTGTGAAAGAATTTTAAACTTTATCTACAATGTTTAAAAGACCAGTATAGCTTGAAAAACGCGACGCCGCTCGAGGCCGCCCGCGCGCCGTATTTTTCAAGCGATACTGGTCTGTTACGTATTTGTAGAGTTCACTATATTTGTTAATATTAACACTACACTATATCGGCTCGTTAACGCACACACCACGTCTGACCCGCACAGTGGTTGACACTCGACTGAACTCCCCTCCTACACTAGAGGGGCTTTTATGTCTTTCTCGCATCTCCACTCAGTGCCTGCGTAGTGTGCCCGCTTGAGACGATAAACTTGTCTACCCACAACTTTACTCAATTTACCAGTACACTACATCCCTTCCTTTTTTTGGAAAATTAAATTTTTAATTTAAATGTAAATTAATAATCGCTTCTCAAAATAACAAGTATGTAACTATCATAAAATTAATAATATTCATTAACTGATCTTATTATACACTGTCCTTTATACATCTCTTTCTTTTTTTTTTTTGAAAATTATAAGAGTATTAATGTCAAAATAGACATTCATCGTAATTTAATTACCTATTTAGAAATTTATGACTATCTACTTCATAATACCATTTCTGAAATAATATTTTTTCAAAATTCTTTACATAGAAGCATTTATTACATTTTATTAAACTAGGTATTTTATTATATATTCTCGGAGTATCAAAAGCACGTTTCATTACTCCTGCCTGTGTGGCTTAGTGGAGTGCCCCTGAATTGAGTTTCTACCAAACATCTGATCCCAGGGGATTTCAAGGATAAGGCTTGTATCGAGAGGGAGTGCTGGGTCACTCGAGAAGGATATATTGGCACACAAGTTGGCATGCTCTTCAAAGGAAGTTAGAAACACTCTTAAGCATTTCGCCAGACATTCTAAATGTACCAGCTGTGGACAACTGCACTCATGGTTCACTCACCGATGCTTGCATGTAACGCAATAAATAATATCCTCCTGCCACAGCGGCCAATCTCCCACAAGACCAGCCATCGACGCGGGAATAGTTCACCCGCGCGTACACCAATATTATTCTTTTCCTCAAAGGCCAACCCTATCCGAGCAGCTTCCTATTCTAATCTTCCAACGGCCTAGGAACTAAAGTCACAAGAGTATTGATCACAACTATTATAGATTCTGATAACACAAGCTAGCAAGCTAGTAAGGTTCGTATCACAGATATGAACCCACCGCACTACATGAAATATCATCAGAGAACATTCCCGAGTATTAAGAAAGTACAGCGGCAACAATAAAACAAGGCTCGTAATATCCATTGGTCGCATTGGATCTTAACAACAGATTCACTACCACTGCTCCCCGAATAATTAGCGATTATTATGATAGACTCAGTCGATTAAATAGGTAATATTGATAAAAATAACAATTGTATCCTCCACCGAAAAGTTCAAATAAGACCACCGTATTTCGCTGTCAGTCAGCCACCCGTATCAATGACATCGCTAGGACGTCCATCCTACGAGGCACTGCCTCCCCGTGTGTGGATCTATAGAGGAATATACTCACATAGTTTTATTTGCTCGGCCTGTCTGAACAGAGTTGATGGACTCTAGTCAAATAAAGCCAAAACTAGGAAATAATTAGAAGATTACCCACTGATCAGAAAAGAGCTGCTTAAGCCAACACGCCCTTGTAGTTAACTTCGATAAGAAGAACCCTTCCAACTACTCCGCGAGTCTTGCTGTCGAAAAACTTAGTATTGTTCTGAAAAATATTAAACTTTTATAAAATTTACAGAGCAGATTATTAGAACTTCTAGTCACACAAACTTTACGCCTTACAGTATCACCACGAGTTCCGAAAGAGGTTCAAGGAAACTGAAGGTTCATTAAAATGAAACCCGCTTTAAGATTTTAGGGATGTAACGTCGTACCAAAAGGAGAATCCTCCGACCGAGCGAGGTGTGATGCTCGGTCAGGGCCGAAGCCCTCCGCAGTTGATGTCGGGATGTTGTATATATTCTCAACGTTTGAGAAACTTCGCTTCCGAGATTCAGGATTCGGAGGTGTCGCCATCTATCGCGTTGTATGTGATGCTGCTTGCTTTTCATCGTGTCACTGTACCACATGTGGCGCCATCTGGTTATGTTGAGTAGCCACATCACTCTCCCCGAAGACTGGAAGTCGATGAACGTCTTCATTTGCTAGCTCGTCCTTGCGTTCCAGTCGCTGTGCCAATATCAGTGGATGCAGTTCCAGTGAGTCGAAGCTGATGCTGCTACGTCTTCAGTGAGTCGAGGTGTGCAGTGGGTATGGCTGACGGCTGCTAGGCGTACCGCTCTTCTTACAAGGACCGGCCGTAGTGCAGGTGTGTTGTGCCATGTTGTGGCCGAAGGTCGACCAAGCTTGCATCCGCAGCCGCAATGCGTTGGTCATCCGATGAGGCCGGGATACTGGCTGGCTTGTGACTCGCTGGTTGTTGCAGGAGAGAGCGATGGCGAAGCTGTGCTGTTGTCCGATCCGAAGGCTGCATGTTCAGTGCGGGATTACCAGTTCAGCCTCATTCTGTGTAAATGCTCGTTGGTAACAAAATGTCCTGTGAGTGCACTTACTAGGTGCCTTATTTGTGATCTGTTTAGGTATAATAATTTAACCCCTCAGTTCACCCTTGTGCTAGAGAATGTTTTGAAGTGGTTTAGGCCTGACGCTGCCCTCCATTCCTTCATGCGTTCGTTTCTAGCATGTGTATAAAATGCTTGGTGATATATTCCATATGGAACCCCACAAATGGTTCGGGGCCAACCAAATGTCTAAGAGCTGGCCTTCGCTAGTCTATCTGCCTTCTCATTACCCTCGATGCCTTCGTGTCCAGATACCCAGATAAGGCAGACATTGTTGTCTTCCCAAGTTGTTCAAGCCTGTAAGACGTTCTTTGACCAGTTTAGAAGCAACTCTGAAGGAATTCAGAGGCTTCAGTACTGCCTGACTGTCGCTAAGAATGCAAATGGTTTTACCTTTGACATTTCTCATTTGCCTTCCTTTAATGCTGGCAATTATGGCATAGGGTTTCCGCTTGGTATACCGATGAATGCCCATGTCATGACCGACACTATAGTCCTTGAACAACCTCTGCCCTACCAGGGTAACCATCAGATCAGGATCAGTAATACTTGACCTTGCTACCTCCCGATTGGCCTCCACCATACACTTTATTGTACGGAATTTTGAACTCATTTGCGATTTTATGTAAGGTATATAAACCCTCATTCGCAATTCAATGCCCGTTCACAATCCAATGTGAACCACTTTCGTACGATATCTAAACTTAAATTGCCCAGGGGTGGCGCAATTTAATGCACGTTTGTTAAACCCTCGCAATTTAATGCACGGTATTTAAACCCTCGCAATTTAATGCACGGTATTTAAACCCTCGCAATTTAATGCACGGTATTGAAACCCTCGCAATTTAATGCACGGTATATAAACCCTCGCAATTTAATGCACGGTATTTAAACCCTCGCAATTTAATGCACGGTATTTAAACCCTCGCAATTTAATGCACGGTATTTAAACCCTCGCAATTTAATGCACGGTATTTAAACCCTCGCAATTTAATGCACGGTATTTGAACCATCGCAATTTAATGCACGGTATTCAAACACCCACTAGAAATTTGACTCAGCCCAACAAATTGTAATTTAATATCCTTAGCTAATTTTAATTTGTGTAAATAATACCATGTAGGTTAGGTACTGCAAATTAAATACTAGAAACAATATCACTCAGGTATTTTAAAACAACCCTTACATTACAGATCAAGATAAAGTGTGCTAACCTTTTACTTTAGGGACTTGTTCTATTGGGACTAGTGACTTATAAGTAGTATTTCTCGTATAACAATTAGAGAGTGATCATTGAATTTATGTTTCATCTATACCCATTAATCATTCATATTAGGTTCACCTCACAACCTTAAGCAAATTTTGTGGGAAAATCTAATCTGGGATATAATAGCCCCAGGGACATTCATTGTTAATATAATATAATTTTTATTTAGCGTTTACATTTGTGGTTTAGCTGCGCGTATCAGGACAGGTGCCATTTTTATGAACTTTAGAGACGTTGTGGACATACTTATAATAAAACCAACTTCACGCCTCAGGCCACGCCGGGTCAGTCAATTATTAGCTATTCTATCTGTCTGGGAAAGCGCATCAAAACGCTTCTTTAAACTGCGGAAAGGGCACTACGATCTGTGGTTAATATATTATTATATATAATATCTCCTTTTTTTTTTAAGTCTTTTCGGCTTCCTTTTCGGTATCAAGGTATTTTTATAAAGAAGCCCAGGTTCTAACAACTAAAGTTCTGATATTTTACAGAAAAGATTTTGTGTTTAAACCCGCATATTGTACGCACCTTTGCACGTATTTTTTTTTTTTTTTACCAAACTATTCTAAAGTATTAAGATATTTCTAAATCATCTGTCTGAAGCGAAAGATATTATGACAAAATGGTCGCCATCCTTTGACCTCGTTAAGATAGAGGAGACTACTTGAGAATCGAGATAATCATGACTTCACTGTTTTTTTTTTTTTAGGTATGTTCACTTTTACATATAAAAATATTATTTCCAAAGGGTAATCTTTGGACCATGTCAAGATAGAGGCAACTTGATAATTGAGATAATCGTTTGACTTCACACTCCTGTTTTTTTTTCTGTTTTTGTTTAATTATGTTCACTTATCACTTCAATATTATTTTTCCAAAAAGTGATAAGATTTTAATTGTATGTAATTATATGATCAAATACTTATTTTGCCACTCAATTCTACACACACACATCACTTGAATATTATTTTTCCAAAAAGTGAATAAACTAATTGTATGTACTTATATGATAAAACACTTATTTTGTCACTTTCAATTATTCAAAAATAGTTTATTAATTTTATTAACTTATCACGTAATAAAGTATTTCGTCCACGCCACTTATTTGTTTTTAATTTAAATTGCACTTTTATTTATCAAAAATATAAAATTACTCACGGTTTTCACCTCGTCGCCATGTAGAGTTCACTATATTTGTTAATATTAACACTACACTATATCGGCTCGTTAACGCACACACCACGTCTGACCCGCACAGTGGTTGACACTCGACTGAACTCCCCTCCTACACTAGAGGGGCTTTTATGTCTTTCTCGCATCCCCACTCAGTGCCTGCGTAGTGTGCCCGCTTGAGACGATAAACTTGTCTACCCACAACTTTACTCAATTTACCAGTACACTACAGTATTGTACCTAGATAAAGTTTAAAATTCTTTCACACTGAAAGTCCGCTGCCGGTCGCTCCCATCTTGGTATGAATTGAGCTTATATGAGTTAAGAGAAATAAATTAAGATAGGAAAATTGAACAAGAACCCTATTCAACATCATAGTCCTGTGGTCTCTGCAGTGTTAAAGATAGTTCAGAGGGGGCTTGCCATTTTCCATCACCAGCGTACAAGTTCCAATGGGGAGGCCTATGTTCAGCAATGGACCTCTTCCGGCTGGTGATGATGACGATGAAGTCTTACCGGCTTTCCAATTAGGTTTTCATAAACTTTTTCAAGAGGTGTATTTATAATCGTACGGTGAACATTAGAACCCAAACAACCACGACATATAGCTAATTTTTGCATTTTTATTTATTTGCTAGTTATTACTATTTATTTAGAAAAACAAATGTTTTGTTGATTTTGGCCGACTCTCAAATTGTTATCGACCAAAAGGCTTATTTCCAGGATTGTGCCGTCCGATACTATTTTAATGACAGATCCATAGAGTGCAGCAAGGTATTGCAATTATTTGAAAAAAAAAAGCCTATACCCAAGTCTAAATACGAGCCCACAAAAAATTTCGTTGCAGTAGTTACTCCAAGATTTGAACAGAGCCTAATGCGTAGGTAGTTTATTCTTTTACCGGCTTCTTATATGTGATTCTTCAAAAATCGTGATATTTGCGCACTTTTTTTGTTCCAAGCCATTTCTTTAGAATTTGATCAATTTTAATTGATAATAAAATGTACACTATATTTTTATAAGTATACCTGGATTTATTTAAAAACCCGAAGTGGTAGAAAACATATGACGGAGCGGCCATATTGTGTTCAATGAGAGTTGCCATAATGTTAAAACGGCAGCTACCACCAAAACGGGTAGTGAAGAGCTGGTTTAGGAATATGAATTCTATATAATTTATTACTGACGTCCATAGACAGTACTCAAGTTGACGTGGATGTAATTTTTCTTATAATTCATTTAAGGTTCGTCAAGAGAACCACGACCCACGTTGCGAAATCTTGGATTATCACAATTCACACAATCAGGATTGGGATTTTTTGTGTTAATCGTGGCAATTTTAGATAAAGTGTGAGAGGGATAAAAAACATAACTAAGGGTGAATGAACCTGTCTTCAATAATTTGTTCTAGGCGAAAACTCCAGTGTTGTAAATATAACCTCCTTGGTTGGAACGTATTAATTATTCGGACAATTTGTTTTATAAATTGTCTATGGTAATTTTTACTAGCAGTCACATCTTGTCTCTTTGTCATGGATTGTTGGACCCAAGAATCTTAGATATACCTATACCCAAAACCAGATATAAAGTCATTTTTTGTATACAAACCGGGTACTTCAAAACAAACTTAAATTTCTTCACCAAAACATCATGAAATCTTTCCATTTATCACCACACACACGTAAAACATCCAACTGATTCGGAAAACTAGTTAAACTACTGAAAATATAATTAAAATCTTAAGATATACGAATAAATAAAATATTTTTGACATGAGAATGCCACAGATAAAATATGTCAATATATAGAACACACACTTTGTCTATGGAAATTAGTGATGTCCAATATTTAAAGATCTAAATCTCTATATTGAATGATTTCAAATTGATCCACAACCAATCATTTTATAAAATAAATAGTATTATATTTATAAAATAAATAGTAAGTATTATATTAAATTCAGACTAAACTGAGGTAGATTCAACATAAACAGTAGGTCCGCCGTCCGTATTTCAAAGTAAATCGCTACTCTGCCCACGTCTACACTGATTATATTATGTTGATTGTAAGATAATATTTTATATTACATATTTAATTATTTATTTAAATAAATATCAATAAAATTGAGTCCCGAATATAAAACGTATGCGGTTTGACAGGTTCCGGGACTTACGCCTTAGTTTTGCCACCTAGTGCACGTCATTTTTAAACACCCTCATTTAAAATCTTGTTAAAATTGTTAGAAGGTCAGAGGGGCTCCAATAAAAGATTACTGGAGTTAAGCAGAGTTTTATTATTTTAAGCACAATGGATGTGTTGGTGCATGACAACGTTATTTTAATCTACAACCTATCTGTCATTCATAGCTTATTTATTATAAAGCATCCACCACTCCTACGAAGTATCTACCATACAGTTTTTATACAAAATACTATATCCAACAAAAATTGGATGGCATAATAGATGCAGCAAGTGAAACACCGCGATTTATCATACATGTAACCGGGACGAGCTCCAGCTCAGAATTTGCTTATTCCTCAGAATAAATATGTCTTTTAAAAATCTCTAGTTTTATGAATTTTCTTTCCCTTACGCGAGAATTTCGTCACCTAAAGTTCTTATTTAAATCGTAGTCACACTGTGAATTAAATGCTAGATAATAAGATTTATCCATAATAGACAGACTATAATATTGGATGATATGGTCCTATTTATTTACCATCAAGTCTATGATATTATGTAATGCATACGTGGCCTCATCTATAATATTGTTAAACACAATTTAATAAAGAAATTAAACATATTTTGATTACCGTCTTCAATAAAGAGTATATACTGTATTTGACGCGTAGTATTTAATATTAATAAGAATGTTTCGAATTTTATGAGTGTATGTATGTAGGTTTGTCCAACGATTTCTCAAAATCTTCAAACTCGATTGCGATATATTTGCAATAGTTTGAGTATTTTTCACGCATTGGAGGACGTTTTCAAGCTCTTGAACTGGAACGGAATCGGCATCAACATCAATGGCGAATATATCACTCACCTTCGTTTGGCCGATGATATATTCACTAATTTCAATATGGCAAAGTCGCTGGAGGACCTTAATACGATGCTCAGCAACCTCAGTGGCATTTCCCAACAGGTGAGTATTAGTATGAACATGAACAAGACGAAGATCATGTCTAATGTCCGTACCGGTAGTTGTTGGGAACGATACACTCAATGTTGTTGACCACTACCTATAACTAGGACAAACTATCCAGTTAGGTCGGTCCAACTTCGACAGAGGTCGCCAGAAGAATCCAACTCGGATAGGCAGCGTTTGGGGAACTACGCGAAATCTTCTCATCCGAAATATCGCAGTGCCTTAAGACGAAGGTTTTTAACCAGTGTGTTGCCAGTGATGACATATGGTACTGAGACGTGGTCCCTAACTGTTGGACTTTCAGATAAGCGCAGAGTCACACCACGTGCTATTGAGAGAACTATGCTCGGAGTTTCCTTGCGTGACAGAATCCAGAATGAGCACATTCGCCGAAGAACTAGTCACCGACATAGCTCTTAAAATCTGTAAGTTGAAGTGGCAATGGCCGGCCACATCGCTCGGAGAACCTATAACCGTTGGGGAAGAAAGGTTCTCGAGTGGCGTCCACGAACTGGACGCAGTGTGGGTAGGCCTTCCACTAGGTGGATAGATGACATTGTGCGCGTCGCAGGTAACCGGCGGGTGCTAATAGCCAATTGTCGTTCATTGTGGCGTTTTCTTAGGGAAAAGTTTAAGTTTCATAAAAATCGATTTAAAAGATATAAACTTTTATATTTTTACGCACGCATTTCCATCAGAGTTAGTTTGCAGCTTGTGGCCAAAAAAGATCGAAGTTACAAAATGGTTCGCAAAAATCCCAAATGCTACCCTTTGATTTTATATTATATTCAATCTTCTAGAGAATAAGTAAAATTGTTGTACACTCAAATTAACATTTTATACTCACGCATTTGTTAATTATTTTGAATTAAAGGGTTTCGAGGTGTTATTTGTTTAAATAAAGGTGAAATTATCAATAAAAATAATTGACAGTAATAATGTATTCTTTTTAATCCTACCGTTGCTGACATAAATATCGATACTGTAATGGATTTATCAGACATGTATGATGTGGTCAGATTCACTCGTTCATGAGGCGTCACCTCCCTAATATTGTCGATGGTTGCAATACCGCCATGTTTATTTACTTTTTACGACGGAATACTTGAATTCGAGTATACATGGATTTTTAGCCTAGAACAAATTATTGAAGACAGGTTCATTCACCCTTAGTTATGTTTTTTATCCCTCTCACACTTTAACTAAAATTGCCATGACTAACACAAAAAATCCCAATCCCGATTGTGAGAATTGTGATAAGCCAAGATTTCGCAACGTCCGTCAGGGTTCTCCTGACAGACTTTACATGAATTATAAGAAAAATTACATCCACGTCAACTTGAGTACTGTCTATGGACGTCAGTAATAAATTATATAGAAAGCATATTCCTAAACCAGCCCTTCACTACCCTGATTGTTGGTAGCTGCCGTTTTAACATTATGGCAACTCTCATTGGGCGGCAACAATATGGCCGCTCCGTCATATGTTTTCTACCACTTCGGGTTTTTAAAAGATCAAATAAAACTGTATTCTCATTAGATTCGCTATTTAAACAATGTAACATGTGGTACATAATAGGCATGATGACTGTAACACAATACCAATAAATCTGTGGTTTAAAATATTAGAACAGATTGCACTGATTCCAAAAATGCATCTCGTTTTCATGTATAATAGAGAGATTTTCGTGATATTTACGCAAATAAATTACTCAAATACAGCTAATCGCCATTTTGTAATAAACGCTGCTCAGAGTGAATGACGTCAATCCTGTGTAAATAAATAACTGTCAAACTGTCATCTCAACTTTTTTCTTTCATACAATGATTCACTTTTAACTTTTATACCTAGACAGATGTTTATTTACACCGCCGTAGTGATGTCACAACATGGCGCCATGCACCGGCCATCGTTTTGGAACGAAATTCAAACTCTATTTTAAAAATTGAAAATATTGCTATTAATTGTAAATTTAATACAAAAATATGATTATTTTCGGCAATAGTAGACCCGTAAGTACATTATAGAGTATTTTTTCAAAATTAGTCATCATGCCTATTGCAGAAGTGTTTGGAAGCCAAATTCGGACAGTAAGTTTCACAGGTTAGTGTATTTTTGCGATAATAACCGTATTTAATGTATTCGTACATTTTTACCTTTGAATCATAATAAAAAGTCAATATTGATTAATTTTAGTGTTGTGTGGCGATATATAAAGGATATCCTTTTTTATTCTGTCAATTATGCTCTAATAATCATCTAATTTTAAATAAACATTTTGCATCGGTAGGGTGACCACTAACACTTAACTTAAGATTTTCTGAGTCTGGAAGGGTACGTAATTTTAAATAAGTATGAGTATTTAATGTTTTAAAGTCAAATCAAAAATAGAATATTTTGCACTCATAAGAGGACCCCATAGCCACCACAGACGTAAAATATAATTTGCAAATTGTTCCAACGGAAATACAATATAATTTCGAGACATTATTTTTATATATTTAGTACTATTACCAACCTTTATTCACTTGGAAATGGAAAAAACTCATCGCGCGCGCGCGTAGAACAGACGTGTGTTCAACGGCTCCTCCTAATGCAGTCGTTGTTAACGTTCTAATTTGAGCCTAAAGAATATAGTGCCAGTGTCTAGTGTTGAATACCGCCCCACAAATTGCAATAATTTAATTGCTCAAAACAAATAGTGCCGGTTGTCAGCGGAGTACTCCATACCTCCTGGCGTCACACGAGACAGGTGATTTTGTGTTGCGTGCACTAAAAACTAAACTCAAGTTACAGTTTCTCATCCAAACCATAGTTTCGTTTACAAGAAAATACGGCATATAATTAGACAAAAACAGTTACCATGAGTGTACAGAGATCTCCTCAAACTCCCACTGTCGCCAGCGGCACTGCTGTCGGTGGCTCGGTACCCGACTTAACTACAATGATTGACCATAATAAGATGCAAGTCAATATGCGTAAACGTAAACAACACGCCACAGATAGGGACTGCACTTGTTCTGGCGAGATAACTGCATTCCGGAACGAATTTATGTCTGTCCTAAAGGAGTTTACTCAAAGTCAAATGGACCAAACGACCAGTATTAGGCAAGATCTCACTGCCATTAAGGAACAAATCAGTACTATACAGCTAACTACTGAATACTTAACTTCCGAGCATAATAAAACAAAGGAAAAATTGTCTGAGTTAAATAACAGGTCTAATCTAATTGAAGATAAAGTTAAAAACATAGAACTAAGCTCCCGTTCGTCCTCGATTGAACTTCGTAATATTCCTAGCACTAAGACAGAAACAATTACTGATCTCTTGTCATACATCATGAAAATTGGGATATTTTTTTCGCTGGACATACATCACGCCGATATTCGCGATGTCTATCGCCTACCTGCAAAACCCGGAGTACCCCAACCCATTATAGTGGAATTTAACAGAGTAGCATTGAAAAGTAATTTTATTAAGGCGGCTCGCATGTACAATACTTCACACGAAGAAAAAGAGAAGCTTTCTACGTCTCTGATTGGCATAAATGAAGAATCTCACTTAATCTACATATCAGAGCACCTGCCAGGAACAACCAGGAAATTATTTTACATGACTCGGCAATTCGCTAAAGCCAATAACTTCAAATATTGCTGGACTACCGGGGGCATTATTTACCTTCGAAAAAATGAGAACGAGAAGCCGATTAAAGTTGGATCCGAACAATTTTTAATGAGTTTGCAAATGAAAAAATGACTCGCTAACTACAATGTTTGCTATTTTTCTATTTTTAAATTTATAGTATTGTTTTTATTTTTCACGCATGCCCTTATTTACACAATTAATGGTAGTTATAACCAAAGTCATCCTTACTATAAGCAATCAACTCATATTACGCTGCATACACAAATCACAAACAACAAACACTTTTACATAATTTCACGCGATACACACATAATACATATTCATCTTCCGTTCTGCAACATTCATCAATTAACGCTTCTATTCATTATTTTATTGGTTCACAACTTATTTTTATTTACAATATCATACATATATCTTGCAGTTATTAGTGGCAGAGTGGAAACTATTTGTACAGATTTCCGTCATATTGACAGCGGATTGCGGCGCATTAGAGGCAATCATGCTTCGACTTTTTCGCTCGATATAATATTTTATTACTACCCACCATGACGCATATTATAAATACAATTGACTCCGAGCTTGATGCCTTTAAAATGTCGCAATCCGTTGTATGTTCACCGGAACAATGTACTACATATGTAACAAAAAGCCCTTATTCCATTAATATTTTATATGAATATTAGAAGCATAAACCGTAATTTCGATCAATTAAATTCACTTCTCGCGATTATGAGCATAAGTTGCGATGTAATCATACTTTCTGAGTGTTGGCTATCGAAATCGACTTGTATCCCTTGTTTGGACGGTTATACCTCGCATTACTCCACAAACACAGGCAACCAAAATGATGGTATAGTAATATATTTCCGTTCTGATCTGAACTGCACAATCACAGAACCGTCATTTAAAGATGCAAATTGTTTAATCTGTAAAATAAATAATTCCTTGGCCGTTATCGCCATTTATAGATCTCCTTCGATATACAACATAGATAATTTTTTAAATTCTCTCGACGATATTCTGTGCGCGGTAGGTCAATCAGAAACCATTTGCGTCACTGGTGACATAAACATTGACATTAAAACAAGTAGTCAAGACCGCAGACTTGACCAATATTTAAATCTCTTAGCATTACATGGTCTCCTCCCTACGCACTCCTTTCCTACCAGGGGTGAAAACTGTCTGGACCACGTTGTACTAAAGTCAAACAAGCGCTGTGTTACTATAATCATTGAATCCTTTATCACTGATCATTGTCCTACACTCCTGTCGCTTCTCTGCAACCAGCGAATCCATGCAGTATTACCTAAACCTACTTACACTAAAATCGATTACTCTGCTGTGCGTATTGACATCGCCAATGAGAATTTTAACGCACTGATCATGTCTTCGGATCTCAATTATATTTGTGATACATTTGTAATGCGTATTGGTCAAATAATTAAGCAGAACTCTACTCTCGTAACAGTCCCCCGAAAACAACGGAATATCAAACCGTGGATAACACCAGGACTACTACGCTGTATACGGAAACGCGATAAAATGCATATAAGTGTTAGACATGATGCAGATAATGTCATTCTCAAAAACACATATCTGCGCTATAGAAATTTTATTAACAAACTTCTAAAAAAAGTTAAAAGGACCTATCATAGTTCAATGCTGTTGAAGGCAAAAAACCAAACCAAGCCTACCTGGGAAGCAATAAAAAATATCACACAATTCAAACCTCCTACCAACTCTTCTCTCCTTCTACTATCCTCTAACTCTAATCATCAGTCTTCAGTGGACTCAATAAACCAATTCTTTGTAAATGTTGGCAAAGATTTAGCCAATAAAATTATTAATATGTCCCCTACGCCTGACCGTAATCACAGCAATAATGAACATGCACAACGTGATTCCTTTGTCTTACTCGACGCCGATGAATCTGAAATCATAAATTTGATTGCTGGGCTACGTAATGACTGCGCCACGGGCTATGATGGTATATCATCTAAATTAATAAAGTCATCCCCTTTAACCTTTGTCCCCATCCTGAAACATATCTGTTCCTTAGCCATATCTCAGGGTAAATTTCCAAATGCATTTAAAAAAGCACTAGTACACCCAGTCCATAAGGGCGGTTCTGGAGACGAAGTAACGAACTATAGGCCCATCTCTGTTCTACCAGCAACGTCAAAGGTTCTGGAAAAGTTACTTAATCACCGTCTGATCCATTATTTAGAAACAAAAAATATCATTGCTCCTAACCAGTTTGGTTTCAGAAAGGGGAAGTCTACGGAGGATGCGGTTTCATGTCTTATAAATGACATAGTTAACAATTTAGACTCCAACAGGAAAACCTTAGCTCTATTCCTAGATTTATCTAAGGCATTTGATACCGTATCCATCCCCATCCTCTTGAACAAACCGGAAAGGATTGGTATTAGGGGCACAGCACTCTCAATATTTAAAGATTACCTCATTTCGCGTACTCAGGCTGTTAAAGTGGGCAACTACATCAGTAAGGAAGCAGAAATCACTGTAGGTGTCCCACAAGGCAGTATCATAGCTCCTACACTGTTCACAGTATACATAAATGACCTGTGTAGAATGAAAATACCTAACTGCAAAATTATTACATACGCAGACGAGAGTCCTTTTGATAGATGGCTCCGATTGGAACACCGTGAAGAATAATGCAGAGTCCGCTCTCACGTTGGTTATGTCCTGGTTCTCTTCCAACCTACTAACTCTTAATTTACAAAAAACTAATTTTCTTCCTTTTGCTTTAAAACACGCTGCGCTCCCTTCTTCTGACTTCAACGTTAAAGCTCATACATGTTCTTCTCCTTCCGCAAGCTGCTCGTGCAGTGCTGTACCAAGGGTAACCCACGTAAAATACCTGGGCGTACAGATAGATGAAAAATTAAATTGGAAAATTCATATTAACTCATTAACATCTCGAGTCAGGAAACTAATTTATATATTTAAAACTTTAAGAAATGTCACCGAACTTGAAACCCTTATGATGGTATATAATGCCCTGTGCCAATCGATTCTATCCTATTGTATTGGTGTCTGGGGTGGATCATCCAAAACAATAATGTTGCAACTAGAGAGGGCTCAACGTGCGGTATTAAAAGTAATACAGAGGAAACCCTTTCGATTTTCTACATCCCTACTATACTCCCAATCCTCCGTCTTAACAGTGAGACAACTTTTCATACTTTCAGTTGTATTGAGGAAACATTCTTCCCTACCATTCGATGCATCTATATATAAAACTAAACGTCGCTCTGATATTGTTTGCCCACCCGTATCACACAGAACAAGTTTCTCAAAACGTCACTTTCCTGTCCTTAGTGGTATATTGTATAATAAAATTAATAAAATTCTACATATTTATCCCAATTTAAGACATACATGTAAGCGTAAGGTCAATGACTGGCTCAAAACACTGGATTATAAGAAAACGGAAGATTTAATTAATTAAAATCAATTAAGAACATTTCATAACATTAGCTAATATTCAATACACATTGATAACTTTTAATCACTGCCTACAATTTACTTATACACGCACACACAAACACACACATACACACACACGCGCTCACGCACACATGCAGCAGGTACAACCTACATTTAATATGAATGTGATTATTACTTAATGTCTAACGTACCTTTACTGTAACTCTAACCATACTTTTAGATTCTCAAAAAACAGTTTTACTTGTTTGGGAATCTATTTATATTTTATGCACGACTTAGCTTACAATAGTCTTTAAAATACTATTAACATCCTGAACGTTGTTAGGCTGGCTTCTTTCTCTTGTGCGGCTGCCCCGTTACCTGACTTACAGGTTTGTTCCTAGTTCTGGGACGGAGTTCCGCGCGGGGAGAGGGGTCTGTCTACTATTTAAGACCTTCTACATAATGTATTAATTGATAAGCTATGAGTGCTATGTAATTGTTTTAATTCAATAAAATATTTTATTATTATTATTATTACTAAGCAAACTAGACTCAGATTTTGTATTCAGATTTATTTATGAAAATCTTCATAATAATAGTTATGGTTAGGTATAATTATACGCTACGTGATAAAAAGTCAACATGTATCAAAATTCTGACTGGAAAGTAAGCCCTGATAGAAATGTTAATAATATTTATATTTCAGCTTCCCGAAAGATGTTGCAAAAGGAAATAATGTACTTACCAAATAAAGGATAAATTAATCAAGGATATTTGTCAGCTTACATTAGAAGCAGCGTATACTTTACAACAGAGGGACTATGACCCAGACAGACCAGGACACCTTCTAAATAGTGCTGCACCATTCTATATATCACATTCAGGTGATTGTGTTTCAACTTTGACTAAGGTCAACTCTGATTATGGTAATTAAAAAAAATAACAAAAATGTTTATTTCATTAGCTTACTTTGAAATAGTTACATACAAGGTAGGATCCCTCAGTTAAGCATAATAATAGTTGTGTTTAAAGGATCCGCTCTTCTATAGCCATTTATGCTTTATTTAACAGTTATATGAAAAACATTAATAACATACAGTTGAGAAAAAAGAAAAAATATGTAAGAATGGTTGCAGTAATATGTGAGTACTTCTGCGTGAGCGTGTGTGTGTGTGTGTGAGAGAGAGTATATGAATATGAGACATGAATTATGAGTGCAATTTAATTTAATAAAATATAGAATTTTCTGCTTCCTCGTAGGAAATGGCATCAGTAAAGACTGACTCAACATTTATAGAAATATGACATCAATTATACATGAATTCAAGAAGAATTTCGTAGTAATGTACAGTCCTGGCAAACGCTTTTACCGCATCCGTGTATTTGATTATTTTAATTCAGGATTGTGATTAAATACTTACAAACACTAGCGTAAAATGTTCTCCATTACCGACTGGCTTGTATAATAAATATTATGAATGTTAGTAAATGATTTACCATATTGTTGTTTTTCATTTCTATAAAATCTATCCATGTATTCATCAGGCGAATGACGTCAACTGCTAGACAAAGGCCTGCCCCAATGACGTCGAAACTTAACGGTCTTTCACCACTCGGCCACACATCCACCGGCTTCCTGCCACGCGTGTGATAACATCGGTCCATCTTGTGAGGGGCCATCCTACACACCACTTTCCGGCTCGTGGTCGTTATCTAGAAACTTTCTGCCCAACGGCCATCGGTTCTTCCAGCTATGTGCCCCGCCCACTGTCACTTCAACTTGAATATTTTCAAAGCTATAGGGGTACTCTACTACAAATACGGCTCTTCTACGAAACTATAAGGTTTCGCTACGTGATAAAATCAGAAATGAACAGACAATGGCGGATGGATGAATATGCTTAGGCATAGCTAACTCCATTGCTTGCTCGGATTTTCTAACAAGCCGACAGTAAACAACTAAGTCTCTGTGCTTTAAGTTATCACTGACAGCACACGATTTCCCGAACGCTGCCCTTACCTACTATAAAATACGTTTTATATGATATATTCCTATCTTACGTATTTTTTTTTCGTTATATACGGAATCCGTAAGTATTTATCCTAAACTTAGATCCGTCGTGGTCACCCTAATGAAAGAGACAAAAAACATAACTGAAATGATTCAAGGCCAAATTTCTTGTCTTCAAGACATTCTTTGCGTTGCATCCTCCATGTGTATCTAACCTCCTTGGTTGGACCAGTAAGACGAATAAACTATAATTAATTAATATTTGTTCTCTTTTATTACCACTCGTAGCTAAACTGCATGGCCACACCTTATTCAGGAAACACTGCAACTCTGCTGATAGTTTCAACAGCAAGCATATCGCAAGGGTCATTTCTAAGGACAGTTCCTAAACTTATATTTTCTCACCACTTCTTTCTCTGTTTTCTCTGTGTAGGTGGTCAGCGTGCAATATTTATTGCAGATATGTAAGACGCTGAATTTGTTAGATTAGGTATAATAATCGCTCTAAGAGCCAATATCCAATGGGAAAGAAAGATTATTTTTAGAGTGGCGACTCGTAGTCGCCTGAAGACTGAATGCAGGTAATATGGCTAACTGCTTTTTATTGTGGCGTTCTAAGTTCTGCATCTTCCAATTGATAATGAGGATTGCATATAGCTCTTCATATTCTTTAATCGACCACGAACCGGAAGACGCAGCGTAGGCAGGCCTCCCACTAGGTGGACAGACGACATTGTGCGCGTCGCAGGTAACCGGTGGATGCAAATAGCCAATTGTCGTTCATTGTGGCGTTCTAAGGGGTAGGCCTATGTTCAGCAGTGGACGTCTTCCGGCTGATGATGATGATGATTCTTTAATCACCGCGTATTTCTTTCATTTCACTTGTCTTGTTATTGTTAGGATTTCTTCATTATTTTTATTTTAGGCATTCATATCAATACTGATGACCAAAATAAATAATCTGTCGCAAAACCATGCATCCAGTTGAGTCTAGGGGATCTAACTATGTCGGTAACTCCGATTCTTCGGCGAATTTCCTCATTCCTGATTCTATAACGCATAGAAACTGCGAGCAGAGGCGCTGAGGAGAGCGCTCTCCATAGCCCCTTGCGTCACTTTGAGCCTTTTTATAAGACCAGCAGTTAAAAACCACGTCTCAGTGGGAACATACACTGGTTAAACACATTTGTTTTTAGTAACTACGGAATTTTATAAGGGAAGACGTTATGTAGTTTCCCGAACACTGCCCATCCGAGTTTCACGTACTTCGGGCGACTTCTTTGTCGAAGTTGGACCGACCTAACTGGACAGACTGTCTGAAGATTTAAAGAAGTATGGACAGCAGAACATTAGACATGATCTTGGTCTTGTTCATGTTCAAGCCCACCTGTTGGAAAACGCTACTGAGGACGCTGAGCATCGTATTGAGGGCCTCTAACGACTCAGTCAGCAGAATATTACCGGCAAAGTGAAGAAGGTGATGAATTCACCATTGATTTTGATGCCAAATCCATTCCAATCCAAGAACTTGAAAATGTCCTCCAATGCGTTCGTAAAAATTTTTGGAGCGCATTATAACGCAATTAATGAACGTGATGGATTTGGGATATCTTGAAACGGACAGCTGGTAGAGTTATGAATCAAGGAGAAGATATTAAATCATTCAAAAAGTTGCTTAGGGCAGGCAAATGTGCTAAACATCACAATCAACACTAAATGGAAAACAATTCCCAAACATTCCTTACAAAATTCTTTCATTTTGAAAGAGAAGTTGTTTCGATTGCCTTGAATCAAAGTTTTCTTTGTGGTCATAGAAAACGCTTGGATAAAACACTCTCGTATTGACATTGAAGAAGAAAACGACTTCATCTTACAAAGTTTTGTATTGTTCTGTGACATAAATCCTCCTTGATTTAGGCCATCGTCTACCACCCTGGCCACCCGCTGCTGCCGGTTGGCAAATGTAGCTGCCCATTAGGCCTTCACATGAAGCGAGTTTCTTTACGATGTTCTTAAATAGGCACGTGCCGGCAATAGCCAGGCTTTGCGCCTCTTGATGGTTGCGCTTATATGTTGTGGTTTTGATTTCCACACGGGGGATCCATTACATGTTTCGTTGACTAGTTTAATAGTTACCGAAAACAATCAAACTTTCAGTTTTTCACTATATAATTCACACCAGCGCCTCTAGCAGTAACTATCAATAGAGAGCAACAAAAATACGAAAGAAACTTGTAACTTTATTCGGTTTCTTTTGCTATCAAAATTCGTTATAAACTATCGTCAATCATTTGTATAACCCACGGATAACTTGAGTCTTAGTGTACTTTATGACCGTGAATCTTATGTTTAAAATGTACCGCAGGTACAGGGATTCAACTAATGTGGCGTTATTTTGTACAAAACATACCGAGTATGAAAAAAATGACATATAAATAAATTACAAAAAATTATTCATTACCAATACAACTCTTTCATTACCGGGACCGGTTTTGGTTACGGGAAATTACGGTAAGGAAGGTTACGGTAATGACTTTTTAGTACTTTTCATTTGTTTTTTCTACGATAGACAAACCGATCTAATTTCAAAGATAGAAGTCGAGAAGTACAAATATTACCTACTTCAAGAATATCACCTATTACTTATTATGTAATTTGTTTCTTACCTGTGTTTTCGAAGTGAACGGTGATGAACTCTAATTTGGTTAAATCACTAAAAAAAATAAGAAAAAAATTGCTATAAGCTGAATTAGCTTATAGCAATTTTTTTCTAAATAAAACAACTTTGCGTCTGCTTTTCTCGACTTGTTTAGATAAACTAAGCGATTGGGTTAGCTACTAGGCTAGCTTGGTGGCTTGACCAAACGAGTTTGATCACGTAAAGTGTCTGTCAATATTCTGTTACGATAATGAAATTTTAGCTGTTGCCAACTTTTGAAGCGTATTTTAGATAGTTAATCTTTAAAAAATCAAAGTATTTGCACAAAATATAAAATGTACTTACATATTATCAGAAATACGGGACCGTAAAAATAAATGATGTTCTCCGGTCGTTTTTCACCTTACAGACCATTGTTAAGAAACACGTAGATTGAACTCAGTTACGGCAAGGAACTTTTTTCGTTTTTTTTTTTTTACAATTATGCTTAGAATAGTTATTATTCTAAGCAATTAAGAATTTAATAAAAAGATTTTTTCAAAAATGCATTCTGTCTGTTTTTGACGTTTTAAATCTATTAGGTATTTTTTTCAAATATTTTAATAGAATTAATTCAACTTTTTACACAAGATATTGCTCGGCACATTATTTTTGGACCCTTTTGAAGAATCATTACGATTTTTTTTTATAAGATTTCAAATCATGTCCGTTACAACCTCAGAGTAACAACATTACAGAAACCTTAGACAGAAACCATATAAATGGAAAATGACAAATGACTAACTTATTAATTTTCGAGCGTAATGAGTATAAGCGGAATAATATTTATTTTTCAAATTTCTTTGCTAATTTAATAGATTAATAATATTAAGAAGAAGAAAAATACCAATTTATTTGTGACACACACACATACCATTTACAATACAAGTAAAATAAAAATGAAAAATAATAATTAAAAAAAAGAAAACATGCTTAATAATAATTAAATGTACTTATAACAAAAAGTGCGTCACAAAATGGTTCCAACTCAACAAAATGCTGGTTTTGAACAACCAGCGCTGATCTTCCGTTGGGACCGTTAAGTGTCGTCATGAACATAAACCACACAAATCCAAAAAGAAAATCAATATAAGAATAAAAATTACAGTTACAAATTATTAGTTACACTTTGCCGGAAATTTTGTTACCATACACATAAAAAGAATTATAACGGATACATTAAATCAGACAACAAGAAAGACAGGACAAAATAAAATCTTTTAAAAAAGAAATTGAACCGACTTCAATATCACTGAAAAGTAAAAAATTATTTAAATATTATAGAAGTTGGTTTTAGCGTACCTGCTGTGTATAATTGGCACCAACTTCAATAATATTTAAATTATTTTATACTTTTTAGTGATATTGAAGTCCGTTCAATTTTTTTTTAAAAAGATTTTATTTTTTACTTTTTAGTGATATTTTCATAAATAATGATTGAACCATCGAAAACGGTAAAATGATCTAGGTAGGTTATGATCACATTATCGTCTACATAGTTTTACATAATTCATGTTTCTTCAGAAAAAAATATCCGGTCGTAATGAAATTTGCATGGAATCATCGTAGTAGTTTACTCTCTCGAATAAAAAAATAATCATCGAAATCGGTTTATATTTGTCAGAGTAATGTAATGGAGAACAACAGTTTTATGGTTTTTACCAGATAAATTCGCCCACATCGTTCATGATCCTCCAGTAAGTTCTTAGCCGGTTGTGATAAAATTAAAAAAAAACATACAGATTCATTACAGTGGTTCAATATTTCGAATAAAAAAAGAATCATTGAAATTGGTAAATATTTGCCAGAGCTATGACCATTTTTGTCCGTAAAAAGTGACATAAAGTCATCTATATAGGCATTCCTGCAGTTCTACTGGGCAGTCACCATTCTTGTTTTTTCAGGAACTACTATTCGTATGCAATTTTTTTTTATGGGACCCAATTAACGGATTAAAGAATGGGTGGAAGAAAGATTTTTTTCAAATCGATTCATAATTGCCAGTTATGCGCGAACATACATAGAAAAAGAAATATATATATACAGACGAATTGAGAACCTCCTCCTTTTTTGAACTCGGTTAAAAATGAGTCTGATTTGACAAACATATGCAAAGGCTTTGGGTCTGACCTCTTAGCAACTTCATGGAACTCCATGTGAGACATCAGGAGACATAAATGCAACTTTCGTTGTGGGAGTGTTGCTAGATGATATATTTTTATAACTATGGCTGCTTATACGATATGGCGGAGATCAAAGAGGATTTAATTGGGAACAATACCCGTCCACCAAGACAAAGACTATTTAATCAAGTGTCACAAACGAAATAATTTATCTAGTTAGTATATACAAATATTTAAAAGGAGTTTATAATAAACTAGCTGACCCACGCAGCTCCGCATGCGCTATTTTTAAGTTAACTAAACTTTTAATAACAGACATTCGCATCGAATACATAACCTCCTTTTTTATAATAGGTTAAAAACTGGAACCCACTTTTTACTTGCTCTCCGAAGCACGGACCCGTTTAGTTCAAATGGCGTTAAACGGTCACCCATCTATTTAGTGACCTTACCTAACGTTGCTTAACCCGATCGTTTACAAAACCTTGATAACAACTCTCTATGAGTGTTCCCTTACTTTATGTATTATATTATAAAGAAAAATTGATAAAATCGGACCAAGCGTATAACCAAGTACCCATTTTGACTTTAATCCCCTCTCCCAAAAGAACCGTGCTAGATTACGGGATAAAAAGTATCCTATGTCACACACACACACACACACACACACAACACAACACAGTGGAACACAGGGCCCAGATGAAAACCAGCGTCAGGCATACGCTTGACAATAAGCTGATCTGGGACCCATTTGAACCTGCCTCTTTGTGGCACATAGTACCTACCTATTATATTTTTATTTAGTATTTAAGTAATAGTATTTTTATAATAAGTAGTTATAAAAATACTATACCTAATAGTATTTTTTTTTAATGTATGGTTATTTGTCATTTTTTTTTTAAATTTCTCTTGTTTGTTAAAATTGTGCTACATTGTTTTGCTGTGTTCAAATAAATTATTATTCTATTCTATGTCCTACCTCGTAGTAGGATCTCAAATCATGCCCAGTTTCATTTGAATCCATTCAGTAGTTTCGCAGCCGTGATGCGCAGCCGTGATACAGACAGACAGACAGACAAAAAAAAAATACATTTTCGGCCTCAGTATTGGTTATAGAATGCCCTCCAAATATAATTTTCAAAATATCTTCAAAGTACAGAATTGGACCTGTTACAGTTTTATTATAAGTATAGATAAAAATAAAATATGTATTTAAATGTTATATTTATAAATTTTATTTTTATTGAAGTGTACCATCAACTGCCCATTATGTTTCTCTCTCTCATTTTCTAATTAGGTTGCCTGGAAGAGATTGCTTTTTAGCGATAAGGCCGCCTTTGTACATTGATATCTTCAACGTATTGTTCAATTTACATGTAACTTTAGGTGTACAATAAAGTGTAGTTATTATTATTTTCATGTTTATTTACTCACGGGCATAGCCCGGTCTTTTAGAGGCTTGCGTGGGGACGGATCCAACACGTAGAGGCCCGTTTTAGAAGAAGTAAATGGTGTGTAAAACACCTCCCGGGGTCAACTGCCACAATGATGACCTTACAGCAGTTGACCTCGGTAGGTGGTAGTGACTATTGCAAGCATGTGAAAAGAAGTCTAGGTTTGTGGGGTTGAGCGTTTGGTGGACTGGCGATTGGGCTATTGCAAAGGCCGGGGTCACTTGCCATAATTACATTCATAACTATTTTGTGGCAAGTGGTGGCTTGCCACCCACTAGATGGGCTCCCCAAATGATCGTCCGATGACGACAGAGATTAACACCGGTGTGAGTGACTCAGGGGTGTCGAGAGGTGTGCTGCGCTTTCTCCGTAGTTACTCGCGGCGTTATGCCCTTTAACACTTCCACCCCTGGAGCATATAGCTCTAACAGCTCCTCTCTGTGTTTTAAATATAAAATTAAACTTAAGTTGCACTGAAAATCACTTTATTATAATTCACAATATACGTAATGGATATTACCACAGATAATCATAGACATGTAGATTAATCAAATATAAAAGAAGCCATACACGACATTCATTATATTTAAAGAAGTTATACACGACATCTTCCCCCTAAAGATTTAATCTTGTAGGTGGTTTAATAACTCGTCCACTTCTAGACATTTTTGATGGAGATGTCACAGCATCATTGTTTCTATGAAACTCAGTATGATTATGACACAAATTTAATGGTTCACTAACAAGAGTCACAGGAGTATTACAATGTTGTTCCGTATTAGAATCTGCTACACCATTATTCGACTCTTTGTACATCAAAGGGATCGGAGTGTCAGATGTATAATAGTGATTATTACTTTTTGTATATGAAGATTTTAATTGAGAACTATTGCGTCTTAAAACTGATCCTTTCTCTGTACGAATAATAAAAGATCGAGGTTCTGTACACTGCTTGACAATTATAGCCTTCAGCCACTTTCCTCCCTCTCTATATACCACACTATCACCAGATTTAAATGATACATTTCTTTTAGCACTTTTATCATAATTTTGTTTAGTAATAGACTGTTTTAACAATAACTGTTTGTAAATATTATTTATCCTAGGTTTTAAATAATCCATTGTACAAGGTGTTAAAGTTCTTATATTTCTACTGTTCAGAATCTGAGAAGGGGTGACATTTAACCCTGAAACTGGCATGTTATTGTAATGCATTACCCCATCTCTATAATCTGTCTTATCTTCCATACTTTTCCTTAAAATTTGCTTACTGATATGAACAGCTTTTTCTGCCATGCCATTGCTTTTTGGGTAATGAGGTGTACTAGTTATTAGCTGTATATCCTTAGACTTAAAATAATGTTGACATTCAAAAGATGCAAATGGGTTATTATCTGCTATTAATTCTAATGGAAAGCCCAATCTAGTGAATACACTATGCATTGCATCTAAAACACTTTTTGAAGTTTTATCTTTTAATGGTAACAACTCAAGCCAGTGTGAAAAATAATCAACAATTACAAGAAAATATTTGCCATGAAAATCTAATATGTCACATCCTACTTTCAAATACCTTTCCTTTGGAATTTTATGTGGCAGTAATGGCTCATTACAATTTTGTGAACTATATTTTTCACAAGTTCTACGCTGTTTTACAAAATTAGTTAAGTCTAATCTCATACTAGGCCAATAAAATAAGTTTTTGGCCTTGTTTATACATTTGCTAATTCCATTATGACCCTGATGTACACTTTCCATCACATAAGACTTTAATGAACTAGGAACAATTATTCTATTTTCAAAAAACAATAACCCATCCTGTATGTAAATACAATCTTTCAGCTTTTCACAATTTTGATAATCTTTACTTAACGTTTTTGGCCACCCATTATAATAGAATTGTATAACCTTACTTAATAGGATCATTAGAAGAAGCTTGTCTAAGTATTCCTTTTCTCTCAGGGGACATTGGTAGGTGTCTAGATACAGAATGGACCATATTCAGCATTTCACTATCATATTCAGTAACCTTAAGACTATTTCTTGACAACATATCTGCAAAGTGAACTAATTTACCTGGGACATAATACACATTTAACCTATACAGTAATAACTTCAACCGTAGGCGTTTCAACCTAGGTGATCCTAATTTACTAACATGCTTTGTCATGATAGAAACAATTGGTTTATGATCGGTTTGAACATCTACTTCCATACCGTATATAAAGTTGTGAAATTTCTGTACTCCAAAATAAATTGCTAATAATTCTTTTTCTGTTTGGCCATAGTTTAACTCTGTATCATTCATAGTTCGAGACACACAAGCAATCAATCTAGGGACATCTTTCTCATCCGTCTGAAATAAACAGCAACCCAATCCATTTTTACTTGCATCACACTGTAATATAGTTTTTATTTTAGGATCAAATGGAGTATGTGCTGGTGCATTACAAGCTCTAATTTTTAACTTTTGAAACATTTGTTCATGAATTGGTAGCCATGTAAATTCACAATCTTTTCTTAGTAACTTACATAGTGGAGACATCAGTTCAGCCATGTCAGGCACATACCTTCTAATGTAACTAAATTAACCAATCATACTTTTCAGTTGCTCCTTATTGGTAGGGGATTCTAACTTTAACAAGGACTCCACTCGGGACTTATCAATGCTCATACCCTTCTCACTAAAAATCTGCCCCACATACTTAACCTCACTCTTTTTAAATTGAAATTTATCTTTGTTAAAAACCATACCTAAACCTTTGGCTTTTTCAACTACAGTTTTTAGGGTTCTATCATGCTCTTCTTCAGAATCCCCCATTATTAAAATATCATCAGCCCAGACTACTACATTGGGTATTGTGCCAAAGTGTGATTCGAGTACATCTTGGAACAGCTCAGGAGCATGCATGAGACCGTATGGTAATACACAGTATCTATACACCCCAAAAGGAGTTGCAAAGCAGCACTTCCATGATGCCTCTTCCGTGAAGCTTAAATGATGAAAACCTTCAGATAAGTCCAAAACTGAAAAGCATTTCTTACCTTTTAACTTATAGGCAAGCTCATCTAGTGTTGGTAAAATTTTAGGCTTTTTTACAATATATTTATTAAGGTCTGATGGATCTAAACAGAGCCTAATTTTCCCATTGGCGCGCTCAACAATTACAATTCTGTTTACACAAGCTTGTTCACTAATGCTATCAACTTTCACTATTGCATTACGCTTTAAAGTCTATCCAGTTCACATTTTAAGGGTTCATACAAAGCATTTGGAAGCCTGGGAGATGGATTACTGTGCACGACAGAATAGACTCAGTGCGTGAGACAGTGCATTTACATGTGTATATTATCA
Organism: Furcula furcula; assembly: GCA_911728495.1. NCBI lineage: Eukaryota > Metazoa > Arthropoda > Insecta > Lepidoptera > Notodontidae > Furcula > Furcula furcula. The sequence continues at coordinate 55,988,992 of OU452242.1, forward strand.
TAGGATAGGCATAGGGACATAAGGACATCATATTTTAAGTGTTTACAATAGTTTTTTCAGTATTTTAGATGTTAAGAAAAATAGGATAAGGTAGTCGTATAAGAATGATATCTCAACTAGTGGGTAGTGTAACTAGTAGAATAAGGATTTTTTGGATAATAAAATATATTTGCTATGGTGTTTTATTTTGAAGGGAAAATAAATAAGATATTTAATGTAATATATTTAGAAATGTTTAGGTATGTTAATTGTGTAAGAAATAAGTAAATATAAGATCATAATGTCATGCATGTGCGTGCGATGGCTCGCTACCATGGAATGGCATGCGGAGCGCACGTAGGGCGAATATTTATACTAGGACGGTGGGGGGCGAGGTCACTTAAATATCCCCGCCGCGTCCGCGCGCTCCCATTCTAAAACCAGGCAACGCCCGGTGCGCACGCATATGTCAGGAAATGTGGAATTACCTAACCTAAGACCTAGACATAAGATAAAACCTATATGTAATAGAAATAAAATGTTATCAATAAAGATTGGTCAGAGGGGGTGAGGCAGAGAACCTTCCAGAAAAACACTCGGGCAAAGTATAAAAAGGACGCTGATTGGCCGAGGCGTCATTCGCAATTTGGAAGTGATTCGCAAGAACAAGTCAAGAAAAAGGAAGAAAAGGAATTCAGCCCCGCCTCCGCTGCCTCCCTACTGTTTCCAAGAAGACTGGTGTTTTATTATCAAGCTGCTCAAGATCCTGGGAAATCTATCGCCCACATTGTTGGTCGCTTGCTCGCCGGATAATTGAAGATAAAAGAAGATTAAACAGCGCGGACTTGAGAAGAAAGCTATCGAAGGACTAAGAAGATGCCTGTCACAAGATCGCAGAAGGGAAGCGTCGCGGACACCGCAGAATCAAGACTGAATCCAGCGAATCAAGAACCTGCGAATCAAGATCCCAGCGGCTCAAGAGGTGCCGTCAGAAGCACGGGGATCGCCACAAGAAGCACGAACACGGCCAGGACGGCGCGGCAGGGGGAACTTACGCACTCGTCAGAAGAGACGACTACGGGCACCACTGCGACTACAACCACGACTTCCACCGAGAGCACCGACGTCACGACCGCCACGACGCAAGTAGAAGACGCAAGCACAGTCAAGCCGTCGAAGCGCGCCAAATCAAGACGTTCGGTTCGGACACTCAGAAGAAAAGGCTCATGGAATTAGAAGCGCAAGAGAAGATCGCCGAATTGAAGTTGGAAGAGATACGTGCGTCGCTCGCCCTCGCCCAGGCTCGGCTTGAAAGACAGCGGGCCACAGAAGAAGAAGAAGACGAGGCACCCTCCGCGTCGGAAGACGAAGAAGAATGCCCTAGCCGCGTTCAAGAATGGTTGGAAGGGCAGAAGAAAGACCCTCCCGCAGAAGACAAGAAGGAAAAAGAGAAGACGCCTGTGGAAAGTGAAGAGAAAGGACGAGGACAGGGCGCTCACAAGGACCAGGATCGTGAGCACCGGGAAGACATGGAAGAAGCCCGGCCTGCGCGTCAGCCACCGAACGTGGACGTCACTTCCCTGGCAGCAGCTCTTACTCAAGCGGTACGAATGACAAGGGACGCGCCGAAGTACCTTTTTTTTTTTTTTTTTTTTTTTTTTTTTTTGACGCGGGGGAAATCTTCGAAAGATCCCCGGGAGCTGTGGGGCTCGACCGGGGTATGTGGGATTCTTACCCACTAAAACCCCCGCGGCTGTCGCATCGGCACATGAGAGGGGGAACCCCAGGGCTCTCCGGTGGGATCTGCACCAGGGGCCCCTCAGTGCCTTGCCTTTGAGCCCGCCGCCGGGGGGCGCATTGTAGCCCCCCGGGAACCTGTCACGGTGCTCACGGGGACGGGGGTCGCAACCCCGCCGCCGTCCTCCTCGGAGTCGCCGCCGTACTCAATGGACGCTCAAGGGGCCCACACCCCGAGCGTCCAGCGACTCCGAAGGTTGCCCGTTGTTTATAGCCCCGGGCTCAGGGCTGGGGAGCGAGACGTTGGGCGGCCGCTTGACGCGGCCTGCGCCTTCGTCGCCGAGCGGGATCAGCGCGTTCGCGTTCCCGCTCAGCGGCCTCCTTCTGGGACATGACAGTCTCGCAGAAGGCGGCCATCGCTCCCCACGCCGCATCCCCGGACAGCATAGCCGACACTACGCTGCCCAGGGAGAGGTCCGATCCGATGACTGCGACCAGGTCTCGACGCTCCAACGACCACGCGGGGCAAGCCTCCAGCGTGTGTTGGGCGGAGTCAGACTGGTCGCAGTGGAAGCACCTCGTCGTCGCTTCACGTCCGATCTTATGCAGATAATCACCGAAACAACCGTGACCGGTGATTATCTGCGTAAGCCTATAGGTGAGTCGTCCGCTCCGTCGCTGTATCCAGGCTTCGAGATGCGGCAGGAATGCCTCAACGACGCGTTTGCGCGCTATGTGCTCCGGCTGGAGCCGCTCGCGCCACGTCGTGAGTGCGTTGTGTCGTTCCTGCCGCTTTATGGATTGCGCCGAAGTACCTACAGGAACTGCCTACCTTTAACGGGCAGTGTGGCAGCTGGCTTGCTTTCCGCGCCGCCTATTATGAAACTGAAGCACTATTCTCGAAGACCGAAAATGTATCAAGACTGAGAAGAAGCATCAGGGGGGCAGCTACGGAGGCGGTCAGCAGTCTACTCATCAGCCAGCCGGATCCGGGGACAATAATGGAAGCCCTGGAAAGAAGATTCGGAAGACCGGATGCACTGGCGATGAGCGAAATGCAGAAAATGAAGACATTAGCAAGACTCAGCGACAGCCCGCGAGACTTATGTATATTCGCCAATAAGGTGGCTAACATAGTGGCCACGATAGAAGCACTGAAGAAAGTTCACTATCTCTACAATCCGGAGTTAGTGAAGATCATCATCGACAAGTTTACGCCGATAATAAGAAGCAAGTGGTATGACTACGCAGCGAAGAATAAAGAAGACATTCCCGACCTGAAGAGACTTGCTGCATTTTTAAATGAAGAAGCGGACAAGTGCGGCGCCTACGCGCCACCAGAAGATATCGCCATGAACACGACGCCGGAAAAATATTACAAGAAGAGGTACGAGCGCACTTTCGCAACCAACGAGCATATCAAGAAAGAAGAACACTGTTCCACATGCAAAGGTGACCACCATCAACTACCTGACTGCAAGCGGTTCAAAGACCTCGACGTTGGCGAGCGTTGGGAGATAGCGAAGAGACACCGCATCTGCTTCCGCTGCCTACGAAGTACACACCGCCGAGGTACCTGCCGAGCGAAGACGTGCGGAAAAAATGGATGCTCGATGGCACACCACTACCTGCTGCATCGAGACGCACCACGAAGGACACCATCACCACCGCCTTCGCCCGCAGTACAAGAGATCGTGTCGGCAGTGGAACTCGTCAACAACATCGACCGCATCGGAAATTGTCAAGCATTTCTGAAAATCGCGCCTGTAACTATCACCGGTCGAAATGGCACCCGAGTGAACACCTACGCCTTGATGGACGACGGAAGCACCATCACCCTCGTCGATGAACAGCTGGTGGAGTTACTCGAGTTGGACGGCCCACGCGACGAAATGTGGGTACAGGGCCTGAACGAGACCGTCAAGCACGAGAACAGCAAGAGGGTCGACATCAAGATACGAGGAAAATACAGCGAGGAAGAATACGTCATGCGAAACGCGCGCACAGTACAGCGATTGATGTTCACCAGGCAGAATATAGAAAAAGAAGATCTTCTGGACTGCACTCACCTACGCGACATGGAAGACCAGCTTGTTTACAGGGATGCCTGTCCGAAGATACTCATTGGACAGGACAACTGGGAACTGCTCGTGGCACTTGAAGTAAGAACAGGAAAAAAGAATCAGCCTGTCGCTTCACGCACGCGACTGGGTTGGGTGCTACATGGCTGTCGTACGTCATACCAAAAGCCTGTGGCATTCTGTGGGCATACAGTGCTAACAGGCCCGGAAGAGTCGATGGATGGCATGATGAAGAAGTTCTTCGACTTGGAAGCTCTTGGGGTAGAACCGAGAAAACAGAAGAATGACCCAGAAGAGCGTGCCATGAAGATATTTCAAGAGAAGAGTCGAAGAATGCCCGATGGAAGGTTCGAAACTGCTCTGCTGTGGAAGGAAGACGACGTCACCATACCGAACAACTACATAGACGCATACAGAAGACTGATGACGCTCGAGAAGAAGCTCGACCGCGACCCGGATTTGAAGTCAAAGTATGAAGAACGGGTCAACAACCTACTTACGTCGGGTTACGCGGTCCAAGCGAGCACGCCTGCAGTACCGGGAAGAACATGGTACCTGCCACACTTCGCTGTATGCAACCCATCAAAGCCGAAGATACGCCTGGTACACGACGCGGCGGCAAGGTCACACGGACGAAGCCTAAATGACATGTTGCTGTCCGGTCCCGATCTTCTGCAGTCGCTGCCTGGAGTCGTCATGAGGTTTCGTCAGCACCCCTTCGCGGTCTCAGCGGACATCAAAGAAATGTTTATGCAAATCAAGATCCGAGAAGAAGATAGAGACGCACTGAGATTTCTGTGGAGAGGGGACGACAGAGGCGACACAAGACCAAGAGAATACCAGATGACGTCGGTGATCTTCGGTGCAACGTCTTCACCATGCACAGCGTTGTACATAAAAGACCGGAACGCAGAAGATTTCGAGAAGACCTTCCCCAGAGCAGTCAAGGAAATCAAGAAGAACCACTACATGGATGATTATATCACAAGCTTCCCGACTGAAGAAGAAGCTATCGAAGTATCAAATAACGTGGACCACATTCATCGTCACGCTGGTTTTGTTCTACGAGGGTGGGCATCGAACAAGGAGTCTGTGTTACGACACTTTAACGCAGACACGAAGACCACTGGCAGTGCCCATAGGAGTTGACGGTGTAGAGAAGACTTTAGATCTACTATGGGAAGTGAAAGAAGACTGCATCAGCTTTCGCTTCAATGAGAGGAAGACACCACCCGAAGTACTGCGCAGTGAACGACCGCCCACGAAGAGAGAAGCCCTGAGCGTGATCATGTCATTATTCGATCCGCTCGGCCTGGTCTCACCACTCACTACACCGGCGAAGAGACTAATGCAAGAGACGTGGCGATACGGCACCGACTGGGACGAAGACATACCAGAAGACCTACAACCGCGCTGGACAGCGTGGTTGGCCAACCTGCGCGCTGTAACGGAGCTACGCATTCTGCGATGTTACAACGCCGGGCCACCAGTCGTCGCCAGGGAGCTGCATACGTTCGTCGACGCCAGCGAAGAAGCGTACGCGACCGCCGTCTACATAAGGATGAGACGCGCCGATGGATCCGTACACGTCGCACTGGCAGCAGCGAAAAGTCGCGTCGCGCCTCTCAAGCCTACGTCCATACCACGTCTGGAGCTACAAGCGGCTCTTCTGGGTGCACGCCTCGCGAGAACAACAGAAGAGGAGCACGACTTCGAGTTCGCGAAGAAGATCTTCTGGAGCGACTCACGCATGGTTCTCGCGTGGATAAGGGCCGAGCCTCGCGCCTACAAGACGTTCGTCGCACACCGACTGGCAGAAATCGAAGAGCTGACCAAGGTGAACGAGTGGCGATGGGTACCTACGAAAGAGAACGTAGCCGACGACGCCACCCGTGAGACGCCAACTGGATTCAACGCGCAGCACCGGTGGTACCATGGACCCGACTTCCTACGGCGACCAGAAGAAGAATGGCCGGAAGAAGTCCGCACGCCGAGTGAGAAGACCGGAGAAGAAAGGTGTCACGTAGCGCAAGAGCAGAAGACTCATGGATACTTGCCTGCCATCGAAAATATCGCGAAGTGGCAAGTACTTATTCGCGCTACGGCACGTGTCTTGCAGTTCATAGACATGTGTCGCACAAGAAGACACGTCGCCGCGGCAGCGAAACATAAGAAGACTAAAGAAAACGCGAAGAAGGACCCTACGTGGAACACCAGCAAGACCAGGAAGACGAAAGAAGACATGAATGTGGCCACAAAGAAGACGGAAAAAAGAAGATTCATCTGCCTGGACGCAAGCTATCTTATACGGGCAGAAAAGTTATGGATAATGAAGGTACAGGACGACTGCTACGCGAACGAGAAAACGCGTATTATGTGCAACGCAGCGCCCTCCACGAAGGATCGACTCGCCGCATTAAGTGTGTACATGGAAGACGGAACGCTGCGACTACGCGGAAGGATTGCAGCGGCACAAGACTTAAGCGACGAGACAATCAACCCCGCTGTATTGGATGGACAACATAAGTACACGCGAATGTACATACAACATGTACACGAGAAGATGGGTCACGGCGGCGTTGAGTTAGTGGTGAACGAAATAAGACAGCGATTCTGGGTGACACGTATACGACCAACAGTGAAAGGGGTGATAAGAAGCTGCCCACGGTGTCTTCTGAGAAGAGCGAAGCCAATGAGCCCTGCGACGGGAGACCTGCCAGCCTTAGTCATCACGCGCGGCCCTTCTCCTTTACGGGACTGGACTACTTCGGGCCATTGGAGGTCACCGTCGGAAGACACCGAGAGAAGCGATGGGTCGCTCTCTTCACCTGCATGACAACGAGGGCGGTTCACCTGGAGGTCGTCACATCGCTCAGCGCGGACAGTGCCATCGCCGCGCTACGAAGATTTATCGCCAGAAGAGGACAGCCAACGGAGATCTGGTCAGACAACGCGACGTGCTTCAAGGCGGCAGACAAGGAGTTGACGGAAGCAGTGAAGGAAGCCTGGGACGCTACGGAAGAGGAAGCCAACGCGCGTCACATCACCTGGCGCTACATACCGCCCGCCTCACCTTTCATGGGCGGCGCGTGGGAGCGCCTGGTACGCAGCGTGAAGGAAGCCCTACGTGCCACGCTGCGCGAGAAGTACCCCAGTGGTGAGACTCTGCACACGCTTCTCGTCGAGGCCGAGAACATCGTCAACTCACGGCCGCTCACTCATGTGGCTGTGACACCGGAAGAGCCAGAAGCATTGACCCCGAACCACATCCTGTTGGGGTCGAACAGTCACGTGTCAGCACCGGGCCAGTTCACCGAGGAAGATCAGTCTGCGCGGCAACTATGGAGGCGCGCGCAACGGCTGGCGGACGAGTTCTGGCGGCGATGGGTCAAGGAGTACCTTCCCCTGCTCCAACACCGGCGGGAGCCTCGCACCACGGGCACGGCACCGAAGGTCGGTGATTTGGTCATCGTCTGCGACCCGAACCTACCGCGGAACATCTGGCCCAGAGGAAGAGTGACCAGAGTCTACCCGGGAAAGGACAACGAGGTACGAGTCGTGGACGCCGCGTCACTACGAGCAACGGGCACGTCCTGCGAAGACCCTGCAAGAAGATCGTCGTGCTCCAAATGGGATCGCAAGCTGCGACGGCGGGAGAAATGTGCACGACAGAATAGACTCAGTGCGTGAGACAGTGCATTTACATGTGTATATTATCATAGGATAGGCATAGGGACATAAGGACATCATATTTTACGTGTTTACAATAGTTTTTTCAGTATTTTAGATGTTAAGAAAAATAGGATAAGGTAGTCGTATAAGAATGATATCTCAACTAGTGGGTAGTGTAACTAGTAGAATAAGGATTTTTTGGATAATAAAATATATTTGCTATGGTGTTTTATTTTGAAGGGAAAATAAATAAGATATTGTAATATATTTAGAAATGTTTAGGTATGTTAATTGTGTAAGAAATAAGTAAATATAAGATCATAATGTCATGCATGTGCGTGCGATGGCTCGCTACCATGGAATGGCATGCGGAGCGCACGTAGGGCGAATATTTATACTAGGACGGTGGGGGGCGAGGTCACTTAAATATCCCCGCCGCGTCCGCGCGCTCCCATTCTAAAACCAGGCAACGCCGGGTGCGCACGCATATGTCAGGAAATATGGAATTACCTAACCTAAGACCTAGACATAAGATAAAACCTATATGTAATAGAAATAAAATGTTATCAATAAAGATTGGTCAGAGGGGGTGAGGCAGAGAACCTTCCAGAAAAACACTCGGGCAAAGTATAAAAAGGACGCTGATTGGCCGAGGCGTCATTCGCAATTTGGAAGTGCTTCGCAAGAACAAGTCAAGAAAAAGGAAGAAAAGGAATTCTGCCCCGCCTCCGCTGCCTCCCTACTGTTTCCAAGAAGACTGGTGTTTTATTATCAAGCTTCTCAAGATCCTGGGAAATCTATCGCCCACAATTACATATTTGCTCTGGTATACTTCGAGTAGGGATATCATATAAACCTGGAATTTTACCTGTACCCTGAAACACTTCAAAATGGTCTTGTAAAATTTTTTTTTTTTCTCATCAGCCACACTTTCTTCAGGCTTCACCTTACAAACTCTCTTTACCAGGTTGAGTGCAACACATCCTGGAAGACCAAGTAACATTGAATTTGAATTAACAACTACAAAATTTTCATAACATTCATTTTGTTTGAATTTACATAATAAATTTACTATCCCCAATGGTTTTACTTTATTACCATCAAACGCCTGCAATTTTATATTAGTATTTGACAATTTTAAGTTTAGGTTCTTATTGATTTCTTTAAAAATATACAATGGCATTACACTTATATCTGCCCCCGTATCTAATTTACATTTTACATTCATATGTTCTATATTTATAGTCTCATACCATTCAGACGGTTGTTCTTTCCTGCTTCCCGCTGTATTGAATGATACCTCAGAATCAGAGCTTGAATCTGACATTTGAGATACCGCTTTGATGTCTTTCTTTATTCTGCAACTTACTGCAAAATGGTTGAGTATACCACATTTAGCACATTTCTTCCCAAAAGCTGGACATTTCCTTGGTCCATGGAGAGTCTGGCATCTTCTACAATTAAATTTATTCGCTTTGTAGGTATCCTGGGTCTTAGGTTTCAAATATTTAACCTTAGTTGCTGTCTGAATTTGCATAGTGGCTGTGTGAGACATTTGTGTCACCTGATTACTTGCCTGCTCCTTCGTTTGGCAATATTTAATAACTTTATCCAAATTCAAGTCGTCTATCCGAAGTAGGGCTTCCTGAGTTGATTTGTCAAAAACGGCTTGTATCAAATGATCTCTCATCATCTCTTCCTCGTTTTTGTATGAACACGATTGTATTAGGTATCTGCAGTCTGTCAGGAATTTATCAAATGGTTCGCCATCTTGTTGACGACGCTCATTAAACTTAAATCTTTCAAATATTACATTTGTGCGCGGATTGACGTAATTTTCTATAGCCTCAATTACACTTTTATATATTTTCACATCCTTGATGGGTAGAGTATCTAATATTCTCACCGCTTCAGGTCCCATCATATTACGGAGTAACGACAATTTTATGTCGTCAGAGGCTTCAGCCTGACCCGTTAACATAATATAATCTTCAAATGTGGCAAACCAAAATCGCCATTCCGATCCGACATTAGTAGTATTTAGATTTAAATTCGGTGGTAATTTAACTTGGGCAACTTTATCTGGCTGCGCCATGTTTTAAATATAAAATTAAACTTAAGTTGCACTGAAAATCACTTTATTATAATTCACAATATACGTAATGGATATTACCACAGATAATCATAGACATGTAGATTAATCAAATATAAAAGAAGCCATACAGGCCCTGACCGACTCTCTGGAGCACTCGGGTCCGTGGTGTCGTTACGCACCAACAGCTCGCCACAAGCTGCCCTGCGGGCTTATTATTATTATTATTATAGCACTAGTATCAAGTCTTAATGTATGTTGCTTCCTTTGATGGACAATTAAAAAGTTTTTTATCTTTGTTCTAAAGCTGTATAAATTACAATTTAAGTTCCTCATTGGTGGTGGAATATTATTCCAACATTTGGAAGCAGCGTAGCGGAAACAATTTAATTGCCTATGTACTGTTTTTGTGATTAAAGAATAAATAAATTTTCCACAACTAAGTAATTTATTGCTATTAACAAAGAGGATTTAACACTGCGTTTATAAGAGTCGGCACTCCCATACAAGCCATACACTCCCATACAAGCACTTTTCCGAACATAACAAACATAAAATATGATGGCTGGCTACCAGTTGGCCAACCAGCCATTTCTTTTTTTTTGACGTTTGTATACCACTAGGGCTTGCCACTCCCTTAGTTAGTATGTTTGTCTATCGATAACGATGAAAACGAAAAAAAAAAAACGAATGTCTTTATTATTAAGTTTAATTCATACGCAAAGTTACCTATGTACAAATAACTATGTTTCCAAACTGAAATAAAACTATTTTTACGGATAAGTTATAATTTTTGAATGATCATCAACACCCTTATGCTTCACCATCAATCTCAAAATTCGATTCACAATGGAGTTGTCTTCCCGATTTACTCCTCATATTATGAATACAGCGAATAATATATTAATTTATAAAAGAATAAAATAATAATAATTTGTTAGCCGCCAAAATTCAAACAAGATTTTTATTTATAATCAATAGGTTTGCGCTTGACCACAATCTCACATGATGGTAAGTGAAGATGTGGTTTAGGATGGACCGCGCTTACCCATAAGATGCCTGTTCACTCTAGACTTGAATACACCCAAGTTATATTTATCAGGGTAAACGTTGTCCGGGAGGGTATTCCGCAGCTTGGCCGTGCGCATGAGAAAAGAAGCAGCGAAACGCTTAGTGCGGCAAGTTGGAATGTCAACGACAAACCGGTGGAGACCCTGCCGGCGCCTGGTAGTCCGGTAAAAGAAAGGGGATGGTGGTACAAGGTCAAAAAGTGCTTGATTTTAAAGTCAGGATCCATCGACAGGTTAACCAACAAAAAAAAACAAATGTATAAATTATACATTTATAATATAAACTGTTTTTTTTTTTTTCAGAAACAATCTACTAGCTTCTTATACTTGATTATTGTGATTATACAGGACCCCAGGTAGGTCAGGGATTACCCTGACCTGATTTTTATTTGGGCTTGGATTGATTATTTTCAGATAGAAGAGCTTCATGTGCAGTTCGCACATGAAGTTAATCTTCATGTGTCTCGTCACTCTTGCAAGTTAAGGGTTTCCTGTATGAAGCTGAATGTGCGCTTGTAAATATTCTTTTCTGGCAAAATGTTTATTGCACAAATTGCAAGCGAAGGGTTTGTCACCTGTATGAACCTGAACGTGCCTTTGTAAATTTGATTTTTGGACAAACCGTTTATTACACAAATTGCAAGCGAAGGGTTTGTCATCTGTATGAATCTTAATGTGCCTTCGTAAATCTGATTTTTGGGAAAATAGTTTCTTACACATATTACAAGCGAAAGATTTGTCTCCTGTATGAATCTGGATGTGTCTTCGTAAATAATCTTTTCGGGCAAATCGTTGATCACACAGATTGCAAGCGAAAGGTTTGTCACCTGTATGATTCTGAATGTGCCTTTGTAAACTTGCTTTTTGGGAAAACCGTTTCTTACATATATTACAAGCGAATGATTTGTCTCCTGTATGAATCTGGATGTGTTCTTGTAAATGGTCTTTTCGGGCAAATCGTTTTTCACACAGATTGCAAGCGAAAGGTCTGCCACCTGTATGAATCTTAATGTGCCTTCGTAAATATGCTTTTTGGGAAAACAGTATTTTACACATATTACAAGCGAAAGAATTGTCTCCTGTATGAATCTGGATGTGTTTTTGTAAATAGTCTTTTCGGGCAAATCGTTTATTACACAAATTGCAAGCAAAAGGTTTGTCACCTGTATGAATTTTAATGTGACTTTGTAAATCTAAATGTGCTTTTCTGGTAAAACGTTTACTACACAAATTACAAGCGAAAGGTGTGTCACCTGTATGAATCTGAAAGTGCCTTTGTAAGGTATGTTTGTGCGTAAACCGATTCTTACAAATATTACAAGCGAAGGGTTTGTCACCAGTGTTATCCCGTAAGTGCGTAAATAAATTCCCTTTTGTTCTGAAGCACTTTTCACACACATCACAAATATACTGTTCGTCGGCTATTTCTTTAATACCTTTATGGCAATGTCTTGTTTGAACCTCGTTATATGTTTTAATATCAGATTTAATATTAAACTGTTTTTTACCAATTACATTATGACTGTTATCTTGTTTATCCGGAGTATTATTATTATTTATAGTTGGAGTAATATTTTTGTCATTAATTAACTCAGACTCGGTTGCCAGCACCATCCCAATGTCTCTAACAATATTAACGTATTTTGTGTTTTTTACACAATCTGCAGTCTCAGTTGTTTTAAACACTTCCACGGGCTCATTTTTCAAAGACGCTTCTGAAAAGAAGGAACGCAATAGTGACAAGCTCATCGGTGTTGTTGTGACGAAAAGAACATGTCGCTCATAAACTTGTGTATCATAATTTATTAGAATTTAACTTCAAAGTAAAAAGGATTCAATAATATCATACCATGAGCGTGGTCGTCCAAATATTCCTCGTGTTCATGTTGTGTGACATGCGTCTCCTCACTCTTGCAGCTGACAGCGAGCAACAGCTCCTGCTCATCCGGCATTAACTGTGATTCAATCATGGTTGGTCCGATGCTGACCTCAGGTGACACTGAAACCACAGTCTCAATGAGACATAGAATATTTTTAGAAAAGACAAACACCGACTTCAAAGAAAATTATCAAAAAAGCATTAAATAACGAAAACATATTAAAGTCCGGCGCCAGTTGATATTGAAACATCACATGACGTCTCTGATTAAAAGTATTATTTATTCAAAATTTATTTTGCCTATGCTTTTCGAGACGTTTGTACACAGAAAACTGTAGTATTCACTTTGTCAAGCCAAATTTTGCAAGAACACCGTGGTTTCGTAAATGATTGATTTTCTAAATACCTTATTTAAAAATATGGATAAACGCATGCAAACTGATGCTGTGTACATTGATTTTCGCAAGGCTTCGTACAGGGTAAAACATAATCAACTTCTCTAAAAAAAAAAATTAATGGTAAGTATTCGGTAGGTCACTCTGTTGGTTTATTTCATATGTGACAATATGACAAAAATATGTGCCCTTATACTCCATATGGGTGTTTTATATACCTACTGTTTTTTGATGTCATTAGGATGGAACTGAAAGAATCTTTCAATAGGCATTACAATTTTTTCAATGTTAATAAATATTCCTGAAAAAAAAACAGCCTTAATTGAAAAAAGTAAAGGTGTACGATTTTTTTGTAGTTCAAGATGTTGCTTTTCTTATATTTAGCTTAAGTGTAGTTCATGTAACATCAGGGGTTCCGCAATGATACTAGGATCAATTACTTATTTACTTACTTTGTACATCAACGATATTGATAAATGCTTTAATAAAACATTTTTTTTAACATTGAACCGACTTTAATAACATTAAAAAGTATAAAATGATTTAAATGATTGAAGTTGGTGTTGACGTACATTGTGTATATTTAGCACCAACTTCAATAATATTTAAATTATTTTATACTTTTTAGTGTTATTAAAGGGCGATTCTCTGTAAACTCGCATTGGCCCATACAAACACTGTCCTGGCATATTTTTTTAGCATTTTCGCAGAAATATAATACCATTGCTTAGGAAAGTAACTATTATTGTTAACACATAAAAGGGCCAATTGAATTTATTGGAGTTTTTCAAGTTATTTGTCATTTTCTGAAAATCCATGACAGGGGACTGTTAGGCGCAACAGGGGACTGTTTTATATAGAAGTAAGCCATATCATTAGTATCAATCATATTACTTCTATGCCATATTTATGCACGAACATACAGCTAAGTCTGTACTGAAGGTACGTTAAACACATAAATACGTGTACGTGCCGTGCGTCTCGTCATCTGATGATGGTAGAGGGATGGTGGAATCAAGTCATGCAATTCCTGCGCACAATCTTTAAAATGCATCCTGTGAATACTAATAGACTGGCTACTCTGCGCCTGTGCTCTAAGCTTTGTAAATTGGCCGCTACTAACCCTGCGTGACCAATAAATATCTTAGCACGACTCTCCACCGAGTTCAAAGCTGCAAGATGGCATTTTGCAGCACCAGCCTATATATGACTACAGTACTTCACACACGACCGGACTTGTGCTTTATATAGCATCAAAAGCTGCCCCAGTGTGAAGTACCGGCAGACCTTTGCAAGGACACCTAGCTTCCTTGCAGATTCCTTGGCCTTGGACTCAATGAACAGCCCAAAGTTGAGGCTTGAGGAAATTTCAACTCCCAACAACTGAAGGCGGTAGTGTATTCTAAGGGTACATTCTGAAAAGGAGCCGAGATGAACGGACTCCTTTTAGCGGTGAACAGACACGCTTGAGTTTTGGTGGCATTGAATCTCACAAGAGTGGCATCACCCTATTGGGAGATGGCTGCAATTTCAGACTGGATAACATCCTTACTGGCCCGAGCACTCGGCATATATCTCTCCAAAATAGTGCTGTCATCTTCAGACCAGGTGATATGCCGTACGCTGGCGGCTTGTGGCAAAAGGAGACATCCAGGGAAACAGCAAGCGCTTCCCCATTTTTCTCGAGGGCCTCGCCCCATAAGTGTCATACACTAGAAGGTCCCCCGTTAACCGATTTCGGCGAAATCCGTAGATACTAGAAACGTGTTGTACTTTGTTGGTTTGATTTTTGACTTTTCATTGTTAGGGTTTTACATTTAGCTGGGAAATTAAGGATGAATCTGAAATAATCACCCGCAACCTGATGCACATTCAAGGTGCCTTCGAAAAGCTTCTGATTGGACGCTTCCATTTCTAACTTATCAATCATCGTCTCTTAGACTGTTGATATCACCCCCAGAATTAACAACAAAATGTTTCAACATCTGGAATATCTTCAGCGAGTAGTTGCCGTTACAAAAAACATCGTTCTAATACGGTATGATGTGTGACAGGGCCATCTCTCAAGAAATGTACGCGTTTTATGCCACGTGGAAGAGTCTTGAAAATTGGTTGTACATATGTCCAAATGGCAGCAGGTGAATGCGATATGTTTTCAGCGATTGTGAAAAAAGAATGAACTGAATCCCGTAGGTAAACTACGACTTCCTCTCGTGATACCTTTTTCTTTTTAGGAGGCATCTTAAATGTATGTTAACAACCTGTAACGTAATTTACGTTCAGTAAGATTAATAACGTGAAACATATACTTTTTTATACTTAGACGAGTGACGAATTTACACCAATAAAACTTATAAACATTGACCAATACATGAAATCTACAGTCCACTGGCGCGTTTCACAGTCCCCTGTCACATTTTCAGCCAGGGGACTGTAGCCGGGAGACTGTGTTTTTCGGATTACTTCCATAATATTTGCAAAACTATTGAAAAATAGTTTGTTACGAAGCAACCACTACATTTGGACATAAATCATACATATAATCAATATTATACACATACAATAACACTAACTAACATCAGTAAAATGACTCATCAGAGGACTGTGTGTCGAAGTGACCAAGATGCATTTACCCACACAGATGACGCTCGGACACTGAACCAAATGGCGTCCCGCCGCCATTTTCGACAATGTTACCAACTTCAGAATGATTGCATTTCATTTCACTCCAAATTACGTTTGTATACATAACAGATTTATTCTATTGCGTCTTTAAATTTTTGGCAGGGGACTGTTTCAAAAAACTCCGGACAAAATTTACATGGCATTATCAAATCGAAAAAATACATTACTAGACTATGTTTTATGAACAAATTATAACTTAAATATTCTATTTTTAGATATTAATTGCCAAATTTATGCAGTCTTGCTCACTGACTTTTAAATATTACCTCTAAGTGGGAATTCTTAGAATGGGACAGCCAGGGGACTGTATTTTTACGGCTTTGATAATTTCTAGAAAAAATGTTAAACTTGTTATGGTTCTAAATACAACTGCGCTGTAAAGTTTTAGTCTTTCATTTAATTGTAGATTGATAGTTATTTTATTTTATTGTATTATTTAAAACAAAAATCGTTTCGGACAGCCATTTACGAGCTTACAGAGAATCGCCCTAAAGCCGATTCATTTTTTTTATTTCAATGTTATATGTTTCAGTGATATTTTCACAAGTAGAGATTAAATCATCGAAGTCGGCAAAATGATCTAGGTTCATAGGTTATTTCACATTATCGTTTTAACATAGTTTTACATAACTCATGTTTCTTCCGGAACAGTTTATCCGGTCGTAATAAAATTTATTTAGCTGTTACTGTCCCATCCCTTACCCTCCTAGGCGGTAGGGGAAAGTGGTCACCCCTCGTACACTTTTTACATATTATTTTTTTACTCTATGATCAATTGTCAAAAATATCTAGTTTATGCACCTAAGTGTAACAAATATATCATAGTTAGTTACTAAAAACTTTGAAACTATTATGTCAGACGATTATAGGGTTATAGCCATTTTCCTACGATAAGATATTTGTACGAACGCACCCCACAGGTGGGGTACTTTCATACAGCGAGTGGGGTACTTTCGTACACCATGGGGTAGATCGGTACAGGGTAATTAAAAAGCCTATTAAACTCGTTAACTTTATTAAATCACAAAGAATAATGTATTTATCATAAAAGTAACTTAATAATGTTTAACTTGATACATAAATAATCAATTGTTCATCCGTAAAATAACGAAAAATAAAATATTTTACTTTTTGATAAATCTAAAATTATAAGAGATCTTTATAATCAATATGTGTGATATCTATGTAATAAATCTTTGACAATTGAAACTTAAAGTTGGTATATAAACATTTGGTTGTTACTTTAGAACTTATTGCACATTAAAATTATTTAAATTAACTGCAAAATTTAAAAGTCTAGCCATTCTAGGTGTAGAATCTGCTCGTGGTGGAGGATCATGGTGATGCCTCCAAAATACAAAGTATCTATATCTTCTAGATCAGGGTAATAGAATCGCCATGATGATCTCAGTTTCTTCCGAAGATAAGATACTTTCAGCTCTTCGGTTCGCGTACCCTTTTTTATACTTCCGCACCATGATTCTGCAATCAAATATCATTTAAAAGATTTACTTAATAAAACTAAGCAGCTAAGCTAATTAAAAGGTTTCTGATCGATATAAATAAAAAGTACCCTAATTATAGTAAGCTTAAAACAAATTTTGCAAGGTACCTACTGTATATAATTAATAAAAAATAAAATTTTATGTACTGGCGGTAAATAAGATATTAAGAGGGTGCATTCGTACACGTACGAATGTACCCCATGCAGTACTGTCCGAATGTGCCCCAGGCCATACTTTTAAATTAAAATTACAACTTCATATACATTCTACTTTAGTATGAGAAATATTACAATCAGAGCTCAAAATAAACAATGATAACATTAATTAATCATCACTATTTAGTCAAAAACATAAAAATTCTTCATACAATAACGAACTAAACTTGAGTCAAAAAATACTTACCACGCGCGGAAACACTTAACGTCTTGTCAACTCATACAGCGTGGCGCGACTGCCCCGAAGTTCCGTTAGTAACATGGTGGCCGGTATGTCTATGCACACAAGCAAAGGCGTGTTTGTGTGCCGTTTAGTTTTTCTTCTAGACTTTCTGTACGAATGTGCCCCGCGTACGAAGGGTGACCACTTTCCCCTAATATCCTACTTTTCCTATTTCCCACTCTAACTTTCCAATCTTCCTTTTCACACCACCTATCCTTCCCTTTCCCTCGTTATTCGTGAGAACGCATCGCGGTAATCATAAAATAATTTAATTAACCAAAATGGCGGCGATGTGGTTCGCCACGTGAGAACATCGATTTTATCATTTTTACCGGATAAATTCCTGGTTCTCCAGGAAGTTCTTATCCAGTAATAATGAAATTCATACAGATATATGATAATGATTCCATCTTTCGAATAAAAAAATAACCATTGAGAGTAGTAAATATTTGCCAGAGTTATGATCATTTTTGTTCCTTAAAAAGCGACAAAAATGTAATTTTTTAGACATTATCAATTTTTTGACGCGCCATGCATATTTATTGAGGAACTACTTAATAATACGTAATAATTTTAATGAGATCTAAAGATAAGAACTTTTCAAATCGGTTCATAATTGCCAGAGTTATGTGCGAATATACATAAAAATATATCATAAATATGTATTCGCACATATAGTGCTGATCCACCGACGTCACACGTGCATAAATACATATAATATATATATATATATATATAATGTATCTATACAGTCGTATTGAGAAGCTCCTCCTTTTTTAAGTCGGTTAAATACTTAGTAGTACTTTTGACGCTACTGATAAGTATATCGTTCGTTTATTAATAGCGTTTGCTGTATTAAAATGAAATAAATAGTTATTATTATCTTATATAACGTATGTAACAAAAACCCTGTTGGAGCACTATTCGTTGTATCGATACAACTGTCGTTAACTCATTTATTGAAAATCCCTTTTTTTGTATTTTGTATTAGCAATATGAATCCGATCTTCTATCGCTGGCGGCACAAATTAGGAAAACAGATATAAGTTACATTTAATTACTTACACTTAATTAATTTAATACACTGATTAATACCCCCAGTGATCCAACAAGGTTGTTGATACATACGTTTATTACCTACAAATTTAACAGAACTTCATACAGTTGAGGCCAATACGTATTAGCAGTTTAATTTGGTAACTATACTTATTGCTTACAGTGTCGACTGCCTGGTTTCTAAATTAAAATTAGGCTTTATTATTATACCAATGTTTATGTTATAGAATGCGTTTCACGAAAGAGTTCCCTTCGTGGTTAAGTTGGTGTTATTGAATCAGGTGTTGTCATTAAATTTAAAAATCTTTTTCCTCAATATAGGGGAAATACACTTTAATATAAAACACATGGATGTATTTATTAGTCCAAAATTACGTAAATACGCAGTAAGTACCCTAATTTATACCTACAGGACATAGAATCAAAGACAGAAATCATTTTCAATCATTTTATGCTCTCATAAGGTTTGGCTTGGCTGTTGTGGCCATTTGCAACGGATGAATACAATCATGTCAATAACTTGAGGACATAAATCGTTTACCATTTATAATTTTGAACACTTATTTACTTGAGAAAACATGGAATTAAAACATGGACCCTGGTAACATTATTTTACCTACCTGAAATGGCGGCAACTCAGGATCGTACTTGTTTGAAGGCAATGATATTTTACTAAAGATATGTTATATCCCTACTAACGCACGATAAAAGTTGTGTCACTTGTAATTAGCTATACCTAGCTATACATTTTCCTACCTATAGTCTGACAAGGACAGATGCATAACGAGAAAAGTAAGAGAAAACGAGATAGCTACACACATCAAAAGTGTCTAGGGATCAACATATATTTTTGCAATAACTTTTCTCCTGATTGATATTAATTAAAATTTTCTTTAAGGATTCATCAAATAAAGTGTTTTCGTTTGTCACAGTAACGATAAACCAAGTCACCTTTGCATTAATAAAGAAATTTGCCATTTTCCTAATAAAGGGATTTTTGACATTTGAACCACTAACACAAAAGTTCGAAAAAAAGACTGAAATAACAGTTTTCTTTAAAATTTTATTGGGTAACTTAAACAATTAATAATCCGTGTTTCTACCGCGAACACTAACAACACAAGAACATCGGTTTGGCATACTCAAAATGAGTTCATCCAAATCACGCTGTGGAATGGCCGCCCATGTTCGTTGCAACAACAAAAAAAGGTCTTCTTGCGACTGGATACCCTCCATATTCGGCAGAGCTCTTCTCTGTAGCATATCCCATGCATGCTCAATCGGGTTCAAGTCTGGCGACTGAGCAGGCCAGGGCAGGACATTGATGTTAGCTGCGGCGAGAGTCTGTCTTACAACTCTTGCGGTGTGCGGTCGTGCATTATCATGCATTAACTGAAATAAGGGACCGATTTGCACTTGTAGAGGAACGATGACGTCTGATACAATCGTCTCAGCATAAATTTGAGCGTTACGGGTACGGGTAATTTTAATTAATATCAATCAGGAGAAAAGTTATTGCAAAAATATATGTTGATCCCTAGACACTTTTGATGTGTGTATATTTTGTGCGTTCCGTTGTCAGCGTTGTTGGTTAAACGCTTGTCAGTGTCATCTTGTCAACTGACACATTCAATTTGACAATTATTTCTTACGATATTATTAAGAAAATTGAAATACTTTACAAAAACTAATTATTTTTTCAAAGTTACATGTGCTATATTATCCCTGACTGTTTATTTACTGTTGCCTGGTAATTTGTGCACATATTAAATACGCAGGACGACATTTTCAATTTTTAATGATAGACGTCACGATGTTGCATTAACTACGCGGCACGGCGTGCGACTAACTGCTACAAAACCCAGTTGGGGGATACTCGCTGAACGTCTGGCGAGCGCTAATGGCATATCTATTGTGTATAATATCATTGTTTGAAGGTAATTAAAGTCCTTTGGTGAGATTTTCAAGCGCACAAAACCTTATTATCTTTATAAATAGTTATCTTTCACTACTTCTCAATGTCTTAGGCATGATTTTGTCGTCTAATTAAAGAATAATGTGGAAAAACAAAAACTTTTTGACACACGCGATCGTCTCTGACAAACAGGATGACCAACTTAACCACGAAGGGAACTCTTTCGTGAAACTCACTTATCCTACTAATTTTTTGGTAAAATAAAACTCACTCAAAAGTGTTAAATAAACTATTTAAAAAAAATAAAAACCGACTTCAAAGTAAATTATCTAAAAAGCATAAAATAACAAAAATATATTGAAGTCGGTGTCAGCGTAACTGTCAGGTAACATGATGTGCTAGCACCGACTTCAATATATTTTTGTTATTTTATGCTTTTTAGATAATTTACTATGACGTCGGTTTTTATTTTTTTTAAATAGTTTATTTAATTTTATATGTACTTATAGATTTAAAGTAAGTAGGTACCTAGTAAGTTTATCGAGTGAGTCCAAAGCTAGTCATATGCAGTATCTAGGGCACCACAAAAAAAAGATCATATCTAATTATGAAATATATTTATTTAATAGGTAATAAATACTATTTCTAAGTTAACAAAAAGTATTATTATTATATATATTAGTATTAAGTTAAGTTTAACAAGTACCTATAAATTATATAAATGCATAAAAAGTCCGACTGCGAACAGACTAAATGGTCTTTTTATTAACACGCTTTGATTAGCTTGACCTGTATGCTGTAGGTATGTATCTATTTACTAAGTTCGATTTGTATTCGATGGTAATGGAATCTTGCGATAGATTTTTGACCGACTTTGCACGTCCAAATCATTTGAAATTTTGCACACGTATCAAGGACCGGTAACAATACAATAATATCGTATCATTGAGCTGATCTGAAAGTAGATAAAGGACCCTTGCTTGGATGACTACATACTCGTACTAGTAAACTCATCTTTACAACAACCTACCTACGTTCTAAATTCTGTAAAAATCTGAAATGTTACCAAAATTATCCGCAGTCATATTTTTTTGACGCGAGGGTAATCTTCAAAAGATCCCTATGGGGCTCGACCGGGGTATGTGGGATTCTTACCCACTAACACTCGCATCGGCACGTGAGATCTCTCGCCCAGATCTCTCCGGTGGGATCTTCACCAGGGCCAGGGGCCCCTCAGTGTCTTGCCTTTGAGCCCGCCGCCGGGGGGCGCATTGTAGCCCCCCGGGAACCTGACTCGGGGTACTCACGGGGCTGCCGCCGTCCTCCTCGGAGTCGCTTCGCTTCGCGTCGGACGTCCTTGGGCCCACACCCCGGACGTCCAGCGACTCCGAAGGTTCTCCATATTACGTAGTTTAACTATTTCTAAGGTTTCATAATTAGGCATAATATTTATGTGTAAAAGCGTAGGGCGCTTTAATTTTCCTAAATAAAAACTGAATTAATATATTTATTTATTTAATTAATTCTGCCTGTTTTAATACATGATACCTTTTACGTGTTTTTAACCGGATTCAAAAAGAAGGTTCTGTATTCCACACGTATGTAGCCATGTAGGTATGTAATCTATACTTATAATAAAACTGTAACAGGTCCAATTCTGTACATCTACACTAATATTATAAAGAGGAAAACTTTGTTTGTTTGGTTGTAATGAATAGGCTCAAAAACTACTGGATCTTTTTTAAAAATTCTTTCACCATTCGAAAGCTACATTATCCACGAGTAACATAGGCAAAATTTTATTTTGAAAAAAAAATAGGGTTCCGTAAGATATTTAGGTTTTTTCGGACACAAGGTGTAAAAAATCAACCAGAAAAGTTACTTATTTTGCGTACGCTGCCTAAACTATAAAAGATAGAACCATAAAATGTTCTAATTAATTGTAGATCTTATAAATATCTACAAAAACGTCCGCGGCACACTATCTATGTCGAGGCCCAACAACCATTTTTTTATTTAAAAATCTTGAATTTTGTTTGGACTACATTTAAACGCATTTATTTTACTCATGGTATTAATCCTTATCAAAATAAATTATTTCATCATTAAGTACAGTTTATGTAGATAATATTTGGTCTTTGAATGATTAAAATTGGACATTTGGTTTTGAAGTTATGGCGAAATTAAAATATTAAGATTTCTGCTGCACGGCCCGTTGCGAAGTGAGCGTCACCAAGGCGGGGGTGCGCATGCGGGAGGGAGTTTAGATCTATGAGTAAGGTACCCGCGCGGCTCAGACGCGAGGTCGGCTCCCTCTCGATTTTTTTAGATTTCTTTCTTAAAACTACACCTACGCAAAAGTTCTTCTCAGAGCTAATCAACAGTTCTTTTCAGGGCTAACCAACAAATTTTTTCAGGGGTAACCAACAGTTCTTTTCTGGGCTAACCAACAGTTCTTTTCAGGGCTAAACAAGAGTTCTTTTCAGGGCTAAACAACAGTTCTTTTCAGGGCTAAACAACAGTTCTTTTCAGCGCTAGAATATTACACACTGTTAGCATTTTCTTAAACATTTGAAAATGCCTAAGAGAGCCAGGTCTCAACTTTCTAAACATAGTTCTCAAACACGGGCAGCAAGAATACGTCGTATGGGAGAATCTTCACCTGAACGTTCACAACGCCTTGCTGAACAAAATCTGAGAACCTCTGAGTTACGTGCACGAGAGTCGGGGGAACCGATATGTATGAAATTTTGCGGGTAGATCTGAGAATAGGTTATAAAGTATATTTTATGCCGCTGATACCATGATTGACGAGGATACATAGAACGAGAGGAGGGTGCAAGAGAGGGAGAGGGGAGGGTGATGGAGTGAGTGATCGGAGGAGTTAGGTGGAGCAATGGGGGGGGGGGGGGGAGTGAGAGGGAGCAAGTTGGGAGAAGAGAGAGGAGGGAGAGGGTTCAGAGAGGACAACGGGCAGAGGAAGAGGGGAAGTGTGACGGGGACCGAAGCGGGAGGGGAGAGAAATAGCATAGAATTAGATTTTTATTATAAGAGAGAGAGATAAATCAAGGGAGTAGGGAGAAAAGGGGAGCAAAATGTAATTAAAGCGCGGGCGGAGCTGCGCGGGTCAGCTAGTTGAAGATATTTTGAAAATTATATTTGGAGGGCATTCTATAACCGATACTGAGGCCGAAAATGTATTTCTTTTTAATTTTTGTCTGTCTGTCTGTCTGTATCACGGCTGC
Organism: Furcula furcula; assembly: GCA_911728495.1. NCBI lineage: Eukaryota > Metazoa > Arthropoda > Insecta > Lepidoptera > Notodontidae > Furcula > Furcula furcula. The sequence continues at coordinate 56,012,741 of OU452242.1, forward strand.
GCATCACGCCGAAACTACTGAATGGATTCAAATGAAACTTGGCATGATTTGAGATCTTACTACGAGGTAGGACATAGGATACTTTTTATCCCGTAATCTAGCACGGTTCTTTTGGGAGAGAGGATTAAAGTCAAAAAGGGTACTTGGTTATACGCTTGGTCCGATTTTATCAATTTTTCTTCATAATTATAATAAATATTAGTAAGGAAATACTCATAGAGAGTTGTTATCAAGGTTTTGTAATCGATCGGGTTAAGCAACGTTAGGTAAGGTCATTAAATAGATGGGTGACCGTTTAACGCCATTTGAACTAAACGGGTCCGTGCTTCGGAGAGCAAGTAAAAAGTGGGTCCCAGTTTTTAACCGACTATAAAAAAGGAGGTTATGTATTCGATGCGAATGTCTGTTATAAAAAGTTTAGTTAACGTAAAAATAGCGCATGCGGAGCAGCGTGGGTCAGCTAGTAAGTATTAATAAAAATGCGTAATATTCACATATACTATTTATTATTTTTTACCATGTTATCTATTTATTGAAATACATCATGTTTACAACTCTATACCAATTTTTTAAATCATTTTATGTTTTTATATCCTTAATTTTTCTTACTTTTATTTGTATTCAATGTTGTGTGCAGTTGTATAGAATGTCGGATTTTTAACGATTTTCTGAATTGATAATATTGTAATGTGTAATCTGGTTGTTTGTTTCTGTACCTACTTATTCAATAAAATAAAATATGTTCAACTACGTTAGCTTCTAAAAAATTTCAAAATTTCATGAGTGTATGTATGTAGGTTTGTCCAGCGATTTATCAGACACTATAAATCCGATTGTGCAATAATTTTAGTATCTTTCGACTTAGGGAATAACATGATAACGTGAACGCAAGATATAATAATCAAAAATAATAGTAAATCGTATTTAGCTTGTCATTATTTGGACTTCAAAAAAAAATCCACTTTTTTAAAATAAAATTAGCATAATATTATCATTATTAAAAGCATAATTTTAATTTAAAAACAATAAAATACTTATTTGTGGAAATTTTATTTAATTATTTATTTATTCATTCTTTATGCACTAAAACAGTACATAGGCAATTAATTAATAGGCAATTAACTATTATTATTTTAGAAAATTAGCAATGTAATTTGAGAAATAAATATTATTTCGCATATATTCATTATATGCTCGAAAATTAATAAGTCAGTCATTTTTCATTTTCCATATAAATAGTTTCTGTAATGTTGTAACGGACATTATTTGACATCTTACAATTTTTTTTCGGTACGATGTCCCTTACACCCATTATGATTTCTAACGACACGATTGCTGATAAAGCCTACTTTACTGCACATATTATTATAGTGGGAGCGGTGCAGTGTGAATCCTACTATGATAATTTAACCTTCCTTTAGTGGAATAATGTTTATTACACACATTGCAAGTGAAACGGTTATTGTCAGAGTGAAGCAAGAGATGTTGTTTTAGATTACCTTTACTAATAAAGTGTTTATTACACACATTGCAAGTGAAAGCTTTGTCGTCAGTGTGAAGCAAAAGATGACATTTTAAATTTTGTTTACGAGTAAAGTTTTTATTACACACAGTACAAGAGAAAGGTTTTTCACCAGTGTGAGTCCTAATATGTTCTTTTAAATTTCTATCAAGAGCAAAACGTTTATTACACACGTTGCATACGAATGGTTTCTTTTCAGAGTGGATCATAATATGGTCTTTTAAGTTACCTTTAGTATTACAATGTTTATTACACACATCACAAATGTAAAGTTTATCACCAGTATGAATCGCAAGATGAGTAACTAAACTGGCGCGTTGCAAAAAGCTTTTATTGCATTTATCACATGCGAATGGTTTTTCGCCAGTGTGAGTCCTAATATGTTGTTTTAAATTACTTTTACTGGTCAATTGTTTATTACACACATCACATTTGAAAGGGTGGTCGCCAGTGTGAGTCTTAATATGTAGCTTTAACCTACTTTTAGTGGTAAAATGCTTATTACACATATTGCAAGTGAAAGGTTTGTCGCCAGTGTGAATCAAGAGATGTTGATTTAAATTACTTTTACTAGTTAAGGGTTTATTACACACATTGCAAGTGAAAGGGGTTTCGCCAGTGTGAGTCAAGAGATGTAGTTGTAAACTATTTTTAGTAGATAAGCGTTTGTTACACACATTGCAAATGAAAGTGTTGTCACCAGTGTGAGTCCTAATATGATGTTTTAAATTACCTTTACTGGAAAAAACTTTATTACACACATTGCAAGTGAAAGGGTTGTCGTCTGAGTGAATTATGAGATGTTGTTTTAAATTACCTTTATTAGTAAAGTCTTTGTTACACACACTGCAACTGAAAGGTCTGTCTTCAGTGTGGACCAAGAGATGAGTTTTTAAAGTAAATTCATGCTTAAAGTGTTTATTACACACACTGCATGCGAAAGGCTTGTCGTCGGAGTGAACTGTAAGATGTTTAAGTAATGTAGCTCGCCGCGAAAAACTATTATTACAAATATCGCAAGTGAATGGCTTCTCCCCAGTGTGGATCATAGTGTGTTTTTTTAAATGACACATATGCTTAAAACTCTTTTGGCATATATTACAAATGTGTATTTTGTTGTCGCCTTTTAGAGTACGTTTATTCGAATCGCTCGTTTGTGCGTGATTATATTTTTCACAATTAGATTGAATATCGAATTGATTTTCATTATTAACATGATGTAGGTTCGATACCTGATTAGAAATAGCTTTATTATTATACGATATATTTGTATTATTATATATTTTGGCATTGTTATCTAGTTTATATGACTTAATATTGTTAATTGTAATTGGAGTAACACTCTCGCGATATACGCCTGATTCCACATTCTTGATGTCTGAAGCAATGTCTACACATTTCGTATCATTTGCATTATTTGCAACTTCACTTGTGGTAGTTTGTGACACTATGGCGGGGCACTTTGCGACGGACGCTTCTGAAAAGAAGAGACACAGAAGTGAGAAGCTCATCGGTGTAATGGTGGTAAGACGGGAGAGGATTGCAACGAGGCAATGTCTGCGGGCAGTGTTGTTGGGGTTGATTGTAACCTCTAGTAGCAGTAGTCCGGTTGTTAGTCCGGTTGACCGGACTAGTGCAACTTTTCAGTAGCAGTAGTTCGGTTGAAATATAGCACCGGACTACTGATACTCTTTAGTAGCAACAGTTCGGTTTGTAATCTATACTATAATAAAACTCAAAGAGGACTTTTACTGTACATTGAATATTTTTCCAAAATTTCTATGTGGGGATACTATACTATCGACATAGAGGCCAAAACAATTTTTTTTGGAATTATTGTCTGTCTGTCTGTCGTTCTGTTTGTCCAGGTATCATTTGAAAACCCGTGGATGGATTTTGATAGAACTTTCACTGATGTGTTGTATAGAAGTCAAGGTATAAATTGGTATATAAAACATCACGCTATGTTTCATAGGGGCTAAGCAGTGAAACATTACTTGCATATATTACCACGTAATTTCCTTTGTATGTAAATAGGGTAATTATAGACTGATCAGTTAATCATTAAGATATGTATTATTACGCTATATACAATAGGGACTGAGCAGACATTTAGTTTGCATAAGATATGGCAGTGGCGAAGGGTCAATTTTTGTAAGGGGTAAGCCGATCCAGTACACCCAGGACATTTTCATTAGATTTCTGTATTGTTCTAAGTACTTTGCTGATAGCAATATGACATTATATCTTTGAAAAGTTAAAATCTGTAAATCCCGAGCGAGTCCAAACTAGATCATGAAATTTTAATGAAACTCCAAGTCCAGGTAGTGTATAGGTATTGTATTACAGTCGCAACAGTAAAAGATACGAAAAACTTAGAACTTTCATTATCGAATATCATTAGACAATAATTTACGATGTTAGCGTGATTTACATTATGAACAGCGCCATCTATCGGTGAAATTGAACATACAATCACCATAGAACTTTAATCTATATATTTAAAGGAAAGACGTGTTAGTTACACTATTTATAACTCAAGAACGACTCAACCGATTTGGCTGAAAATTGGTAGGGAAGTAGCTTAGGACCAGGAGACGGACATAGGATATTTTTTATCCCGGTAGGTTAAGCAACGTTAGGTAAGGTCATTACATAGATGGGTGAACCGTTTCGTATGAAATTTTGTGTGCATATCGGGTAGGTCTGAGAATAGGTCGTAAAGTATATTACATGCCGCTAGGTCAAGGTTAAGCAGCATAAGGCACGGTCATTAAATAAATAGATGGGTGAACCGATATGTATGAAATTTTGTGTGCATATCGGGTATAGTAGGTCTGACAATAAGTCGTAAAGTATATTTCATGCCGCTGATACCATGATTGACGGATATATAGAATGAGAGGAGGGTGCAGGAGAGGACAGAGAGGGAGAGGGGATTCGAGGAGGGGGTGAGGGATCGGGGGAGTTAGGTAGAGCAAGGGGGGAGGGTGAGATGGAACAAGTTGGGAGAGAGAGATGGGGGGATAGGGTTCAGAGAAGGGACAACGGGGAGAGGAAAAGGGGGAATGTGACGGGGACCGATGCGGGTGGGGGAAAGAGAGATGAGAGAAAGAGCATTAGAATTAGATTTTTCTTATAATTGAGAGAGAGAGAGAGAGATGGAGAGAAATAAATCAAGGGAGGAGGGTGAAAAGGGGAGCAAAATGTAATAAAAGCGCGGGTGGAGCTGCGCGGGTCAGCTAGTATTAAGAATAAAATTGTACAATACACTTTGTTACTTTATTGTTATTTTAAAATGAACACACAGGAGTTGCATAATCTTGTGTCTTGTCTTGTGTGATCATATGAATATGGTTTAGAGCTAACATGTTTATAGTAGACGTACCGGGGAAGCATAAGGAAGAGGAGTCTTCAAGTCCATCTCCAATCCAATGTCCAATGTGATTTTTAACTTCGCCCAGGATGTACCTACTGTGGATGTGGTACCTATTGAGTAGTAACTAACATATTATTTATAGCAGAAGTACCAGGGAAGCACGAGATACAAGGATATCTCGCCTCTTGATACATCTTTTACCGGGCCGGGCCGGGCCTCACCTCTTTATACGCGACACCAAACAAAACCAGTAAGCCAGACTTACTCTGGTTATCAAGACTTGAGGACTCTTCCTTATGTCCTATACTCCTTATGTCCTATGCTTCCCTGGTACTTCTTCTATAAACATGTAAGCACTACATTCATATGCTCACACAAGATAAGGCACAAGATTATGCAACTCCTGTGTGTTCATTTTAAAATAACAATAAAGTAACAGAGTGTATTGTACAATTTTATTCTTAATATTACAAACCGGACTACTGCTACTAAAGAGTATCAGTAGTCCGATGCTATATTTCAACCGAACTGCTGCTACTGAAAAGTTGCACTAGTCCGGTTAACCAGACTAACAACCGGACTACTGCTACTAGAGGGATTGTAAAGTTCCTTCTTCTGGGAGATTTGAGCCTGCAGATGAATGAAGCGTTGTGTTGTTTACTTTAGACTGTAAGTTTTGATGTACATGAAAAATAATTATCTCTTAGAACTGTAATTCGGAGAAATGTATTCGGGAGAAGCCTACTTTATTACACGTATAGCTAGTAAAGGTTTTGTATGAATCGGTATGAATCGAACCCACGACCTATTGATCATCGGCCAGGGTGTCTAACCACTAGACCAGGGGTGGCGAACTTTTATGTATCCACGTGCCATTTTTTATAAAAAAATAGATACTTACTTATAATAAAACTGTAACAGGCCCAATTCTGTACATTGAAGATATTTTGAAAATTATGTTTGGAGGTCATTCTATAACCGATACTACATAAGATTATACATCAAAAGTTAATTGTCCCGAATTACTGTTTTTAATAAACTTTAATATCAGATATAGGGTACGCAATCCAAACATCTTTGCATTACAAGTGTATAAAAATAACACATCCTATTATAACCCAGTCATCCGAATGTGCCGCTTATACAATGATTTGGCTATATAACATAAAAGTATCGACATAATGGATAGTAGAAGTAAGGTATTTTCGAATAGCATACGTAAAATTATATTTAGTTCCAATTAGTTAATTAGTTCCCGTTATAGTTTTTGGTTTTGTTTTCATTTTATTTTTTGGGAAGCAGCCTTGTTTTATTTTCTTTTGTTAATTTTTCAGAGTAAGTATCATTTTGTTTCTTCTTTTTATTTCTTACATTGTAACAAGTACAGTTTCAAATAATAGTTAATTTTAAAAATTCTCGCACTGTATATGTTAGGGCACATGTCAAGGAAGACAATCTAGCTTTAAGAACGATTACTTTAAGAACGTAATTAGTTTGATTGTATTCTGTTTTGTGCTCAAATAAATAAAATAAATAAAAAAAAATAAAAAAGATACTAAAGCCAAAAATGTATTTTTTTTTTGTCTGTCTGTCTGTATCTCGGCTGAGCATCACGCCGAAACTACTGGATGGATTGAAACGAAACTTGGCATGATTTGAGTTAATACTCCGAGGTAGGACATAGGATACTTTTTAGCCCGACATTCGGCACGGTTCCCTTGGGAGAGGGGACTAAAGTCAAAATGTGTACTTGGTTATACGCTTGCTCCGATTTTAACAATTTTTCATTATAATTATAATAAATATTTGTAAGGGAACACTCATAGACAGTTGTTAACAATGATTGGAAATCGATCAGGTTATGCAACGTTAGGTAAGGTTCATTAAATAGATGGGAGACCGTTTAACGCCATTTGAACTAAACGTCTCCGTGCTTCGGAGGGCAAGTACAAAGTGGGTCCAAGTTTTTAACCGACTTTAAAAAAGGAGGTTCTGTATTCTATCCGAATGTATATTGAAAGTTTAGTTAACGTAAACATAGCGCGGGCGGAGCTGCGTGGGTCAGCTAGTGTTTAATAAGGAAGACGTGCCGCCAAATACCTAATGTTGATTTCGTTATGATTGGGAAAATAATACTAAATATAGGGAGTAATTAGTATTCTAAGCCCGCGCACTGAGAAAAAAAAATGTGCGTGCGTGGAGTCCCTCCACGCGGAAGAAGTGAAACTTCATTCTCGCTCAGTCGATCGGTCGTTCGGTCGGTCCCTCACTCACTCACTCACTCACACACACACACACACACACACACACACACACACACACACACACACACACAACTCAACTCGCCCCAACTCACCCCAACTCGCCCCAACTCACCCCAACTCACCCCAACTTGCCCCAACTCAACCCCAACTTGCCCCAGCTCAACCCCAACTCACCCACTCACCCACTCCACCCACTCCACCCACTCCATCCACTCACTCACTCACCCACTCACTCAGTGACGGCGTCAGTTTTTTTTTTTTTTGGGAATGATAGACGCTGTTGGCCGCTGATGGCCATTACAGCTTCACCGGACAATAGGAGGCGAGCGCTTGAAGCGCTCTAGCCTTTACGGCAGAAGTAGCGACGAGCTCAAGAGCACCTCAGGGAGGCACGGCCTCGGCTTGGGCTGTCGCTTAAGAGAGGGCTGAGTTTACCACCGGTTCACAACGCGCCCCCACTGAGAAGAACCGGCAAGAAACTCAGTGGGGTGATGCACGTCGTTGAGGTCGCATACGTACGACCCTTCGGCGTCGCCGGCGAGACCGGTGTCTGATAGCTAGTGTAGCATACGGTTGTCGGGGAGGGTTCGGCGCATCCCGGTCCAATAGGACCGTCATGGGGTCAGGAGGGTCGAGCAGTACGTGCCGTGGTCTGCGGCGCGAGTCAGAAGGACTAGGGGCGTAATCGGCGGCGGCGCGGATTAAACTGTTCGCGTGACGGGACGCGGATTCAAAGTAGCGTTTCGACGCTTCTTTGAGGAAATTACGAAGGGGATCTAATTTGAAATCGGAATGCAGATCTACGTTCCGCATGTACCACGGGGCACCGACGGCACGTCGGAGGAAACGATGAACGAATATGGGTGCGGGCGGCGTGCGCAAAAACTACACTCGCGTAAGTCATGATAGGGCGAATGCAAGCTTTGTATAATGTCAACTTATTTCTAAGCGACATTTTACTCCGCTTGCAGAGAACAGAGAGATACAGCGACCTAATACGAAAGCCGCTCGATTGCGGACGGACCTAATGTGCGGGCCGAAAGTCATGGCGGAGTCCAAGGTGACTCCGAGGTACTTAACCTTCCTAGTCCAGGGGATAGAAGAAGAAGAAGAAAAATTGTTTATTCGTAGCAATAATCAATAAATATAAAATATTAACAAAACAAGGCAGTACACACATGATTAAAAAACTAAAATAAGATAAAATAAAAATAACTTTGCTACGAAAGGGTCCCAACTCAGCATTAAGTGGCTAGTTGCCAAGCCACGCTGATCTTCCGTTGGGACCACAGAGACCTCATGGACCCTCTGCCATGCACATACAATTACACTAGAAAGAATTAAATAATAATACAATAACAAAACTAAAAACCAAAAGAACTAAAAATGGCATCACTCTTATTTAAATAACAATTCGTTCATAAGGTGCAAAATTAACGAAATAATGGAAAAATTCATACAGCAATGTTTCAATAATATGTGTAATGTGTATGTAATTGTGTTGCGGTTACATTAAAAATAATATCATACCAAAATGAGGAGTTAGACAGATTTAATCAGTAGAATAGAGCAGCAGAAAATTTGAAGCAGATCTCATTAAATTAGATTAGGCTGGTGTCATGCCTTAGCGTTTCTTGTCCTATTTGATGTGCACAGAGAAGTTTTTTGAGATGACGTCTAAACGCGGCTAAACATTGTAAGTTTCTTAACGGTGGTGGGATATTATTCCAGCACTTTGATGCAGCGTATCGGAAACTGCCTCTGAATGCTGCTGATCTATGATGCTGCGTTGATAGCTGAGCTGCGCACTGCCGCGACTCACATGACCTTCGGCTAGACATCCATATCAACTTTCCGTAAAGATATGAAGGTGCCTTATGTTGCATGGCTAGGGTATGGATAGGGCGATTGAATAGGGATATTGGGGCTAGTCGTCTGTTGGGCCGAAGGCTCCGCGCGGAGAACATATTGGCGGGTCCCCGGGAGAAGACCACCGCGGCACTCTTCTCCGGCGTTATGTGATAACATTTTTGGAAGTCGCTTAGGAAGTTTCACTTCAAAAAAATACTATTGTCCAATCAAAAATTTCTTGGTTAAAGAAATCCGTTTAAATTATTTATCTTATTGTTATTTTATCAAGAATATGTTTTCATGTTTTGAGAAGATTTTCGTGTGGCACTATCTGGCAGGGCCACGGTGACTGATCTTAATTCTGATTGAACAGGGATTTAGTCGCTAATTAGTCGTAAAATTTGAGAATTAGTCGGCCCGTGGTTTGAAAGTTATAGTGGTACCCAGGTGGCCCTGCCAGAGAGGACTTTCTGGCAGGGCCACCACTATAATAATATCTCGACAATCAATGCACCTTGCGGAAATCTGCCAGCACGTAGACATAGTCGTTAATTAGTCGAAATTAGTCGCAAAGTTACAGAATTAGTCGGCAAGTAAATAAAAAGATATTGATGAATACTTTTTCTCCATACATTGGGTACAGACGAGTAGAAAATACTTTTGTATAACCTACTAAATATTTGATGAAATTAAATATACTTCCTCTGACGCCTCCGTGGCGCAGTGAAAAACCTCTTGCTTTGCAAACCGGAGGTCGCGGGTTCGAATAATTTTTGTATTTGTTATCCTACTTGGCAAAAGTTGGCAAAATGGAAAAGTTTGCATGTTTTCGTTTTACTTGAAACTTAGCTAATTAATTTTGGTTAATAGGTACTCCTCAACTAAATTAATGAAACAAGTATTTACAACACATTGGTGTTTAAAGAAATTAATAGGAATATATTATTTGAATTATATTTTCTTTTAAGGTACATTTCTTCTTCTTCATATTATAATCTAAACTAAATATAAATGTAAACAACATCTTTTCACCCGTGCGAAGCCGAAGCGGGCGGCTGGCGAAACAATAAAACAATAGCGCGTAAAAGAAACAATACCGACGTTCACGGACCCGATAACTATAACGAAACAATAGAGTATTGTCTCACAACTGAGAACGAGGGGCTTTTCGCCAAACAAAAGCGTGGGCCTTTGTGTGCGAAACAAAAGACGTCTCGATATTTCGTTTCGACGCTAGTCCAGAGTTGTAATACTATGTCTTAAAATTTTATCGCAAAGATACTGGAGTAATTGTTTTTTACGAGCAAAGGCTAAGAACCGTCCAGGTAGGTACCACCGCAGTGTCAGGTATTCTGCCGCCAAGCAGCAGTGTGTAAGCATTGCTGTGTTCCGGTGTGAAGGACAATGTAATTGGTGAAATTAAAGGACACATTGACTTAATATCTAATGTCTTAAGGGTCGGCAACGCGCTAGTGATTCTTCCGATGTTGCTAGCGTCTTTAGGCTACGGTGACTGCTTACCATCAGGCGGGTCGCACGCTTGCTTGCCACCTTGGTTGTATAAAAATAGTTCCTAGTTTCGTGGAATATGCAAACGGATAGGGAACCCCTGAAAATCTATTTATTTTTTAACTTTTCTATTGGTGTATCAGTAGGAAATATGTATGTATATTTCTTTTTAACTGTAATACAAGCCGCTGATCTAACATTTGCAATGAGTTTACTCAAAGTCAGTAACACTTATATTGGCCTGCAACCAATGATATTTCATACAATAGATATGCCATTAGTGCACGAAAAGTGAAACAACGAATTTCGCCCAAATTGGGTGAACTAGCAGTAAGTCACGCGTCGGTAAAATGTAATGAACGTGACATGTGCCTTTGAAAATCAAGTAAAATGCCTTCAATCATATTTAGAAACTGCACAAAGTAGTGTACAAAAGTAAATAATACGAAAAGGATAATATCATACCTTACTATCCATGACAAAATATTTTAATTACTAGTCACAATTTTTAGTAGGCGCGCAGTAGTAGGGGATTAACATATCTCAATGTAATTTGCACTTAAACCACTACAGTCTCCTACTTACTTCTTTACTCCTCGTAGGTGATAGGTTGCTTGTTCTGTTCCTTATTCTGCCGCCAAGCCGCAGTGTGTTCCGGTGTGAAGGAAGGGCAATGTAGCTGGTGAAATTACCGGATACAAGAGATTTTAATATCAAATGTTTTAAGGGTCGGCAACGCGCTAGTGATTCTTCAGGTGTTTAACATAATGATTTCTGATATTTACGCGAATATTACACATTGAAATGAAACTAATTTTACGGATTATATCGCGGTTTATTTTTGATTTTTATTACACGACGTTTCAAACACTTTACAGCATTCATGGTCACGGGCGGACTGATATAATCCGTAAAATTAGTTTCATTTCAATCTTCAGGTGTTGCTAGCGTCTATAGGCTGCGGTGACCGCTTACCATCAGGCGGACCGTATGCTTGCCTGCCACCTTGGTAGTATAAAAAAAAATTACATACCACAAGAGTTATCGTCCAAATATTCTTTTCCATATAGTTGATCCCCCACATCGTCATCGTCGCGTATGTCATGTGTCTCCTCACTCTTGCAGCTGACAGCGAGTGACTGCTCCTGACCATCCAGTATTTCCTCAAGTGAAACTACTTTTTTTACGATAGTGAGTACATCATCAGGAAACTCTGTATCCGGCCCATGTGTGTCCTCCGTATCAACATAATGCTCATTGGTTATTTCCTGCTTAATATCTGCATCTTCCACTTCACTCTTTATACTGCCATCGTCTGTATTATTAACAGTTTCAATAGGAGACACAGACAGTGTTAAGCTTAGACCATATCTATATATTATCTTTGCTTTTTCTTCTACCTGTAATGTAATAGGTTTGGTGTTAAAATAGGTTTTTTTTTAATTTTATTTTTGGGAATGATAGAGGCTGTTGGCCGCAGATGATCAGAGAAAACAATATGTTTATTGGGCTCTAAATAATGGCATCTTTCGCTATTAAGAGTGTTTACTAAATTATAAATGTTGTAGTAATGAAGACAGGTTGTAGAATATTGACAAAATTATTGGCTGTGTGCGGGTAGCCTATGGGAACAATGTTAAACAAAGAAACTTTAACAAACAGTAAACATTCCATGGCTGAGTGGGCTAAAAAGTACCATATGTCTCGGGTTCTGAAATTTTAACAATATCTTCGTATTAGAATTTTTCGTTAAATACACTCACACAGGAATACACAGTGCAGTGTATTACTTATTATTAGTTTTTTTTTGTCTTCCTATGTTTTTTTAATTCCTGTTTGAGTTCAGCTCTAAATTTTAATTTAATTTCATGTCACCAAAGATGTATACAATATTATGTATAATAAACTAGACTCTGCGATACAAGACCAGAACTTAAGGCAGTAGTTACTGTAATGGCATGTATTAGTAATCTTTGTAAACATTGAATAAATAAACAAACATATAGAATAATAATAATACTATGTTTAGTTTACACTGTCAATGGCTAAGGCTTCTGCCGTTAAGGCTAGAGTGCTTTAAGCGCTCGGCTCCTATTGTCCGGTGAAGCTGTAATGGCCATCTGCGGCCCAACAGCGTCTATCATTCCCAAAAAAAAAAGAACCTCCATTTGTGTACATTACCTCTTCTTCAGTGCTCATTGACTGCTTCAACATTAATGACAGAAGTTCTTCAGCTTTCAGACATTCCTGTTTAAGCTTATGAGTTTTCAGCAGTCTTGCGTAGCATATGTAACATACAAACACTGGTCTCCTGTCATTTGTCTGAAACTAATTTTATGGAATGAGTAAACAAATCATTACCATTAATGATTTCTGATACTTGGGTACTATGCGTTTCTACTAAGAATGTGACTGCCATGTTGCCATGTCAGATATATAATTACTAAAAATGATGTTTTAACAAAAATAGATAGCAAAATAAGACATTAAAATAAATAATAAAAACCGGGTAAAATTTATCATTTGGTGATTACTCTGGCAGTACAAAAATTCTAAACGAGTGAAGTTGCCACAGTCACTATCATCATGGCAGTCACATTCTTAGTTGAAATGCATAGTACATGAATACTACACATTGAAATGAAACTAATTTTATGGATTATATTGGACATTATTTATTTATTTTAATTACCCATTTCTTTTTATTTCGGGTAATTAAAATCAAAAATAAACCGCAATATATTCCGTAATATTTGTTTCATTTCAATCATTACCATTGTCAAACATACAAATTATGATCCTATACCTTTCAAGATTTTTTGTTTATGTGGGTAAAACTGAAAAAAGTCCCCGAGGATGTAGGGATCAACCAGCCTGTTCTATTCTACTGGTTGCTATTACTTGGGACAGTAAAAAATCATTAATAGTTATTAAAAATCAAATTAAAATCCGTTTCTCACCAGCGTTCCAGTTAAGTTTTCATATATCTCTTCGAGTGGTGTATTTTTAATAATATGATTAGCATTCTTATTTAAACAAACACGGCATGAGACTATCTTTTCCATTTTTAATTATTTAAACCACTTTGCATCGGAATTGATTTTATGAGTAGTATGAATACATTAGAAGATAAGTAACTTTTTAAGTATTTATTCAATCACTGACGTACTAGAGATCACAATCAATTCAAAACACAGGTACACACACTCAGCACCACATGCCAGCTACAAATTAAATGAATGAATAAAACGTAGCATCCTTAATACGTCTGTGAATAAAACTCTCACATAGGCCAAAGAGAATATAACGCTACGCTAACATAGGCTTGTTGAAAAAATATCGATATATCGATATTTTTTCTTTCGATATATCGATATTTTCATCCGATATATATTTTTTCGATATATCGATACATCGATATAAAATATTAAGTATCGAAAACGTATCCGAAACGATTTTTTTTTTTGGGAAATATCAGATCTGTTTTATATTTCCAAATTTTTTTTTGCGGTAAAAAGACGACCCTGGACCTTCATCACACAAGATCAGTGTAATTTCTTTACAACGAAGCCAGCCATTCTTGTACAAACTACACAAAAAAAAAGAAAGAAAAAAGAAAGGTTATCTCTAGTCAAGCAGTAAGCTTCGTTTATGTTTATGTTAAGCCTCTTGTCTTGCCTTTAGCCCTTACCACAGACAGACCTTTTGCGCTATCTTTGATTGCATCAAAAAATATTTCGTTCGATCGTTGGTTGGTATTGTAAATTTAGTATCTTTGGTTGCATGCGTGGATACATTGCTTGTTATATATTTGTTTGAGTTCAATTAAATAGTTTAATTACTAAATAATTAAGTTTATGTTGAAATTCAGTTGCTTTGTGGACTTTATTTCCGATCTGATGGTAAGCGACACGTCTTTCTATAGACAGCTGTAAGGCATTGCCACTCAAGAAGCATTTTTATTTTGTTCCGTTAATAAGATACAATTTTGTTCCCGATATATCGATATTTTTTGTTTCAATATATCGAAGTCGATAACGATATATTTTAAAAATATCGATATTCGATATATCGATATTTTTTGGCATTTCCAACATCCCTACTCTCACAGTCTTCACCAGGGCTGCCAGATTAGGCGATTTATCGCCATTTAGGCTACCTTGGGGGGTCAAATGGCGACCAAAAAATCCAATCGGCTACCAGTAGCCATTTAGGCTACCTATGAAAAAAGGAACGGGCGCTTTAGGCTACTTCAGGATTACCTCAAAATTAAATAATTTCTTGTTATTTGTATGCTTAGACGAAACGTAATATGCAGATCCAACGTTCTTTCGGCACTGAGGAAAGAAGTCTGAGGAATCCGCAGGTTCTTTCCATACTACTTGCTATCTTATATGCAATTGACAGGCCTGTTGGTCTAGTGGTTAGACAGCCTGGCTGCTAGCCACCATGGGTTTGATTCGCTGGTCATGGGTTTGATTCCCACCAAGTGTCTGGGTATTTTATGTACGTAAATATGTATATACAAAAAAAAGTAAGTAAGTAAGTATATAAGTATTATACTTAATCAGTTGTCTGGTTTCTATAGTACAGGCACTGCCTAGTTTGAGATTTGATGACCGTGTGTGGATTGTTCTTAAAAAAATACCTATCCTTGCCTAGAACTGCCACAATGAGACGAATCTAGGGTCTGTATTCATCATCAGCCGGAAGACGTTCACTGCTGAACATAGGCCTCCCCCTTAGAACGCCACAATGAACGACAATTGGCTATTTGCATCCACCGGTTACCTGCGACGCGCACAATGTCGTCTGTCCACCTAGTGGGAGGCCTGCTAACGCTGCGTCTTCCGGTTTCGTGGTCGCCACTCGAGAACCTTTCTTCCCCAACGGTTATCGGTTCTTCGAGCGATGTGGCCTGCCCATTGCCACTTCAACTTGCAGATTCTGAGAGCTATGTCGGTGACCTTAGTTCTTCGGCGAATCTCCACATTTCGGATTCTGTCGCGCAAAGAAACTCCGAGCATAGCTCTCTCCATGGCTCGTTGTGTGACTCTGAACTTTTCTAAAAGGCCAGCCGTTAGAGACCACGTCTCAGTACCATATGTCATCACTGGCAACACACACTGGTTAAAAACCTTCGTCTTCAGGCACTGCGGTATTTTGGACGAGAAGATATCGCGTAGTTTCCCGAACGCTGCCCATCCGAGTTGGATTCTTCGGGCGACCTCTTTGTCAAAGTTGGACCGACCTAACTGGACAGTTTGTCCTAGGTATACGTAGTGGTCAACAACTCCGAGTGTATCGTTCCCAACAACTACCGGTACGGGTGCAACATGGACATTAGACCTTCGTTTTGATCTCTCATGATCTTCGTCTTGTCCATGTTCATTTTAAGACCCACCTGTTGGGAAACGCTACTGAGGTCGCTGAGCATCGTATTGAGGTCCTCCAGCGACTCTGCCATAATGACTATATCGTCGGCAAAACGAAGGTGAGTGATGTATTCGCCATTGATGTTGATGCCGAATCCGTACCAGTCCAAGAGCTTGCAAACGTCCTCCAATGCGTTTGAGAACAGTTTCGGAGAAATAACGTCTCCCTGTCTCACACCTCGCTGCAATGGGATATTCACAAACCGAAAATATCTCATAATACCCGGTCGAGTTAACTTGCACCTTTGGGCGAAGACGTTAGGCTAGCGAGGTGCAAAGTTCCCGAAAAGCTCGAAAAGGCGAGCTTGTGTCAATTTAAGTTGCTCATTCCAACTCGCTGTATGACAGAGACGGTTACATGTTTTTTTTTCAGTGTGCTTTCTATTTACGGTTAAATATACTACACAACATTTTAGGCGAATTAGGCTATTTGTCAAGAAAAAATATATTGGGCGATTTAGGCTACTCGGTAGGCAAAATTAGGCGAATTGAGTTAGCAGATATCTGGCAACCCTGGTCTTCACTCTTCAGTCTACTACAAACAAACAAAAGAAAGCGCGGGAAACGTTGAAAAGTGCAGGCGCGTTTTTTAAACATAATTTTTAAAATTAATTTTATTCTTGTAATATAGATCAGTTAGGTATTGTATAATAGTATTTTAATCATTTAGTATATATGTTATAATATAATTAGTGTGTATATATCTTCAGTTTAGTGGTAAGTTTTATTTCTTTTATTTATTGTCCCTTTCCATGGAGCCTCCTGACCCGGGGGGCACGGCCCCCCCGGCGTCATGCTTTATCACCATTTCAAATGAATCAGAGATGGATACTGATTGTTCAACTCGTAGCCGTGACATTTCTTCTCGAAAATTAAAACGCAGTCGGTTAAATAAAATCTGCAAGCATTGCAACAAAAAGAAAAGGAAAAGTACCAGTTCTGAAATTACAAATAGTTCTGATTGTATTTGTCGCGAAGTTCATTGGGGTTTAAATGTTTGTTATCTATTGTATATATGCTGACTGTTATTTATTATACATTTATAATTTAGGATACAATGACATCTGCTTCGCTTTAAATTCCTACCGTTTCTGATACATGTATCTTCGCGAATTGTTCTAACCAAGCCTTACCTAGGTCCTCTAGATTAGTCAACCATCCCTCCATGTGACCTGTCCCGTCTTGATCTTCTCAGAGTCTACCTCACTTTAACCATGGGCTTGTGGTTTACCTCTCCCGTTACTTGATTGGATATAACCACCTGTAATTATAAAGCACTATGAGCCACCACTAAGCATCCAAACCACCTTTTATACTCAGATACTATTTACACAACATAGATCTTAATGAAGGTCACCCAACTGATCACGACACAGTTGCTGTGGCAACCCTCTCCTTCACTTTATAGCATGTATGACAGCACATAATTTTATTATTAGGATTCACTATGGCCGTCGCGAGACCGACCTTATCAACATTAATAACCCGCGTGAGCTCACCGGACAGTGCAGGACTTCCTGGGCCTACGCCCCGCCTGCTCAGGACTTTCTTGGGTCTTCCACCCCGCCTGATATATTTATATACTGTAATATAAAATTAAAAAATTAAAAAAAATATATATGTAATGTAATGTGTTTTATTTAAGATAAAGTAATAAGTACGGGCGCCAGGTCGATATCCGAAATATATATAAAAAATAGTTACCTGAATAACACAGCGTCTAGCATAGACTTCTAATCATAAGGGAGGGTGATGCAAAAAACCGAAACAGGTTAAATCTTAAATTTTAATGCTCTTGAGGATACAATTTTGAGTTTAAATTTAGGCCGATCTCCTAATACTAATTACAAGAATTTTTACCTATGTTCAATGGTACAAAAAGTTTAGGAAAAAAATTAAATTGCTTTACCTCAGTACATATCTATGATGGAATAGATATAAAAAAAGGTTTACGTGACCGTGGGGATCCATGCCTCCAAATCCTGTATATCCTGTTCGGTGTCGGCGAAATCTCCACAACGGCCGCTCACAGGAAAATAAATGCCATGTCTCGCCGAATGGACGGAAGGCCAAATCAATGCGCTAACGCATGATAAAGGATCAAAATTTGATATAAAATTTAAAAGGTAAAAAAAGAACCGCGAGTCACGCGGCCTTTATTATTTCAAAATAACATTACTTGAAGAAGCGATTTAATACGCTTAACAAAAAATTGTCTCAAGACATGTTTATTCTTTACAAGAAAACTGAGGAAAGTGAATCCTATTTAAATGACAGATCGAAACAAAAAATGCTCTTCCCATCGTCTATTTTGATGATCCTCTATGTCATAGACAAAAAATGTTGTCATCATTTGACAAAATTTCACCTAACCAAGACCCAAAAAATTCAAAAGGTACTAAAAATTAAAGAAGCATATGTAACACGTTACAGTTCATCCCTCCCCAAAAAATTAAAAGAAAGGAACTTTCTTTTAAGCCAGAAGACCAGCGAAAACCAAAATCCAACCAAAAGATTTTAATTAAAACAAACCCAAAATCCAAAACCGAAATTGAAAACCAAAAGTTTCACAAACCCAAACAAAACAATCAAATTCAAACGAATTCAAACCATCACCCAAAGAATATAATTCCAAATGGAACTACAATTAAAGAAAAACCAAAACAATTAAACTCAAATGAATTTAACCCAACACCAAAAGATGTAAAAGAAACAAAAAGGTAGAGACCAAAGTTAACTCTTAAGAAAAGAATGAAATATTCTTGACTAAAAGCACAAAAATCTAAACTGTAAAATTCCGACAGATTTCATCTTTATATAAGATAAAGAGAAAGCTAAGGCAAAAGAAATAATTCCAAATAGAATTACAATAAAAATGAAAAAACCAATACCCAAACAAAGAACAGTTAAGTTGAGTAACTACTGTCTCAAACTCAAAAGAAAACCAAAATAAAATCTTGTCAAGTGACAAAACAAAAACGTCCAAAAGAATGACTAGGTAAAAAACCGCCATCTCAAACAATGGTAATAAACCCAAAAGAAAACAAAAATCCAAAAAAACAAACACCCAAACTCTCCTAACCCAATACAAACCCCAATCTAAAACAATACTTTCCCATCCAACAACTTGCTTACAAGAAACCAGTTAAGCATATGCCACTGACTCGAGCAATTAACAACTAACAACAACTAACCTCTATACGAGAAAGAAAATCAGGAACTAAATGTTGAGATCCTTTTTTATGAATAATATCAAAAGTAAATTGAGATATCCTAGCTGCCCATCGTGCGAGACGACCAGAAGGATTATTAAGTTTTAAAAGCCATTTTAAACAAGCATAGTCAGTAATGACACTAAATTTCATACCTTCGACATAAGGTCTAAAGTGTTCAATAGAATCTAAAATCGACAAAAGCTCGCGCTCAGTAGTACTATAATTCCTTTCACATTTATTAAGAGATCTAGAATAATACGCAACAGGATGTTGTGCACCATGTTCGTCTTCTTGAGTCAATACACTTCCAATGCCAACAGCACTAGCATCGCAATGCAAGAAAAAAGGTTTTTCAAAATCTGGGCAGTTTAAGACTGGCGCAGATATCAAAGCTTGTTTTAAATCTACAAAAGCATTTTCGGCTTCACTATTCCAAACAATAGTTTTATTAGAATTTTTACTTCCACCAGTAAGCTTAGTCAACGGCGAAGCGATATCAGCAAAATTATTAATGAATCTACGATAATAAGAGCATAAACCAAGAAAACCTCTAAGTTGTTTTACTGTTTCAGGACGGGGAAAATTTTTAATTACATCTAATTTCGATGGATCAGTGTGCAAACCATTCTCATCTACAATATAGCCAAGATAACGCAATTTATCTTTACAAAATTCACACTTTTTTAAGTTCACTGTTAAACCAGCCGATTTTAGAATGCAATAAACTTTACGCAAATACTCTAAATGTGTTTTAAAATCAGAAGTTACTAGAATTAAATCATCGAGGTAACAGAATAAGGCTACCTGGTCAAATTCAGGTCCAAATAATTTATCTACTAATCTTTGAAGTTCAGCAGGTGCGTTGGAAAGTCCAAAGGGCATTCTGATGAATTCAAACAGTCCTTTTCCAGGTACAACAAAAGCAGTCTTCTCACGCGAAGATTTTTCAAGAGGAATTTGTAAAAAAGCTTTAGAAAGATCTATGGTGCTTATATACTTAGCACCTCTAAGGTTATCTAGTATTCTAGAAGGATAAGGCAAAGGGTATGAATCCTTAATAGTTACAGAATTTAAACGACGAGAATCTAAACACAAACGTGTGCCGCCATCACGCTTTTCAACCGCGAGGACTGGAGAACACCAAGGAGATGGTTGAAGAAGGTTGATATTTTTTTTATTGCATTACATTGATATTTTTTTTAATTTTTTAATTTTATATTACAATACAGAAAACATAAGCTTCCTGGGCCTACGCCCTGCTTGCTCAGGACTTTCTTGGGCCTTCCACCCTGCCTGATGTAATTATATATAGAAAACATAAGCGTCCGCGTAGGCTCATCGACCTTATCGACGAGGATAACTAACCTAACCTAACCTTATCGACGAGGATAACCCGCATGAGCCTACCGGACAGTGCAGGCCTTACTGGGCCTACGCCCTGCCTGCTCAGGACTTTATGGGGCCTTCCGCCCTGCCTGATGCATTTTATTCATCTATGAGATTTCCCGCTATACCATGCATAACAGATATTATAGAATTAATATTCACTCGGCGTTCAGATACTTAGCTGTAGGTTGTCTTGGATGCTCGGCGGTACAGGGGTAGTCTTTAGCTTGCAGCTCACATGGTAAAACAACATTTGATTATAATTTGCTTTATTGTCCACAATCACAAGTTTACAATCACACAATACTTAGAGAAAAACCGTTAAGTAGTTTGACATATCTGAGGCATAGACAATACATAGCCATAACTTTACATTAATAGTGTTACTATATGGAAATATTACATGTTATTTTCGTGACACCTAGCGATCGTCACGACACTCCCGACTACGGCGAAAAATTAAAATAGTGTCATAAGCTGGCGAGTCCACTCCCGGATCTTTTCTCGGGCCCTTTGTGACGCAACTCTAGGCCCGTCCCTTCCGCTGTGGGCTCTCTATAGGATTATGGTTCTGTATAGGAGGGCTATCAATTGGACATGTCTCAATTTCTACAGACATCAGCTCCATTTCTGTAGATGGTCTCCTCAATAGGTGTCATGTCGATGTCTGTCTCAGTGCCAGCAGAATCTGAAGCAGGTTCTGTGGAATTTTGTTTGGTCCGAACTGCTGCCATTGGGAATATTATTGGAATATTCTTCCTTTGTGTTATTTGTTTCACCGCAGGCATATCATCTTCTAACTCCAATGGATAAAGATGACCTAAAGAGCGTGTGAATTCAGTATCACCCACTCTTACCTTAGCCACTCTGCACAGGCCATCGGCGCCCACGGGAAGAGAAATTATTTTACCTACTTTCCAATTTTCGCGATTCTTCGAGTCTCCCTTTAGTTGGACTATGTATCCTATTTTAGGTTCTTTGATACCTCTCACGCAAACTTGGCAAGTACTGATTCACGAATATGCTCTTAAATTTATTTAAGGTTACTTGACCTCGTTTCCAACTTTCAATAAGGTTTTGTTTCGTAGCAGAGCTTGCTTGGTGTAACGACTGGTCTGATGGTTCTGTTGTGATACACTTTCCCAAAGATAAGAAATCTGAGGGTCTTAAAACTTCTTCTATTTCGGAGCCAACACATGTCAATGGACGTGTATTAACTACTGCTTCAATTTCCTTCATTATGGTGAAAAGTTGGCTATCACTCAAAAGCTCTTTCGTGAGGGTTCTTCTCAGACAGTTTTTTACTATCCCAACTAATCTCTCATAAAATCCTCCATGCCACGGTGAGAGCTCTGGTATAAATTTCCAATCTATTTTATTTTTAATACAGCAATTATCCGCCAGGACTTCTGCGCTTAGTTTAAACTGCAAGGCATTGTCAGATATAATAAGTGCCGGTACGCCTCTTGAGGATATGAATCTTCTCAATGCTAGAATACACTCCTGGGCGGTGAGATCTTTAACCACTTCCAGACTAATTGAACGAACCGCTAGGCATGTGTAAAGAATCACCTACCTCTTTTCTTGCTTTGTGTCAGATGTATCCGATTTCACATACAGAGGGCCAAAGTAATCTATTCCTGTGTATGTAAATGGAACGCTATAATTCACTCTCTCTTGTGGAAGCGCAGGAGTAGGCGGCAATTTGAAAGGGCCGCCCTCTTGTTTGATACGTCTTGCACACTTCCTTAGAATCTTTTGCACATAAGATCTTCCTTGTGGGATCCAATAATTTTGACGGTATGTACACCTATTATACATGGAAGTTTTTGTCATGTATGATGTAATGATGTCATTTGTTATCACAATTCTTTGGAATTAATATAGGGTACTTTTTATCAAAGGGCCAATCCGCATTCTTCATCCTTCCATTGCAGCGTATCACTCCATTTGCATTCTTCATCAAAAAATAAACCTAAATTGCGACTTAGATTTGTTTCTATTCCGTTTCTCCTCTGAAAAAAATAGTTTTTGTATGTCTTTGATTTGTTGCAAGTCCTTTGTTTTAGGTGAACTGTCTCGTGTAAGTAATTGCTTAATTGGCTGCGGCTGCAGCGAACCTTGTCGACTTGTAGCGTCTGCAGAGCAATGTAGCTGAATGTTACTGAGGTCATTGTCTGTGAAATAACATCTTTCCAATGTAATTGTTTGGATATCTTCAAGTTCTTTTGTAATTTCGGTCCATTCGTTGGACAAATCAGAAGGCAAAGGAGTATCTCATTTCAATTCTTTTCTTTTCCATAGTTTTTGTAAGAATATCTTTGCTGAGAGTAAATGTACTGCAGCAAATCTACATGGACCGTAAATAGATGGAATCACTTTCAACACGTCCCGTTTAGTATTGGCCTTTCCAATAACTTTATACTTCAGTTGAATGGTGTCATGTAATATATTCCAATTCAAGCCCAACATCTTTACATCTGTATCTTTACAGGTGTCCTCCCTTTGAATATGCAGTTTTACAAGTGTAGTATGCTAAACTCCTTAGCTAAACTTTGTGTAATATAAGTCCTCTGACTGCCGGAATCTAATAATACACGACATGTAACTTCATTGTTCTTACCTTCACATCTTGCCTTTACTACCGCAGTTTGTAACACAGTCGAATCGGTATTGGAATTTACATTAAATGATTTTGTTGCTTTCCTTCTAGTAAGACACTTTTCTGGGCATAAGGCTCTGTTATGGGTGCCCTTTTTATGGCAATGTATGCAGTAAATGTTGTATTTACACTCCCTTATCCTATGGCCTTTGCCAAGGCAGCCAAAACAATGACCTTCTAGTTTTTCTTTCCGTTCTTTAAGCGTCTTTACCTTCTGGCACATATCATTGTAGTGACCACCATCACAAAATATGCAATTGCTTCTATGTTTCTTCCTCACAGGTCCATTTTCATGACACCCTGAAGGTCTCTTTGTCAGATTTCTATTGTTTGAATGTTCATCAGAATAATTTCTGGTTTGTGTTGAATTGTTTCTGTTGAGGTTCCGACGCTGGAAATTCTTATTTGGTGTGAATCTTGTATGTTTATTATTAAAGTATTGTTTCGACTTGTGCGGTATATGCTTACTATGGTGACTTAATTTGTCTACCTCAGACAAATTTTTGCAGCCAATATTTGAGTTAAATTGGTCCCAAAATTGGTGCCACTCCAATATGTTGCCAACATATTGTGCTAGATCCAATTTTGGTAATTTACTAGATTGTATGGTCATACTGCTCCTGTATGCCTCTCTGAGAGTGTCGTTTACCATTCGTTTCCTCTTATTTCCCAATCTAACATTCAGTTCAGATAAAGTATCTTCACCTTTTAATTGAATTTCACTATACATAGATATGACATCGGCCGCTGGTTCCGTGCTTAAACGGAAATAGCTATGCAGTTCTGTGGTGAAACGATTGATAGCTGTTTCCAATTTTTTCGCAGTAATTTCCGCTTCTTCTAAATTACTGAGGTCTTCGCAATGAGCGACTGCCAACAAAGTGGCCTGCTCTATTTGCTTGGTAATAATGTCCAGCCTTTGTAGCATTAATTGCTCCATCTTGCTCAATTGCCAATCTGAAATTTAACACCCATAGTGCATGACATAATAAGAACAAAATTTTATATAAGTATGAAGATCTTGTGTAATCGATAATATACTCATTATAATATGTCCATCACTATTACTTGTTTATCTATCAGATATACACCTATAGAATCTGTGGTGTAAGCATAGAGAAAGGTTGCAGCAAAAATTATCTGTCTCATAATTACTGCTCCAGCGACACATGAAACTTTGTTTATAACTTCATCATTTAATTTTGGGTTTTGTTATCAAAAACCACATTTCGAGTCAGTTACAATCTATCTATGTGACTCATTGGAGTTTTCTCCGTACACGAGCAATTTTCTCCGTTCGTACAATGCGCCTTGTTTTGAACAAGTACATTATACCTATATATGAAATTACTATCACATCTTTACTTTTACTAACAATGAACAACATAAGATATACTTTCTTTTCTGCTATTTAGTGTTTCAACAATAACTATTACGGTTGTTACAGAAATAAATCGTTGTTACCTCTTAGCCAGTTGAACAATCGTGAACAATTGACAAAGCTCTTCTCATTTTACTTTTCCAACAGTAATCTCACGATTCTCCTCAATTCACACATAAATTATGAAGATAAACGTAAATTTTGTGCGTAAAACTCAAACTGAAACACTTTACAAACTTTCACGGACTATAAAACAAAATCGAAAAGCGAAAAAGAAAATGAACGGTAGAGTACATTCACTTCACTTTTTAAGAAAAATGTGGCCTCCATCGATTATAGCCGATGATTTTGCCAGGCCGTCGACACTGCCCAGAGAAACCGATATTTGTATGGAGTTATGAACGTACTTATTAGAAATAATGGCACTAATTAGGTAGGCAATATAAAGTTACCAAATTAAAATGACTGCTAATACGTATTGGCTTCAACTGTATGAAGTTCTGTTTTAATTTGGACGTATTATATTATAATACGTATTTGTTATTCTTTTTGTTGTCTAACCTGTGGATGTAACTTGACATTCGAAAATTTTATTCTGGTTTGAACTTTGGCGGCCAACAAGCCATTATATTATTTACATTTATTTAAGCCTTAATGGGCGTTGTGTTAACCCCCTATTATGGGTGGTAAATCGTTAAGAAAATGTGAAATATGTGGTGTTAAGCGAGTCACAAAAAGGTTTTCTGAGATATTTCTGGCCAGATTTCCACATGACCCGGCAAGGTTAGAATTTACGATAAATTAATATAAAAATTTCTTGTGGTGTAGCAGTTACATTACTTTTGAATCCTATTTAGTAATCGATCGCCAGTTTTGTAATGGAATTATGAATTTATTCATAAAACTTAGTTGTTGAACAAAATAAATAGTGACGTACATATTATATACTGATAAGTCCATCAATATCGATATTTTTTGTCTATCCCAGAAGGAGGGCTATAATTTTCTTGTGTATGTATGTATGTTTTATTTGTAGTTGTTTTTTGTGCTTTTATAATATTATGCTTTTTTCTTCAGATGGGTGAAGTTAATTGGAAATGAAGACTTGTATTTATCCATACAAAGATATGGCACAACGTGTTATCAGGATTAAGAATAACTTATTAGTTATTCTAAAGCATATAAATAAGCATATCTAGTATGACGACTCCATTGTGAATCGAATTTTGAGATTAATGATCGTAAAGCATTCAAAAATCATAAATATCTCTTTATTTTATTTGTAAAAATTGCTTAATTTTATTTTGAAAACATTGTTATTGTACTTAAGTAACTTTGCGTGAATTCAATAAACACACCCGTAAATTGTGTTCTTTCATTTTCATCGATATCGATAGACAAACATACTAAGGGTGGCAAGCCCTAGCGTTATACAATATTCAAAAAAAATAAATAAAAAAAATGGCAGGTTGGCCAACTGGTAGCCATTAAATTTTATGTTTGCTAAGTTAGGAAAAGTACTTTCATGATTCGATTCAGGGGCTTGTATGGGAGCGTCGACTCTTATACGTAGTGTTAAATCCTCTTTGGATTTTGCCGACATTTACCGGTCATTCTTGTCCAAATACGTTCCGTTTTATTTTACGTTTTGATGTCGAAATTTCACGTCTGTCGCTCAACATGAAAATTCGCGCAAATTTTCATGAAAAATACATCATTTTATCAATTTTATTCAGCTATTGAATATATATTCAGTAAACGGACACATTTAATCCGAAATGTAACATGATATATCGATTATGATAATCGATAAAAGGTTTGCCACACTACTACTTTAGAACGGAACGGACAAGTAGTGGTGCCAACCTAACAAACCGAACGCCACAGATAAATTTTATCTACGGATAAATCACTAGAATCTTGAGAATCTTAGGGTCGTATTACAGAACATGACTCAAGTAGCGCTTAAACTGCATTCAACTGATCACTGCTTGAGCGAAGAATCTATACTTGAGCACCCGACGTATTACAAAACAATCCTCAAACTCAAATCAACCGAGTCGAGTCCTGAGTAGAGATTTTGAGTTGATTACGATTCAAAAATAAAGGAATGGGTAGTCGACACTCAAGTAATGTTCTAAAATAAATCATAAACATCATGACGCACTGACAATACTCAGGTGATTCTTGCTTGACTTGACAGTGCTCAAGTAAGGTTCTAAAATTAAAACTTCAACTCAAACTAAATTTAAGTAGTACCAGAGTATTGAGCATGGTTCTGTAATACGACCCTCAGAACTAGAATCAACTTACACAAATATTTTTTTTTCTATGGAGAGGTAAATGTAGACAACCCAGAATGCCAAATAAAACAAAAATAATTGTAACAATATAGTAATTCTTTACTAGATCCACAATAAAGGCTGTGAATATATAAATCAAGACAGGCACACTAGACACACGGATAGGATGGTTGACTCAGATCCCAGCACCTCCACCATGTCGCGAAGTTCATTGGGGTTTAAATGTTTGTTATCTATTGTATATATGCTGACTGTTATTTATTATACATTTATAATTTAGGATACAATGACATCTGCTTCGCTTTAAATTCCTACCGTTTCTGATACATGTATCTTCGCGAATTGTTCTAACCAAGCCTTACCTAGGTCCTCTAGATTAGTCAACCATCCCTCCATGTGACCTGTCCCGTCTTGATCTTCTCAGAGTCTACCTCACTTTAACCATGGGCTTGTGGTTTACCTCTCCCGTTACTTGATTGGATATAACCACCTGTAATTATAAAGCACTATGAGCCACCACTAAGCATCCAAACCACCTTTTATACTCAGATACTATTTACACAACATAGATCTTAATGAAGGTCACCCAACTGATCACGACACAGTTGCTGTGGCAACCCTCTCCTTCACTTTATAGCATATATGACAGCACATAATTTTATTATTAGGATTCACTATGGCCGTCGCGAGACCGACCTTATCAACATTAATAACCCGCGTGAGCTCACCGGACAGTGCAGGACTTCCTGGGCCTACGCCCCGCCTGCTCAGGACTTTCTTGGGTCTTCCACCCCGCCTGATATATTTATATACAGAAAACATAAGCTTCCTGGGCCTACGCCCTGCTTGCTCAGGACTTTCTTGGGCCTTCCACCCTGCCTGATGTAATTATATATAGAAAACATAAGCGTCCGCGTAGGCTCATCGACCTTATCGACGAGGATAACTAACCTAACCTAACCTTATCGACGAGGATAACCCGCATGAGCCTACCGGACAGTGCAGGCCTTACTGGGCCTACGCCCTGCCTGCTCAGGACTTTATGGGGCCTTCCGCCCTGCCTGATGCATTTTATTCATCTATGAGATTTCCCGCTATACCATGCATAACAGATATTATAGAATTAATATTCACTCGGCGTTCAGATACTTAGCTGTAGGTTGTCTTGGATGCTCGGCGGTACAGGGGTAGTCTTTAGCTTGCAGCTCACATGGTAAAACAACATTTGATTATAATTTGCTTTATTGTCCACAATCACAAGTTTACAATCACACAATACTTAGAGAAAAACCGTTAAGTAGTTTGACATATCTGAGGCATAGACAATACATAGCCATAACTTTACATTAATAGTGTTACTATATGGAAATATTACATGTTATTTTCGTGACACCTAGCGATCGTCACGACAGTATTTGCATTGACCAGGAATTAAATAAAAACACTACTGTTAGTGAACAACCAGTTATCTATAGCACTACTTTGCCTTCTGAGACTTCACGGGGAACTATTAATACTTCCCTGAAAGCCTCAGAGATACCTACCATTCCGCCACCAGTATCCTCAGAGTCCACGTTCAATGTTGGCAGAAGTTCATATGAAAGTACAGATCTCGCTCCATATGTTGTTCACGTGATTAAGACATTGATGCCCGAAAATACCAGCTTTCACCCGGTTTCATTTGGTAAATTATTAAAAAAATATAATTTTTCAAATATAGTTAATGGGAGTGTTAAAAAAATCGGTAGAAATAAAATAACATTATCTTTTTCACATTTTATTGACGCCAACAATTTTATTTCTGATTCGCGCCTAGCCTCAGACAATCTTAAAGCTTTCATTCCTACATCAAATGTTACACGCATGGGTCTCGTTCGTGGTGTCCCAACGGACATGTCTGATGATGAAATTGTTTCCAACATTTCTCTTCCAGTCGGTTGTGGTAAAATTGTAAAAACTAGGCGTCTTAACTACAAAGTTCCGGTTACAGGAGACATACCCAAATGGAATCCATCTCAAACTGTTGTGCTCACCTTTGATGGACAGGTCTTACCCAAAAAAGTATACTTGTGCTACACTGCATTGCCTGTAGACTTATATATTTATCCTACTATACAATGCTACAAATGCTGTAGATACGGTCATACACAGTCAAAATGTAGGTCGCGACCTCGGTGTTACAAGTGTGGTCAAGAACACACAGGATCCTCTTGTAACATTGATGACGAGGATGCTGTTTGTTGTATATGTTCAGGCTATCACTCTGCAATAAATAAAATATGTCCCGAATATAATAGACAGTTAAACATTAAGAAATCAATGGCGCACAGTTGCATTTCTTACGTGGAGGCATCGAAACTTCATGCCTCAGTCCAAAGACCATATTCGGATACTTTGAAAACTAGGTCAGACGTTAATAATTCTAATTCTTCTCCAAGTCAGCTACCATCTAGTAGTGTGTCATATAAAAAAACAGTATTTCTTAAACCTCGTCCGCCTCCTAAAGTTTCTAAAGGGTATGATAGGGCTTCACATAACGAGCTAGTGAAAGATTATAGTGATTTACCATCGTCTTCTAATGGCCAGGCTATAAGCAGTAAAGAAAAGGATAATTCGCAAGTGTCAGTTGCAGATATTATTGCAGCTTTGATACAGCTGCTTTCTGGTAATAAACATAATTTGAACATTGATTTACCGTCCAGCGTTGCCCCAATATTAGAAATTTTTCAAAAAATCATATCGTTCAATAATGGACCAGAACGCCAAAATAATTCAATGGAATAGTAGAAGTATTATAAATAAAAAGAATGATTTGATTGATATGATAAATCAATTTCAACCATTTGTGGTCTGTCTCTCTGAGACATGGCTTAGACCGGGTATCTTATTTAAGATTCCTGGCTATACATGTGTCAGAGAGGATAGACCTGATGGGTATGGTGGAGTCGCCATACTTGTAAATAATTCATATACTTTTTCTATTGTTAATGTACCATCACACAGTGACAATTTTTCTATTGTTGCAGTTAATGTAAATAATGTAAATATAGTTTCCATTTATATGCCTCATCCTTCTTCTATTACTTTTTCAGAGCTTGATCAACTTATGCTTTCTTTTCCTCGTCCAACATTAGTGCTGGGAGATTTTAACTCACATCACATATCTTGGGGTTGTTCTGCGACAAATTATAATGGGGAACAAATGTTGGAACTAATTGACAAACATAATTTATGTATATTGAATACTGGTCTACCTACCCGTCTTACACATCCCACTGAAGGCCTAAGTGCAATAGATCTCTCTTTGTGCTCGCCTTCTCTTGCCTCCTCTTTGACATGGTACCCATTATCTTCATCTCATGGCAGTGATCATTTCCCGTTAATTATCTCTTTTCCCTTTACATGTCGCCCGGTTCCTCAACATAGCCCACGGTTAAAATATAATCTATGTAATGCAGATTGGGATACATTCAAACAGTTAGTTGAACAGAAGGTCGCTTCACTACCAGAAATCACTCAAGGAAATGAGATAGATTGCTCTAATGCTCTTGTTCATGCCATAGTAGAGATTGCAAATTCCGTATTTCCGATTAGAAATGGTGCATCTGGTAAAATACCATCTCCGCCTTGGTGGGACCATGAATGTACACTAGCTGTCAAAGAGAGAAGGGAGGCAGAAAAACGTTATCGAAGCTGTATGACATCTGAAAATTTTGAGTTATATTCTCAAGTTGCCCGTAAGACTCGAAAATTATTACGAAAAAAAAAATTTAACGGTTGGAGACAATTTTGCGCTTCAATTTCTCCCAACATAAAGGTTTCGCTTGTATGGAAGCATATTAAAAGATTTAGATCTGCCTTTAAAGAACCATTTAAATCTTTACCGCGTGAGTTAGCTGTAAGCTTTATGGACCACTTAGCGCCTCCATCAGTTCCTGATGCTAATGCTATCTGCCCTCTTGTTTTTCCTACTTCCATTTCTAAGACAGCTCTTAATTCGCCATTTGCACTACATGAGATGAAGGGTGTATTATTTTCCGTGAAAGATTCTGCTCCAGGTGAAGATGGTGTGCCATATTCTTTCTTGTCGAATTTAAGTGATAATATGCTGTCCTATTTTCTTGACCTCATAAACTCAATTATGTATTCTGGTAACATTCCTGATTCTTGGAAAACACAATCCATTATTCCAATATTAAAGCCTACTAAACCTTCTCACGAAGCTACCTCCTATAGGCCAATTGCATTATCTTCAGTTTTTGCCAAACTATCTGAACATTTAGTGAAAAATCGTCTTGAGTGGTTCATAGAAAGTAACCAATTGTTAGCTAAGACTCAACATGGATTTAGAAAGGGTAAAAGTACTTATGATAGTCTAGGTATCTTTATAACCGATATTCGTATTTCCTTTTCTAATAATGAATCTGTGCTTGCTGCCTTCCTTGATATAAGCTCTGCATATGATAATGTGTTACTTTCAGTCCTGAAAAAGAAATTAATAACATTAGGGGTACCCATATTACTAACAAATTTTATTGTTAATATGTTATCTGAAAGGATTATTAGTTTATCTCTGGATGATAACACTAAGCTAACACGGTTAGTCTGGAAGGGCTTGCCACAAGGATCTGTACTTAGTCCAATATTGTATAACATCTACACTTATGATCTAGAGGCTACCCTTGGTAGTTCAGTAAAGGTATTGCAGTATGCAGATGATTTATTAATATATACTCAAGACAAATCATATAAGAAAGCTAGCAAAAAATTATCTCTGCATCTTAAATTTCTAAAAGTATGGCTTGATGACAATGGTCTCGATCTTTCAGTTCCTAAGTGTGCCGTTGTTCCTTTCAGTAGAAAACGGTCCCCTCCCCCTTTTACAGTTATATATGATAATACTCCTATTCCCATAAAATCACAAATTATATTTTTGGGTGTTATCTTAGATTCTGGACTTACTGGTTTGCCACATTGTGATTATGTTGCAGCGAAATGTGAGAAAAGGTTGAATATCCTCAGGTGTGTTTCAGGAGTCTGGTGGGGTGCTCACCCTGCTTCTCTTATATTATTATATAATGCTTTAATAAGAAGTGTGTTGGATTATGGCACCTTTTTCTTGGAGCCTAGTAGTGTGTCAGGTTTAAAAAAACTAGATGATGTTCAAATTAAAGCTTTAAGAATTGTTACAGGCACCATGAAATCTAGTCCCAAAAATGCATTACAAGTAGAGTGTCAAGAACCTCCACTAACACTAAGACGTCAACTCCTTTCAAACAGATTTATTTTTAGATGTGCCCAATTCTCCAATCATCCTTTAGTAATGAATTTACAACTTTTGTCAAGTCTTATTGTATCATCTACATACTGGACTAATAAAAAAGTACCTTGTTTAATTAACAGTTTCCATAAATTACAATCCATTTCTGCTCCTCTACATCAGCACCAAACACTTAGTATATTCCATAATAATTACAGTTCTTTAGTTTTCCCTATAGTAATACATCTTAATATAGGTTTAAGTAAAAAAGATCACCAACATGATTCCTCTTTTGATTGCATTATTGATTCTGGATGGTCTGATTGGCATCACATATTTACCGATGCCTCCAAACATTCTCCCACTGGCAGTGTTGGTATCGGAGTTTACCATTCTCAATACAATATTGTCCAAAAAGTAAAACTTCCACCAGAGTCTTCTGTTTTTACCGGTGAATGTCTTGGTCTTCTGAAAGCTGTTGAGTATATATTAATAGCCAAACTTGGTAAAACTATTATTTTTACAGACTGTAAAAGCGCTCTTCAGTCATTAAACAATAATCCATTCAGTAGTCGATTAAATCCTGTAATTTATGAAATTCGCAACCTATTATATCAATGTTCACAAAAAGAGTTGTCTGTAGCCTTTGCATGGATACCTAGCCACTGCGGAATTTCTGGTAACATAAGGGTGGACTCCGTGGCAAATGATGTAGTACAATCTGGAGATATGTTCCCATACAAAAATTACAGTATTGATTTGATCTCAAACTCATCTTATTTAAGAGATACTTGGGAAGACCATTGGGAAAATAACAATACTAGTGTTGGCAGATTTTACCGAGCGATACAGCCAAAAATTGAATTTTCCAGACCATGGTTTGTGAAGATGGGACTTAGCAAGCATGCTACAACAGTTTTAATTAGAATGAGACTTGGTCATACTTGTGCTCCAGCGCATCTTGCTAGGTTCAACATCATAGACTCACCCGCTTGCAGTTGTGGTTTTGATCCTGGTGATCTGAATCACATATTCTTTGCCTGCCCACTTTACGATCGCTCCATCTTATTATCTAATCTTCTCACATTTGGTGTACCTTTCCCTCTTTCCATTCGTAGTTTATTATATGCAAAAGATGTTAATGTATATAAAGCATTGGCATCTTTCATTATTCTTAATGATATTAAATTGTAATTTTATATTTTAATTTAACGTCTCTTATGTTTGTACCGTAGACAGAATATAATACAGACATATACCAAGCGTGCCGCCGATAAGGACAGAAAAATAAGTACATACTAAATTTAGAGTTGCCACGTAAGGGAAATTTTACCCTTTGTGTAAAGCAAATACGGAGGTTGTTGTAAATTATATTTTCTTTCCTAACCAAAAACCACTTTTTTGACACAACATTTACTTTTCTTACATTATATCGTCTTAATCTATGACAGTCTGCAAAAAGTACGAAAGTGATTGTTATAATAATGTCCTCCTAGCCGAAACGACCACAGCGGCCAATCTTTTACAAGATCAGCCATGTACGCAGGAGATATTATAGTGCACAAGTGCTTGCGTAGACACAAGTGCACTCTCTCTTCCTTTATATAATAGGTACCTCTCATAATCCGATGGGACGGAAGACCGACACGACTGGGGAGAAGTTAAGCGCAGGACCGACTTTTTACATGCCCATCCGACGCATGTGTGGCGTATCTCGGATCACGGTTTCGGAACGCCAAAGGGGCTGTCAAAAAGATGACAGCGCGCTAGTATCTATGGCAGAGACATGTTTTAATTATTACGATTACTCCACTGTATTATAAGTTGTTCTCTCTCAATTTGATTATAAGTGTTTATTACCAAAGCTCGGTGTTTTAATTTGACGGACAAGAGTCGGGCATACGTCCTATCGCAAATCCCGACACATGGATCATCTTACTTTACAGACAATCAAGTCATCGGCCTGCATTGTCCTAGCCAGTAAGGAACAACTACTCAAATTTGTTGCCCTTCGCAGAATTCGAACCCACGACGGAGGCTACAAAGTGAATGTACACTTAATATCATATATGCTGTAGCTAAGGTCTATTCCACATTGTTCACCTGGGTGATATCACGTGGTGATTAAAGTGGCTAAGAGCTGTAGATAATTATTAGCCTCATACAAAAAAGTTAAGAGATAAAAACAATAATATGCTATTTCCCAGAGAGGTAGGCAAAAATTGGCTTTCTTATAACTTAATATAATACATACTATGGCCATTTACCGGGTAAGTTTTAGTAAATTTCTCCAATATCCAAATCTATAGTACTAGTATCTTGGGACAATCTACGCTTGACCAATGACCACCTGATCTCAATCTACGCAGATCCTTTAGTAAGGTAACCAGATAAATGATTACAAATTCTTGTAAACTGTATAAATACATATTTAAATAGATAAATAACACCCAGACAATTGTTCGGAATCCTTCGGAATCGAACCCATGTCCTATTGGGCAGCGACCAGGTCCCTCAGATCGTCGAACAGCCGTACATCGCCGCCGTCCGCGGCGGGTCGGGCTGTATGTACTGCTCGACCCATCGAGCAGTACATACAGCCCGACCCGATGTCCGTCCTCCTGGACCATGACACAACACCAACACCGACAACGATGTCAAGAGTCGTAAACACATCAACACACAGACACCGGTCTCGCCGGCGAGGCCGAAGGGATCCGTACGCATGCGACCTCGACAGGCATCCCCTCGCTGAGTTTCTTGCCGGTTCTTCTCAGCGGGGGCGCGTTGTGAACCGGTGGTAAACTCATTTTCTCTAAGCGGCAGCCCAAGCCGAGGCCGTGTCTCCCTGAGGTGCCCTTGTGCTAGTCGCTACCCAAACCTTTCTGGCTGGAGCGCTTTAAGCGCTCGCCCTCTTGTCCGGTGAAACAGTACTATTCCTACAAAAAAAAAAGTGATGATCAATAAAGCAAAGTGACTATCAAGCTTCAGTTGTCCACCAAACTTTGATGTCTACTGAAAGTGTGTTTGGTATTTATTGGTGATTCAAGTTAGGCAATGCCAAATGAATAATTTGATAGTTATCTAATAGTCACTTTGCTTTACTGATCATCACTTTAGTTGTCAAACGAGATAGGTACATAATAGGGGGGGGGGGGGGGCAAATTAAACAAACTATTCAACGTCGGTACTATTTATTTATAATTCAGACAAATTTACCAATAAATTGTAACCAACAACATACATACAAATATTTAAACAACATGCATATAGTAAAAGCACGATTAAATGTACAATGACCATTGTGCCTATAAATAACTAATGAATACGTCCTGCGCAGCCTTGGACGAATTACTTGAGCGCTTACGTTATTTCTGAATATTTAAGCATTCGGGAATAACTTTTAGCAACCTAATTAATTATTTTTGTTGCTGCTATCCACAGTATACAAATATCCATATTTTCAGGAAATCATAAAAATAAATTCGGGAAATCTGAGAAATTCTTCGATGCACCCAGCATGTGGGATCGTGTATGATGCACTTAATAATAATTTACCACATATTTATGGTAGTCTCTCTTTTATACACTGGCAACACTGATAATGGCGATAAATAAACTGAAAATTTTAGGTTATGGATGAAAAATAAGAATTTATCGATCTTACACGTAACTTTCAAGTAAAATAGTAACTAATTTAGAGCAATAAGATCTAAATAAGTCGTTTACATGTATTAGTTTCTAAATGTAATCTCTAAATTGGCCATAATAATTCACGTTTACCTGTGAAACGATACTCCACTAATTTTACGTTCACTGTCGCTTTTACAGCCTATAATACTGCACTACACGATTCTTATAGGATTTCCACAACACACAGTAATGTCACAGTTAGTTTTTTATTGAATTTTAAGTTATTTATTTAATACTAAAACCACGATAAAATTGTCACGGAGCAAAGTGGGAGCAAACGTCAAATTTGTTTCGCACCCACGGCGCGGAAAAATTGAACACATGCTGAGGGACAAAAAATCATATACACTGTTTCTTTCTATCACACGTAACCTACATAAACGCATTCTTTTCTTGCGTGAATGAGAAAGAAAGTGTCCAGCCCTCTATTGTTTTCTTCCTCTAAGATTACAACATACTATATATTTTCAAATATCTCTGTAAGCTCTGTACATAGGTAGATGTATTTTATTTTTATGTGCACATACGTAACTGATTTTTATTTTCTAAATTTCGTATTCCACATACTATTGATACAATTCACGTTTCCTCGTTTTTTTTTGGCTGAATGCGCGCACACAGCGCAGTGCCATAAAAAAAAAAAATAAAAAAAAAACAAACAAAATAAATTACCATTTTATAAACAAAACAATACAATACAGATTGACCAACTTATTTTTGCTGGTAGTAGAAATAGGAACTAAAATATTTGTATGAAAATTATTACTAATTTGACAGATTTTCATACAGTGGCGACGCTGCCATTTTATAGATAACTTGGGCGGGCACACTCATTCAGTGTTGCCACCTCGGTAACGGATCTCGTAGCCTGTACTCGTAGCTAATGCCCTTATTACACCATCAGATATTTAGGAAGCTAAATGAGTTAGAAGTGTAATCGCATTTAGGAAGTGAGGATTCTAAATTCAGAGGCAAGGATGGTTTCTAACTGTTAGAAACGCATTTAGGAAGGTATAATCGCATTTATTCACTGAATTTCAATGTAGTCGCTGCGTGGCTCTCCGCGCGTGAGGAAGTTGTTAACAAATTTTGGCAATCGCAGGTTAAGCAACGGTAGGCAAGGTCATTACAAAGATGGATGACAGTTTAATGCCATTTGAATCAAGCGTCTCCGTGCTTTGGAGGACATTTATAAGTGGGTTATAGTATTTAACCAACTTCAAAAAAAGGAGGTTATGTATTCGACGCAAATGTACTAAGGTATTCTAATGTTAAAAAAAAAAAAAATAACTATATTCATAGTTGGCTTAAATAAGCCAACTATTAGAGTGAGGTCCGGGATCAGGATAGATCAAAGCAATAGAAATATGTATAGAGATAAATAGATTTAATATGAACGTTAATATTGTACAGACATTAGCTAGTAACAAGTTGACACCACATGTAACCACGGTGACATCACTTATCTTCTTAATTGCTGACAGACCACTGGCACACAACAAACTGTCCAAAGACATACGATAGAGGTTTTACTCTAACACCCT
The DNA here is from genome assembly GCA_911728495.1 of Furcula furcula. NCBI lineage: Eukaryota > Metazoa > Arthropoda > Insecta > Lepidoptera > Notodontidae > Furcula > Furcula furcula. Next base: position 56,050,145 of record OU452242.1, read on the forward strand.
CTCCTCTTTGATATGTTTGTATATGCCAATCTCAGAACAAAGCATTACCAATCTTGGTTTGTATAGCGGCTTCGTCATCATATCTGCTAGCTGAAATTCAGTCGAGACCTTATCAACACATAAGACTCCTTCAGCTACAGCTTCCCTCACAAAGAAAAAGAAGTGTCTAATCCTTATGTGCTTGGTTCTCTGATGCAGTTCATATGATTCTTTCTGTGCAAGCTTGATAGCAGACTCGTTGTCAACATACAATACTGCTGTTTCATTACTTGCTCTTGAAGTATTGAAGGCTAGACTCTTTAAAAGTCTCTTCAACCAAATCATTTCTCGAGCAGTCTCACTCGCAGCGACCAATTCTGCTTCTGTGCTCGAAATTGCAACGGATTGTTGTCTGTGGCTTCTCCACGATATAGCTCCACCAGCATACATGCAGATCATTCCAGTAGTAGAACGTGCAGTTTCTAAATCTCCGCCATGATCAGCATCACTAAAGCATTTCAATCCATCCTTACTGTTTCTTTTGTAATGTAGGCCCCAATCTATGGTTCCTTGTAGGTAGCGGAATATACGCTTTACCTTCACAACATCCTCTCTAGTAGGGTTCTCTAAGTGCCTTGATGCAACACCTACAGAGTATGCAATATCTGGTCTGGTTCCAACCATTAAGTAGGTTAATGCGCCAACAGCTTGTCTATATCTTGCTTGGCTTCTCCCCCGGACCTTTGCACAGAGTAGATGTGTTTAGTGCAACATATTTTCGGTTTATTATATTATTATTTTTGTAGAAATTATTTTAAATTAAATAGTGAACTATAATAGGAGTACATAAGTTCGCTGGATCTGTGACTGCAACGGCCGTACGTCATCGGTGAGTGCTGCACATGTAGACGTGCATGCTACGCACGCACACATTCACGTCGCACGTAGCTCGTGCGCACATCGACCGCCTGAACGCTCTGCGCGCCTGGTACTCGGGGAATACGTTCACTTACCTGCTATCCTGTACGCTCCGCCTTACCGCATCGCCCGCTCCGCTTGTTGGACACCGCAATAATGCCGCTTAAACGCACACCGCCTCCTACATCTACTGTTGATGCCGCGAAGCCGCTTACGCACTGTAAGTCTGACTCGAATATTAGTTCGCCTACGGTTGCCAGTATCGCTATACCTACGATCTCTCGGGAACATACTACGAGCGATCCCAACATCACTTTGCGAAAGCGCAAGAGGGAAGACGAGATAACTCGGACAGAAATATTAGACATGTTTTCTGTATTGAAAAAGGAGCAGGACGAAAAATTTTCGGCCCTGATGAAAGAGGTTAAAGGTGGAATTAATAGCCATACCGAACAAAATAAAGATATTTCATCCTCAATTGAGTTTCTTGGTAAGAAATATGATGAGATGATTTCGAGAATTAGTACCCTAGAACAAGAAAAAAAGGCAGACCGTAAATACATTCAAGCTCTGGAGACCCGCCTGGAGCAGATGGAGCGCCATTTATGCAGCGCAAGCTTGGAGGTACGAAATGTTCCCAAAAAGACTGGAGAGACTAAGGATGACTTAAAAAGTATCATCACCAATGTTAGTACCTCTCTCAGTGTGCCCTTGCAACTAACGGAGATACGTGATGTATACCGTTTAAACTCGAAGAACATTAACAATCAGCCAATTATTGCCGAGCTATCTACCGTGGCATGCAGGGATAAAATTATCAGTTCTGTAAAGGCGTACAACAAAAAATATACAACGAATAAATTTAGTACTTCAAATTTGAAAATTGATGGACCTAACAAACCAATTTATGTGTCTGAGAGTCTGACTCCCCAGACTAAAAAAATATTTTTCTTGGCTAGGGAGTATGCTAAAAGAAACAACATTAAATACTGCTGGACGTCTCGTGGAAGAATCTACCTAAGACGAGCGGATGGAGCACCACTCATTAAAATAAATAATGAAAACGACATAGAAAATCTAGAAAACAAATGACTACCTGCACACATTTGTTATTTTCATATTATATTTTTTCTATTTATTTTTTTGTTGTTAAAATTTGTAAATGCAAAGAAATCAATTACAATGTTAGAACAGAAGCACTCAACACAATTACGTACACATTTACACATTCAAGCTACACAACTTCACGACACTTTTACAACTTACTCATTATTGCTTAGTAATTATAATCACTGCCTATTATGTATCTTGTACATATACATTACATTTTTAAAAACTATAGTAGACATGCGTTATCTTAATGACATTATTATGCATAGTAAAATTATTTCGTTTGAATTTCCTAGTTGGTCTTATATTCTTATACACACATATTATATTTTATACATATTTTATAAACCAAACTCAAATATACACTGCACATTAGTATATTCATACCGATATAATGGATGACAACTCCTTTATTAATACAGAAGTGGAGAAATGTAATCAAATAGAATGTTTTAGTGTCGGTGACGCAAACGAATGTCTCTCCATCTTGAAGCCCGTAGTTAATAGTAGACGCGTTCTGTCCGTTTTAACTCTAAATATTAGAAGCATAAAATGCAATTTTGACTTATTTGTATCCTTCATATCTAGTCTTAATCTAAACATAGATGTCTATGTTTTGACTGAATGCTGGACTAAGAACCTAATTTCACCACCCAATCTGGATAATTATAATACATTTTGGACTAAAAATAACTTAAATCAGAACGACGGAGTGGTTGTTTATGTTCGTAACGATATTAATGTTTCTTGTATTGAACCATTATTCTCTGAAGGTAATTGTCTTATAATTACTATCATGCCAGAATATACTATCCTTTGCTCATACCGGCCGCCAAGCTTTAGAAATACTACCAAATATCTAGAATCACTTGATAATACCATTAGCAAAATATCCACTCGAAATATTATTTTTACTGGAGATATTAATATAGATATCCTGCCAATCAATCTGTCACCATCCTCACAAGAGTATTTAAATATATTGGCAATGCATGGGCTTAGACAGGGAATAAACCTTCCAACTAGAATGACTACTTGTATAGATCACTTCATGGTTAAGAGTTGCGATACGTGGAAAACATTAGTCTTCGAGCAACCGCTTACTGACCATTCCCCTATCTTAATCTATATCAGTGGTGCTAACATTAATAAACAAAATTTAACATACTACAAACACTCTGTGGATTATGAAGCAATAAAGGTAGCTCTGTCAAAAGAATCGTGGCAGGAACTTTATCAGACCAGGGACGTAAACTTGACCACTGAGTTGCTAACAACTAAACTTTTTTCTTTAGTAAATTTACATACGCGGTCTACGAGAACCGCTAAACGTAACCAACCACTAAAACCATGGATTACAAAAGGAGTGGTTAGATCAATTAGAAAGAGGGATAGGCTCCACATGAAAGTTAAAAAGGCACCGGATGATGATAATGTAAAAGATATATATTTAAGATATAGAAATATATGTAATAAAATAATAAAAAATTTAAAGATAGAATATTATAAAGATAAATTTAAAAAGTATAAGGGTAAGTTTAAGCAAACATGGAATGTAATAAAGGAGGTATGCAACATAACAGATGCAAAAGTTAATTCAACAGAATTACTACAATTAAATGATAGCCCAAATTTATCTCTGAATACGGTTAACGCTCACTTTACATCCATTGGTAGTACTCTTGCTACCTTAACACTAAATAAAATGAATACTACTGAACGAGAACTCGCACATAATTCAAAGTCTTCGAACTCGCCAGTTCATTCGATGTCCTTCACTCCCACGGATCCAGTTGAGATTAGAAATGTTATACTAAGCCTTAAAGCGAATAGTGCACCGGGTTGCGACCAAATCACAACAAATATTCTTAAAGAAAATATAACGTATCTTGCTGAGCCTATTACATATCTGTGTAATCTGAGTCTTGAAACAGGAAGATTTCCATCGGCGTTTAAAAAAGCCATTGTATGCCCGATCTTTAAGACAGGGGACAAAAAGAATCCGACAAACTACAGACCCATCTCTCTCTTGTCCTCCTTATCTAAGGTGTTGGAGAAAATAGTTAATAAGAGAGTTATGTCGTATCTTGAGAATAATAAACTCCTCAGTCAGAACCAGTACGGCTTTAGAAAAGGCAAGTCAACTGAGGACGCGGTTCTCGATTTAACTAGCAAAATTACGACTTACCTGGATAACGGTGACAAGTGTATGGCTGTGTTTTTGGATTTGCAGAAGGCATTTGATACCGTTTCTTTTCCCATATTATTGACTAGATTGGAGAACGTCGGAATTAGAGGCTTAGCTCTTGACTGGTTTTCTGACTACTTAACTGGTAGAACGCAACAAGTGAGGGTTAAGGAATTCTTAAGTAACGACGCGAAGTGCACATTCGGTGTTCCACAAGGTAGTACACTTGGACCAACACTTTTTCTAATCTACATTAATGAGCTCTGCTGTACTACCTTGCCTGGTTTAGATTTGCTTATGTTTGCCGACGACACGGTTCTACTCGTACACGGAAAAACTTGGGGTAAAGTCGAAGCTTTGGCTGAGGAATGTGTAACAGTTGTAACGCGCTGGCTAGAAAATAGTCTTCTTTCGCTTAACACCAGTAAATCGAAATATGTGTGCTTCAGCAAAACATCTGTTGGTGACCCTGGTGGTAGCATATCACTTAAGATGCATAATTTTCCATGCAATCGAGGTACACAATCGGAGCATTGTGATTGTCCAATAATATCACGTGTTAGATTTATAAAATACTTAGGCGTGCATATTGATGACAGGCTTAACTGGAGCACACACATAACGACACTAGCTTCTCGTTTACGTAAACTTATTTATGTGTTCAAAAACTTACGATCAGTAGCTGAGCCATATTTAATACTACAAACCTATAGAGCCTTATGCGAGTGTATAATAAGATACTGTATTTGTTCATGGGGAACCGCTGGAAAATCTTATCTCATCACTGCAGAACGTGCACAGAGGGCTCTCCTTAAAGTGTGTCTTTTCTTACGTTATAGACACCCCACAACAGATTTATATAAGAAAGCAAATGTATTAAGTGTGAGGAAACTTTTTATATTCGAAAGCATACGACGATATCATAAAAAGATAGTCCCTAAATTACCCGTATCAACGAGACGAGTTGATTGTTGTCCGATTCCTAGGGTAAAATCTAGGTTTGCTCAAAAGCAGTTTCAAGTTGTTGTACCGCACTTGTATAACATTTTAAACAAAGAGGTCAAAGTTAAAAGTTATAGTGACAACCAACTAAAAAAACATTTAATTACATGGCTAGAAAAATTGGATTATGAAGGTGTAGAAAAAATGTTAAATGATTTTCATTTCTAATAATTGTTATTCATACTTACTTAACTAGGTATATATTTCATCTTAAATAATATAGTAAACCTTATAAATACGCAGTGGCACGACAATATTCACAACATACACACACACCCACCCACACACACACACACACACACACACACACACACACACACACACACACACACACACACACACACACACACACACACACACACACACACACACACACACATACTGCTTTGATTTCTGTTCTTTGATCAAAAAGTAGAGTAACATTTGGATTTGTAACCTAAATTTTGTTTTTGCTTAAATTTGTACTTGTAATACTTAATATATCTATAAAAATTGGGAGAAGCCACTGACTCCCGACACACAGTTTATAACTAGTTCGGGAGGCTATGGATTCACATTATCTTGTGTCAATTTATTATGTCACAATAAATCATTCTTATTCTTATTCTTATATGGAAACTTTTCAACAGAATAATCCTCTCTCAATCCTGTCATATTTTCCTTTAGGATTGGTGTGGCTACTGGCTTACATCTTTCCATTCCAAATCTCTCTAAAAGTTTCTTTGTATAGGCAGTCTGATTAAGAGTAATTGAGCCATCATTTCTCCTCTCAATCTCTAGACCTAAAAAATAAGAAGCTGGTTTCGATTTAATCTTAAATCGCTCTTTCAGTTCCTTCAAAAATTCATCTAAATCTTCTTGATGCGTAGATGCCAAAAGACCATCACCTACGTACAGGGTTAGTATAACTCTTCTGTCCCCCTTTTGTCTTACGAAGAGACAAGGATCAGCTTCACTTGAACGAAATCCAGCCTTTTTCAAAAAATCTGTAATACAGTTGTTCCAGCAGCGTGGTGCTTGCTTGAGCCCATATAAACTCCTCTTAAGTTTACATACTTTGCCAGAACCAACGTGTGCCTTCAGGTGGTTTCATGTAAATCTCCTCACTGAGGCTTCCATATAAGAATGCTGTAGAAATATCAAACTGTGATAAGTACATGTTATCTCTCGCAGCAATGCTTAATACTAATCTGATAGTGCTCATCTTGGCAACTGGACTAAAAGTTTCATAATAGTCCACTCCTTTCTTCTGTGAGTAGCCTTTGATCACTAGTCTGGCCTTATAACGCTCAACTGTTCCATCTGGATTCAACTTGACTTTAAAAATCCATTTACTGGAAATAGCTTTCTTATTTACTGGTAATGATACTATTTCCCAGGTCTCATTTTCATTCAGTGATTTAATCTCTTCATTCATAGCTATCTTCCACTTTTCTTTGTCTTTACAGGTTATAGCTTGTTGATAAGTTTGAGGTTCGTCTATGTCATTTATATCTTCTATCGCACTCATTACGAATTCCTTAAATCTGTCTGGAGGCTTGATTAATGACCTGTCTCTTAGTGTCATCCTTCTATTATAATTACTATTTGTCTCCATCTCATCATTTTCTCTGATATTTTGTTCATCATTCACATCTATATCTACTTGTGACGATTCTCCAATTTCATCAAATGATGGTGATTGCTGAGTTGGATTAGATTCTAATGATTCTTGTGTCGATGTGATATTATCTTGTATATCACTACTAATAGGTGTGAAGTAGTCCAAAGCATCATCAAATGATGGTGATAGCTGAGTCGGATTAGATTCTAATGATTCTTGTGTCGATGTGACATTGTCTTGTATGTCATTACTAATAGGCATGTAGTAGTCCAAAGGAATAAATGCTGCGAAAGTCATTTGAGGCTCTGATTCAATTGGAATTGGATCTTTGTTAGCCGATTTTAGGGTCTTTTCCTCAAAGATTACGTCTCTTGACCGTATCAGCTTGTTCTTTTCTTGGTTCCATACCCTGTATCCTTCATCATTGTCATATCCAATTAAAATACCTTTAACAGCTTTCTTGTCCAATTTCTTCCTAGTGACTTTTGGAACGTGTGCATAGCATGTACTTCCAATAATCCTTAAATGTCGGATCCTTGGCTTCTTTCTACACCAAATCTCATATGGACTCATATCTAATGGGGTAGGACCAGTCCGATTAAGAACATATACAGTGGAATGAACTAATTCTGCCCACAATGCTTGAGGTAGTCCTTTTGCATGCATTATAGCCCTTGTAGCTTCTACAATTGTCCTATTATCTCTTTCAACGCAACCGTTTTGCTGTGCGGTATATGGCATTGTTAGTCTTTTTTTAATTCCATACTCTTGTAATATTTTCCTTACTTTCTTATTATCGAATTCACCTCCATTGTCACTTAAAAGCTCTCTAACTGTGTGTCCCATTGCCTTTATCTCAGCTAACACTAGCTTCAGCTTTTGACATACTTCTGACTTCTGTTTTAGAAAATATACGTAGCGGAATTTCGACATATCATCTTTAAATAGTACAAAGTACCTACATTTGCCAAAAGAGTACAAGAAGGGTCCACATACATCAGCGTGTATCAGTGCTCCTGGTTCTGTCTCCCTTTCTCTATTACCAAATTTCTGTCTATGTGCCTTGCCATAAATACAGCCTTCGCATATCTCACTATCCAGTTTTACTTTTATCCCAAGTTCTCTTTCAATTACTTTCTTCACATGTGCTTTACTCTGATGTGCTAGTCTTTCATGATATAGTTGCAGTAAATCATTAGTTTCTAGGCTATGTATCTCTATAGGTTTCACAGGCTTAACATTTGTCAATTTCAATTTAAATAGGCCTCCTTGTTTCTGCCTCTTTCCTATAAGCATAACTTTTCCATCAACTGTTAACTTACATACTGTTGCTGAAGACATGAAAGTACTATTTGAAAGTTTATCTTGAGCAGCTAGTACTGAAAATAAATTTTTCTTTACGCTAGGAACATACCAAACATCATTTAGCGTAATCATTTGCTTGTGACCTTCATTGTCAGCTTCAACATTTAATATTCCCTTTCCAACTGCCTGAATGGCGTCTCCGTTTGCAGTCGTAACAGTATGAGTGTCTCCAAAATAATCAAACTTTTCAAAAAGATCGTATCTATTTGTAACATGGCTCGTAGCTCCATTATCGATATACCAATTATCATGATCCTCTTCCATGTTAGTATTGATTTCCATAAGACTCATATTCACACTCGTATTTGGAACATTATTCGATGTTGACTGCTTCGATGGTGGTGGTGGACGTCCATCAGATAACCATTTTCTACATTGTTTGACTCTATGTCCAACAAGTCCACAATAATGACATTTTTCTCTGTCCCTCTTGTTCGAATTTCTTATGATCTTCTTCGTTTTAGCTTTTGTCCCTTGAGTATGAAGGATCTCTGCTGTCTCTTCATTTTTAAATGACAACGCTCTCTCATGCGCGCACAACTGACTTGTCAGATGTTCTACTGTTCGTTCAGACTTAGAAATCAACAACCAGCTAGACTTGAATGAGAAGTAATCTTCCGGTAAAGTGTCCAAAATTTTACAAATAAGAAAAATTTCTGGTAATTCACCTTTATCATAAGACTTAAGCATCTCTTGCTCTAACTCGAACCAAATATTTTTCATTTTTGACAAATGAGTTGACATGTCGTGTTCAGGTTGTTTCCTATAGCTGAAGAACTTCATACAAAGGTCATAGGCTCTATCCTGCGACTCTCCTGCATATAGTCTAATCAGTTCTAGCCATACCTCCCTTGCATCAGTAAATCGCATGACTTTTTGAAGATTTTCGTCTGATAAATTCGTTGTTACTAAGAGTAATGCCGCGCTATTCATCCTTTGATAGTTCTGCATCTCTTTTTTATATGTCACAGTCTGTTCCTCTGAGGTCTGTTCAGGATCCAACAGCACAGGTTTGCTGAACCTTCCTTCTATCAAATCTAGCAGTCCCAATCCTCTCATTGCTGCCATGATTTTATATCTCCATGTCGCCCAGTTCGTACTTTCTTTCAAGAGACCAACCTGCATTTTTGTTGCTTCAAGCATAGTGTGATCCATGTTGTCAACAAAAATCTTTTGTTTTCTCCCCTTTTGAAAATTTTGAACTATCGACTTTTATTTCAAATTTTTGCAAATTCTATCCCGAAAGCAATATTGCTTTTTCACACCGATGCTACCATATTAGAGTGAGGTCCGGGATCAGGATAGATCAAAGCAACAACGATATGTATAGAGATAAATAGATTTAATATGAACGTTAATATTGTACAGACATTAGCTAGTAACAAGTTGACACCACATGTAACCACGGTGACATCACTTATCTTCTTAATTGCTGACAGACCACTGGCACACAACAAACTGTCCAAAGACATACGATAGAGGTTCTACTCTAACACCAACGGCCAGGGCTAGGCAAACGCCAATTTTTTTAGTGTCTGGACAAGACTGGCGCCATCCTTCGTTGTAAACGACACGTCTGACTTCGTCGCGCGCTAACGGGTAACTCAAAGAGGATTTAACACTACGTATAGGGTAACTGATTCCGTCACTGACTTTATGACAGTGTGATTAGAAGCTTCTAAATCGGTCTCTGAATTAAGAGACCGATTGTATTTATATGTATTGGTTCAGCGAAGAGAGCTTGATTCTAAAGTAGCTAGAAAAAGTAGCCAAATTTTTTAGCTACTGATTTATATTTTTGGTAGCTACCAAGTCCCAAAAAGTTGCTAGTTCTAGCTAAAAAGTGGCTAAAGTGGCAAGGCAATGAATCGAATCGAACTGATTTGAACTTTAATAACAAATCCGAGATTGAGACTTTTTAAAGTTTTTTTAATGATTAAACCATAGAGTAAAGCAAGGTGTTTCAATAGTTATTAAACCCACGCGTCGCAGGTAACAAGTGGGTGCAATTAACTGTTGTTTAATGTGGCGTTCAAAGGGGGAGGCCTATGTTCAGCAGTGGACGTTTTCTGGCTGATGATGATATTTGATTTTTCCTAAACTTGGGCTGTTGTTACTCATGGCCATTTTAGACTGACTTTATTACATGTAAATTAACGTATGTTAAAAAATAAACTACGCAATATTATGCTCTATTCAAATCTTGCTCTTGCAGATTATTAAAATTACTATTATATTTTAATAAATATGTTTATTGGGGGCTTTATGGGTATTATTCTGACCTCAGAGTAATTAGATTGGAGCTAGTATCGCGTCTATTCCCCGAACAAATTTTTCGTGGCACTTTTGCGTGGTGCGGGAGGCGAAGTAAACACACAAACAGATACAATTTTACGCATACCCACACTATAATAGACTCGCAACACATTCAAAAAGTTACGCACACAAATAAAGAATGACCTGACCATATGACCAAAATTTGGCAGATGGTTAGCGCATCATGATCTCTCCAGTGGTATCTCCTCTAAGATTCTGACTGAAGCTAAGGGAGAAATTTTAAAATTATTGCAACACTTTGCCTTACACGCTCTTAGAGGAGATACCACTCTTCTTATTACCATGGATGAATGAACTAAAGGATAAACAACCTCCATAGAAAACAGCGTACCACGTTTTTTAGTTCTCAATTTGTGCATAGATGGCACTAAGAGTCTCAATTTTGTAGAATTTACACAAATTTTACATTTATATTGGAAAATCAGCGCCATCTAGTACATTTATTTACAAATAACTAAAATACTAATTGACTAAAACTTGAGATCGAGTTTGCGGAACTATTCATAATCTTATAAAATTATATACATATGTATTTAATTTAATGTTTCTGATACTTGAAAAAACCGTTTTGTGTCCGTAAAAGGCGACTAAGGGAAAATAAGAAAATGGGCAGCAGCATCTTTTTATTAGATTACCTACCACCTATACTGCGATCCCCAAGCCGTCTGCAAAGCGTGGGGATTATAGCAACCCCTCCCTTCTAAGGGCGAGGCCTTTGTGCTAAACAAAGGTCTCGCCTCGTGGAAGTTTCGGCTGCTGATGATGATGATGAACTAGATAAAACACCCAGACATATGGTGGTCGGTAATCGAACCCAAGACCTATCGGTAGCAGCCAGGGTGACTAACCATTAGACCAAGAGGCCCGCCAAATTAAAACTAAGCGGCTGTCGCATCGGCACATGACCGCCCGGCCACGAACATTTCGCTACGAGCGAAGCGCTCCGGACCAATGGAACAAATGTACAAACAAAAATGTATGAAGCATGTCACGATCTGCCTGCCACTCACAGCGGAAATGCGGGTGAATTTCGCCGGGCGACCGGGCGGCGACGCGACTGACGGCGGCGGCCGGCCGGCGGTGCGTACAGAAGGCAAGCTCATACCTCGTTATACCAGTACCTCGCGACCGCCGAGCGCAGGTATGAAACCTGCGCTCGGCGGTCGCGCTATATTTTCTTATGGGTGAGTGAGTGACCTAGTGGTCCATCGATATACTATCTAAACGTTTAGATAGTATATCGATGTAGTGTGGTCACTCTTTTCCGACTCGAGGTAGGGATATTTTGTATACAATAGACATTTTCCATTACTTCTATTAGTCCGAGAGATCTGAAATTTAGAACATAATTTGTAAATCCGATGATACTAAATAAAATGGTAACCTTCACCAAGGTCTGATGATGATCAGTAAGAAGGTGGTAACAGGATCTCGGCCCCGATAAACGTAGACCCGTCGAGTTTGGGCTCGTTGAATAGGTCTTGACGATGAGTTGCTAAAAAAATGGTGATCAGGGTCTGATGATGGAGTAAGAAGGTGGTCACGGGATCTCTTCACCAATAAAGGTAGGCCCACTTAGTTTGGGCTTGATAGGTAGGTCTCGATGAACAGTTGCTAGAAAAATGGTGATCAGGGTCTGATTATGGTGCAGGAAGGTGGTCACGGGATCTCTGCACCGATAAACGTAGACCGTATTTGGTTGGAATGTTTTTATACCTATGATACATTCGAAATTAATGTATGTGATAAATGTAATTTAAAAAAAATGTGCGTGCGTGGAGTCTCTCCGCGCGGAAAAACTGAAACTTCATTCTCGCTCTGTCTCTTTCTATTCCACCTCCCCGCGACTGAACGACACTGAACGACACTGAACGACACTGATCGACACTGATCGACACTGAACGACACTGAATGACACTGAATGACGGAATGACGGAATGACTGAAGACTGTCACGAAGTCAACGCAGTCAACGAAGTCAACGAAGTCAACGAAGTCAACGAAGTCAACGAAGTCAACGAAGTCAACGAAGTCAACGAAGTCAACGAAGTCAACGAAGTCAACGAAGTCAACGAAGTCAACGAAGTCAACGAAGTCAACGAAGTCAACGAAGTCAACGAAGTCAACGAAGTCAACGAAGTCAACGAAGTCAACGAAGTCAACGAAGTCAACGAAGTCAACGAAGTCAACGAAGTCAACGAAGTCAACGAAGTCAACGAAGTCAACGAAGTCAACGAAGTCAACGAAGTCAACGAAGTCAACGAAGTCAACGAAGTCAACGAAGTCAACGAAGTCAACGAAGTCAACGAAGTCAACGAAGTCAACGAAGCCAACGAAGCCAACGAAGCCAACGAAGTCAACGAAGTCAACGAAGTCAACGAAGTCAACGAAGTCAACGAAGTCAACGAAGTCAACGAAGTCAACGAAGTCAACGAAGTCAACGAAGTCAACGAAGTCAACGAAGTCAACGAAGTCAACGAAGTCAACGAAGTCAACGAAGTCAACGAAGTCAACGAAGTCAACGAAGTCAACGAAGTCAACGAAGTCAACGAAGTCAACGAAGTCAACGAAGTCAACGAAGTCAACGAAGTCAACGAAGTCAACGAAGTCAACGAAGTCAACGAAGACAACGAAGTCAACGAAGTCAACGAAGTCAACGAAGTCAACGAAGTCAACGAAGTCAACGAAGTCAACGAAGTCAACGAAGTCAACGAAGTCAACGAAGTCAACGAAGTCAACGAAGTCAACGAAGTCAACGAAGTCAACGAAGTCAACGAAGTCAACGAAGTCAACGAAGTCAACGAAGTCAACGAAGTCAACGAAGTCAACGAAGTCAACGAAGTCAACGAAGTCAACGAAGTCAACGAAGTCAACGAAGTCAACGAAGTCAACGAAGTCAACGAAGTCAACGAAGTCAACGAAGTCAACGAAGTCAACGAAGTCAACGAAGTCAACGAAGTCAACGAAGTCAACGAAGTCAACGAAGTCAACGAAGTCAACGAAGTCAACGAAGTCAACGAAGTCAACGAAGAACCACACCGAACCACACGTCTAACGCTTAACGTCTAACGCGTTAAGTGATAACATTTTTGGAAGTCGCCTAAGAAGATTCACTTCAAAAAATACATTCGAAAAAATATGATACATTAGAAAAATATGATAAATTAGAATTTCCAAAAATCCTTTCTGGAGTCATCATAACTGGAATCTACTGTCCAAATATCATGTTTCTCGGTTCAGCCGTTTGGCCTGTGCGTTTATAGGCGTAGGTATGACTGATAAGTCCACCCGATGTACTCTCCACTCGCGTGCAAATGATGCGCGTATATCCCCCGATTGAGTGTTTGATTACAAGTACATTTTATATGATGTGACCTTGGGTGTAAACGCTATTTTTAAAATATCGCCATCTATTGTTAATCTTGATAAAACTGGTATTCTTTCTAATTTATCTGCTATACTAGCGCTTGCGGAAATTATGGGCAAATTCTAAGGATCAGTGCACAGTGGCGCACCCTGAATCTAAGGATTTTTTTTGCAAAACTTCGAGGTACGCTCGAATGTATAGAGGTTGTTTATCCCAAAGAGGATTTAACACTACGTATAAGAGTCGGCACTCCCATACAAGCCCCTGAATCGAGTCATGAACGTACTTTTCCTAACTTAACAAACATAAAATTTAATGGCTACCAGTTGGCCAACCTGCCATTTTTTTTTAAGTTTGTATACCACTAGGGCTTGCCACTCCTTAGTATGTTTGTCTATCGATATCGATGAAAATGAAAGAACACAATATACGGGTGTGTTTATTGTTAAGTTTAATTCACGCAAAGTTACCTATGTACAATAACTATGTTTTCAAATTGAATTAAACAATTTTTAAGATATATTTATGATTTTTGAATGCTTCACCATCATCAATCATCACTCTCAAAATTCAATTCACAATGGATTCGTCATACTAGATATGTTTATATGATGTATTAGTTATTCTTAATGCTGATAACACGTTGTGCCATTTCTTTGTATGGATAAATACAAGTCTTCATTTCCAATTAACTTCGCCCATCTGAAGAAAAAAGCATAATATTTTAAAAGCACAAAAAACATCTACAAATATAATAATAATAATATAAAATAAAAACAAAAACAAAATAAAAATAAAAACATACATACACACACTCGAAAAATATAGCCCTCCTTCTGGGCTAGTCAGGCCAAAATATCGATATTTATGGACTTATCAGTATATAATATGTACATCACTATTTATTTTGTTCAACAACTAAGTTTTATGAATAAATTCATAATTCCATTACAAAACTTGCGATCTACTACTAAATAGGCTTCAAAAGTAATGTAACTGCTACAGCACAAGAAATATTTACATTTTTATATAATAAAACATAAAATTTTACCTTGGCGGGTCATGTGGAAATCTGGCCAAAAAGATCTCAGAAAACCTTTTTGTGACTCGCCTAACACCACATATTTCACATTTTTTTAACGATTTACCACCCATCATATTAACACAACGCCCAATAAGGCTAAAATAAATGTATAAAATAAATATAAAAACTTGTTAATAACTTGTTAGCCGCCAAAATTCAAACCAGAATAAAATTTTCAAAAGTCAGGCGACAGTTTAGCCAACAAAAAAATTACAAATGTATAATACGTACAAATTTAACAGAACTTCATACAGTTAAAGCCAATACGTATTAGCAGTCATTTTAATTTGGTAACTATATATTGCTTACCTAATTAGTGCCATTATTTCTGATAAGTACGTTCATAACTCCATACAAATATCGGTTTCTAGGCAGTGTCGACGGCCTGGTTTATCCTTTAGTTCATTTATCCATGTTATTACTCTTACATGCTTTACCCTATGGTTCAATCATTTAAATAGACTATTTTGTTTTAAATAAAACGAATTTGTCTATTTAGATTTAGAATTATTAGAATTTTCATTTTTCATCAATGAAATAAATCACCATTCACCACTAGCAAAGTAAATAAAAATGGGAAAAATAGTCAATTGTCGTGTTTGTTTAAATCAAAATGCTTGTCATTTGATTAAAAATACACCTCTCGAAGAAGTTTATGAAAACTTAACTAGAATGCCGGTGAGAACGATTTTATTGTTGATACACTCTTGATATTACTAGCTTTATTACCTACTAGCTTTATGTAGCTAGTAACATAGCCACTAGTAGACAGTTTACTTCATAATTAGTATAGAATACACTCTAAACGGGAAATAAACTCAAATACCAAGCGATAGTAGGTGTTCAGTGGTGGGTCTTGTAGTATTTCTGTGTTTATTACACAATTGTCTGTCTGCAGTTTATTACACAATTATGAAAACATTTCTGCTACATTCATTTCATAATAACAAAGACATTTAGTTATTTACTTATGATACAACCAGCTGACCCGCGCAGCTTCTTATTGAATAATAATAATATCTTGGGACAATCCACACACGATTATCCCATCCCAAACTAGGCAGAGCCTGTACTATGGAAATCAGATAACTGGTACTAATACTTATACATTTTTTTTTGTAAATACATACTTAAATAGATAAATAACACCCAGACACTTGGTGTGAATCGAGCCCATGACTCATCAGATAGCAGCCAGGGTGTCTAACCACTAGACCAACGGTCCCTATTGTATCACTCTATCCATTGTTGAAAACTATATTAATAAATCGGAGCCCGTTGGCTCGAATCGGAATCAACAAAAACCACGCAAAAAAAATAGGCCCGGGCTCCGAAAGGTTAAAGTCCATTGAATAGTTCAAAAGACCTAAGCGTACAAACAGCGGGAATGACTTTGTTTTATACTATGTAAATATGCAGAAATAATACACTCACTACGTAATTTTACCATATACAATAGGTGGGCCATTAGAAAGTCAAAGAAAGAAAGAGGGAGATAGGCCCTCCAGTCATGTGCCGATGCATTATGGGCGTGCGGTAGTGGACAATAATCCCAGAGCCTCTGACCCCCGCTGAGCCCCAGACCTTTTTAAGGTCATCCCCTTATGAACAAAGAACAAAATGTTAAGATTATAGTTTGTTTGCTAATCTGACAAATGTTTTGACTCACTGTATCGAAATTAGTTTCAGACAATTGACATGAGGCCACTGTCCGTATGTTACTTGTGTTATGCAAAGCTGCGGAACGCTCATAAGCTTAAACAGGAATGTCTGAAAGCTGAAAAACTTCTGACATCCAAGCTGAAACATGTGAACACTGTAGGAGAGGTAATGTATACATTCAACACTAACTGCCGGTCCCAATATCCTAGCAATCCCAAACTATAAGTTAAAATCATCTATCAAGTCATTGATATCCTGCGATAAACCTCCGAAATGGAGGGATAACTAAACTGACAGCCTGTAATTTCTAGTAAAGGTAGATTTCTTATCTGTCTATGTTAACGATACAGAAATATGTATTTATAGCTGTCTATGGTAACTATTTTAACTTATAGTAAAGGATCGATAGGATATTAGGATCGGCAGTAAATGTACTGATTTATAAACATTCTCCTTATTTAAACTTATACCCTCTTAGCAGTTTAACAATAAACCCAGGTTTACACTCAGGAAATTGTTCCTTAAACCTGAGTCTAGTCTAAATCTAGGATCGTATATGAAATGATTTTTGTATTAACGCATACCGTTTTACCTAGATTTAGACCCAGGAAATCGTTCGTTAAACCAGAGTCTAAAGCTAGTTTAATCGTAATAAAACAGATATTACGCTGCATAGTGAATTTTTTTTATCACAAACTTATAGTGCACCATATAGTGAACCTTTTTTCTCATTTAAAACATACACTTACATGACTAGATTCCACCACCTACCACTGGACGTCCAGAAGCACGGCCCACCCTTGTGAACGACGACGAACGACAATGTTGTGAATTTCCCAGCATACTGGACTAAGAGATTTGCCACATTTATAATACGTACAGCTATGGGCTAGAATAGTTTGCCTGAGTCGATTTTCCCATCCTATTATAATGTAGGTGTATTTGAGGCAAGAGTGGACTGGATAGGCTTTTATTAGACTAGCGTCCTATACTATCATGCATTGCACTGCCACTTTTCACCAGGTGAAATTGCAGTGAAGCCCTAACTTATATTGAATAAAAGAAAATAGACATTAAAAAAACTAATTTCAAAATTGTAGTGCACTGCATAGTGAATGATTTTTCTCATTTCAAAAGCATATTGCACTGCACAAGCCAGCGACCACTTTGTATTAGTTGATTTTTACTAGATATAACAGGCCGATCCCCTGTCTAACAGGTAAGATGATCCAAGCGTCGGATGGGCATGTAATAAGTCGGTTTTTTTTTGGGAATGACAGACGCTTTTCGCCGCAGATGGCCATTACAGCTTCACCGGACAATAGGAACGAGCGCTTATAGCACTCTAGCCTTAACGGCACGATGGAGCGACGAGCTCAAGGACACCTCAGGGAGCCATGGCCTCGGCTTGAGCCATCGCTTAAGAGAGAGGGCTGATTCTACCACCGGTTCACAACGCGCCCCCACTGAGAAGAACCGGCAAGAAACTCAGTGGGGTGATGCACGTCGTTTAGGTCGCATGCGTACGACCCTTCGGCCTCGCCGGCGATACCGGTGTCTGTTTGATAGTGTAGCATACGGTTGGCGGGGAGGGGACTGTGCACCTGTCGCTGTGACGACGCCTTCTACCGAGGTGCACAGTTAATTCGGGTGGGTTGTAGAATATTGGCAAAATTTTGTAGGTGTGCGGGCTACCTATAATTAGATTATGAGAGTACAGAAAGAGAAAATGCGCTTGTGTTAGTCACATTCCAATGATGCTTCAGAATCAAGCTTAATTGATGACTGTTTAAATGACCAACCAATGACATTGCAGGTGGAGGAAAAATTAAATCTAATAAGCAGACATGGACTAAGCTCAACACTGTCTATGTCTCCTATTGTAACTGTAAATACTACAGATGACGATAATATAAAGAGTGAAGAAGAAGAAGAAGAAGACGAGGATATTAAACAGGAAACAGCAGATGAGCAAGATGTTGACACGGAGGACACACATGGGCTGGTTACAGAGTCACCTGACGTTACCGTCGAAGAAAATTTTATTGTATTTGAGGAAATACCGGATGAACAGGAGCGGTCGCTTGCTGTCAGCCACAAGAGTGAGGACACACATGACACAAGCGACACTGACGCCGCGGAGGATAATGAATATGAAGACGTGGAATATTTGGACGATGGCATTTGCGGTATGTAATTGCTATTTTTTTAATGCAAATAGGGTACATATTTGACTGTTTTTCAGAAGCTATTTCAAATAGTTGATTATGTTATAATAAAGTAGCATAGTCTATTTTTATTCATAACTTTACGGTTTATTGTTTAAACATTTATTTTCTCAAAAGTTACATAATAATCACTTACAGGGAGAATATAATACACACGTACAGTTTAATTTTCACAATTTTTTATTTCGAATATCAGTACTTAATTAAATTTGAACAAACAAAAATATTGCGTAAACGATTAAGCAGTGTACACATTTGCGAAATGTAGCATGCAATGTAATTAAACACGCAATGAAAGAATTTGCCGTCCACATTGTCGCAATGTATCATGCGATGTAACAGAATTCCCACAGTGTGGACGGCTTGCGCGCACGAACCGTGCTCACTACGCGCACGAACAGACCATTTCAACTCATGCGCGTCGCGATCCTCCATTTGTCGGTTTTTTCGCCGAAGACAAAGGGGCGCGCAGAGTGCACGGAGCGCCAGTGTGGACGGGTTGTGTGTGTCTGTACTAGTGATGGAATAATTAGCATTCGCATACATTGTTAGCATGTGTTGGATCTCGTTATTGAAAACTTATTATTTACCAAAATGCACTTGTAGCAGGCTGGATTTCCTTATCCTTCATCCTTTCCCTAGTGCGCCTTATATAGAAAAAAGAAGAAATGTGACGTGAATTTGTCATCGCCGGAAAAACAATATTTTCTTATGGCGTGATCGCTATGTTATATAAAAATAATAGATACATAAAATAATTAATTCCGCCCATTCAATAATTAATTAAACGCAAAAGAAGTGACAATAGCAGCAGATACAGTCATCTAATCTGTGGAGCAGCAGACGCCGCCATCATCGCATCGCAGCCGGTCAAAGGTAGGGCGCACGTTCCGTTTCCTTACAGCAACTGCGATTTATTCCCTTTGTGTTCCCTGCAGTTGCTAACTTCCTGTGTCCCTGCAATCCAGTGTGCTGCGAGTGTAGTATAGCTTCTATTGTCCGCGTTTTTTTTAATATATAATTATACATTTATATTTATATACAGTCCATTCGAAAATTGCTTGTAGGAAAATTTTGAAATTCCTTAACCCGCCACTTTTTTTGGTCACTTCGGCCCTGATAATGAATCTTAGATTTTTCCGAATATAATTTGTGCTTATACTATTATAGTAAAGCAAATGATATGGTTATTCTTAGCCACCGCTTACAACTTATATACTATGTCTATATACGTATAATTTAACGTAATTCGTATTGAAATAATTATCAAATTTATTATTTTAAGTCGTATTCTTACGCATCCCGCATTGATAATTGTTTCATTCCATTACATAATCGCATTAGAATACTCTTATTCTACCTATTATACCCATTAATATTTTCTATTGAGAGTGATTTCGCATATATTTATTATAGTGCAAAATTAATTGCAACCGCATCAGCTGTCAACGCAGTGCGCGTGTGTAGCTTTTGTTTTAAGGTCACGCCTGAGCGATCCCTCAATACTCGCAAAAAGGATTTATTATAACGCGTTCGGAGTAATTAAGGTTACATCATATATGCGTTCAGATGTATTAAGGCAACTTCACACATGCCTTTGAAAATTCATATTTATCTTAATTTTTAATTTCTTGTATTTACCAACTGATTGATCATTGTTATAGTTCAACGGTGTTTTATGACTGATTTAACAGTGACATAAAATATATTTTATTTGTGTACCCATTTTTAATTAACTAAATATTAATAATGGGGAAGGATAAGAAGGCAGATAGTGAGGAAGAGTTTGAAATATCTAACGAGGATCATGTCCAGTTGACTATCCTGCACTTGCCAGGCTGCAGTCTATATATGATTTATCTAAGTCTGCTGCTACCAATGAATCCCAACGTGAAGTTTTCCTGTGTAACGTGAGTAATATTGATACTTTGCGTAGTGAGTTCGAACAAGCGACAGATAAATATAACACATTTAAATTGCAAATAAACCCAGAGGATAAAATTGATTATCAGGCATGGCTTTCATTTGAAGAAATGTACTGTTACATAAAGCGAGTTATGTCACAAGTAGACGCCGCTAGTAGTAAAAGTCACAATCAAAACTTTTCTTCAGCATCGAAATCCAAGCCTAAGTTGCCTCCTATTGAGTTGATGTCATTTAATGGAAACGCTCGCAATTGGCCACTATTCTACCAGCAATTTAAAAGTGTTATACATGACAATGCGGATTTAACTGATGGTGATCGTGTTTACTATTTAGTTGGCAAGTTGACTGACAGCGCAAAGTCTGTGTGCGCTGGTTTGCCACCAACCGCCGAGAATTATAATATAATTTGGAATGCACTTATTGATAAATATGATGACCCTCGCGTATTGGCTGGTAGTTATTTAAACCAGTTGTTAGAATTTAAACCGCTGAATATTAACAGTGCTTCAGCTTTTGAAAGTTTCATTAATAATTTTAATTCGTCTGTAGAAGCACTTAAACAACTAAAAATTACTGATTTATCGGATTTTATATTCTTACACCTTGCGTTACAAAAATTGGATTTAAATACGATCAAATTATTTGAAACAATGTATCGTAAACAGAAAATTCCATCATATGCTAATCTAATTGAATTTGTAAAGGAGCAAAGCAAGATTATGTCTCGTTCTATTGGGCAAAGATTTTCTGTTCCAGATTTCGATAAATCACGTAATAAAGTTCCAACGCCAAAACCAACTAAGTCTTTTATTAACACTGATGTTAACCTTACAAATAAAGTGAATAAAGTTTCTTGTACCCTGTGCAAGAATAGCGCGCATGAGCATTTGTATCAGTGCCCAGTCTTTATGGCAAAAACACCTTATGATAGGTTTATTTACGTAAAAAATAATTCATTTTGTAATAACTGTTTAAGTTGCAAACATAGAACTTTTAAATGCACTTCGCAAAAATATTGTTCCCACTGTTCCGCTAAACACCATTCATTATTACATTTTGGTGAATTAAATAATTTTAATAATTGCACTTCCAATAGAAGTGTGTCCGCTCCACCTCTACATGTGAATCGCGGTGTATCTCAATCGGATCATATATCCGCAACACCTGCAAATAGCGACTCTATGTCTAATAAGAATAAGGTCAATCAAGTGAATGTTGCACCTACCGCTATACACACTTCTGTGTGTAATGTTTCTCGCGATCATTCTGATCGTTCTTTATCTACTACTTTATTAGGAACCGCAAAAATAATTATTATTGATAACAATAATCAGCATCATATTGTAAGATGTTTGATTGACCCAGGTTCGCAAAGCGATTATATTGCATCTGCTTGTTGTAAGCGTTTATCCCTTCAAGTATCGACACAAAACCGGTTTACTGAAGTACAGGGTATCAGTGGAAGTTCACAGCGTATTCTTGGCGTAACTGATATCAAATTTAGCTCGCGTTTTGGTAACTCCACTGTGTATTCTATCAAACCGTTAGTAGTGGACAATATTACAACACACTTGCCAGACTCTTACGTTGATACTTCAAGCTTAGATTTCTTGAAAAATATTCCACTCAGTGACGATTCCTATGGCGTACCTGGACCGATTGAAATATTGTTGGGAGTAAATATTTACTGTCAGATTTTATTATTTGATCGCATTATGCGTCATAACAATATGCCTTCCGCCATTGAAACTACATTAGGTTATATCGTACTGGGTAATGCGCCTGTTGTTATGACACCCAACTTATCCCTCACTTTTTGTTCATTTACTCAAGATTCGCTTGACAAAGTTTTAGAAAAATTTTGGAAACTTGAGGAATTACCCGCTAATAATTTTTTAAGTCCTGAAGAGGAAGAATGTGAAAATATTTTTGTTTCCACAACTACCCGTAACAGCACCGGCAGTTATTCTGTAGTGTTGCCTTTTAAAGAAAGTCCTGATAAATTAGGTAACTCTTACATTACAGCTAAGAAGAGGTACTTGTGTCTGGAAAATAAGCTAGATAAGTCATCTGAGTTACGCACTCGATATAATGATGTCATTCGTGACTATCTGGATAAGGGTATAATTTCGCGTACTCCACCAGAGGAGTGCATACAGCCAGGTTTTTATCTACCGCACCATCCTGTTATCCGCGAAGATAAAGACACTACGAAGTTACGTATTGTGCTCGATGGTAGTGCCAAAACGGATGCTGGGGTTTCTTTAAACGATATCTTACATACTGGTTGTAATCTTCAGGCTGATATATTCCGTATTCTTCTTAATGTTCGTATGTTTAGTGTAGCATTTTTTGCTGACATACGGCAGATGTACTTATGTATTGAAGTACATGCTGCATACCGCAGATATCAAAGAATTTTGTACCGGTTCTCTTCCGATGAACCGCTAGATACTTTCGAATATAATAGAGTCACGTTTGGTTTATGTTCTTCACCCTTTTTAGCGATGAGAACTTTGCGAATGTTGGCTAAGGATGAGGGTCCCAAATACCCACTTGCCGTGGATGTGTTGGAAAGGGATACGTACATGGATGATGTATGTTCTTCGGCATCTTCTGTATCTTTGGCGGCTGATATAGCCTATCAGCTCATCCATATGCTTAAGGCCGGGGGGTTTGAATTGGCGAAGTGGGCTAGCAATTCTTCAGAATTTCTAGAACACATACCAGTGTCTCAACGTAAGTCTGAGTCAATTTCTTTTGACAGTGACAGTGGCTTAAAGATTTTAGGTCTACGTTGGCTTCCTGCTTTTGATAAATTTGTTGTCTCCACTTCACCTCCTCAACCAGTAGGCACAAAGCGTGCAATTTTATCGGCTACTGCCCGTCTTTATGACGTCTTAGGTTTGGTTGGTCCCGTAATTTTATATTCCAAATTATTAATCAAAGAGCTATGGCTTCTCAAATTGGGATGGGATGACATACCTCCCCCGCATATTTTAAGCTTATGGCATCACTTTATTAGTGAGTTGCATCTAATTTCTGAATTAGACTTCCCGCGACATATGGGAATTGAACCTGGTTGTAAATTGTCGTTGATAGCATTTTCTGACGCCAGTGAGAAGGCGTATGGATGCGTCATTTATACTCATGTTACTATAGGTGATCGAGAACCAATCGTTCGTCTTATTTGCTCAAAATCACGCGTTGCTCCAATTAAAACTGTCACAGTTGCTCGATTGGAACTGTGTGGTATCGTTCTTATGACGAAGTTATTGCGTATGGTGTGTGACACATTATCGCAACGATATCCTGTTGATAGTATTTATGCTTTTTCTGACTCTGAAGTCGCACTGTGTTGGGTGAAATCATCTCCGCACAGATATAACACATTTGTTGCTAACAGAATAGCACAATGTCAATCTTATATTGACCCTGAAAATTTATATTATATTCCGGGTGTGCAAAACCCCGCAGATGCTTTGTCGAGAGGCCTTTTGCCTTCCCAATTAAAGGACCATCATCTATGGTTCAATGGCCCTTCATGGTGCACTCTACCTATTAGCGAATGGCCTATTTCAACTTTCTCTCCAAGTTCGGTAGCACCACTAGAATCAAAAATTGTCACTTGTGTAACCGCTAGTGTAAAGGAAGATCCAATATTATTGTTGAGTGATAGGTGCTCTTCATGGAGTAAACTGCTCCATTGTGTGGTTTATGTTTTAAGATTTTTGAAACAACTGCCTCGCAACGATGTAATTACCGCTAATGATTTAAATACCGCTGAGATATATTTAATAAAACATATCCAGCATTTTTATTTTTCTAACGACATCAAGAATTTACAAACTGGGAAAGCTGTTTCATCCGCTTTGCGTAAGCTTAGTCCATTCATATCTTCCGATAACTTATTAAGAGTTGGAGGACGTTTAAGTTATTCTTCACTTAAGTATTCTCATAAGCATCCTGCTCTCTTGCCGAGAAAGGGACATGTGATTGATCTTTTAGTTGATTATTATCACCGCACTTATTTACATGCTGGGCCTCAATTATTGCTCTCAATAATAAGGCAAAGGTTCTGGATTCTGTCGGCCAGACGCATTGTAAAACAACGCATACATAAATGCAATACTTGCTTTCGTATGAACCCAAGGCCAACTTTCCCTATAATGTCTGATTTACCTGAGTGCCGTTTAGAACAATGCAACGCATTTACTCATACAGGGGTAGATTATGCTGGCCCTTTGTATATTACAATGGCTAGGAAGCGTGGGATTCGCAGTCAAAAGGCATATCTTTGTCTTTTTATATGTCTGGTGACGAAAGCTGTTCACATCGAATTAGCTTCTGATTTAAGCTCTGCCACATTTTTAGACGCGTTTAAACGCTTTTTGTCAAGACGTGGTCCATGTAAATTTTTATATAGCGACAACGGCAAAAACTTCATAGCTTCAAAATCGTATTTAAACGAGTTGCATGACTTCTTAAAGTCTGATGATTATTATAAAACTTTTCAAAATGAGCTTACTAAAAACCGCATTATTTGGCGTTTTAATCCTCCCACCGCCCCACATTTTGGAGGGATCTGGGAGGCAAATATAAAAAGTGCCAAGGCTTTACTTTTTCGAGTTATAGGTAAACAAATCCTTACTTATGAGGAGATGCTTACGATTCTTAATCAGATAGAATGTGTTCTTAATAGCAGGCCACTTTATCTCCTAAGTTCAGATCCATCAGAACCCACAGCTCTTACTCCTTCACATTTTTTACATACCGCTCCTTTGGCATTCTTACCAGCAGCGGATGTGACCAATGAGAGAGCTAATTTACTGTCCAGGTTTTCTTTGATGGACTCGATTGTCCAGTCTTTTTGGAAGAGGTTTCGTTCTGAATATCTTCATAACTTACAAATGCGGGAAAAATGGAACACTCTTTCCAACCCTGTAGCTGTAGGTACGATTGTCATAATTAATGTTGATAATGCGCCCCCTCTGCAATGGCCATTGGGGGTTATAACACGATTATTTCCTGGTAAAGATGGAATTGTTCGTGTTGCAGAAGTGCAAACTAATTGTGGTACCTACGAGCGACCTATAGTACGGTTGTGCCCGTTACCAACGCAGTAGCATTTTTACTAATAATTTTATTATATTTATTATTTAAGTTTAGTAATTTATGTTAGCGACACACAGGTTGTAAGCGGTGGTAACCAACCAGTTTTTTGTTATTTATTTTAATTGAAGACTGATATAGTCAATTTAATATAGATTTTATTAGTCTTTATTTTTTGAAGGGATTCCTTCAAGGCCGGGGGGATGTTGGATCTCGTTATTGAAAACTTATTATTTACCAAAATGCACTTGTAGCAGGCTGGATTTCCTTATCCTTCATCCTTTCCCTAGTGCGCCTTATATAGAAAAAAGAAGAAATGTGACGTGAATTTGTCATCGCCGGAAAAACAATATTTTCTTATGGCGTGATCGCTATGTTATATAAAAATAATAGATACATAAAATAATTAATTCCGCCCATTCAATAATTAATTAAACGCAAAAGAAGTGACAATAGCAGCAGATACAGTCATCTAATCTGTGGAGCAGCAGACGCCGCCATCATCGCATCGCAGCCGGTCAAAGGTAGGGCGCACGTTCCGTTTCCTTACAGCAACTGCGATTTATTCCCTTTGTGTTCCCTGCAGTTGCTAACTTCCTGTGTCCCTGCAATCCAGTGTGCTGCGAGTGTAGTATAGCTTCTATTGTCCGCGTTTTTTTTAATATATAATTATACATTTATATTTATATACAGTCCATTCGAAAATTGCTTGTAGGAAAATTTTGAAATTCCTTAACCCGCCAGCATGCTAACGCTTATTTAGCATTTCACAAATTAAATGTAGTTGCGAAATTCTGTGAAATGCGAATTCATCGCTTCATACTATCACGCAGCGGCGGCAACGCGCGCGTTCCGTCGCATTTACAACCACAGGAATACTAAATCTATCTGTTTCATCTACCTCGTTCATCATTAATTTTAGTAGCTGATACGAAGAATGAGGTTAAGCAATTATTATCTTTGATAACTTGTATTTAGGGTCGTATATTGAATGAATGTGTGCGATTGTTTAATTCGTTTAAATTATTAGCAGACCACCTTGCGAAGAATGAATGAATGTGTGTGAACTGTGATTTTAATAATAATTTGTGTGGCGCGCGCCGTATTCTTCAGTACGTTTTGGCAAGTGATAGTGAGAGTTTAGTTCGCATATTCGATATAAAATAATTACATCCTTTTGTTATAATTATGCTTATTATTGTTCTTAAAATAGATGCACATTAAGAGACGTACGCCCTAAGGTAAACGCGCATTTTAATTCGCATATGAACAAAAATCATTATCGTCATATTGGCAAATAGCATAACAATATATTGCACGCTTTGTTTGCCCAATGTAGGAGAGCCCACAGTCACAGTCGAGTTTATAAACTCCTGCATCTTGTAAAGGTATGTGGCATTTGACAGGTGGTAAATATTGACTAATCTTCTTTGGTGGCTTATAATAAGTTTTGATTGAAGCCCGCTTTAAGATGTAGCCAATCTTGTCAGTAACTCCTCTAACATATGGTAGGACAGCAGGTTGACGCTCCACTGTGGCTGGTTTGACACGTTCACTATGATGGCGGCGCGGGATCCGGAGCTTGTTGTCACGCAAGCAACATGTCAAGCAAGTACTGCGATTTGCTAAACCCTGCGACAGATTAGATAAACCACAAATCCTCGCAAAAGAACACCGTTTCCAACCAAGGATGATTCGTGAGGCTATTGAAATCAAAAAACATCCTAATTTCAATAGAGAAGATGGTTGGGTGTTACCACCAGCTTGGGATCCTGTGATAAATATAATTAAATCCAAAACCAGACAAAACACTGCACGGCGTCAAGATACTGTAAGCTCTTACTGCGTAGGTCGGACCAACAACAATAATAACCAATAAGAATTGAGGGTACATCAATAAAAACAACAACAATAACTGAGGGTACACCGAAAATTATGACTGTATAAATAGAGCGCAGGGACGTTCAACATCTCAGTCCGCCCGTGACCATGGGTGCTGCAAAGCATTCGAAACGTCGGGAAAATTAAAATAAATCGCGATATAATCCGTAAGAATAGATTGATTGCAATTACAGTAGTAGCTCTTATAAAGTTATGAAGCTTAGGGCAAAGCAATATTCTTTTTTTATACAATTTGCGAGTAATGGGTAATATTATTAGGACTTGGTTATTTTATGTAGAACATGGGTTTTAAAAGTAGACTTAGATAGCGCGTAAATGTCAATGTCACTAAATGAATTGTTCGTAATTGTGTGTAATTCGTTGTGTAATTGAATTCCATAACATTTATTCCACTCTAAAGTGGGGGTGTTCAAAATGGCTGACTTGAAAGCGTCGACTGCTTCTTCACCGGACTGGAACCTTTGACCACGAAGACTTTTCTTAATTTAAGGAAATGTAAAGAAATCGTTAGAGCTTAGGTCAGGACTGTATGGAGGATGGTCAAGAATTTCTACTTTTTCCTGCTTCAAATACTCAATCGTTTGACGAGCGCTGTGTGAGCTTGCGTTGTCGTGGTGCAGGATGATGCGTCGCTTTGAGTTAGATTTTCGAAGTTCGGCGATGACTTGTGGTAAACAAACTGTGGTATACCACTCTGCGTTAACCGTTCTACTATCTTCAAGTGCAATAGTCGCAACATGGCCGGTTTTTCCAACGAACGTGGCCACCATCTTCTTTGAAGTGCTTCGAGAACGAAAACTTTAGTCGGCTTTGGCTCGTCTTGAAAGACCCAGATTGTAGATTGTGGTTTGGAATCAGGATCGTAGGCACAGATCCAATATTCGTCAGCACTGATGATATCGTAGACGTGATTTGACTCTCCTAGGTTGAACCATTGCAGAGTTTTCTTACACCATCTGACGCGGGCCGCATTGTGATCGTCGCAAAGCATATGCGGTATACAACGGCAAACTAGCTTTCTCACACCAAGCGCTTCATGCAAGATCTTCTGAATGGTTGTCCCTGAGATGCCTAATAGAGCCTCTATCTCTCGATACGTCACATGACATGACATGATCTTCGAGAATTAGTTGTCTCACAGCAATGATGTTATCTTCAGTGAAGGTATATTTTGGGCGTCCTTCGCGAGATTTGTCACTAACACTAGTATGTCCACGCTGCAATTCTAAATACCAGCGTTCGACAGTCCGCAGACATGGGGCTTCATCACTGAATACACATGTTAGCTATTCAAAACACTGAAGCCGTATCAGGTCTCTTCTAAAGTTGTAGAAAATTATTGCACGAAGATTTTCCTTAGAAAGATTCATTTTCGTACGTAACCTGACGATTCCAATCGACGCTGTGACTAAACAATAGCATTAATCCTAATACTTACAACTGTTTTGAGATTCTAAATTTAAACACATTCGAATATAGAACAGTTCTAAATTCAAAATTGCCGGAAAATATGGAAACGACAGAACTTAAAAGGCAGGCCTCGTAGTATTGACATGCTGCACCATAGTCATCAAAATGTTGTCTAAACTTATAATTCAAATGCCTTATGAAGAGCTTTTGAATCCGTTCGATCTTATTCCTATGCACATCATAATTTGGATTCCAGATTATACTTCCGAACTCTAAAAAACTGCGCACATATGCATAATATACTAGCTTTAGACAAGTTACGTCGTTTAATGGCTTGCAAACTCTCATTACGAATCCTAAATCCCTATAAGCTTTATCAACGACATTGTCAACGTGATTGATAAGATTCATTTTCTGATCCAAGAGTACACCTAGATCACGGACTTCACTTAACTTTGCTAATGGCTTATCATTAATTTTGTAAGTAAATTCGACAGGGTTCGTTTTCCGAGTAAAGGTAATTTGAACACATTTCTCGACATTAATACTTATGCGGTTTAATTTGTAGTAATTTGAAAGTCTGTTTAGATCATCTTGTATTCGACCTTCAACAACCTGGGAATCAGACGTAGGCTACATAAGCCGGTAAGACTCCACCACCTATGTACACATGTTCACATTGTACCGCAACCATCACAACTACCTACATAGAAATACACCAAGACATACCTAGGTACCAAGGCCCACACGTCTGCACTACATTAATATCACACGGGAGTAGAAACAATACTTTCTAAGGTAACAGTATAGTAAATAATATAGAACTTAGCTCTCAGCACTCCCCGGTCGCTGCCCGTCGCTGACTGTAAATAAGTATGGATCCTAGTATGGACCCTTGTGGACCTCCTGATGTTACATGAACTATATTGCTAGACTTATATCCATTTGTTACAACTTGTTATCACATTATCACTTATGAAATAAACCAACAGAGTAACCTACCACGAATACCCCTAATTAAATTTTTTTGGACAAGTAGATTATGTTTCACCTTGTACAAAGCCTTGTGAAAATCAATGTACTCACCATCAGTTTGTATGAGTTTATCCGTATTTTGAAATAACGAGTTTGTAAAAACAAATTGTTTACGGCTGATGCTGATCTGGATCATTTACGAAACCATGGTGTTCCTGCGAAATTTGGCTATGCAACAGTGTATTTCTTTACTTTTTTCTTACTTTGAAACTACTGCATGGATTGAAATGAAACTTAGCATGATTTGAGTTAATACTATGAGGTAGGACATACGATACTTTTCATTCCGAAATTCAGCTCGGTTCCCTTGGGAGAGGGGTTTGAATTCAAAATGTTAACTTAGTTATAAGTTATTAACGCGTGGTCCCATTTATTCATTGTAATAAATAAGGAGTCACTGATAGATTTTGCTATTAATGTTTGGCAATTGATCAGGTTAAGCAACGTTAGGCAAGGTCATTACATAGAGGGGTGACCGTTTAATGGCTTTTGAACCAAGCGTCTCTGTGTTTCGGAGGGAAAGTAAAAAGATCCTCCTGGTCAATAACATCAACCCATACTAAAGTTAAATCTCCCCATCATTACTTGGCAACACTAGTCTAGTCAGACCATATGAAAATTATCATAAAAAACAAGCGGGTTTTTTCAAAAATCCTTTACAGAATCTTATGACTTACCGATGGAAACTCATGCTAGGATCTTTATTAATTTTATGTAAATAATTTTTGCACGATTTGATAACACAATTCGGCGTAATGTTTTTTTTTGCGAGCACATTGTCCGTATAATTCAAGTGACACTAAAGAACCAAGTCGACCAATTTGATATTTTGGTGTACCTGAGATTGTCAAACGTTTGAACATCGAACGTTCTATCTAGAAATATATATAATCAAAGACCTACCATTAATTTATTTTTTTAGTGAAGTAGATTATGTTTTACCTTGTACGAAGCCTTGCGAAAATCAATGTACACAAAATCAGTGTGCATGCGTTTATCCATATTTTTAAATAAGGTATTTAGAAAAACAATTAAATTATTTACGGCTGATCTGGATCATTAACGAAACCATGGTGTTCCTGCAAAATTTGGCGGTGACAAAGTGAATACAGTTTTCTGTGTACAAGCCTCTCGAAAAGCTAAGACACAATAGATTTTAAATATATTATACTTTTAATCAGATACGTCACGCTTGTACTTAGGGTCGTATTACAGAACCATACTCAAGACTCAAGTACTACTTAAATCTACTTTGAGTTGAAATTTTAATTTTAGAACCTTACATGAGCACTGAACTGTCAAACTAGAATCACCTGAGTATTGTCAGTTCGCGATGACGTTTATGATTTTATTTTTAGTTGTTTTGCGTAAAACGATATTATCAGAAATTATTTGTAATAGAAAACAGACTGATTGCAGTGTTGCCTTATATATTCAGAACTCAAGTAAGCAGAGATCAAAATCTCTACTCAAGACTATAGACTCAGTTGATTTGAGTTTGAGGATTGTTTTGTAATACGTTGGGTGCTCAAGTCTTGATTCTTTGCTCAAGCAGTGATCAGTTGAATGCAGTTTAAGAGCTACTTGAGTCAAGTTCTGTAATAGGACCCTAACAAACAGTGACGTTCCAATACCAACTGGCACCGACTTCTGTTATATGTTTGTTATTTAATGCTTTTAGATAATTTTCTTTGAAGTCGGTAGGTATTTATTTTATCAAATAATGTTTTATATCTCATGGACACCGTGGTTGCAGTTTCAACTGACGTCAACATCTTACAAAACTTGACTGTATTGGGGGAAACACCGGATGAGCAGGAGCGGTCGCCCGCCGTCAGCTGCAAGAGTAAGGAGACACATGACTGTCAACACGAGGAATATTTGGATGACCACGCTCATGGTATGTTATTATTGAATTATTTTTACTTTGACTTTGAATTTTAACAAATTATGATGCACAAGTTTATGAGCGACATGTTATTTTTGTCACGACAACACCGATGAGCATGTCACTATTGCGTTCCTTCTTTTCAGAAGCGTCTGTTGAAAATGAGCCCGTGGAAGTGTTTAAAACAACTGAGATTGTAGATTGTGTAAAAAACACAAAATACGTTAATATTGTTAGAGACATTGGGATGGTGCTGGCAACCGAGTCTAAGTTAATTAATGACACAAATAGTACTACTCCAATTATAAATAACAATAGTACGCAGGATAAACAAGATAACAGTTATAATGTAATTGATAAAAAACTGTTTAATATTAAATCTGATATTAAAATGTATAACGAGATTCAAACAAGACATTGTCATAAAAGTATTAAAGAAATAGGCGACAAACCGTATATTTGTGATGTATGTGGAAAGAGCTTCAGAATAAAGGGGTATTTAACTAAGCACTTACGGGTTCACACTGGTGACAAACCCTTCGCTTGTAATATTTGTAAGAATCGGTTTACCCACAAACATAATTTACAAAGGCACGTTAAGTTACATACTGGTGTCAAATCTTTCGCATGTAATATGTGTAATAAACTGTTTTCCCAAAAAGTACATTTACAAAGTCACATTCAGATTCATACAGGTGAAAAACCCTTCGCTTGCAATTATTGTAATAAACGATTTACCAGAAATGCACATTTACAAGCGCACATTCATACCCATACAGGTTACAAACCCTTCGCTTGCAATTATTGTAATAAACGATTTACCAAAAATGCATATTTACAAGCGCACATTCAGATTCATACAGCAAATCGCTTAAAATGCGCCAATAACCTTGAAAATCTGGCCGCTCCGGCCGAGAGTTGTCATCGTAGAGGGCGCTACTAGCTAATATGAATACAGGGTGTCTTGTTGGCACATGGACCGACACAATTTTTCTAGGGAGTTGGGGGGTCATTAGCTAGGTTCTATTGGATTATAAGGGTTATGGGCCGAAATGAAACGAGGGAATTTAGATATTAATTAACTGTTCAATATTTTATTATTGATTTTAAATGCAAGGAAGGTTGTACGTCTGAGACTTGTCAACGCACAGTACGAATGACAGAGAACTCTCACAGATCAAACAATTAAATACAAACGAAGATGCCAGTACTTTAGTTAGATTAGTTTTTGCAAGTCTAATTCAAATATCCAACACGCCCCCTCAAAAATGAATCATCAATTATACAAACATATTAAGTATGTTTTTAGGTAACCAGAACATATAAGACTTCCTTGCATTGCGCTGGGGAAATACATTATGGTCCAACATTTGTTGCATGGATTAGGAAAATCCAGGAAAACCTAATCAGACCATTTAACAAAAAATATAAGCATATCACATTTACAAAACATAATTATATCATTATCAATAACACTTACATTTCCCGCAAAAGCTCTCTTTTTATAAATGATATTTACAATATGTTTTTATCAGGTTTACAATATTAAATTCGCAACTTTAATGTTTTTATTATGATCTAACATAATTTCAAAACCATTATGACTCAGGTTCAGCACCCTTTTCAATGAGATGTTCTTAAATTAAAATGAATACAATTGTTATAAATTTAAAGTACTAAACGTTAATGACAAGCGTAATTTTGTCCAGCAAAACGGGTTATGTTTTAATTGTTTATCTCATTCACACGTTGCAAAGTACTGTCGTAGCACAACTTCGTGTCAAATATGCAAAGGACGACATCATACGTTGCTGCACCAGAGCGTCGATGAGGCTGTTGTCAATGAGGTGACAACGGAAAACGGGTCACAAGGACAAGAAGAGGAACAAGGGAACATGCATCAAGGAACTCAAGGACTGGAGGTAGAAGGCAGCTACTTCTCGAAAAGTTTAGGAAGGGACTCTTTAATAGGCACTGCTTTAGTCAATGCTGAGTCGGGGTCGGCAAAAGGGATGATTACGCTGCGCGCTCTTATTGACCCAGGATCACATGTTTCCTTTATAACAGAAGCCGCGGCTCAATTGTTAGGGCTTTCATGGAAGACAGGGAAAATTTTGCGGGATTAGGAGGGAAACCGACATTGACTTCTAAGTCTATGACGGAAGTGACACTGCATTATACACTCAATCCCGATTGTCAGATCCGTATGAAAGAAGTTTTTTTTATTTAATTAACTGCGTTACTTCCACCACGAGAAGTGAAGCTTCAATCATGACCATTATTGGATCAGATAAGATTGGCTGATCCAGAACTATGTAGGCCAAATCCGGTTGACCTGTTAATTGGGGCTAACGAGTATAGCTTTATACTCAAAGAAGGGGTTAAGAAGTGTCCAACAGGGTCGTTAGTAGCCCAAGAAACTATTTTTGGATGGATAGTGTCAGGTAAAAATGAAAGTCAAGTATGTACCAATAATGAAACCCGTAATTTGGTTTGCATGCACGTCCATTTTGATGATCTTCTTAAGTCATTTTGGGAAATGGAAAATTAACCTTCAATCACTAAAAGGATGTTAACTGAAGAAGAACTGCGATGCGAGAATATCTACGCCGTTACTCCCAAACGTGATGAAGACGGTCGTTACATAGTAAGACTGCCTTTTAAAGATGCTCATCCAGCTTGCTTAGAAGGTCATTCTCCAGACATAGCTTTGAAACAATTCATGTCACTCGAAAGAAGATTAGAGAGGGACCCGAATCTGAAAGCAGAATACCATAACATGCTTAGGGAATATTTAAAACTAAATCACATGCAACCAGTTACTAAATTTGATAAAGAATCAAGAGTATACTTACCTTACCACGCTGTAATCCGAGAAGACAAAACTACTACGAAGGTACGCATAGTTTTCAATGCATCTAGCAAGGGTATAAATGGGGTATCATTAATGATGATTTAATGGTCGGACCCACCTTACAACCGGAACTACCCCACCTTACAACCGGAACTACAGCATACGATTATGAGATGGCGAACTTACCCAATATGCTTGACGGCTGATATAGTGAAGATGTATCGCCAGATTTTAGTAGACATTAAGGATACAGCTTTTCATAGAATCTTGTGGCGAGCAGATCCAATTCAGGAGATAGGGGTTACCAGTTACTGAGAGTCCCAAAGAAGTCCCAAAAGTGACTTCTTCGGCTCTGTATCTTGCTGTAAGAACTTTAATACAGTTAGCTGAAGATGACGGGAAGGAATATCCGCTAGCAGCTGAAAGAATTAAGCGTGATTTTTATATGGATGATTTCATGTCAGGATGCCAAGATAAAAATGAAGCTATAGAAATTTATAAGCAAATGAATTTACTTTTTAATAAAGGGGGATTTAGCTTAAAGAAATGGAATAGCAAAGACGAGGAAGTAATGGATATAGTGAAAGGAGAGGTAACTGAAGAAGGGAAAGGTAAGGAAAAAGGAAAGGAGTTGGATGCTAACTCGGAAATAAGAAACAAAAGACTAGGACTTACCTGGAACCGTAGATGCGATGAATTTGAATACTCCGTGCAGCTTCCTCCGTTGACTGGACCTGTAACCAAACGAAAGGTTATATCAGATATTGCTAAACTTTATGATGGATTGCTCCAAGCATAGTAACAGCGAAAATTCTTATACAATAAATATGGTTAGCTGCTATATAATGGGACGATGAGCTGCCTCGAGAACTGTTAGATGAATGGATTACATATCGAAAGGATTTAGAACAATTTACCGAGTTTCATTTACCAAGATAGATGATGAGCAGCAACACGGATCGCTTAGTGCAACTTTACGGTTTCTGTGATGCTTCCAGTGCAGCCTTTGGAGCGGTAGTATACTTACGTGTTATTGATGCAAATGGAAAGGTAAGTGCTACATTGATAACTGCAAAAACGAAAGTAGCTCCCATTAAGCAGGTTTCAATACCCCGTTTAGAATTAATCTTCTAGTCGAAGTTTCCCAAGTATTAGATATACCAAAATCTCATCTTTTTGCGTGGACCGATTCCGAAATAGTACTAGTTTGGCTCAGTAGTCATCCTAGTAAATGGAAAACATTTATAGCGAATCGGGTAGCCGAAATTATCACAATTTTAGACCGTCCGACCGACAATCAGTGGCACTATGTAAAATCTAACCAAAACCTAGCAGACGCAGCATCAAGAGGTTAACCTATGGTTGAATGGTCCGTCATGGTTAAGTGAAAAAGAAATAACCTACCATCGTCTGAAAAACAATAATACCACCTTAGAAGAGAAAAAGACAGTAGTTCGAAACGATCGAAAATGACGATGATGACATTTGGTGTAAGTTTTCTTCGCTGCAGAAATTGTTAAGAGTTGTAGCCTACTGTAGAAAATTCCTGAAAATAAAAAATAAAGAATATCATACTTACCTCCTGAAAAAAGAAATTAATGAAGCATTAGAAATTATGATACGAAAATGTCAAAGTAAAGCATATAGTAAAGAAATACAAGATTTATTGAAAGGAAAAGAAATAAATAGAAAATCAACACTTTTACTCCATATTTGGATGAATTTGGGATAATCCGCGTTGGATTCAACAGGCACTATCGACGAAAAGCAGAAACATCCAATAATCATTCCACATAATTCCCATCTTGCTAAGTTTCTTGTAGCAGATGTTCATAGTAGAACCTTACATGGAGGTCCTCCAACTAATGCTAAATTATTTACAGGCCAAGTATTGGATTATAGGGGCTAAAAATTTGGTCAAGCAGCATTATAGAAAATGCGTTAGATGTATAAGGTACGCATCTTGCAATAAACCGCAATTAATAATGGGTCAATTACCAAGCCCACGAATGACCCCAACTAGAGCCTTTCTGTTTAGCGGTGTAGATTTCGCAGGACCCATTAATATCCGAGCCTCTAAGGGACGCGGTCATAGTTCCTACAAAGGGTATGAAAGCAGTCCATATAGAGGCAGTAAGCGACCTTTCCTCACAAGGATTCTTAGCGGCCTATCGACGGTTTGTGGCAAGCCGTGGACATTGTAGTGACCTATTCAGTGATAATGGGACAAACTTTGTAGGCGCTGCAAAGGATTTAAAGGACTTGTTCAACGTAGAGAGGTCTAGCATTTTGCCGGAAATCTTGGATTGGCTAACAACAATTTTTTTTTTATAATAAATAGGTTTGCGCTTGACCACAATCTCACATGATGGTAAGTGAAGATGTGGTCTAGGATGGACCGCGCTTACCCATAAGATGCCTGTTCACTATAGACTTGTATACACCCAAGTTATATTTATCAGGGAAAACGTTGTCCGGGAGGGTATTCCACAGCTTGGCCGTGCGCATGAGAAAAGAAGAAGCGAAACGCTTAGTGCGGCAAGTTGGAGTGTCAACGACAAACCGGTGGAGACCCTGCCGGCGCCTGGTAGTCCGGTAAAAGAAAGGGGATGGTGGTACAAGGTCAAAAAGTGCTTGAGCGCATTCACCGTGGAACAATCTATAAAAACCCGATAAACATGCAACTAGGCGGCGATGATCCAATTGTTGCAGTTTTTCATTTGTTAGGTCGTTATCGTCAATTATCCTGCGAGCGCGTCTGTCTAGCGAATCCAAAGAGTCAAGTTGATATTTGGCAGAGCCATCCCACAGGTGAGAACAGTACTCCATGCAGGGTCGAACCTGAGCTTTGTAAAGAATCAAAAGCTGTTCCTTTGTGAAAATTCTACTCAGTGGCACTTTATTCCGCCACACGCTCCAAATTTCGGAGGTTAATGGGAAGCCAGAATAAAGTCCACCAAATATCATTTGCGTCGAGTAATCGGTAATTCTACACTGACTTTTGAAGAGATGACTACGTTACTGGCTCAAATTGAGTCCTGTCTTAATTCGAGACCAGTATCGTACGTCACTGATCAAGCTGAGACTTCACCATTGACGCCAGGGCACTTTTTAGTGGGTGAGCCGTTGATACTGCCTCCTGATCGTAGTTGTGAACAAACTACAGTCAGTTCACTAAGAAGATGGCAATTGTGCCATTGGCGGCGCTGGTCGAATGAATATTTAATAGGGTTGATGCGAAGACACAAATGGAAGAATGCTACCTCTGAACCAGAAATTAGGGATGTAGTTTTGATAAAAGAATCTAATTTACCCCCGGGTAGATGGCTTATGGGTGTAGTGGTTGAAAAACATCCCGGTGCTAACAAAATAACGAGAGTTGTTACGTTGCGTTGTAAAGATTCTTGCCTTAAACGGCCTACATCAAAATTATGTACCTTACCGGTGACCGAATAAGTTATCTTGGTTGTTGGATTATATTATGTTAGTAGTCATTATTTGTTTTACAAATCACTTGTTAATAAGCAGTAAGTTCGTGCTAGGAAAGTATAAAATAAAAATATGTAGGTTTTAAAAACTAAAACCCGACTACGGATAAAATCGCAGTCTAACAAGTAGAAAACAAGAAAATATTTCTTGTCAGATATACTTATCTACCAACGCCTTAACAATTAATTATCGTCTAGTAAGTAGATAATTTGTATATTTCAATTTAACGTATTATAAGTATAATTAGTTTAGTTTTTCGTGGGTTCGATTCCCGCCAAGTGTCTGGGTGTTGTTTATCTATTTAAGTATGTATTTACAAAAAAAAAGTATATAAGTATTAGTATCAGTTGTCTGGTTTCCATAGTACAGGCTCTGCGTAGTTTGGGATCGGATGACCGTGTGTGGAGTGTCCCAAGATATTATTATTTATTATTATTAATTACTATAGATTGTAGCCGTAGTCGCATGCCACTGATGCCTGATGATCCGTCGTGGCGTTGTCATATATACATAAGTCGGCGATCTCTCCCCTTAGACAATGTAACATTCTACAAGCGCTATCGCTAATAGAAAGTTTAAAAATGTATGAGAATGACATAAGTCATCAAAAAATCACGTGACAAATTGTAGGGAATTGACACCATTAGCGAATGAAGAAATAGATTCGCTATGAAGCGATTGCATCTTGTCTAGGCCCTCAGAGGGCCTCAGAGGTCAGCTGCTAGTCGTCGAAGTGCATCCTGAATTTTGTTTTCCCAACGGAACAATATAACATTGGCTATATTCGACATTAGCAAGGTGGCATGCGACTACGGCTACTATCTATAGTAATTATTCTTATAATACGTTAAATTGAAATATACAAATTATCTACTTACTAGACGATAATTTATTGCTTAAGGCGTTGGTAGATAAGTATATCTGAAGAAATATTTTCTTGTTTTCTACTTTTTAGACTGCGATTTAATCCGTAGTCGGGTTTTAGTTTTTAAAACTTATTTTTATTTTATTTATTTTGGGGCTTTATAATTCGTTACAAATCACGTAGAATTATTAGAATTAAGTTAGTATCGCTGTAATATTTACTTAGTTAATATATTTCGTAAACACGTAATTGTTTTTTTTAGGCATCTACGTGTGAAAGTTCAAGGCTCTAGTACCAACCGTTCATGAATTATAACGTTTTTTTATAAAACATAAAAATTTCAAGTCTCTAGAGCCAGCGGTTTAAGCTGTGCGTTGTCTGTCAGTCAGTCAATCAGTCAGGACATTTCCTTTTATATATATTGATGATTAAAATAACTTTAATACGTGCAAAGAAGGTGTGGAACCCTCGACGCGCGAGTCAGACTCGCACTAGACCGGTTTATTTTTTTGGTTTGATTCGGTACCTAGCTCCGAACCGGAGTATCTTACCTACTAAAACGCCCCATACTCAATGGACATCTCCGTAGATGTCATCCCAAATTTCCTACCGACAACTCCGAAGATTGCCCGTTATTTGTTCGGGCTTATGGCTGAGGAGCGAAGCGGCAGCTTTTTTTTTTTTAGACGTCATATTGAGGCGGGTGCGCGCGTTGCAGGATACGTGCGTTTGCGTACACTCTCGACAGCCACTTATTGCATTGAAACCTTGCGTACACTTAGAAGCCACACTCGAGCTAACGCAGCAGTTAGCAAAATAGTTTAACTAAGCAATATAATCTTATCCCATCACTTTTAAAATCATATCAAATTCAAATTATAAACATCGATGTCGTATTTTAGTTTTAAAACCCATAGAAGAAGAAGAAGAAGAAACATTTAGCTCACTGACTTAATTACAAAAAAGGACTTGGTTACTAACAATTTTATAATATATTAATAGTCGTGGCTAAAAGGTCACAAGCTCAGCATTATGTCAGGGGGCAAACACAATATATAACTCATACTATGATATAACTCATACCTACCGCTTATATCATAAAAACGCTGTTTTCAATTACCTTTTAAAAGACACCACACGCGAGATTTTTAACTTAGGGGTCCTATTTTGACCTTAAAACCCTCATTACTTCTTAAACCTGACTTCGTCCTAAACCAATCTATCATATTGTATCGGAAAATAGTGAAATGTGTTAGGAAATGGTAAAATATTTTTATTATTTTTTACAAAAATTGAGGTCCTGTGACTTCTACTTAGAAAATTTCGAGAAATGCAAAAATACGTAATTATTCATTTTCTTTGAGGAGTCTGCGTGTAAAAATTTAAGGCTCTAGTACCAACCGTTCACGAATTATAACGCTTTTTTATAAAACATAAAACCTCCTATTTGGACCCCCTAGGATACTAATTTTGAAAATTTCGTTTTTAGTGTGCGTTTTAGTATAGTGAAGAATACATTTCCCAAATTTCAAGTCTCTAGGGCTAGCGGTTTGGGCTGTGCGATGTCTGTCAATCAGTCAGTCAGTCAGGACTTATTCTTTTATATATATTGATTAAAATAACTTTAATACGCGCAAAGAAGGTATGGAACCCTCGATGCACGAGTCAGACTCGCACTTGACCGGTTTTTTTTTGTTTGATTCTGTACCTAGCTCCTAACCGGAGTATCTTACCTACTAAAACGCCCCGTACTCAATGGACATCTAGCCCAAACGTCCAACCAACAACTCCGAAGGTGGCCCGTTATTTGTCGGGGCTTATGGCTGAGGAGCGAGGTGGCAGCTTTTTGTTTTAGGTGGCAGCCTGACGCGGCTGCATGCTTTGCAGGATACGCGCGTTTGCGAACACTCTCGGCATCCTCTTATTGAATTGAAACCTTGCATGCACTTAGAAGCCACACTTGAGCTAACGCAGCAGTTAGCAAAATAGTTTAACTAAACAATATGATTTTTCCCATCACTTTTGAAATCATATCTGATTCAAATTTTTTAACATCGATGATCGTATTTTAGTTTTAAAACCCATGATATAACTCATGCCTACCGCTTATATCATAAAAAAAAAACGGTTTTCAATTACCTTTTAAAAGACCACACACGAGATTTTTAACGTTGTTGTCCTATTTTGACTTAACATAATTGGACAAGAAGGGTGTCGT
The DNA here is from genome assembly GCA_911728495.1 of Furcula furcula. Classification (NCBI taxonomy): domain Eukaryota; kingdom Metazoa; phylum Arthropoda; class Insecta; order Lepidoptera; family Notodontidae; genus Furcula; species Furcula furcula. The sequence continues at coordinate 56,091,686 of OU452242.1, forward strand.
TAGAAGCGTCTTGATTGTCCGCTGGTTATTGGCTATATAATATTACATTAAATTCAATGTGGCGCCATCTACAGGACAAAATCTTCTGAAGTAAAACAAAAATATTTTTTGATTAAGTTAATATTTGGTACACATGTGTATTTCTGTTGCCCAAGCATGATCGTGTAAAGTAAATAATCATCATCATCAATATATATATAAAAGGAGATGTCATGACTGATTGACTGACTGACAGACAACGCACAGCCTAAACCGCTGGCTCTAGAGACTTGAAATTTTTATGTTTTATAAAAAAACGTTATAATTCACCAATTCACTAATTCATCTATGTATGATAATCGGAGGATACATAGTAGTAAATAAACATTTTCTATTACAGTTAACACCATATCCCAAATTTATATTTGAATGTGTTATTATTTTATTTTATTTACTAACTGAGTGAATACAATATTACTTATAGATACTGAAATTTTAGAATTAAAACTTGTAGGAGACAACGTGAATATATCTATATCCTCAAAATGCAGATTGTAGTTATGTACGAGACGTCGCATAGGAACACGCAAGCCAGCATTACGTCGGCATTGGCCAAGGGCAAAAAGCTGGCGCGTACGTATCATGCGGCGATGTACCATTCTTGGAAATAGATAGGCAATTTTGCTAGTGAGATCTGCACAGTCGAGTTTATTATTACAAATATTATACAAGATAGTAGCTTCCAGTAAAAGGCGTATATTATATATTACTAAGAGTCTTTAGTCCATATTTAATTAATGATTCATTTTATGGAATATATAATTTGCAGCACCTGTAATTTAAAGAGCGTATAAACTTGCGTTGTACTTTTTCAATAGAATCTACATATTTATTGTACAGCGGATTCCATACAGGAACAGCATACTCGAGTAGAGGACGAACCAATGATTTAAATAAATGCAGATATGTATCAGGCCTTCGAAAATTTCTTCCAATTCTCATGACGAAACCGTACATTCTATAAGCTTTTACAATAATTGCATCTATATGAGTATCTAAATGTAATTTAGAATCAAACGCAATACCTAAATCACAATCTTTTGTGAGTTTTTGCAATTGTGTATTGCATAAAGAGTATGAAAATGTAATAATATTTTTATTCTTAGTGAAACTTATATAGTGACATTTGGGCAAGCTGAGGTGAAGTTTATTTTCCAAACAGTAAATAGATAATCTATCAAGATCTTCCTGAATCAATATACATACAGTCATTAGTATCCTTTATGGAATTAAATATTTTTAGATCATCAGCATATAACAAGAATTTAGAAAAGCGAAAGCACTGATTAATAACATTAATGAAGAGTAAAAATAGTAGAGGACCAAGATAGTCATTTTTAGGAAAATATAACGATGGCCTATTGAGTTACTGTGTTACTTTGGTGGTAACGCCAGAGACATTTTTGGTAACTCCTAAGATATTCACGTACGAGTCTATTTTAATAGTTTTTAGAAAGAATGATAAATTTTCAAAAATATTTACCAAAATGATGATGGGCAGTGGTGCAGAAACGATGCTTGTCCTTGTTAGAACATGCGACCACCATCTCCGCAGTCCCTTTGTGAAGAATGACGATTTCACCAGTGGCAACGTTCTCACACACGAAGTGAAATCGCACATCAATGTGTTTACTCCGGGCGTGGTATACATAATTCACAACAGCTGACGCTGGATTGGATGGACCAGCTAAACCCATTTTTATAAACGACCACCTGACGCCTCAGAACAAATTACTTTATAAACAAGCCCGGTTATGTGTGAAGGAAAAAGGTTATAAATACATATGGTCATCAAAACGCCTCAAACAACATAGACCTTAATTCAGTTAACATTCACGCCTAGCACGGACGGCGGCAAGCATTTGACATTTAGTATTTGTTCGAGTGAAACGAACTATTATATTAGGTATAGACGAGGAATTCGAGATGTTGGTTGCTGAAGTAGAAACGTCTTGTGTAGTCGTGGTATTATTGAAACGCCGAACTCAGTGAATATAGTCTATGTCTAAATCTGACACTGCGAAACCTATCTTGGTAGCTATGCAGTGAATAATATTATTCAAGTTTTCTCCCTTTAATATCGGGACTCCTGATATTTCCAAGTTATTCATCCTTCCTTGTTGTTCCTTTATTTGATGTTGTTTGGATAAATCGGCAGCAACCGACTTTAAGTGTAGAACATCGGTAGTCATAAATTTGATTTTGTCATTGTTTATTGTGCACGATGACTTAAGCTCGTTGATGTCGCTTTTCATGGCTGATTGCTCTGATGATATTTTTCGTATAGAATCATTCATCTCACGCATTTCACACGTAAAGTCAGTCAGGTCCCTGCGCAAGCCATCCAAATTTTCCTTAATTGACTGATTTTGATTTTCAAAAGTTGATTTCAAAGTTAGGTTAATTGAATCGGTAATTTTGACGTATAAATCTTGAAAATTATTTTCCTGATTACTATTTTGATTCTCCAGTACCTTTTTGGCTCTTCTCTTCATAGTGCCCTCGTCCTTGGGTTTGGTAATATTAGGCAACATACCTGAACCGCCAGATGGAGGAGGACTTCGATGGATACTCATTTTTTTGTGCGGTAGTTGGCTGATTATTTAATTTAGGTGTTATTCAACAACTTATTAGCACTTAATTTCATATAGGTAGATAATTTTACTAAAAACCAGGCGTAATATTCACTTTTTCGATGAAATAAACAAATAATTTTTGAAAGTATTCACTGTTTTCATCTGCGATTGCTAGGTATGCGACGAACGACAACGATGCGCCCGCGCACGATGCGATCCAACCATAGACTGACTGTTTTCATGAAATACAGCATCGGATTCACTTTTCCTTTGATGGTATTTACTTATCATGTTTTATAACATTGCTCTTACACAGCATTTAATAGTTTAAGATAATATTTAATTTAAAACACGGATTTATTCTCAATCATGTTTACTCTAGACTGAGACTGACTGAGAATCATGGTTATTTAAACAACAAATCACATTTGTCGCAATGTTGTCAGTTTCTAAAACCGCAAAACTAGTAGTGTCAACCAAAAATAGACAGACTCTTTTAGTCCTTTAGAGCGCGGCACTGCTAAAGGGATGATCATCCGACCGAGCGAGGTATGTTAGGATATTGTTTTTGTACTTCATATACGCAGAAACTTTGCTAGCGCTATTCAGGATCATTCGTGTGTTTGCGTCGCTATATTACTTCCCCTTGAAGACTGGAACTCGATGAATCAAATGTCTTCAAGTGTCAGCTTGTCCTTGCGTTCCAGACGCTATGCCAGTGATACTTTTAGAGAGTCGGGCGTACTGTGCGTAGTCCCCAGTGAGTCGGGGCTGTTGTTGCGTCGTCCTCAGTGAGTCGATATATGCAGTGAGTATTGGCTGGCGGCTGCTTGAAGAACCTGTGAGAGTAAAGCACTCTCCTTAATTTGGCCGGTTGTAAGATCAGTGTGCTATGCCAAGTTAAAGCCGAATGTTGGTCAGGCTTGCATCTGCACTTGTATGCCGTTGGTCGTCCGACAAGGACGGGTATAGTAGCTGACTTGTGACTTGCTGGTTGTTACTGGAGAATAGCTGTCGGCAGAGAGTGAATGCGAAGCTGCGCTGTTGTCCAATCCGAAGGCTACGTTGCTGTTCAGTGCGGGGTCATCAGTTTAGGGCATGGCGTTGCTTGCTAATATAAACTTCATGAACTTAGAAACCTCGCTAGCGTGATTTAGGATTGTTGGTGTGTCCGCATCGTATAGACCGTTGTCCTTTATTTATTTTTTGTGTTTAGTTTACTTAATTGTATGTGGTACATTGGTTAAACCACCAATTTTTTCCTAACATGTCTCATTCGTTACCCAAATATGTCTCTGGAGTTACTTATTGTCCCAAAATCCAACATTACATTTTTGGCTATAACATGCTCATTATTTGATCTAATAAATATAAATTTGAAGTTCTGAATTCAAGCTATTGTCGAGCTTCTAACAAAATTGCAATTATATTTTATTTTTTATTTATTTAACTTTGTGCACATATAGTACAAGGCGGACTCGTATTTCTTTTAAATTTTGTTTTATTTAAAAAAAATAACCACTTGTTTTTTTGCTACTTGGTAACGCAAAACACAAAACGGTGATTGTTTTTGTATTAAAGTTTAAGTATACATTATGTTTTATTACGCCTAAATAGTTAATTATGCATGTAAGAGTAAATAACGAGTAATGAATAATTTTTACGTATATTAGTTAGCGGGAGAGGTAACGGTGGAGCAAGTTCCAAAGCACCACCAACAACTTTGGCCCCGGCAACACAATAACCGCACGCTAAGGACCGACGGGAAGATTGTCGAGCTGGAAAATAATTATCTCAAATCCGACGAGAGGGACGCGATACGATGACTTGATTTTGGCAATATGGTTTTTTTCCGGGTAGGAGACCGGCAATCCCAGGGCCGTTTATTGTCCGTAAGTCCCTTATAAACAACGGGGTAAAGGTCGATAGTATGTCGAGCATAGTAGCATACCTTATACGCAGAATAAGCGAATGTTATTCGCTGAAGGTCATACAGATACAGGTATACGCGCCGACCTCGGTATAGACCCTGACGATGAATGAAGTAGAGGCTGACTGTAGAGGTAGACGATGAACTAGAATGAATGTATGAGGAGATTATCAGCCCATAGGTACATAACACTAAAACATAAATTACACTATTGTTATGTGCAACCTCAATGCGAATATGGGCACCCGGAATGTCAATGAGTTGAAAGTGAGCTCGTATGGGTAGGGCCAGGGGGTGGTCGACTTCATGGAGAAGAAGGTACTCTATTATGAACTCATTATTCAAGAAGCAACCATCTAGGAATTGGACGCAGATACGCTCCGATAGTTCAATCAAAAATGAGATCAACTTCATCATCATGATGGCCAAGAAGCATTCAATGATCTCTCCGTGATCGGCAGGGAAATACCGGTACCGATCACCGTTTTCTTAGAGGCACATTGAGTATTATGTCAAGCTCGAGAGGTCTCGTCTCATGAAGTCCAAACTCCGACTGGGTTCCGCTAAAATACAGAACCACGAAAACTTTCAACTCTAACCACACAATCGCTTCCAGTGAATAGCCGATTGCGAAACTGTGAATGAGTTAATCAATGGATTGGTGTAAACTGTGGGATCCTAGTTCTTTAAGACCCTACATAGTAAAAAGCCTCAGAAAACTGAACCGAGATGTGACTGCAAAGTTCAACTTGGCAGCTATGTTGGAATATGCCGAAGTCAATAGACGAATTTCATAATTAAGTACTGCGACACGACTAGTCTTCGAATAATCCGGCATGTATTAAGGACGCAATTGAGCGAAACGAAGTCTATAATAAAGTGTTTGCGAAAAATTCGTCTTGATCTTTAGCTTGATCATTGCTGACACTGTGTCATCTTATCAATACCGGAGATATTCAGAGAACTCGCTAGGTTTTACGGAGAGTTAATACACCTCGACACGGAAACTCATTGGCACTTCAGCTCAGGACACCAGAGCCAAACAAACCCGACGACACCGACGACATCCGAGACATCAAAAATCCCCACAACACGGCCTCCACCCTTACGGAGACCAGATACCTTTTGAAGGTTTCCGCCCTCACATCAACAAAAAAAGGTAAGTATATCCAAATAGATGGATAGATATTTTTAAGCTCTTGAACTGGAACGGATTGGTCATCAACATCAATGGCGATCCCTCACCTTCGTTTTGCTGGTCATCGATGATATGGCCATTATGGCAGAATATGCTTAGTGACCTTAGTAGCGTTTCCCAACAGGTCTTAAAGTGAACATGGACAAGACTACGAATATCCCATGTTGCACCCGTACCGGTAGTCGTTTGGAACGCTACACTCGAATTTCTAGACCACTTTCTTTACCTTGGACAGATAAATAAGTCCACAGATGTATTAGATATGGTCGGTACAACTTCGACAAAGAGGTCATCTGAAGAATATATAGATGAGCTAAACTTTTCAGTCTCACTTCTAACTGTTGTACTCAACCAAGTTTTTCAAAATTATATTATTTGATTACCTATTTTTGATATAAGTAATTGTGTAGACATTTTAAGCAGGAAGTTAAGTTTGGTCAATTTGACGAGTACTATTTTGAGATTTGGGGGGGGGGGGGGGGGTCATGACCCCTACGACCCCCCCTCTCGGACCGCCACGGTGCTGAATGCAGGTAACGCCGGTGATAGTTTTTGAGGGTATGTGTTGTAGTTTCTTACTAAAACTACGTTAAATGATTATAAAATTCGCCACCCTTCTAAATCATTGTATAAGAAGTTATTGCCCGTACCTCAATGAAATCAGATTAAGAAAAAACTAATATTTATTTTTCTGAAAAAAAAAATCTAACCTGACCAAATTGTGGGTAAAAAAGTTGATTGACCCATATACCTTACGTTTTCCTGAAAAACAGCGTTGTCTTCCATTTTATTTGATGGCATTTACTTATCATGTCGTATAACATGTTTCTGACACTGATTTTCATAGTATCAGGTAATATTTCATATGTATTGCGCAGGAATATTCACACACAGATTTACTATAGAGGTTATGTAAACAACAAATGACATTTATCGCAATGTTGTCGGTTTCTAAAACCGCAAGAATAATAGAGTCAACTAAAATTAGACAGACTCGATCACTAAAACGTATAACATATGTAATTTTTTTTTAAATGATATCGTGTTCAATAACACTAATATTTATAAAATAATTTAAATATTATTGATGTTGGTGCTAAATACTGTACGTCAACACCAACTCCAATAATATTTAAATTATTTTATACTTTTTAGTGTTATTGAAGTCGGATCAATTAATTTTTAAAAATGTTTGTTTATAGCATTTATCTATCAATATCGTTGATGCAGAAAGTAGATAAGTATGGACCCATGCGGACCTCCTCATGTTACATGAACTAAATTGCTAGACTTATATATAAAACAGATGTGTTGAATAAAAAACAAAACCATTTGTTACAACTTTTTGTAACATTGTCACATATGAAATAAAGCAACAGAGTAACCTACCACGAATACCATTAATTATTTTTTTTGGAGAAGTAGATTATGTTTCACCTTGTTCAAAGCCTTGCGAAAATCAATGTACTCACCATCAGTTTGCATGCGTTTATATAACGATTTGATACATATTATGAAATAACGAGTTTGTAAAAACAATTTGTTTACGGCTGATCTGGATCATTTACGAAACCCTGCTGTTCCTGCGAAATTTGGCTACGCAAAAGTGAATACAGTTTTCTGTGTACAAGCCTCGAAAAGCTAAGACACAATAGATTTTAAATATATTATACTTTTAATCAGAGACGTCATGACACTATGTTAATCAAAGACAATCGCTCGTACTTAATCTATGATACAAACAGTGACGTACCAATACCAACTGGCACCGACTTCTATTATATGTTTTAGATCATTTTCTTTGAAGTCGGTAGGTATTTATTTTATCAAAAAATGTTTTATGTCTCATGGACACCGTGGTTGCAGTTTCACCTGACGTCAACATCTTACAAAACTTGACTGTATTGGGGGAAACACCGGATGAGCAGGAGCGGTCGCCCGCCGTCAGGTGCAAGAGTAAGGAGACACATGACTATCAACACGAGGAATATTTAGACGACCACGCTCATGGTATGATATTAATGAATTTTTTTTACTTTGACTTTGAATTCTAACAAATTATGATACACAAGTATAATATGTACATGTTCTTTTTGTCACAACAACACCTATGAGCTTGTCACTATTGCGTTCCTTCTTTTCAGAAGCGTCTGTTGAAAATGAGCCCGTGGAAGTGTTCAAAACAACTGAGACTGCAGATTGTGTAAAAAATACAAAATACGTTAATATTGTTAGAGACATTGGGATGGTGCTGGGAACCGAGTCTAGGTTACTTAATGACAAAAATATCACTCCAATTATAAATAACAATAGTACACAGGATAAACAAGATAACAGTTATAATGGAATTGATAAAAAACAGTTTAATATTAAATCTGATATTAAAACGAATAACGAGGTTCAAACAAGACATTGCCATAAAGGTATTAAAGAAATAGCCGACAAACTGTATATTCGTGATGACTGTGAAAAAAGCTTCAGAACAAAGGGGTATTTAACTACGCACTTACGGGTTCACACTGGTGACAAACCCTTCGCTTGTAATATTTGTAAGAATCGGTTTACCCACAAACGTACCTTACAAAGGCACATTCAGATTCATACAGGTGACAAACCTTTCGCTTGCAATCTGTGTGATCGACGATTTGCACTAAAATCAATTTTGCGAAGGCACATTAAGATACATACAGGAGACAAACCATTCGCTTGTAATATGTGCGAGAAACGGTTTTCCCAAAAAGGAAATTTACAAAGGCACATTAAGATTCATACAGGTGGCAAATCTTTTGCTTGTAATATGTGTGAGGAACGGTTTTCCCAAAGAGCAATTTTAAAAATGCACATTAAGTTACATACAGGTGACAGATCTTTCGCTTGTAATATGTGTACTAAACGGTTTTCCGATAAATCAAATTTACAAAGGCACGTTAAGTTACATACAGGTGATAAACCCTTCGTTTGCAATTCGTGTAATAAACGATTTACCTTAAAAGCAAATTTACAAAGGCACATTCAGATTCATACTACATGTGACACACCTTTCGCTTGTAATTTGTGTAATAAACGTTTTACCCAAAAAGCATATTTAGTAAGTCACATTAAGATTCATACTGGTGACAAACCCTTCGCCTGCAATTATTGTAATAAACGATTTACCGAAAAAGGAAATTTACAAAGGCACATTCAGATTCATACAGGTGACAAACCCTTCGCTTGCAATTATTGTAATAAACGATTTGCCCGAAATGGACATTTACAAGCGCACATTCAGATTCATACAGCAAAACCCTTAACTTGCAAGAGTGACGAGACACATGAAGATTAACTTCACGTGCAGTTCTTCTTCTATCTGAAATTAATCAATCCAAGCCCAAATAAAAATCGGGTCAGGGTACTGTCCGTATAATCACAATAATCAATTATAAGAGGCTAGTAAATTATTATTGAAAAAAAAAACTGTTTTTATTTGGTCTCATGGTCATACATACAACAATTTAATTCTTCTCATCAAAACCTTAAACGATTCCATAGATAACTTAAGAACCCTCCTCGACCACAAGCTTAATTTGTATATTCATACTGATAAAATTGTAAACAAAGCATATCCATTGTACCTGCGGCTTTATTATGTGGGCCTCTAAAGACTTCAAATTATCATACTCTCTTTTATATCTATACTACACCCTAATACGTTCTTAGGTGGAATATGCATGCGTCGTGTGGGATCCTCTATCTATATAGGTGTAAAGAATTTATTCTCATAAAACTTACAAAAAGTTTACTTCTCTGATTTTTAATATATATTTTTATAAACATATTCTTTCAGTTTATTCTTGTACGAGTAGGTATGTGTTTAAGTTTGCACATAGTTTCAGGTCATTCGGTAGCTTGTTATTCAGCTATACTCGTTTCGTTTTCCTTCCATACTTTGTACGAACACTACTAAGTTGAAGATTATATTTAATCCTAAGCTTGTGTGTATATACTTGTTTGTGTAATTGAATGGTGGATTGAATGGAATTTGTGATAATATTTTTAATAATGATGCATATAAATGTAAGATTCTCCAATAAATAATTAAGTAAGTATATGTATTTACTAGCAGTTTCCTCATGACTTCGTTTGTGATTACATAGTTAATATAGAAATACTTGCCACATTATTTCAAAGCATGGGACTGCCGTTGAGTATCTCCGACAGTTATATTCGACCTCGAAAAGACTTAACCAACTTGGGAATCAAATTCGGGACCTCGTGATTAAAAGCTCGCACCTGGATCATTATTATTACCAGTAGGAATAAAAATTAAAAGAAATATTATTTCCCATTACCTTTCAACTCTTGTTTAAACGAGTCTCATTTTTGTTTTGTGTCAAATATTATTATACATATACCTACACTGGACCGCAAAGAAAAACGGTCGATTTGAAAATTTTCAATATGTTCAAAACTACCTGACCTAGATTTATGAAATAAAGACTAAATTAAAGAATATTTTAATGAGCTTAAATGAAAATAAAAAATAAATAAATTCAAGCTTTATATTTTTAATAAATGTAAAATAAATAATAATGCGTAGTTTTTTCAGTATTTTCGTAAATGTAGATTGGTTACAGAATTACAGATGTGCCGTTTTCACGCATTTTAGTACTTTGTGTTGCCTCCGCGAGCTCGCAATACTGCTGTTATGCGATTTACCATACTTTCTACACACTGGTGTATTTTCCATGATCTATAACCCATACAGTTTTTCTTTAAATAATAATAATAATACCATTATGACGGGCCCGTTGGTCTAGTTGGCAGACACCCTGCCTGCTAACCGATGGGTCGTGGGTTCGATTCCCGCCAAGTGTCTAGGTGTTGTTTATCTATTAAAGTATGTATTTACAAAAAAAAAAAAAAGTATATAAGTATTAGTATCAGTTGTCTGGTTTCCATAGTACAGGCTCTGCCTAGTTTGGGATCGGATAACCGTGTGTGGATTGTCCCAAGATATTATTATTATATTATTATAATACCAGCCCTTGTTTATGTCCCACTGTTGGGCACGGGCCTCCCCTCAAGATGAGGGATCTTAGGCCATAGTCCACCACGCTGGCCTAGTGTGGGTTGGCGGACTTCACACGTCATTCGAAAGCTAGTTAGGCTTTCTCAGACATGCAGGTTTCCTCACGATGTTTTCCTTCACCGAAAGATAGTAACGATTAAATAAATCAGAGGTGCGAGCCGGGGTTCGAACCTGCGCACCTTATTTCCAAGGCAAGTGCTCGCCCTCTAAGCTTTTACAGCATATGACTATACATTTGCATATGTTTTCTTTAAAACGAATACTTTTTTTCATTACTTTCAAAACGACACCACACTCGAGATTTTTAATTTATGGGTCATATTTGATTTACAGAAGACCCTTCAAATATCTCTTACTTTACATAGCCCTAATCATACTGTATGATTTTGTGCCAGAAAGCAGTGTTTCTTGTTATGTGAGTATAATAAATAAAATATTACTTTGGAAAATATTTTTTAAGACGTTCAAGGATTTAGTACCAACAGTTTATGACTTACATTTTTTTTTAAATAATTTATAATTCCCTTTCCATAAAGGGGTCCATAACCGATGCGACTTTCGAAAAGTCCGTGTGTGTGCCTGTACCTATTGTGACGAATACACCTCCCATATTTCAAGTCTCTGGGCCCAGTGGTGTAGGCTATGCGTTGCCTGTCGGAAGTTGCCTTTTATCTATACTATATTATAAAGAGGTAGGCCTTTTTCGCGTGTCTGACTCAACATCGCAGAGCCGAAACTACTGAAGCTAGGACAACAAAACTTGGAGAGTAGGTTAATTTTATGGCGTAGGGAACTAATAAGAAAGGATTTTTCGGAAATTCAAACTTTAAGGGTGTAAAATAGGGGTTGCAAGTTTGTATAGGTTAGGGGCAAAAACATTGTCTTTTGGTTTGAAATTTTGTACTTAGACTCTGTAATAAAAATAATAAAACACGTGTACTTATCAGTATTTTTCAGAATTCGACAGTTAAAGTTGTAAAATACAGGTGAACGTTTGTATGGGTGTGAAAACATTGTCTTTTGACTTGAAATTTCGTACATAGACTCTTTAACAAAAATAATGAAACACGTATATCAGCGTTTTTCAGAATTCGTCAGTCGTCGTTGTTGTCGTCAAGGTTGTAGGGGGATGAAAATTTGTTAGATACGAGTAAAAATAGTTTTTGTTTGACTATTTTTTATGTATAAACCTTAGAGGTAAACGTATACATATATATAATATTAACAAGCATGCTCTTAAATAAAAATAATGTGACACGTATTTGTTCTGTTTTTATGAAAATTCATTACGTACCTACTCAAGGGTGTAAAGTATGATGCGAAACTTCTTATGGTGTTTTTTTTGTTAAAAGATTCAATTATTGACAGATATTAAATGCACATGAACCACACATACTCTTTCAGCACCTTCAACTGAGTTAAATTAAGGATGAAATTTGTGTTGTCTAGAAAATAAAAAAATACCGGTCAAGTGCGAGTCGGACTCGCGCACCGAGGGTTCCATACCATCTTTGGACTTATTAAAGTAATTTTACTATTCATGTAACACCTGAGGTGTTAGCAAAAAAAAACAAACCGCAAAACTAAGTTTGTTTGTCGAGGTTTTTTTAGGATTACTAAAAAACTGTACTACTTAGAAAGATCATTTTACTTTTCCTGTATAATATAGATAGACATGCATTACCCATAATTATTTCAGATTTTTCCCTCCACAAACTTCAGAGTTAGGGGGGGGACGGTATTTTTTTTTGACATTTTTGATTATCAGCCAAAAACTACGTCACATAAGCCAAAATAAAAATCTGTTTCGAGATGTGCAAATGAAGCCCTTTCAAATGATACCCCACTCGATATAGTAGTCTCACTTTAAAATTTTGATGACCCATTTCGACCCCCATTATAAAAAAGTAAAAGAAAAAATATATATTTTTTCATTTGCGATGGGGTTGGGTAAGTAAGATCTAAAACTATTCCAAGTTTCAAATCAATAGCATCAGTGGTTCCCGAAATATATAGAGTTGTGACAGACAGACAGACGAAGTCAGACCATAAGGGTTCCTTTTTTACCTTTTAGGTATGGAACCCTAAAAATAGGGATAAATCCCTGCCCCAGTACCTGACTCCATTTTAGAACCGTCAGTGTACTATATGAGGTGAGTTCCACTAACCGGTTTGATTCCCTTCGTCCACTCTTTCCTTGATGGTATGTGTACTCGGTACCTCTTATTAGCCATGTACACTGGATATGGATCTTATCACAGGACATGTTCATTAGATCATCCAGTTCTTCCACGGGATCCAATAAAGTGTGTAATGTACAGGGCTTAAAGTGTGTAGTGGGGTTAGTCTCAGTACCCACTCAAGAGTCAGTGTAGGCGTGTGGGTGTTGTTTTGAAGGCACCTGTAATTGCCATGCAAACACTCTTGAATCCTTACAGATCTTCAGTTTAGTCCTAAGCCTCCATACCTACAGCAATGCATATGTGACAATAGGCCCCACCAACGTAGTATATAACCAATATAGGTATACCTTTGATTTGGATCCCCAAGTTATTCCTTATGCAGAACGGCACATAATGAAGTCTCGTAAGGCCTTTTTTGCTATATATTTCTACACGACTGCCACGCTACTTTCCTATCAAGGGTTACCCCCAGATATTCTTAAAGATTATTGTTTTTCTTATGTATTAACCATAGTGCTAAATGGATTACCACCATTTGCAACTATGGAGGTCCGTCTCTTAAAACGTAGTGATTATATTATTCTCTTTGCACATTACTATTTTGGCAGAATGACAAAACAAGTTTTTAACAATTCGATTCGACAATCAATTGTCACTATTTTACACTAATATTTTCATTTTAAAAATCTAAATACGCGATAATAGGGATGTTGTGGATATATGTTGACGATTGGAAATCCTTTATTTAGTAAGTACCAAATTATATAACTTCAATTGGAGGGGATCTGAGTGTACCGTACCGACGCGACGAGACGAACAATTTGGACAGGTAGGAACATTTTGTATGGAAAAATTAAATCATCGTTTTTAGTATTTTCCTCGCTAGATTTCCATATTTTCTTATCGTTTAAACATTCTCTGAACTTCCAAAAATATTTCAAGATCAAAATTAGCCAAATCCGTCAAGCCATACTCGAGTTTTAGCGAGACAAACGAACAGCAATGCCAAAAGCCAAAGTCAAAATATCTTTATTATGTAGGTATAGGCCCCACGGAGGCACTTACACAAAAATCATTTTTACAAACTACCACCGGATCGTAACGCGGCCGCTACTGAGAAGATCCGGCAAGAAACTCAGCGGGCTTGTCAATTTTGTAATTTTTTTTAAAAACAGTTTTACAAATCATAATCATAATGTTAATTATACATAAGTCAGCCTTAAACAGTGTTATGGGTACCAGCGCTCTCACAACGTTACATGCAAGGATAAAATCGATAGCCACAGAGGATGGACGGCGAAGAACACTGCTCACCTTGAGTGAATACAAATATTTAATAAAAGCCTGTGATATGTGTGAGTGTGTATGTTTGAGTGTGTGTGGGAGAGATAGCGAGAAAGATAGTTTGTGTATGAATTAAGTGCATAATAATATTGATATAAAATGAATTATGAATTAACATCGATATACTATAAACAAGATAAGCAGTCACGTACAAAATGACATCGAAAATGTGGTCACGGTTAAATATACTTACACAACTATACACAGCTAGAAATTGTAGAAAATCGTTTAAAATAATTCGGAACGTCGGACTAATAGAAGCTTTCACGTGTAGTAATAAAGTCTAATTCTGTATGCAGTAATGTTGGCACATAAAACCTTTACATCGGAGACAAAGAAAAATCAATAAAATCGCCAACGCGATACGAAAAAAGTAGTTGTTTTGACTTAAGCAAAAATATATTCATTTAAAAGAAAATCTTAACCACTATTAAATAAGGTTCAAAACAATTGCAGACAATTTGACACTTACACAGTTTTGGAGCTGAGAATTGTGTGTGTACTGACTTACCAACTTATCCGTGCTGGTGGCAAAAATGAGAACTAACTTTTTTACTATGGTAATAACGTGTAGTTAGTTTGACAGTTTCGTATAGACAGTGGCGACACTCATATCGGCAACATTAATTTTGTCAGTCTCGGCATGGCAGTTGCGAACTACTAGTGGAGAAAATATCAAATTTTTATTTCGTATTATAATGATATCTTACTTATATTTATTATTTAAACTAGTAGTAATAAGAATACGGAACAAAAAATAATTCTCCATCTGCAATTTTAGTATTACGATAAGTATTTGGACAGTTTTTAAACGCGCAATAATGAATTTCGATACGTCCTTGCGCTAGCTGTTGTCGGCTCGTACTAATTTCAAATAGCGACACAACCGTCTCCGTGGCGCTATTTTCGTGACCACTTTTCGGGTCGTGACAGCTAATCTAGTTGGTATAGTATATCGATGTGAATTAATTATACGTAGTTCGATAGGACTTCAACCCAGTTGGATCGAAACTAAATGACTAATCAACGATTCATTGTTCTGTACGTTGTGCTATTCTCTCATAGATGTCGTCCTAATAAATTTTTGGTATTGGTAGGAATCTTGTGAGATGAGCTGAGATCTTAGGTTTTGGGAAACTCGAGGTTAATTCGTTTGCATTCGCTCCACAGACATATCAATTGTATATGAACTAAAAGACACATCTTCTTATTACTCCTTTCAGTCACAGCGTTCTATCCTATTATCCTATTTACGTCTCACTCACTCACTCTCAGCTGTCATGTTCCGGCTAAGTCCTATATTCCCGTGTGTGTGTGTTTTGACTGGCCCGTTGGTCTAGTGGTTGGTGACCCTGTCTGCTACCCAACAGGTCGTGGGTTCGATTCCCACCAAGTGTCTGGGTGTTTTATCTATATAAGTATGTATTTACAAAAAAAAAGTATATATGTATTAGTATCAGTTGTCTGGTTTCCATAGTACAGGCTCTGCCTAGTTTGGGATCAGATGACCGTGTGTGAATTGTCCCGGGATATTATTATTATTCCATTTATTTTCAATTTAACAACATTACTTACATTTTTAAATATAGATTATAAAAAAAAAAAATACATTTAAAAATATAAAAAACGGCTCCCAACCGGCTGCGGGAACAGGGTCCTAGCAGACGGTGGTCAAGGCTCCAGAGAGAGGAACCTCCTAACAATGCGTGCCGTCTCCAGGAGCACTGCCTTCTGCATTTGGCCCTTGATCCAGCCGCCCAACGTGAGCCTCTTGAGGTGTTTATCGAGGCTCTTGGCCATTAGGCCATGGGCGGAAACGACTATGGGTACAATGATTGCCCTATCAATGTCCCACATGTCGACAACCTCGTGTGCAAGATCAAGATATTTACATTCTTTATCTTTCTCCGCTTTCACGAGGTTCTCATCATGAGGGACAGTGACGTCTACAATCATTGCACGACGCTCGTTGCGATCTATCAGCACAATATCAGGCTTATTGGCAACAATAGTCCTGTCTGTGATGATAGATCGATCCCAGTATAACGTGATATGGCCATCCTCCAGAACTGGTTCCGGTACATACCTGTAGTACGGTACCTCTGACATCACAAGGCGGTATTTCAAAGCAAGTTGCTGGTGGATTATCCTGGCTACTTGGTTGTGTCTGTGCAAGTATTCACCATTTGCGAGACGCGAACAACCGGAAATAATATGCCTGAGGGATTCACCAGGGCGATGACATGCCCGACAAATGTCGATGGTGCCATCCCTCAGGATATATTTCCGGTAGTTGTTCGTCATCACAACTTCGTCCATAATTGCACAGACAAAACCTTCGGTTTCCCCAAAGAGGTCACCGAATCGTAGCCAGGCCACGGAGGCTGAGAAGTCTACATCGGGCCCATGAAGAGCCCGGTAGAACCTTCCGTGTAGCTCCTTACTTTGCCATACCGCCTCACGATTGCCAGTGGTGAGCACCACAGGCTTGCGCCAGTTCCCTTTGGCTAAGGATAGAGGGGTCAGTCCATTGTCCACAGCAACCACATCCGTATGCATCACTCCGCCGCAGTGAAGGAAGTATTCCCTGAGGTTACATATCTCACGGTTGTGCAGGGTCTTGGCATTTAAAAAGCCTCGGCCACCACATTTCCGTGGGATATACAACCTCATCACTGAAGAGCGAGGATGATGCATACGATATGTGGTTAACAGTGTACGAACTGTTCTATCCAGGGTGTCTAGTTCAGTCTGAGTCCACTTGAGTATGCCAAAGGAGTACATCAAGACTGGCATGACCCAACCGTTGTAGGCTCGCACCCTGTTTCCGCCTGACAAAAGACTTTTAAGTACTTTTCTCAGGCGGCCCAGGAAGCGTTCCCGCAACGACTGTTTCATGTCAGTCTCATTGATGCCCAACGCCTGTGACATACCCAAGTATTTGTAGGTTTCGGTTGCAGAGAGAGTCCTCAGGTCGGTAGTGTCTAAAAGCTGTACGCTTCTAGACTCAACCATCCTCCCCCGCTTTACATGCATAACTGCACATTTGTCCACACCAAACTCCATACTGATAGAATTACTGAAGGTTATTATTATTATTATTCATCATCTCTAACATGCCTATTCGCGTTCCATACCCAATATCTTACATAACTAATTATTTTTTATTTCGCCATACCAGCTTCTTTTTTCGTATTTCTTGCTTTGCAGACGAATTTTATAGTAAACTAGCTGACCCACGCAGCTCTGCCCGCACTATTTTTACGTTAACTAAACATAATAACATACTATGCGTTTCAACTAAGAATGTGGCCGCCATGATGATCGCGACTGCGGAACTTCACTCGTTATTTACGATTATTGTACCGGCAGCAGATTAAACACAAAATGAAAAATTTGCTCCTGTTTTGATTATTTATTTTAATGTCTTACTTTGCTATGTATTTTTGTTAAAACATCATTTTTAGTAAATATACATTTGAAATGGCAAGATGGCGGCCACATTCCTAGTTGAAACGCATAGTACATCCGCATCGAATACATAACCTCCTTTTTAATAGTCGGTGAAAAACGGGGACTTAATTTTTACGTGCCCTCCGAAGCACGCAGATGCTCAGTTCAAATGGCATTAAACAGTCACCCATTTATGTAATGACCTTACCTAACGTTGCTTAACCTGATAGATTGCCAAACATTGATAACAACTGTCTATGAGAGTTCCCTTACTAATATTTATTATAATTATAATGAAAATTTGATAAAATCGGACCAAGCGTATAAGCAAGTACACATTTCAACTTTAATCCTCTCTCCCAAGAGGACCATTCTAGATTACGGGATAAAAAGTATTCTATGTCCTACCTCGTAGTATCAGCTCAAATCATGCCAAGTTTCATTTGAATCCATTCAGTAGTTTCGGCGTGATGCGCAGCCATGATACAGACAAATAGACAGACAGAAAAAATTTTTTTTTTTTTTGGAGAAGTAGATTATGTTTTACCTTGTACAATTTGCATCAGTTTGCATGTGTTTATCCATAAGTTGAAATAACGACTTTGTAAAAACAAATTGTTTACGGCTGATCTGGATCATTTACGAAACCATGCTGACACTATGTTAATCAAAGACAATCGCTCGTTCTCTATGATACAAAACAGTGACGTTCCAATACCAACTGGCACCGACTTTTATATGTTTCTTTGAAGTCGGTATTTATTTTATGTAAAAATATTTTATGTCTCGTGGTTGCAGCTTCACCTGACGTCAACATCTTACAAAACTTGACCGTATTGGGGGAAACACCGGATGAGCAGAAGCGGTCGCCCGCTGTCAGCTGCAAGAGTAAGGAGACACATGACTATCAACACGAGGAATATTTGGACGACCACGCTCATGGTATGTTATTATTGTTTTTTTTTTTACTTTGACTTTGAATTCTAACAAATTATGATACACAAGTTTATGTACATGTTCTTTTTGTCACAACAACACCTATGAGCTTGTCACTATTGCGTTCCTTCTTTTCAGAAGCGTCTGTTGAAAATGAGCCCGTGGAAGTGTTCAAAACAACTGAGACTGCAGATTGTGTAAAAAACACAAAATACGTTAATATTGTTAGAGACATTGGGATGGCGCTGGGAACCGAGTCTAGGTTACTTAATGACAAAAATATCACTCCAATTATAAATAACAATAGTACACAGGATAAACAAGATAACAGTTATAATGGAATTGATAAAAAACAGTTTAATATTAAATCTGATATTAAAACGTATAACGAGGTTCAAACAAGACATTGCCATAAAGGTATTAAAGAAATAGCCGACAAACCGTATATTCGTGATGACTGTGAAAAAAGCTTCAGAACAAAGGGGTATTTAACTACGCACTTACGGGTTCACACTGGTGACAAACCCTTCGCTTGTAATATTTGTAAGAATCGGTATACCCACAAACGTACCTTACAAAGGCACATTCAGATTCATACAGGTGACAAACCTTTCGCTTGCAATCTGTGTGATCGACGATTTGCCCTAAAATCAGTTTTGCGAAGGCACGTTAAGATACACACAGGAGACAAATCATTCGCTTGTAATATGTGCGAGAAACGGTTTTCCCAAAAAGGAAATTTACAAAGGCACATTAAGATTCATACAGGTGGCAAATCTTTTGCTTGTTATATGTGTGAGGAACGGTTTTCCCAAAGAGCAAATTTAAAAATGCACATTATGTTACATACAGGTGACAGATCTTTCGCTTGTAATATGTGTACTAAACGGTTTTCCGATAAATCAAATTTACAAAGGCACGTTAAGTTACATACAGGTGATAAACCCTTCGTTTGCAATTCGTGTAATAAACGATTTACCTTAAAAGCAAGTTTACAAAGGCACATTCAGATTCATACTACATGTGACACACCTTTCGCTTGTAATTTGTGTAATAAACGTTTTACCCAAAAAGCATATTTAGTAAGTCACATTAAGATTCATACAGGTGACAAACCCTTTGCCTGCAATTATTGTAATAAACAATTTGCCCGAAAAGGACATTTGCAAAATCACATTCAGATTCATACAGGTGACAAACCCTTCGCTTGCAATTATTGTAATAAACGATTTGCCCGAAAAGGACATTTGCAAAGTCACATTCAGATTCATACAGGTGACAAACGCTTGCAATTTGTGCAATAGTCGTTTTACCAGAGATGCATATTTACAAGTGCACATTCAGATTCATACAGCAAAACCCTTAACTTGCAAGAGTAACGAGTAGTCATTCTAGCACCAGCGCGATGACCGACAAAGTCACACACTACACTGACAAAGTCAGTGGTCTGAAACCAGTGAAGTTTTTAATGTGCACTCTAACCGCTACCAGCGCGGCATCGAGGACTGTCATTATCGCCTCCGCTTGACTGATTGCCGACCGTGTCCGCCACGAGTCCAAGCGTCGCAACAATTCAATGAACCTCTCAGTTTCATCATTAATTACCAGTATAATTATTCCATGCAATCTTTTTTCCATCCCAAGGTTGCCTGGAAGAAATTGCGGATAGCGATAAGGCCGCCCTTTGTACAAATTTCCTTTTAATTTTATTTTAAGGGTGTACAATAAAGAGTATAAATAAATAAATAATAAATATAATGTTTGATTCAAAAACTTCTAGTAAAGTAAGTTTTATGCTGGGTCCATACTTTTGCTTGATTTGGCGCGCAACAGATATTCTAAATATATATATATATACTATATATATAATTATTAATTTCATTACGACTCATAACTATTAACTACAATTAGTATGTAATTGTACTATGTCGCTTTAGCAAGATAGATACTAAGCTCCTGCTTATATGAATGATAACTGTGATATCATTATGACGTTGACACATAGTTTACGTTTACTTTAGTCGTTAATTTGATATCAAGATAAATATTTTCATCTCTAAAGTTGGAGCGTAACAAGTGGTTCGTAAAAACTGGTGAGCATAGTTCCACATACAGTGTGCTAAAAGTAATGGTAAAACAATAATATTAAACCAAAAAATATTGTGAATATTCGTCTTAATTAGGGGGGTACCCTCATATTAAAAAAAAACCTAATGCAAGGGTAAGAAACTAAAAATGTTATATTTTCCAAGACCATTCTTTAGCGATACGGATCGAAATCAGGCGTGTATTAAAATGTAATCTTTATGAAAGGGAAAAGATTTACCTAGCCATGTTCATGATCCTCAAAGTGAGTTGGAGATGGAGATTATACAAAGAAAAGGCGAGCAAGCGTCATAACCACTACCAAAATTACTACAAAAGGCGGTTTTTATTAAAAATTGACCTCAGAGGCCTTTATTTTATTTTCTATTTATGAATCTTATTATAGCCTCCGTAGCGCAGCGGTAAACCGCTTGCTTTGCAAACCGGAGGTCGCGGGTTGAAATTCCGTGGAGAGCAACCACTTTGTGTAGTTGTTCCTTGCTGGCTAGTGTCCTAGCCGGGCAAGATGATTCATTCATGCGTCGCATGGGCATGTAAAAAGTCAGTCCTGCGCATGACTTCACCCCGGTCGTATTGATCTTCCGTCTTAACGAATTGTGAGAGTTAAGGAAGATAGAGTGCACTTGTTTCTACGCAAGCACTTGTGCACTATAATATCTCTCGTGTAGTAGGCTGATTTGATGAAAGATCGGCCGCTGTGGTGCTATCAGCCAGGGGGACATTTATTTATTTATTTTATCATTTATGTACACACAATAACAATAAAATATAAAAGGAATAAAGGCAAAATACTATTCTTAATACAAAGACACAGGTTATTTCTAAAGAAAGTTATTCCAGCTGGCCTTACATTATTATTATTTTAGACATTATGCTTCCAATGCTGTGATTATTTTATAAACGCTAATAAACCTTTATTAACCTTTTGATAACGTGATTAGGACTTATCCTATTATAGCTCTCTTAACCGTGGTATCACACTTTACATCTCTCGAGACAATTCAGTAATTTCCTTCGAATAAATATCTTCTTTCTTCCTCAAAATCCAACGCATTCAAGTAGTGAATGCATTGGATTCACTACATCGACATGTTTCCCTAGCAGGATATTTGTTAGTCTGGTACATTTTCGTAGACAACTCATACAACAATCAGCTTTTGAAGTTATTCTCTCCTAATTCACCGAGTACTGGTAACATAAGTCTAGTCTCAAACAAACAACATTGATTTGATGATGACAATTGCGTCATTTGTTTAAAAAGTTCTGGACTAGATTGTTTTTTGAATATTGTATGGTTATTTACAACCAGCTATTTCATTGATATCCACAAATAAAATTGGCAATATTAGAAGCAAAAACGGTTATTTCAAGGAACCTGTAAATTGAAACCAATCATTCCTCGCTATGTTCTACATTGCATAGGATCTAATTACTAGATTACTTAAGTCACAATAACTTTAGTTACTTAAAAAACATTACATAAAGTTATTGATTTTATTAGTTTAGAGAATATTATAATTAGAATATTATTCAAACCAAAAAATTACATCTTTATACCTTTAATTCTCTACCTAAAGAGTAAACAAAATATGCAAATAATCGTCAAAACTATTAGAATTTACCAAATGTGTTGTAAGGTTTACACAGACTAAAAACCTTAGGTACGGAATTTGTAGATGTTAACCCATTTTAAATCTGCATCAATTCATGCAAAGACCTATTGATTTCCCACTTGTCTGGTAAGGTTGTAAGGTATAAGTACCTATTGATATCGTTTGTCTGGTTTTCGTGGTGCAGGCTCTGCCTGGTTTGGGGACGAATGCCCGCGTGTGGATTGTCCCAAATATGGTATATTATTGGCTATACAGCAAACAAAATAAATAGTATAGTATATGTCTCAAGCCATGGGACGATGTATAAAAGAGATATTATTTAACAACACAATCGATACTTCTATCTTATTACTTACAATACGATACGAACCCTGGCTTCAGCAGCTGTCCAGAACGCCTTTATTTTAAAACTATTAGAAAATTGGTCGCAAGATGGTCTGTACGATTAGCAGGCTATGACTATGCTATTTGGGATTACATGTTCAATGATGTTAATGTAAAATTTTAAATCATTGTATATTAAATAAGTTTTAATTCATCAAATAATATGTATAAAAACATAATTACTTATATCAAATTAATTAATACGTACCTACGTGTTTATGTATTCTGCAAAAAATTGCAAAATATATTTGGCTTTATTATAACTAATAGTTTAAGCAACAAGTTAAGTTAACTTTGTTTTATTCTGGAATCTCTGTAATTGCAACATTGATTTTGTATCTCTAAACATCTACTAGTGATGGAAGAAATATCTTGGAGTCAAGGACTGGATAATTGAATGATCAAACGAACTTACCCTAAGTGAAGTTCGATCTTAATTATCCAGTCCTTGACGAGAAGATATAAGGTCCCTCCCTACCCATTAATGACCCTGTTAAATCAATGTTGCAGCTGTATTTCATTTTACTCTAAAGATAATGAGGTGGCTGTCGCTCGGCTGAGGCGGGGTGGTTACTAAAGAGATAATAATGTTGTTTTCTCTTTCTAACCTCTGAAACTTGTGCGATATCTCAGGATCGTACCCACAGGGTACTACTAGTGATGGAAGAAATATTTTCTCGTCAAGGACTGGATAATTAAGATCGAACTTCACTTAGGGTAAGTTCGTTTGATCATTCAATAATCAATTATAAGAGGATAGGAAATTGTTTTTGAAAAAAGAACGGTTTTTATTTGGCCTCATGGTCTGAACATTACAACAATGTGTTTTACATTTATACCTATTGTTAGTGTGATTGTAAAACTCTATTTTTAAGATCACAGATTTAATGTTCTGTGGGAAGTAGTTTTAAAATTATGAACTCATTGAGGGTATGCAACTCAAAATAGTTTGAGATGTATTTTAAAAATAACAATCGGGAAGGTAGTATTTGTAATGTGTTATGAATTGGTTTTTGTAATGACATTCGTTGTGGTGGGGGAAAATGTCTAGTAGTAAGGTGGAACCTCATTGTATTCTTGAGTACTCATCGAAGGACCTGCAGCTTCGCTATAAAGGAAGATAGTAAAACGTGTTATTAAACCGACATGTTTGAGGTAAGTAATCCTACAAATTACTACATATATATATAGCTAAAACTATGTTATAAGTGTTATTAATTTGGAGTTACCAAGCGTTTCAGTGCTAAACATGCATGAATAAAATTGAACACAACCACGTCATTTATAGGAAAATAAGGTACTTAGGTACTTAACAAGGAGGCTCAAGTGCCACCTTGAGACCTTCTTTGACAAAATAGTACTTTGGGTTAATAATCCGTAAATGTGATCGTCGATTTTAGTAACTAAGTTCCCAGACAGGATATCTCTAAACAAAAAAAAAACCCGAGATCGTTTCATCAGTAGTATTTTTTATATTAACATATCAAGTATAGAATTAAAATAATAGTATTTAAGGTGAAACCTCATTGTATTCTAAAAAACAAAGATTATATTCATTCAATCTGTGCGCGTGGTAGAATAAAGACGTGCCAGGTGCTTCAGTGTTTTACTCAGAAACTATAATTAACACTATACAACAATTAGATAGCTTAAGAACCCTTCTTGACAACAAGCTTAATTTGTATATTCATACTGATAAAATTGTAAAGAAAGCATATCCAATGTACCTGCGGCTTTATTATGTGGGCCTCTAAAGACTTCAAATTATCATACTCTCTTTTATATCTATCTACACCCTAATACGTTCTTAGGTGGAATATGCATGCGTCGTGTGGGATCCTCTATCTATATAGTTTTCAAGAATTTATTCTCATAAAACTTTTTGTAAGTTTTATGAGAATAAATTCTTGAAAACTACCTTCTTGTAACCAAGAAGATGGAGCCCATTTCGAGCAATTAATTAGTTAGTTTACCATTTTTTGTAAATAATTAAAATAATTTAAGATTTTATTGTTTTCCTTTTATTTAATTTATGAAGTTTGTTAGAGAGATTTCATCCTTATGTCAATTATAAGGATGAAATCTAACCTAACGATCGATCGATCTAACCTAACGATCGATGCAATAAAAGTACAGGGTGCAACTTTTAGAGATTTTAGTCGGTTCGATTACCGGGTGCGGCAAGCGAATGTTTAAAAATCTTCGGTTGCAGTTTTCTTTCTTTTAAAAAATAAAGGAATGTTTTCTTTGAGTAAAATGTTCTATCTGCAGTATTAAGAGTACTTCCCCTTCAGGTGGCATTATAAAATTCCACCCTGTATATGTCAGATCTCGTTTAATTAAAAGTGAATAATATGTTTATGTTCTAAATTCAAACTAAAATTTTCATGGGTATCGTATTTTGTTTAACCAAGTCATTTATAACCGACTTCAAAAAAGGAGGTTCTGTATTCGACGCGTATGTATGTAATATTAATAAAAATGCGTAATATTCAGATGAATATTACGCATTTTTATTAATATTACAATATATTGAAATTTGGTAAATTCGTTTAGAAGCCCACATAGACTAACATAGATATGTTAGTCTATGTGGGCTTCTAAACGAATTTACCAAATTTCACGAGTGTATGTATGTATGTAGGTTTGTCCGCGGATTTCTCAGAAACTACAAGTCCGATTTCGAAAATTCTTTTTGCAATAGTTAGAGTATCTTTCAACTTAGGGTAGAGTACAAATTTCATCAAAATCGGTCCAGTAGTTTAAGAGATATAAACTTTTTATGTTTTCAGTAAGTTACTGTAATGTAGACGTTCGAATTGCGTGATAGTGCTGATAAAATAAGTCACCTATCTTGGTAAAATAAGTCACTAAAAAGTGTTAAATAATTTATTTTTAAAAAAATAAAAACCAACTTCAAAGTAAATTATCTAAAAAGCATAAAATAACGAAAATATTATTGAAGTTGGTGCAGAATATACACAGCAGGTACGCTAACACCAACTTAATAATATTTTCGTTATTTTATGCTTTTTAGATAATTTACTTTGAAGTCGGCTTTTATTTTATTTAAATTAGTTTATTACCTTGTATGAAGTATGAAGAAAATTGATAAAACCACACACGTAAATGAAAAAAAATAACTAAGGAACGTTTATTTAATAACTTAACTTGTATTCCATCCCCGAGCTCTTATTGTTGCTTCCATACGGTTCTTCATCGATCGCATGAGAGCCACGATCAAATGTTGTGACACTCTATTCCATGCCTCTTGGATTGCATTTTGCAACTGGCTAAGTGTTTCTGGGACAGGATCTCTTGCACGAATTCGTCTCTTTAATTCATCCCATAAATGTTCAATCGGATCCATGTCCGGGCTTTTTGCTGGCCATTCCATAATACCGACCGGTAACATAATCTCGTACGACGCTCGCGGTGTGAGTCCTAGCATTGTCGTGCATTAATATGAAACCGTTGCCAGTAAAATGTGCATAGGGCACCACGTGAGGCTCAAGACACTGTTCGATGTACCGATAACTGTTTAGTGCAGGCAGACGTGGCCCAGACACAAAGACAAACTCTGTCTTAGCGTCGGCGCTGATTCCTCCCCAAACCGTCCACGAACCGCCACCATAGCTGACGTTTTCTTCAATGCAGCATTGTGCAAAGCTCCATCTCTTCTGTAGACCTTGTTCCTTCCGTTGTTACCATACAGCATAATATTAACCTCATCAGAAAAGAGGACTTGGTTCCACTGGAGGTATGACCAATTTAGGTGCTCACGTGCAAAGTTAAGACGCGCTCTTCGATGGTCTGCAGATAATGTCGGCCCATTTGCTGGCTTGTGCGGTACCAGTCTACGTTCCTTCAACCTTCTCCTAATAGGCATGATGACTGCAACACAATACCAATAAATCGGTGGTTTTAAACATTAGAACAGATTGCACTGATTCCAAAAATGCATCTCATTTTCATAATAATAGAGAGATTTTCGTGACATTTAAGCAAATAAATTACACAGAGTGAATGAGGTCGTGGGTTCGATTCCCACCTAGTGTCTGGGTGTTTTATCTATATAAGTATGTATTTACAAAAAAAAAAGTATATATGTAATAGTATCAGTTGTCTGGTTTCCATAGTACAGGCTCTGCCTAGTTTGGGATCAGATGACCGTGTGTGAATTGTCCCAGGATATTATTATTATTAATGACGTCAATCCTGTGTAAATAAACAACTGTCAAACTGTCATCTCAACTTTTTCTTTCATACAATGATTCACTTTTATACCTAGACAGATGTCTATTTACACCGCAGTGACGTCACAATATGGCGCCATGCACCGGCCATCGTTTTGGAACGAAATTCAAACTCTATTTTAAAAATTGAAAATATTGCTAATTATTGTAAATTGAATACAAAAATATGATTATTTTCAGCAATAGTAGACCAGTAAGTACATTATAGAGTATTTTTTCAAAATTAGTCATCATGCCTATTGTAGACTCATTTACGGCCACGATATATACAACATGAAGCTGCTACTGCAGTTGAAAAGCATTAAGAAATTCAAATCAAATCTAATCATCTTTATTTGTTAGAGTAGGACACAGGTGCGATACATTTGGAGGAGTATCGTATCGTTTCGAATGTATCGTTGTCGATTTTGCAAGTTGGCCTCCAGGGTTACTATACTAGTTCATTCTGGGTCCACTTGAATATGCCAAAAGAGTACATCAAAACTGGCATGACCCAACCGTGTATTTGTGGCGTTTCTTGTCCATATCGGTGCCAAGTCCGTGTGAGCTATTTTTTTAAATATACTTATTTAAAAATACACAAATGTTTGTACCCAGTTTCCTAAAAAATAAAGTTATTAAAATTCGAAAAGATTTTTCCACTGTGTCTTATGTATTACGAAAACGAAAAAATGACTATTTTTGTCGGACAGTGATATACTTGTTTTCTTGTAGGACATTGTTTCATTTGGGCAGAGAAGACACTAACCTATTATGTAATATTTGTGTCCTACAGTTAGTAATGAGAAAAATGGTCTTGTGGTATTAACAATTTCTGAGCGTAGGACTGGGATAGCGTACCTATCAAGCAATATGTAGGACAATATTACTGTTAAATTATATAAATATTACCTAAGTAAAAATAAAGAAATCAGTTGGTTAGTAATCATTTATGATGACCTCGTTATCGATACATGTTGGAAAGAGGGGACTATTTGATCAAACCATAGATTTTGTAGAACAAATATTTTTTCGAATAAATTAGATTTAAAAAAAAAATAGCTTGAGATTTAAAAAAAAAAGAAACTGTTAAGTAGGAACTTTGAGTATTAAACCAAAGTTAGGAATCAATATTTGAGAATCATCGAATCGACATGTTGTATCCTTGCTACTTCTGTTAGCTACCACAATCGTGAGTTTCTTACAAGAAATTGTTGGGCGTCTCATCAAAATGAAGCTACTCACGAAAAATTAGCTTGATAGTAATCAAAATGCAAAAATGTACTAGGGATCCCGGACTAGTATGTAGTGTTTGTAATAAACACATCGAGTAAAGGCAATTTAAAACGTCATGGCTTGAGACATCCTAACGACAAAAGTGTGTTATAAACACTTTGCGCTTTAAAGCAATTTTAATCGTCATATCGTGTTTCATCATGTGATTATTAAAAGCCTATTCACTCTAGCTTTGAAGACACCCAGGTTATAATCGGGCGGAAAAACTGACGCAGGCAAACTGTTCCAGTCCTTAGCTGTCCTTATTATGAATGACGATGCAAATCGCTTAGTTCGGACTGAAGGCACGTTTATCACATAAGGGTGTACCTATGTAGTTTGTGTAATAAACACTTTGCACATAAAACTATATTAAAACGTCATACCTCGGTATTCACGCTAGGGACAAACCTTTCACTTGCAATATGTGTAATATTTCTTTTACTATTAAACTGATTAAAAAAAAGAATAATCTAAATCGGTAGTTACGGAATTCAGAGTGAACAACCGTAAAAAAGCCATTGGTACGACAAGTTAAGAACCGCCGTTTTTTTAGTCTGGTAAAAATCAAATAATTAACGCTGGACGTCGACAGGGTTCAAAAACATCTCTGAGAGACCGTTCGTTCACTTAGGAAGTCCTTCCGATCAGACACAGACAGTATAATTATGCCGTAACCGGGAGCTTGCATGAAAGGTTAACAAAGAAAAACAATGACTGAATTAAACCCAAGTAAAATACCTAATACGAAGATCACGTAAATAGTTATTGTAACTGTTTAGCTTTACTTTATGATGTAATTTCGCTTAGGTACTTATTGAAGATTCGGTGCATTAAAGAAACTTAAAGAAAAGACCCCGACTTATCAAACGATCTTCGCTATTATTGCTCACGATAGCGCAAAACCTCACCCTGCTCCTGCCTGCCTGCCTGCTGCATGAATTATAATATATATACTGAATACAATATGTTCTATTTAGGAAATTTACTGGGTACCGTAGTTTCCCGGTTTTCATGGTGTGGTAGTTCAAGACTTAGTACCACCGGGAATATCGCGACTCCGCAGTACCTACCGGGAGATTGCAATCCCTATTTGCCAGGTATCAGAATCAGAATCAGAACTATTTTTATTCATGTAAACCATACAGTGGGTGCTTATGAATCGTCAATCATGTACTTACATAACAATAGTAACCAATAGAATGAAACCTTAACATAAGGAAGTGGCACAGAGAAATTACATATATATATATATATATCTCTACATGCATATATATATATGTATATATACATACATATATATATCAGTATACATTTATATGAAATAGCTAACAGCTATTTTCGTTCCATAGGAGCTGGACATGCACCTAGCCAAGCATCTTTATCCTTTAAATAGGCATCTAGTGTGTAGTACGCCCGTTTACAAAGTGTGCGTTTTATACAAGCCTTAAATTTACAGTCCGTAAGCAAGGTAATATTAGAAGGTATTTTATTGTAAAATTTTACACAATACCCCATGAAAGATGTATGGATTTTTGATAACCGAAACACTGGTTGAGCTAATTTATCCCTATTTCTAGTATCATATGAATGCCTATCACCTAACTTTTTAAAAAGATGTAGATTTTTACGGACATACATGATATTTTCAAAAATGTATTGGCAAGCGACCGTCATTATGTTGACCTCTTTGAACAATTCTCTAAGGGACTCGCGACTACCTAAGTTATAAATAGCCCTAATAGCTCTCTTTTGCAAAATAAAGATCGATTCTATGTCGGCCGCTCTGCCCCATAGTAGAATGCCATAACACATGATACTATGAAAGTAGCTGAAATAAACTATTTTTGCGGTATTAACATCTGTTAACTGTCTGATTTTTTTGACTGCGTAAGCAGCTGAACTAAGCCGTCCGACCAAAGCTTTAATATGGGGACCCCATTGTAACTTGGAGTCGAGCGTAATCCCTAAGAAAACTGTGCTGCTAATAAACTCAAGCTTTTCCTTATTTAGTATTATATCACATTTACTACTTCTGACATTTGGCAATGAAAACCTAATACATTTCGTCTTTTCCTTATTTAGTGCTAAATTATTAATAGTAAACCACTTATGTACCTCTATAATAACATTATTTACTTCATCACAGTCATTAGTATGTCTCCCTACTTTAAAAATCAGAGAGGTGTCATCAGCAAATAACACTACATTTGCTTTTTTTTGTACTATGTGTGGGAGATCGTTAATATAAACCAAGAACAAGAATGGACCCAGTATAGATCCTTGTGGGACACCCATTTCAACTGCAGAGCCAGACGATTCAACCCCATTTACTTGGATAGTTTGTTGTCTACATGATAGATAAGATTCCAGCAGTTTATGCGCTTTATCTTTAACTCCATAGTGCTCTAGTTTAAGCAACAGCGTTTCATGATTTACACAATCGAAAGCCTTTGAGAGATCGCAAAAGATGCCTATAGCATCCTGTGCGTCCTCCCAGGCGTTAAATATATGTTGTATTAGGCTTACACCAGCGTCAGTCGTACAACGGCCTTTAGTAAATCCATATTGCTGATTATGCAGAATGTTATTTTTGTTAAAGTGCTGTAGTATTTGTTTAAATATTATCTTTTCGAAAACCTTGCTAAAGACTGGCAGAACCGATACCGGCCTATAATTATTGGGATCTTTTGAGTTACCTGATTTAAGTAGAGGGATAACTTTACTATATTTCATTAAATCTGGGAAAACCCCATCATCAACACACTTATTAAAAATCAAGGCTAAATATGGCGCCACAGTATCGATAACTGATCTACAAGCTTTAACGGACATCCCCCATAGGTCTTCGGTTGATTTAATTTTAATATTTTTAAACGTTCTAATAATAGACTGTGGATCCGTATGTTCAAAAGAAAATTCTACTGAGCAAGAAGATACATTCTCTTTAAGCAATGCTATAGCAAGAGACGGAGAGCAGCTTAAATGTTCTGTAGTCTTTTTCGGGATGTTGGCAAAAAAGGTTTCAAACTCTTGTGCTATTTGTGGATCAGAACTGATGAGTCCACGCGAAGTCTCAATTGTAAAATCAGTATTACGCTTCTTGTCTTTCCCAAGTTCACTATTAACTAATTTCCATGTAGTTTTTATTTTATTATCAGCCAACTTTAATATATTACTTATATGTAATGCCTTAGCTGCCTTACATACTTTCCGGAAAGTTTTTGAAAAACGTCTAACATATTGGTTAAAAGCTACACTATTATACTGGGCCTTTAGCTCGTATAGCTCAAAAAGTTTGTCCCTACTTTTACGAATTCCTGTAGTTGCCCAATCACTAAAGGTAAATTTGCATTTAATTGTTTTAGACTTTATTGGAAAATTATTATTATATTCTGAATGTACAATGGAAAAAAAGTCGGAGTAAAATTCATTCGGATTATTTAAATTAAAAGAAAGAGTATTCAGTCTATTATACAATATGTTATTATATACTTGCAAATTTTTAGTAGTTATGTATCTACCATTTATCTTTATATTTTTTAAAGGCGGACAGTAATTAAATGTGACAGTTTGTCCACTATGATCAGAGGGTAAGTAATTTACAACTGCTTTATCAGTGTATGCACAATTACAAAATATATTATCGATACATGTAGCTGAGGTTAAAGTGATTCTAGTCGGCTCAAGAAAAACATTTGTTAGATTAAATGTTTTAAACAGACTCAAAAGTCTGTCACTGTAACATGTAGTTTCTAAAATATTAATATTAAAGTCACCACATACTATTATAAATTTATTGGTGGCAAAGATCTTGTTTAAGACATCTTCCATTACACATTCGAAAACACTAAAATTCTGTATGTTAGGCGGTCTGTACACACACACTATAATATGCTTGTCCAGCTCAACACAGGAGATTTCAACATTCTGTTCCACTGAGAGATGTACAATATCTTTTCTTTCTCTACATTTTATATTATTTTTTATTAATATTAAAGAGCCACCGTGAAGCCTAGACTTACGACTATAGTAACTGGCGACCGAATAGTTATTACAGTTTACGAGCATCTCATAGTCTTTCAGCCAGTGCTCACTAATACACACAACATCATATTTGGTTTTTTCTAATAACAGTTCTAATTCTAACATTTTTGAAGTCAATCCTTGTATATTTTGATTAAAGATTTTAATAGATGTCTTTACTAAGCTAGAGATAGGATGGTGCCTCTCTGTTGTCTCAGTTAGTCGTTTAAACTATTTATCACAGTATTAGTACAGTCCAACACAGCGGATTTGTCTCCTAACTTAGACTTTGTTATATAGCCTATAACAGAATTTATATTATATGCTATTAATCTAGCAATTGACAATTTACATTTTTTAGGAATAAACATAGCTTCCTTAGTCAATTTAAATCCACTAATAAATTTATTTGTGTCAAAAAATATAATATTGTCATTATATTGTGACAATGTAAACAATAGATTATTTAAATAATAAATATTTTTGTTTTGTCTATTCATTAAATTATTACAATAAGGGAAGGCACATAAGATTAGTTTTCCAAAGTTTAATTTTAATAAGATGTTAATACCTTCTAAAATATCCTTCTTTACAATTTCCAGACTGTTACCAAATAATAAGACTATATTGGTTGACCTGTCTATGTCTGTCTGGGTGATCTTTGCTATTAGCCTATTATATGACACATTAGTATAGCAATGGTTGACAATTCTTTGGTTAAGCTTATTACTTAGCAATGTACCAAAATCTACACCAATCTGATCACAAAATAATAAAGTTTTGTTTTTGCTACAATTCTTAGAGTTTATTTCAGGCTGAACCCTATTCGGTAAAGGTATTGGTATATGCTGAGTCTCAGGAAACGTAGAGAGGCAATGGTTGAGCGAGAGATTGTTTGTCAATGTCTCATACCTCTCAGCATTTTCCCGCACCAAGTCTATTAGATCACTGGCCTCACACATACGTTCATTCAGTTGAGTTTGAGTAACTGAATATTTATTAAATATCTCAGTAATAGAGTTTTCTTTTCTTAGTAGTTCAGCCTGCAGTCGCTCTGTGTCTAACTTATACATAGATCTGGTACACTCCAATTCAGCACTATATAAATCTATTTCCTGTCGGGTTTGTATGAGCTCCTTTCTAAGACAAATGTTTGTTTTAATATATTTTTGCTTACTTAGTGCTTTTTTAGTTCTTTTTATGAATTTATTAATTTTTAAATATTTTTTTATCTTATTATGACTTTTGAAATTACAAAAATTATTATTATTCTTACCACCATCAATTGTAACCGTTGGTAAAACACACATAGAACTACACTCACCATCTACTAACTCTTTATAAAGATTTTGGGTAGAAGCCGATTTTCTACATATTTCAGCAGATTGTAAGTTTAAAATAGTGTTATGGGCTTCGCTTAGTTCGATTTCTAACTTAGTTACACGGTTTAAGGCTAATTGATGTATGTCACTGCATAATATAATTTTCAACTACCAGGAGAAATGAATGCAATAAATTAGGAGATCGGACTAAATAAATTACTAGTTTAAAAAACTAAAAATACACGCTTTTAGAAGGACTACTGCACTAAAAAGCAATAAATAAATTATCGAAACCGTTCTTTCTTTCTTTCTACCCCGAGCTTGTAATTTATGCATAATATTTATGTGTAAAGGCGTGGGGCGTTTTCTCTGTAAATAATAATAATAAACGTTTATTTCAAGTATAAAATACTCATATTAGCAGTAGGTACATAATTATATACATAATTGAGCTTATATTAAATTTCCAAACAGATCAAATCATCGAAGTCCAGAAGCGTTGCACAGATGAGTCATAGCTGTAAGCAATTGCTTTCAGTGTATTATGGGTACTATTAAATACCCTTTGCCTTAATGATGCTATTCGCTTACGAATAATAGCCGCAAACCCGTCTGTGCGCGCTATACAAAACATGCCAGAGGCACTACAGTACCTCGAGAGTTTAAACATAGCTTGGTTGCGCCATCTACATGCACGCTATTACACTAACATTCAATCATTCACACCTATTTTATTTTTATCTATGCACGCTAATTACAACCTATCCTGAACGAATGCACGGAATGGACCCCTGGACCAATCGCATCGCGCTATTCAAAACCGTCGCACGCAACGTCACACACAGTCCACCAAGAAGCTTGAGCCCTCCGCACGCGTTACGCTATCGAAGCTGAACTAATATACTTAATTATTTTATTGGGCTCGCTTATACTATCTCGCGCACTCCTACTTTGATGAAATTATTGGTGAATCACTCAAGAAACGCTGAACCAGCCGCCGACGAAGTACCTACCCAAGTAAGTGCATTCGCTTCCCTACTTTACTCACCATAGCTCTAAACACATTATTATATTGCACTCTCAATGCATTATATGAACGCTGCGTGTACTTGACCCAGAGACCACAGGTGTATAATGTTTGACAGTACGCCTTAAAAAGAGTTATTTTAACCTGATCGGTACAGCGTGCAAATCTCCGGGCCAGCATGTTCCCACGCATCGCCAATGATCTTCGCTCTCGTTCAATGTCATCTTCATCATTTAAGTTTTCATTGACAATATGTCCTAAATATCTAAATTTGTCAACGCGCTCTATTACTACATTATTTAGATGAACATCCGGAATAAACCCAGGACCACTTTTATATTTAAACACCATGAACGCAGATTTTGTCGTATTATACACCAGATCATGAGACTTAGCATACTTTTCACAAATTTTCAAAAGGTTTCTCAATCCCCTAATTGAAGGACTGAGCAGCACCATATCATCAGCATAACTCAGGTTGTTAACGCTGCAACCACCTACATGACAACCTACGTGGGTATTGCTCAGTTCTTCAATTAAGCCATTGACATTACAAATGATTGTCATGTGAATACATATACTTAGCGTTCTTGAAATTTGACAGAAATGTTAAGCTGTTATTCAGAAAAGGCGCCCCACGCTTTTACACATAAATATAATCCATATATTACAAACTCGGGGTAGAAAGAAAGAAAGAACGGTTTCGATAATTTATTTATTGCTTTTTAGTGCAGTAGTCCTTCTAAAAGCGTGTATTTTTAGTTTTTTAAACTAGTAATTTATTTTATACTTTTTAGTCTTAAAAATATTCGCCTAAACTACGGATAAAATTAGCCCAAGTATTGATTTGTTCGTAGCTTGAATCGTAGGCAGGTTGTGGCAAATCATATTTTTACTAAACTTGGTATTACGCGAAGGTATCTGATTGAGCTTAACGAGTTTACTAGTAGCCGTTCCAGGGTTCCATCACCCACATTCCAGTACCATCATCAGGCCCTCATTAATGGTCAAAGTGAAAAGAACTCTTTACAACAAATCAAATGAGCCCACACTCGATGTGTTTACTAGTAGCCAATCCAGGGTTCCGTCACCCACCTTCCTATTCCATCACCAGGTCCTGAATAATGGTTAATATGAAAAGAACTCTTCAAAACAATTCAAATGAACCCAAACTCAATGTGTTTACTAGTAGCCATTGCAGGGTTCCATCACCCACATTCCAGTTCCATCATCAGGCCCTCATTAATGGTGAAGGTGAAAAGAACTCTTTAAAACAGACCAAATGAGCCCAAACTCGATGTGTTTACTAGTAAACATCATCAGGTCCTGATTAATGGTTAATGTGAAAATAACTCTTTAAAAAACAAATCCAATGAACTCAAACTCGATGTGTTTACTAGTAGCCATTCCAGGGTTTCATCGCCCACCTTCCAGTTCCATCATCAGGTCCTCATTAATGGTCAAAGTGAAAAGAACTCTTTACAACAAATCAAATGAGCCCACACTCGATGTGTTTACTAGTAGCCAATCCAGGGTTCCGTCACCCACCTTCCTATTCCATCACCAGGTCCTGAATAATGGTTAATATGAAAAGAACTTTTCAAAACAATTCAAATGAACCCAAACTCAATGTGTTTACTAGTAGCCATTGCAGGGTTCCATCACCCACATTCCAGTTCCATCATCAGGCCCTCATTAATGGTGAAGGTGAAAAGAACTCTTTAAAACAGACCAAATGAGCCCAAACTCGATGTGTTTACTAGTAACCAATCCAGGGTTCCGTCACCCACCTTCTCCAGTTCCACCATCAGGTCCTCATTAATAGTCAAAGTGAAAAGAACTCTTTAAAACAAATCAAATGAACCCAAACTCGATTAGTTTACTAGTAGCCATCGAAGGGTTCTCTTATCCACCTTCG
This sequence comes from Furcula furcula, assembly GCA_911728495.1. NCBI lineage: Eukaryota > Metazoa > Arthropoda > Insecta > Lepidoptera > Notodontidae > Furcula > Furcula furcula. Next base: position 56,128,322 of record OU452242.1, read on the forward strand.
AGCCCCAGCATCAGATCAGCTCGATGATACCATATTAGTGTATTGTCACCGGTCCTTGATACATGTGCAAAATTTCAAATGTTTTGGACGTGCAGAAGTCGGTCAAAATTGCATCGCAAGATTCCGTTACCATCATACATACATAGTTACATACATACATACAGGTCAAGCTAATAAAAGCGTGTTAAAAATCAGGAGATATAACCTATATTAAGCATAAATCGTAATAATTGATGTTTGTTGTATTACGAATGGTTACTTTAAGTGTTAACAGGCTTAGTATATATTTTCGTAAATGTTAATGATATTACAATAATGATAATATGAAATTAATAACTTGTTAAAAAAGGTTCAGGATATGAATCATTTATATATTACATAATATATTACAAACAATAGAAACAGGAAACAGATCACACAAAACAGGAACAAAAGAAATACAGTGCAGATAGGCGGCCTTATCGCTGACAAGAGATTTCTTCCAGGCGACCAAGAAGAGGAGTGTAGGTACATAATTAAAGATAGACGCATGTAGTGCAAACAAGTACAGGAGAAAGAACATAAATTATTAAACTAATTAAATCATAACAAACTATAAAATATGCTATTACATATTTTAATATGTAATAGCATATTTTATAGTTTGTAGTTTGTTTACCTACTATTTATAGTAGGTACTCTAATAACAAATAAAGTATAGATCATCAAATCATCTTAGTCTCAGTCATCCCACAACTTCATCGATATTGTTACATCGATGCACAATTTGAACAATACTGCCCGTCGCGCGCTCTTACCTCGTCACAGTCCACTCCTACTATGGTATTCTCTAACTAATGTATACCATCGTGGCTGTTAACGCTTTTAAAATCCATATTCACGATCTCATACCGGCTCAACGTCGAACTGACTGTTAAATTATTTGACCTTAAGGCGTTCCACTGAAAACCGTAATACTCGTGGCGTGCTACGTAAGAAAAGTTAGTACCTAAATACGAAAGTGCAACTCGATTTTGAGTTGTTTAGAGAATAGCAGCCATGCCTCACCGCCACTGTACCGATGAAAGCTTCTCACTTCTGTGTCTCTTCTTTCCAGAAGCTCGCGTCGCAAAGCATCCCGCCCGCGCCGTGGTGTTACAAACCGACACAAGTGAAGTCGCAAATTGGTCAAAAGAAACGAAATATGTAGATATTGCTTCAGACATTAAGAAGAAGGAGGCAAGAGTATATCTCGAGAGAATTACTGCTATTGAAATTAACAACCTTAAGCTGGTTCGACTGGACAAAAATGTTAAAATATACAATAATACAAATTTGTCGTTTAATAATAAAACTGATTCTAATCAGACATCAAAACTACGTCATGTAAATAATGAAGAAGAGTTCGATATTGAATCTAATTACGTAAAATATAATCACTCACAAATAAGCGATTCGAATAAAAGTAATCTAAAAGGCAACAAGGAATTACACATCTGTGATGTCTGCCAAAAGAGTTATAAGAATAAACGTAGTTTAAAAATACATACTATGATTCACACAGGCGATAAAACTTACACTTGCAATGTTTGTAATAAACATTTTAAATCAAATCAAAATTTGAAAATTCACATCCGGTCTCACACTGGTGATAAACCTTACATATGTGATGTGTGTAAAAAAGGCTTTTCGCAACGATTTAATATAATAAGACATCTCACGATTCACGCTGGCGACAAGCCTTTTCAATGCAATGTGTGTAATAAACGATTTTCGCGTAAACTTTATTTAAAATATCATCTCTTCATTCACACTTCCGACAAACCTTTCCCGTGTAGTATGTGTAACAAACGTTTTGCGCAACAAGTTACCTTAAAAAGGCATCTCACGACTCATACTGGCGAAAAACCTTTCACTTGCGACGTGTGTAATAAACAATTTTCTCGAAAATCTAATTTAAATACACATCTCCATATTCATACTGGTAACTCTTCGATTTGCAATCTGTGTAACAAACGTTTTAGCTGTAATGATTATTTAAAAATGCACATGCGTATTCACACTGGCGGCAAACCTTACACGTGTGATGTGTGTAATAAACATTTTAACAGAAAAAGTAATTTAAATCAGCATCTTAGGATTCACACTGGCTAGAAACCCTTTACTTGCAATGTGTGTGTTTGGTATTTAAATTAATCATGCATTTCTGAACGCTCTCTTGTGACGTAAATGACGTATTTCCAAATCAACCAATCCCGTTCTTCCTTGAGTGGCCTATACCCGCTTAGTAACCCTCTAACCACGAGACTAACAGCGCGCCGCCACCGTTCGCGATAGTGCTTCTGTTGCCTATAACTGTGAAGTTTTGTGAACTTTTTGTGTCGACACATTGTGCCTGGTACCAGCTAATCATCAGGTGAGTGGTGCTAGCTGTTTCCTAAAATTTTCCTGGTCTGATTACCTGCGTTTTACAGCGTCGAGTAGCGTTCAATACCTACTAGTTTAATACACCTAATACAGTCCACACTTAAAAATATTAAAACCGCTATTTCTTGGCTTCTAGCCATATTTTAAACCCGCCACCTTTTTTGGTCCATCTCACCGGATTTGATACCTTTTTTGGTCCCATCCAATGGTTTCATTATTCGATTATCTAATCGCTATAATTATCTATCTGTCTGTGAAATAACAATTAAAAGCCTATTTAATTATAAATTATTCCCGCCCGCTTTGATAATATACATAAGTCATAAGTATATTCAATCGCTTCTAGATTTCTGCAATCTAATTCGCAGGCATTTATTTGTGTTGAAGGACAGTGCTTATAGATTGATAATCGTAATTACGTACTTAAAATTATTTTCTTTACAATCATACGCTGTATGCAGGTAGTATTCTGTGCCCCGCTTGGCTCGCGTCGCAGCTAATACGTGCCACCTACCTACTTAACGCGCTCATTTCACTTCACAATACGCTAAGTTATTAAAATATTAATAATATTATATTTTACGCTCGCTAATTATTTAATTAGTTATAGGCTATTAAAGCTAATTAAATAATTTCATAGGTGCATATCTCGGTAGTTAGGGTAACTCATTCGCTTAGTTGTACTTAATCGTTTATAAATACTTAGGTACCGCTTTAATTTAATAGCAATTGGTTTTTAAGCTATTAAAACCAACAAACGCATACTTTATTTATTATCGCCTGCTTTTATTAAATTAATCCGCTGAATAATGAGTAAATCTAGGGGTGAAGAACGGTCGCCATGCCGGGAGGACCCAAAGGTTGTCATTCTTCGAGCAAAACGAGAAGCAATGTTCTCGCGTTTGCAAAAAATTTACGAATTGTCGCGATCAGCTATCGCTGATGAACAACAGCGTGATACATTCTTGTTAAACGCTAGTAATGTAGATACGTTACGTACTGATTTCGAAAAGGTTGTTGATGATTATAATAATGTCTACTTACAAGCCAACCCCACCAGTTCCGTTGATTATCAAACCTGGATCGCATTTGAAGAGTTATACTGTCATATAAAGGGGGTTCTTTCTAAGTTACAGAAAGACTCTAATATTCCGATAAAGACTGAATCCAAGTCTTCTTCTTACCATAATAAGTTGCCGCCTATTGAATTACAATCGTTTGATGGCGATATTCGTCATTGGCCTATGTTTCATCAACAATTTAAAAGTATTATTCATGATAATCCGAATTTAACGGATACTGAACGCGTATATTATTTAGTTGGTAAACTTACTGATAAAGCCAAAGCAATTTGCGCTGGGCTGTCCGCTACGCCAGAAAACTATCCCATAATTTGGAATAATCTTATACAAAAATATAACGATACTCGTTCACTCGCTGTCTCTTATTTTAATCATATGTTAAGATTTAAACCGCTTACTTCTAGTTCCGCCGCAAATCTAGAATCATTTATTAATAATTTTGATTCCTCAATTAAAGCGCTAAAACAGTTAAAATTAAATGACTTAACAGACTTTATGTGCTTGCAATTAGCATTGCAGAGATTAGATGCAGATACTGTTAAAGCCTTTGAATTGTCGCAACGTCAAACTGATATACCTACATATCAGAGTCTTATCAGTTTCGTCCAAGAGCAAAGTAAGATACTTAATAATATACAAAAACAATTTGAACCTACCGCAAACAAACTTTCTAATAATAATAAAAAACATAATATACCTAGACCTAACAGTGGTCCTACTAGAACTTTTATTAATACTGACAACAATCAACCGTGCGTTATGTGTCAAGATAAGACACACACACACTTGTTTAATTGTCCGCGCTTTTCTAAATTAACGCCTAAGGAAAGGTATAACTACATAAAACAAAATGGTTTTTGTACGAATTGTTTAAGTAATAAACATAAGTCCAGTTTTTGTAATTCGCAACGTACATGTTTACATTGCAATCAACGCCACCATTCCTTATTACATTTTACAATTAAATATGAAGCGCAAGCGCTAAATCAAAAACCGGTTTCCCAGCCGGCCGTCTCGGGTATTCGTAATGCTCACTGTAATTTAACCTCTAATCCTTCTACGAATAAGATCGAAATTAATCCGCAGTCCAACTCGGGTGATAGTGTATGCACTCAGAGTTTGAAATCTACTACGGTCTCGTCGTTCAGTATTACAAACCTTAACAATGATATTAATCACACTCAAACCGCTGCTTTATTAGCGACCGCAAAAATAAAAGTAATAAATAATTATGGACGTGAATATTATGTAAGATGTTTAATAGATCCAGGGTCACAAAGTGACTATATTTCGCTTGATTGTTGCAAACGTTTATCTTTACCCATATCGGGAAAAAACCGCTTTACCGAAGTTCATGGCATTGGTGGTTCATCGCAAAAAATATTAGGCGTTACTCACGTTAAATTCACATCTCGCTTCGATAATGAATTCGTATATGAAGTCGAACCGTTAGTAGTGCCTCACATTACCGGGAAATTACCGGACGTTAAGATTGATTTAAATAAGATTAATTATATATCTTCGATACGTTTATCTGATGACCAGTTCTTTGTACCTGGGGAAATTTCCTTACTTTTGGGGGTAAATACCTATTGTAAAATATTACTGTCAAATAAAATAATTACGCCGCACGCGCCTATGGCACTAGTAACAACGCTAGGTTATGTAATAATGGGCGACGCTTATGTTGAGTCCCCTACTCATAAATCGCATTCTTTTCATTTAATTAATCAAGAACCGCTTAATGACATGCTTCAAAAATTTTGGATAATGGAAGAATTGCCTTCTACCAAGTATATAAGTCCGCAAGATAATGAGTGTGAAAATATTTTCACCTCTAATACCGCTCGCAATCCTGATGGCAGTTACGTTGTCGCTTTGCCATTTAAGGATCCACCAGAAAAATTAGGTAATTCGCTTCAAATCACTGAAAAAAGATTTTCTCTTCTTGAAAGAAGATTTAGTAGAAATCCTGAACTTCGCGCGCGTTACAATGACGTCATTAGGGAATATTTAGATAAAGGGTTCTTAACACTTGTTCCGCAAGAAATGATAAGGTTTGATGTGCCTTGTTTTTACTTACCTCACCACCCGGTTATTCGGGAGGATAAATCATCCACACCGCTCCGTGTAGTAATAGACGGCAGTTGTAAGTCGGATAACGGTTTATCACTTAATGATATTTTGCATACCGGTGAAAACTTACAAACTGATATTTTCAATATTTTACTCAATGTACGAGTATATTCTATTGCTTTTTTCGCTGATGTTCGTAAAATGTATTTTTGCATACATGTACAAGATTCGCACCGCAAGTTCCAACGAATTTTATTTCGCTTTTCTGATGACGAACCCTTGCAAACGTATGAATTTACTCGTGTCACTTTTGGTCTTCGTTCCTCACCTTTTCTCTCTCTTCGCGTCATGCGTGAGTTAGCAAAAGATGAAGGAGCTAACTATCCTCTCGCAGCTAGTCTTATTGAAAGACAGCTCGATATATACATGGATGACCTTGCTTCCACAGCTTCAACGCTAGATGAAGCTGTAGCGACAGCGACACAATTAATCCAACTTTTCAAAGCCGGTGGTTTTGATCTAGTTAAATGGACAAGTAATTCCCACGAGTTGTTGGAACACATACCCGCAAGTCATCGTCAACAAGAATATATTTCTTTTAACGATAATGACACTCATAAGATTTTAGGCCTTCGCTGGCATCCCGCTACTGATAATTTTACTTTTACTGTATCTCAACCGCCCGCTATTTGTACAAAGCGTTCTATGCTATCCGCTACCGCACAACTTTATGATGTATTGGGTCTTGTCGGTCCCATAACGCTATTCGCTAAATTATTAATTAAACAATTATGGCTCCTCAAAATTGATTGGGACGAGTCTCCGCCTTCTTCTGTTGTCAAGTTGTGGCAACAATATATTTCAGAGTTACCGCTAATCTCGGGTCTTCAATTCCCGCGCCATATGGGTATTAAGGACTCTTCTGTCGTTTCGCTAATCGCTTTCGCTGATGCTAGCGAAAAAGGTTTTGGCTGCGTTATATATCTTCACGTAGCTAATGAAGGTTCTCCCCCTATAGTCACGTTAGTTTGTTCAAAATCCCGCGTTTCTCCGGTAAATACCGTGACTTTAGCGAGACTTGAACTTTGCGCCTTAACACTGCTCGCTAAGTTAGTGCGTTCAGTGGTCAATACATTGTCAATAAGACACCCAATAAATAATATTTACGCATTTTCTGACTCTGAAGTCGCTCTGTGCTGGGTTCACTCTTCCCCACACAGATTTAATACTTTCGTCGCCAATAGAATTTCGCAATGTCAATCTTTATTGCCAAGTGATCATTTTTATCACGTCGCAGGAGTAGAAAACCCCGCGGATTGTGTATCTCGCGGGCTGCTTCCCTCACGCTTAATAGAGAATAATCTCTGGTTCCAAGGCCCATCTTGGATGTCTTTTCCTATTAGTGAATGGCCAATTCAGCAATTTTCACCGCAAAGCTCATGTTTACCTGAAGAAAAAACATTATCTCACGTCGCTTGCGACGCCGCCGCCGCGCAAACTGAGCATCTACTTCTGACATTAAGTTATAGAGTATCCTCGTGGAATAAGTTACTTCGCACTGTAGTGTATGTGCTAAGATTTCTAAGAAAATTGCCCCGCAATAATGTAATAACCGCGCAAGATTTAGACGCTGCTGAACTTGTTATAATTAAGGCCGTTCAACACGCTTCATTCGCTGATGATATTAAACTTATAGAAAAAGGAAAAGGTTGTTCATCAGCTCTTCGCAAATTAACGCCATACATGAATGATGGCATTCTATATGTCGGAGGTCGGTTAGATAACGCATCATTAGAAAAATTACATAAACATCCAATATTGTTGCCGAAAAATGGTCACATAATTAATTTGATAATTGACTTTTATCATAAGAAAAACTTTCACGCCGGTCCGCAACTACTACGTTCAATACTGAGACAACGTTTTTGGATTTTATCCGCCCGCCGTATTGTTCGTTCCCGCATACATAAATGTAACACATGTTTTAGGTTAAAACCAAAAGTGGCATCCTGCAGCGTCCGGTAGTGCGACTTTGTCCGCTACCAACGCAGTAGTTTTCTTTATGTTATCGCTAGTTTAAGTTACAATTATTATTGATATAAGCACTATCCTTCGCTCTAGTTTTTGTCCTTATGACTTAGTTTATATTCCGCATTATTAGATTATATTACCGCACGCATACACCTAATTTAATGGTGATGTTCTTATATATGTTTTCCCCCTTTTTGGGTTTATTTTTATTTTATTTTTGAGGTTACCTCAAAGCCGGGAGGTTGTTTGGTATTTAAATTAATCATGCATTTCTGAACGCTCTCTTGTGACGTAAATGACGTATTTCCAAATCAACCAATCCCGTTCTTCCTTGAGTGGCCTATACCCGCTTAGTAACCCTCTAACCACGAGACTAACAGCGCGCCGCCACCGTTCGCGATAGTGCTTCTGTTGCCTATAACTGTGAAGTTTTGTGAAATTTTTGTGTCGACACATTGTGCCTGGTACCAGCTAATCATCAGGTGAGTGGTGCTAGCTGTTTCCTAAAATTTTCCTGGTCTGATTACCTGCGTTTTACAGCGTCGAGTAGCGTTCAATACCTACTAGTTTAATACACCTAATACAGTCCACACTTAAAAATATTAAAACCGCTATTTCTTGGCTTCTAGCCATATTTTAAACCCGCCAGTGTGTAATAATCATTTTAACATAAAAGGTAATTTAAACCAGCATCTTAGTACTTATTCACACTGACTAGAAACAGAAACCTTTTACCTGCAATGTGTGTAATAATCATTTACCTAATGAAGGGTATTTAAACCACCATTTTAGGACTCACGCTGTGAAAGATTTCCCGTGCTTAGTAAAAGTTTGAGCTTAAAGGGAGATTTAGAATATCACAGCAAGCGTCAAAATACAAACGTTGCTAAAACTTTAAACTGCAATGTGTCTGATGAAGAAGTGTGTAAGTATAAGTGCTGGTGGTGGTATTAAGGTTGCCTGGAAGAGATCGCTTTTAGCGATAAGGCCGCCCATTGTTGCATTTTTTATTAATTTGTGTCTTATTCTTTTTGTATATGTTTGTTTGTGCGCAATAAAGAATTGTCTATCTATCTATCTATACTTGCAACAAAAACAGACGGGCCTGTTGGTCTAGTGGTTAGACACCCTGGCTGCTACCTGACAATAGGTCGTGGGTTCGATTCCCGCGAAGTGTCTGGGTGTTGTTTATCTATTAAGAATTAATTTAAAAAAAAAAGTTTTTAAGTATTGGTATCAGTTATCTGGTTTCCATAGTACAGGCTGGGGCACTGGGAGCACAGCATATCCAGTTTCAAACTAGTGGGATGCGTTGAATAATTGTTTGTGTTAAAAAATCATATCTTTTGAAAAACCTTTTACCGTAATAATATATTTTCAGTCTAAATATAATTTAGCCAATAAGCACCTTGTGTTATCACTGGCAACACACACTGGTTAAAGAAATTCGTCTTCAGGCATTGCGAAATTTCGGATGAGAAGATATCAGGTAGTTTCCTGAACGCAGCCCATCCGAGTTGGATTCATCGGTCGGGTGATTTAAAGACACAAAACAAAAAATAAAAATCGTAGACGCTACTATTCACCCAGATGATTTGATTCCAAGGTGATCAAAGTAGACTAATTAATTCCACTCAAATCACCCAGCTAAAATCACCCAGGTGATTTGATTCAGATGTAATCAAAGTGGAATAAATTGTTCCACTCAAATCACCCGGCTCAAATCACCCAGGTGATTTGATTGAGAGGTGATCAAAGTGGAATAAATTGTTCCACTTCAATCACCCAGGTGATCAAAGTGGAATAGACCGCGCGAACTTGCGATGATTGCGTGATCGTTTTTCGATCGCGTATCTTCCAACTTTTGAAATACCCAAATGTAATAATGCTTACGGTGAAAGAAATTGGAAATGTATTCTGCCAAAAATACTTAATAGATTACCTAAATCAGTACTTGAAAAGATTGTAAGCAAAAAACCAGACCAAATTAAAAGTATACTCAAGAGACACTTCTTAAATATGTAATAATTTTCAGACTTAAGCTGCTACTCCTTAACTGTATAATCTTTATTCTGATGTTAAGAAACATGTCTATTTTGTTATTTTTTTTTCGTAATAAACAGTTCATTTATTTATGTTTATTTTATTTATTAGACACTCCCTGAGAAATAGTTTTGCCAAAAAAGTTAGTAGAGCTAATCAGTCTTTTTACTAAAAGCAGTGTAACGACGAACCTAAGTTTAGACTCGGGTTTAAGGAATGATATCATTCCTTAACTCAACTCGTGCGCGGGTGCTGCTTGGGGGGACTGGTCCGACTTCTATCCATTTGGCCTTTTAGTTTGTCGTAATTTATTGTTTTCTTCTTTTCTCCCTTGCTTTATGTTTCGAACGGCAGGACACAATATCGCTAATGTCGATTCACTTGTAACAAAACAATGTTTAAAAAAAAAAAGTGAAAAAATGACAAGCCCGCTGAGTTTCTTGCCGGATCTTCTCAGTTGAGGCCGCGTTGTGATCCGGTGGTAGCTTCTAAAAAATGACGATTCAAAAGTGCTAGCGTTAAGCCTATTTGAAATAAAGATTTTTGAGTTTGAGTTTAAACCTGAGTCTAAACCTACGTTCGTCGTTAAACTGCTTTTCGTAATAAGGCGGAATAGTTCCAGTGAGTCACATATACGCTTTTCTTTTCCTGTCAGAGTTCATGTTTAGTCCCGGAAAGCGGCCTATGGAGAAATATCCAGAAAATGTTAAGCCTATATAGGGCAACCTGAATCGTAGGTGTTTTTGGTACTTATTTAATTATATAAGATTAAATATAGGTGTAAGTTTTTTATTATTATTTTTGCTAGAACTAAATTGATGCCTAAAATCTAATCTAGGATGATTCCCAGTAGTTTCATTGATTTTTATTCTACTGCATAAGATACTTTATTTGTAGATTGGAAGAAGACACTGACTCCTGAAACACAGGTATTGTATACCTAGCTCTGGAGTCAGGGCCGCAATGTAAGTGACTATATGTATTTTAGGCCAATAAAGAACTTTTTTTTTTATTCCCTAAGTTTGTTCCATGGAACTAGTAAGACTAATATTATCTTATTTAAGTATCACAATGGTGTTACATAAATTAAATGATGATAATATTATGAACATAGTCTTTTATTTACGCGAATTCTACACATGGAATCAAATTACTTTTACGGATTATATTGCGGATCATTTTAAGTACTTTTTATTTTCCTGACGTTTAAAATGGTTTGCATTACCGATGGTCCCGGCCCCCCGTGACCATCGGTAATGCTGAGCTCTCGGTAATCGGTAAAACTGAGATGTTGATCGCAGTTATGCCGGTGTACCATATGTGTGAGCCGATGGACCAACAATAATAAGACTAATATATAATAATAAGACCTTAGGGTACTTAAACCGCGATATAATCCGTAAAAGACGTTTTATTTCAATTAATATTTAGGTACTTCTAAATTAAATATCGCCTTTGTTCAGCAGTTGACGTCTTTCGTTTGCTGATGATAACTCAGAATGATGATGATGAAATAAGTTGGGGTTATTTACATCCGCCGGTTATCAGCGACGCGCACAATGTCGTTATGTCAGTCCACCTAGTGGGAGGCCTATCTACGCTGCGTTTTCCGCTTAGTGGTCGCTCGGTTACCGGTTCTTCGAGCGATGTGGTTCTACTCATTTCCACTTCAACTTGCAAATTCTGAGAGTGACCTTAGTTATTCGGCGAACCTCCTCATTACAGGTTCTGTCGCGCAAAGATAGAAGTGAGAAAAAGAATCCTTCCACATAGTAATGTGTGGACACCCTATTAGACAGAGATACACTACTAATTTCGGACCTCTCATTTGGCTCGTGATCTTTAGTAGACTGCGCTGTCCAGTTATAATACAGGTTCGTGGGTGGCGCAGGTCTGTGCGGGTATGCGGACCGGGGTGTCTCCTCCCCCGCGCCGCAATTCATACCCCGAATGCCATGTCGACCTGTCGCGTAGGTACTGTAGGTAGGTGTGTGACAGACAGACGATGTCGCACTCTGATCGTATTATTAGTTTAACGACTAACCTAGGTTTAGACTCAGATAAAAATCGATTTTCTGAGTTTAAACCTAGTTTCGTTGTTAATCTGTTTTTCGTAATAAGGGTCCTTCTTCCTTATTTCCCTTTAAACTCTAAAAATTGAGGCTTAAAAGATGGTAAAAGTTGGTATGGTATGACTAAAATATATTGATTTATTGCTAGATTGGTAAGATCAATGAAAGATCCGAATAAATACTTTCTCTATAATATCATAAAAAACTATGTACTTATCGATATATTATTATTTAATATTTTGTAATATGTAAAATAATTTTCAAAATAATTTTTAGTGTATTGCCAAGAAATAGTATCGCCCATAGATATAAAATTTTTCACTACGTGTGTCGCCCAAAAATATCGATAAGTATATCGAATAAAATCACTATATCGACTTCTTTTGACAAGCCTTCATATTTGACAATTTTGTTTGACATTTTGTTTTGTGAGCGAGCGAGCGTCCTTCCTTGCTAATCTTTCTTGCTATTGCTTGAAGAAAAATATCTAATATTTATCGAAATCTGAATGTAAATAATGATAAATTAACTGTCCTAGTGTTTAATATAGTATTTATAATTCAAAAAACGAAATGGCTTCGACTAAAAACAGCGGACCTATAGTCGATCCAGCATTATGTAGATGTTGTAGAGCAATCAAGAAATGTAGGATTCTGACTGCGGAATACACTTGGATGGAACAGAAGGAGGTTTACGCCGACATGGTGATGGACTGCTTCGGTATACTGGCAAGTATTTTTTAATATTAATGTGTTACTTGTGACGAGGCAATACGTTCGCCCGATGATAGCAACACGCCTGAGTATGTATAGAGTTTAGCTACACTACACTGTCGCTCGTCACCCGAGACATTTGTAATTAAGTCACTTGTGCAGTAATTTCACCAGCTACAGTGCCCTTCATATCGGAACACAGCAATGTTTTCATAGTGCTACTTGATGGCAGAATATCTAGACGCTGCGGTGGTAGGTACCTACCTGGACGGTACCTTGGTTCCACCTACTCTCTTATGCAGGACATGGTCTACCGTGTGAGATGATTTGTTGGAATGCAGCGATGTGTAGTGATTGCTATGTTCCGTTGAGCAGGCAATGTAGCTGTTAAGAAACCCGGTGTGGTGGCAGGTTTCTAGGTGCAGTGGAAGATTGTGTTGAGTTTGGATCATAGATATAATTTGAATAAACCTTTTAAGCTTAACACTGAGTTTTATTAATGGAAATACATTATGTAAAATAAATGATATACATCATCATCATCACCAGCCGGAAGACGTCCACTGCTGAACATAGATCCCCCTAAACTCAGATCAAGTTACTTGTAAGTCATTCTGAATGGTGGGAAATCATTAATTTCTCAAACTTATCTATTCAATCATCCTAATGGTTATATTATTATAATTTTGAGTATGCAAAAACACCCAGTGAACATATAACATAGATCTATCAATCCATTTATTTTTCAGTATTAGAGAGAGATAGAGATTCATCATTTAAAAATTCTTCTATATCATAGTAACATTTCTCAATTGACGGGCCTGTTGGTCTAGTGGTTCGAAACCCTGACTGCTACCCAATAGGTTGTGGGTTAAATTCCTGTCAAGAGTCTGGGTGTTATTTATTTATTTAAGTGTGTATTTTAAAAAAAGTATATAAGTATTAGTATCAGTTATCTGGTTTCCATACTGCCTACTGGTACTGCCTAGTTTGGGATCAGATGACCGTGTGTAGATTGTGCCAAAAAATTAAATCAAAATAATATTATTAAATATTCATAATTTCTGAATTTCTTTTTTGAACTTAAGTAATGGCATACATTTTGTTACATTAGGTAATCTATACATATAAAATTACTTGTCCTGACTGACTGACTGATTCATCAACACACAGGCCAAACCGCTGGACATAGAAAGCTGAACTTTGAACTGTAGTAGGTTCTTCTTATGACGTAAGCATCCACTAAGAAAGGGTTTTTGAAAATTCCACTCCTAAAGGGGTTAAATGGGGTGAAACAAAAAATAGTGGGTTTAGCTGCAGGGAATTGCTAGTTTCTTATATATTCTCGGAGCATTTCCAAAGAAGATTTTATTCATCATGACGCTTTACCCTAAAAAAAACTACTGCACAAAAAATATTACCATATTGTGTGGATTGTCTAAGGATATTCATATTATTTAACAAGATGAATATTTAACTTCAATAATTCTCTTGCAGCTATCTCATGTAGATGATAACGAGAAGGATTCCGGCGTGTGCGCGACGTGTGTGGTGCGGCTGAGGGACGCGTGCGCTTTCCGTCACCAGGTCCTGCAATGCGAGGAGTTGTTCCTCAGTGCCAAGCTTGGAGACAAGGATACTGAAGGTAACTAAATCTTAGAGTAGGGGTTGCCAACCGCCTTTACATCACGAGCGCGTCTGTCCACCTAGTGGGAGGCCTACCTACGCTGCGTCTTCCGGTCCGTGGTCGCCACTCGAGAACCTTTCATCCCCATCTGTTATCGGTTCTTCGAGCGATGTGGCCTGCCCATTCCCACTTCAACTATCAGACTCTGAGAGCTATGTCGGTGACCTTAGTCCTTCGGTGAATCTCTACATTTCGGATTCTATCGCGCAAAGAAACTCTGAACATAGCTCTCTTCATTGCTCTGAGCTTCTCTAAAAGGCCAGCAGTTATGGACCACGTCTCAGCACCATATGTCATGTATTTTATCAGTACAAAGTAAATGTAAAAGAAACAAAAAGGAAACCTTTTTCAAGTATACGGGGTGTAAGGGACATCGTACAGAAAACTGATACCAGGGATCCAGTACATGATTCTGAACATTCTAGTGTTGGAATTGTTCATCGGCTTTTTCATGAATTTCCAAAAAAAAAATATGGCCCTTTTTTAATAAAATTAGAATAATATCATTATTGGTATAATAATAAAGCCTAATTACAATTAAAAAACAATAAATTACTTATTTGTGCAAAATTAGCAATCATCAGCAGCCGAAAAGTCCACTGCTAAATAAAGGCCTTTCCATAATCTCCACGATTGGCAGGCGGCTTGATTGAATTCCAATGATGAATGATGGATGGCTTGATTGAATGAAGCTCAAAAATAACGTACATAAAATACGTTAAATAATATACGTTAGTCATTTGTCATTTTCCATATAAATGGTTCCTGTAATATTGTAACGGACAATATGAGAAATCTATATCTATAAAAATCAATGCCACTTTTCGTTGTAATTTTATAACTCAAGAACGGGCTCACCTATCCAAACCAAATGTTTAGACTTTGTTCGGACTATTTAGTAGATGGTTTATGTGAAGTTTGCAAAAAATCGGTAGAGCGGTTCTTTATCTATCACATTTTTTGTAACAAATGAATTCAATAAATGGTTGATCATTTTGTAAATGGGCATTTTGCTGTCAAATTGAACCTTTTTTCAGAATAAAAACTTTTTTCAGTGTTGACAGTAAAAGCATGTTTTTATGTAATTCATGCGATCATTTCATTTTGGACGTGCTTCGATTAAAGCAAATTGTTAGTTGCTGTGTGTTTATATTTTTTGACCTGAATTTGATGTTCCAATTTTTTTTTATATATTTCACTTTATACGTAGCGAAGCACGTACCGGGCAGCTAGTCCTATATAAAAGTTTTCGGTACGTAATCCCTTACATCCTGTATACAACGTATTTATATTTATATATACAACAGCTTAGGTTCAACATGCGTTATGTTATATGAAAATTCACTACTGAAAACACAAATTATGTTTAGCTGTTGAGATTACACTAACAAACAAACATTTATAGACCACTAGCTGACCCACGCAGCTCCGCCTGCGCTATTTTTACGTTAACTAAACTTTTAATAACAGACATTCGCATCGAATACATAACCTCTTTTTTTATAGTCGGTTAAAAATTGGGACCCACTTTTCACTTGCTCTCCGAAGCACGGACCCGTTTAGTTCAAATGGCGTTAAACGGTCACCCATCTATTTAATGACCTTACCTAACGTTGCTTAACCCGATCGATTACAAAACCTTGATAACAACTCTCTATGAGTGTTCCATTACTAATATTTATTATATTATAAAGAAAAATTGATAAAATTGGACCAAGCGTATAACCAACTACCCATTTTAACTTTAATCCCCTCTCTTAAAAGAACCGTGCTAGATTACGGGATAAAAAGTATCCTATGTCCTACCTCGTAGATCTCAAATCATGCCAAGTTTCATTTGAATCCATTCAGTAGTTTCGGCGTGATGCGCAGCCGTGATACAGACAGACAGAAAGACAGTCAAAAATTAAAAAAAAAATATTTTCGGCCTCTGTATCGGTTATAGAATGCCCTCCAAATATAATTTTCAAAATATCTTCAATGTACAGAATTGGACCTGTTACAGTTTTATTATAAGTATAGATTACATTACCTAGTTTATACTTGGTAATATCTGCATATATCCTTATTTTAAATGGCTATGTGTTTAGGGTCGCCACACACGGGCCACCAGCCACAACCACAAAACGCAGCCACCAACCTATTTCCTGTTGCTTTCATACATTTTACATGGACTCGCCGCACATTGTAGACGCCGGTGGTCGCCACACGCCACAAACCGCCACTGCTAGCCTCTAGTGGTCGGCTCGGCCACAAAACGCCGACACGAGCCACTCGCGCGACTCCCTCTCTCCCTTCATTTCACTGCAAACACGCGTTATAATAAAAAAAATTTTTACAAAAAAAAAGAACCGCCTTCAAAATGCAACTAAAAAGCTTGAAATAATTTCTAAGAATTAGTGGTTTTTACATCTACATTGTTGAACTTGGACTACAACATATTATAAATACATATTACTATCAAAGACGGCGCCAAACTGGAAAACAGTTAGGTACCTACTGCCATTGTAAGTATTTGCTAGACATTAGGCGCCGACTTCGATAGTAATATGTATTTATAATATGTTGTAGTCCAAGTTCAACAATGTAGATGTAAAAACCACTAATTCTTAGAAATTATTTCAAGCTTTTTAGTTGCATTTTGAAGGCGGTTCTTTTTTTTTGTAAAAATTATTTTTATTTTATTCTTTTTAGTGGTTCCCTTGGTGAATTATTAGGTTAAGTTATAACAACCTACATTTTATTCTGACAAACAGCCAGTTTATATTTATTTTAAAAACACCCACTACATAACACAACTATGGACCATCACTAAAATATAAGCTTAAGCAAAAATTTAAAAAAATGTAGACTTGACAATATCTTAATAAACTAACCAATTGCCATAAACTGAAGATATCTAGGTGTTATACTCGTAGTTCTCGAGAACCATGGACTGCAAGCTCGGTGGGTCTACATTTATTTGTGCCGAGAACCCGTGTCCACCTTCTTGCTCCATCGTCAGACCCTGATCACTATTTTTCTAGCAACTACTCATCGAGAGCTACCCAACGAGCCCAAACTCGGCAGATCTACGTTTATTGGTGCAGTGATCCCGTGACGACCTTCTTGCTCCATCATCAGACCCTGATCTCCATTTTTCTAGCAACTACTCGTCGAGACCTATCCAACGAGTCCAAATTCGGTAGGTCTACGTTTGTTGGTGCCGGGATACCGTAACGACCTTCCTGCTCCATTATCAGACCTTGATCACCATTGTTCTAGCAACTACTCGTCGAGAGCTACCCAACGAACTCAAACTCGGTGGGTCTATGTTTATTGGTGTCGAGATCCCGTGACGACCTTCTTGCTCCATCATCAGACGCTGATCACCATTTTTCTAGCAACTACTCATCGAGAGCTACTCAACGAGCCCAAACTCGGCGGATCTACGTTTATCTCGGCGGATCCCGTGACAACCGTCCTGCTCCACCATCAGACCCTGATCTCCATTTTTCTAACAACTACTCGTCGAGAACTATCCATCGAGTCCAAATTCGGTAGTTCTACGTTTAGTAGGCACGGCTAGGATAGGATGGATTGTTAATTTTATTACAGAGTTCCGGTGGCCATCTATGGCCTTCTTCATCAGATCCACTTCACCAAATGATACTTTCTGAATGAAAATGCTTGACTAGTTTCTAAAAATACCAAAAACGCTATATGTATGCCTATAATATTTAAGGAGTTCCCTCAGTTACTCATGGTTCCCATCATCAGAACTTGATTTTGAAAAAAATGGGACCAATCTGGAAGCATATCCTTTCAATTAAAAAAATAATTTTTCAAATCGGTTTGTAAACGACAGAGATATGAGGTAACAAACATAAAAAAAATAATAATAAAAAAAAACATACAACCGAATTGATAACCTCCTCCTTTTTTTGAAGTCGGTTAAAAAGTAGCAGCCACCGACCGCAAGTGTCCAACATGGACCACAAGTGGCTGTCGCGCGCATCAGCTTCTTTTGTAGCCGCTTCTAGCTTCAAGTGGCGGCGATTGTGGATGTGGCTAGTGGCCCGTGTGCGGCGACACTAAATTATTTCGATAAGGTACTACAATAACCATGTACACTCGCGGTCACAAGCGGTGTATCACCTTTAGGGCGATAATTGCTTGCACGCCCAAAATACGTGTGGATAAGCGCACGTAACGTGTCGTCCAAACGATTTTGATTGAAAACTAGTACACCGTTCGTGTCCGCGATAGTGCATATGAGCTTAGCTTTAGTATAATAAAGTGTATCGAGTTATAATGATGATAGGAAATGTTCCTTTGTTTTTATTACCTACTATTGTGAAGAGATATGTTATTTAGCTAGCCATAATGGGTCGTTCATTAATCACGTGATGTTTTTATAGCAACTTTTTGACCCCTCCCTCCCTCCTTGTGATATGTAGTGAGGTTTTAAACTAAACCAAAATCACGTGTTTTTTTTGTACAAACTATTGAAATTTTCGGAATATTTTCTTTAAATACAGGTAACTGATAAAATGTTGAAGGGGAAGTCGTTGCCAGCAACGGTGGGTCAAGGCCACGTGCCGCTGTTAGGTTTATAAATCGTGCATTCAACGAAAAATAAATACACGTGATGTCTCATTATATCCCTCCCCCCTCCTGGTGATATTTCGTGATTTTTTCGCAACCACTCCCCCCCCCCCCCCTTTCGAGCGTCACGTGATTAATGGACGGCCCCTAAGATCTTTGTATACCAAATTAATGCAATTAAATAATCTTATCTTCAAAAATGTAGTACTCCTAAATCTTTATTAAATTAATTGAAAACGGTTTATAGGAGGAGAGAAAGTAGAAAAGCCTCCGATAGATATCGAACTCAAGACTGAACCGAAGGATGACGGCAGCTCGCAGCATTCGGACGGCGGAGACCATCATGGTGACGACATGTCCTTGGACTACCCACCTGAAGCCGTTGAGGGTAAGTCCCACGGAACTTTTATTCTAGTTTGTTAGTTGCTGAACAAGCTCACCCTTAGAAGGGACGAAGGGAGGGGTGGCCGTAATCTCCACGCTTGGCAGGCGTCTTGGGGATCGCAGTATAGGTGGTAGGTAATCCAATACAAAGACGCTGCTGCCCGTCTTCTTGTTTTCCCTTAGTCGCCTTTTACGGACTCCCAACGGGTGGAGATGGGAGGGTGCTATTCTTACCCGGACACCTCATAAATCCTTATGTGCACAGAAACCAAACCACCGAAGAAAGAAGAAAAAGACCAAAAAGACCTGCCTTTAGAAGATAAAATGTTGGATGACGGTGACAGCGACTGGTCGGCGTCGTCTTCGGACTCCGATAAACCTATCAAGAGGAAGGCCAAGCCACTTAAGAAGAAATCCAGCGGCACGCAGAAGAAGAAGACCGGGAAGATTACAAAGAAGAAACAAAAAGCTGGTACGTTATGATCTTTACTAGGTGGAAGGTGGCTAGTGCAAGGGACTTTGCAGTGTGTAAATATCGCTGTGTTCTGGTGTGAATGGCACTGTAGCTTTCACTCACCATCAGGTGACTCTAGGTTTAAAACATTCGTGTCCTGGTCGATATGATGCCGTGACCCATCTTTCACCTGGGAGATATAGTACAACACAAGTGCACTCTCTCTTCCATTACCTCTCACAATCCGATGGGATGGCAGACCGACACGACTGGGGAGAGTCAGGCACACGACCCATTATCCGACCCACGATCATTTTACTTTACAGACAATCCGATGATCGGTCTGCATTGTCCTTAAGGAACGCAGTTGTTGGCACTCGCGGGATTCGAACCCGCGACCACTGGTTTGCAAAGCAAGCGGTTTACCACTGCGCCATGGAGGCTATGAGGAAAACATACATAAATAGGTATCTAAACTACAGCCGTTTGATCGCACCATACTTATAATCTTCCTTCTAACTCCAGGCTCATCGAAACTGAAGAAATCGCCCAAAAAAGTCGCAGTCGAGAAGAAAAACAATTACGACCGAGACCTGGACTGCATGTCGGAAGAGAATCTGCTCACGATTATACAGTACTCCTACGTGTGCCCCTTCAAGAACAGAAGGAACAACTACTACTGCTTCTACTGCAAAGACTACTATCCGAAGCCAGAAGACCTGAGAGACCACACAGTGACCCATGACACGAAACCATTCCAACTCCTAATGGGCTACAAGAAGATGATCAAAATAGACATCACGCGAGTAGACTGCAGGCTCTGTACCGCCAAGATAGATGACCTGAACGTCTTCAAACAGCATATAGACGAGGTCCACAACAAGAAGATATACTTCGAGGCTCCAGACAAGATGCTACTGTACCGTCTAACGTGGAATGATCTAGTGTGTGTGATGTGCAGTGATGTGTTTGAAGACTTTAATACGTTAAACACTCATATGGTGGAACATTTCAGTAACTTTACTTGTGATATCTGCGGTGTGTGTTTCCTAGAGAAGCCGAGGTTGGATGCCCATCTGAAAAGGCACAAGGACGATGAGAGGCACACTTGTGAGGTTTGCGGTAAAGAGTTCAAATCGAATCATTACAAGGATATGCACGTGGATATAGTTCATAAGAAGAAAGCGATAATCCGTTGCCCGAGGTGCGATGAGTGTTTCATGTCTTACGCACTCAAAAATAAGCATTTAACCGAAGCCCATGGTCAGAAGCGGACGTATCCGTGCAACCTGTGTGATAAAGTCTACAACAGACAGAAAACGTTAACCGAACATCAGCGGAGGAATCATCAGAAAGTATTGAAACATCAATGCGAATACTGTGACCAGAGATTCTATCTGCCGTCTCGTTTGAAGGAGCACATGGCTACGCACACCGGTGAACGTAACTTCAGGTGTGAGTACTGCGAGAAGAGTTATCCACGGTTGAAGTCGCTGCAGTATCATATACGAACGCATACGAATGACAGGAGATACAGATGTCATATATGTGGGCAAGGATTTATACAGAATACTAGTTTAAAAACACATATGAAGAGCCATCATCCAGAGTGTGATATAGAGGGATGTTATTTTTAAGTCCATTTTAATTAATAATTATTATTATCATTCACAAGATCAGCCATCTAGGCGGGAGATATTATAGTGCACAAGTGCTTGCGTAGACACAAGTGCACTCTTTCTTCGTCTGTAATAAACTGATGGGACGGAAGACTTACACGGCTAGAGAGAGGTCAGGTGTAGCACTGACTTAACATGCCCATGCCATACATCATCTTACTTTACAGATAATCAGGTGATTGGCCTGCATTGTCCTAGCCAGTAAGGAACAATTAGATGGCCACTAACCATACAAGAAAATAACTATTATGTGAACAAAATTAAAGTTGAAATTAGTTTAAAAAATAAATTGGTCGAGTCGCGGTGTGAGTCAAATTCGCGCACCAGGATTCAACCAAACAATGTACGAAATGACTTTGGATCTAAGTACTTTTTTTAATTTTTAGTATGGTACCCTAAAAATTAGATATCAAACTTATAACTCCCCTCGTTTTTGGTTGGGGCTTAAAAATTATCACAAATGTCGAAAATATCATTATATCATGATGGTTTGCTGTGCCCATAATTAATAATAATATTCTGGGTCAATCCACACACGGTCATCTGATCCCAAACCAGGCAACTGATACTAATACTTATATTTTTTTTGTAAATACATACTTATATAGATAAAACCCTCAAACACTTGGTGGGAATCGAACCCACAACCTATTGGTCAGTGGACAAGGTATCTAACCACTAGACCAACAGGCCCAACAGACCAGGTAATTGTATCAATTACACTTATTTATTTTATTAAGTCTATATGGCCTATAGAACCTATCCATAATATTAACATCTTTCAGTCATTAAGTATAAATTCCTGTCAAATGCCTAAAAATTATGAAACTTATGTTTTTCGTTGTAATCAGTATTATTTTCTGTGATCTATCGCTTCAGTGTGGAGAGTTAGTAAAAGGCTTATAATACATTTTCTCTTGAGAATAGACATCACAATCATTCAATGCAATTTTATTTATTTTTACAAGCTTTTTTTATTGATGAATGACATATTTAAATTTTACGTTTTGTAAAATACTTTTAAGATTTTGTTGCTGTATTATTATTATTATAAAATATCACATTGATCGGGTGATGTAATCGTATTTATTGAATCATTACAAAACTGTAACAGCGTAATGGGTGAGCTTGCCGCCTTGGAAACAAGGTGCCTTTTATTAACCTGCAATCAAGTGCGATTTTTACTAGCTTTCGATGAAGGAAACCATCGTGAGGAAACCTGCATGTCTGGGAAAGCCTAACTAGCTTTCGAATGACGTGTGAAGTCCGCCAACCCGCACTTGGCCAGCGTGGTGGACTACGCTCTGAGTCCCCTCATCTTGAAGGGAGGTCTGAGCCCAACAGTGGCACATAAACAAGGGCTGGTTTTATTATTTTATACAACTGTGCACCTATAGTGTGCAGATGCTTTAATCTCATACATTTTACTTATTTCGGTAGATCCTGCAAGAGGCACTGGTATGAATGTATTATTGTAAATATTTGTCATTAATATAATATATTATGATGTATGGAATGAATATAGACAACCATATTGTGTGAAGAGATTATTAGAATAATAGTTTTTAAGTCTGAATCAATGGAATGTATATAATTAGTAAATTATTATTGTTATGTTTATTATATAGTAAGAGTGTGTAATTATAAGTTTAGGCATTTATTATAAACAGCAGAAGGCGGTGGCAGTTTGGATTCCTATGCTTTATACAATCCGGTCAACATTGTGGATTGATTAAAGACAGCTAAATTCAGCCTACTTCGGTTAGGCCCATAGATTTAAGATTTTTTTCACTACGTTCAAAAAGATGAACATAGCGTGGGAAGGAGAAGTTCTAATCAAATACAAACTACACGAGTGCAACAGAGGCAGAGATAAAATTCTTTTTTTTTATTCTGCATCACTTTTGACATTAGCCACTGCAACGCTGCCTCGCGGTCTGTTTACTGTCAAAGTAAATCATAATAATTTAGCACGATCTCAAATTTATAATATAAAATATTTTTGTTCCATTATGGTGGCTTGTGCAATAAGTGCATGTGATGTTACAAATCGTAATACAACGAATAAGTAAACATTTCACAGGTAATTGATTACTATTCCTGACTGCATTTTGGCTTGCTATATTTTTATGGTTTTGGTTGAAAATTTGGTTGAAAATCCTAATAATATCGTAGAATACATGTTTATCTTCAAAGTGATCATAATTTATTACTTTTATATGAAGAATAGCGGGATATTTTGTGTAAAATGTAAAACGATTTGTTTACAATAGGGCTTGAAAAAGTCCTGACGTCATGAGTATCGATATCGATATTAAAGCAAATAGTTTTTATTAGTGGCACAAATATAAATTCTACGTCTTTTTGTTTTAGTTTCAAGGAGTTTATATTTATACGGTCTAAAAATATTTTGCAGTCTCTATATTCTTTATGTAAATTGATATGATAATAATAATAATTCAAATGTATTCTTTCAGATTATCAAAATAATTCTTTGATAAGACAAAAATAGATGCGGATTAAAGACTAGGATGGATGGAATCCCTACAATATTCCAGTGTCTGTGATAAAGATTTTGATTTCTGTCTGCGATATACATTTTGAGGCAAAATGTTTTATACAAAGTGTGTCACAACATCAACGTTGCCTAATAAGAGGCTGTACCTTATTTAATTTACTTGTACTTATGTATGACACTGAAAAAAATATAAGTCAGTACCAGTTCCTTTAGGAAACGATAACACTAAATAAATTATGTTTGTTAGCAGTTCCAATTGAAAAACAGATGATCTTGTTCTTACATAAATATAATATACCTTGTTCTTATATATATATATTTTACCGCTATCGATACCCTGTGAACCTATTATTATGATTAAACTTTACTTACTTTAATTTACCCATACGCCACCAGGTATTTATGTCAAGTCGTTAGTCAGAAAATGAAATCAGAACCTAGAAACACAGAACCTCCTACACTGCGTTTTCCGGTTAGTGGTGTCTACTCCAAAACCACTGTTATTAGGAAACAGTGGTTTTGGAGTAGACACCACTAACCGGTTAATCATCGGTTTTACAGCAAATATGAGCAGCCACTCCAGTCTGGTAATTGGTTAAGCTACGTCGGCAAATTTGATTCTCTGGTGATAACTTAAAGAAGGAGAAGAGAAATTTAAAGATATAGATATTCTAACGGTTGTATCACAATATATTTATGAAAATTTGTTGTATGTAAAGAAAAACATAAGTGCTTTTGCAAAGAATAGTGACCATCATAATGTAAACACCCGGAACAAACACAATCTAGCTGTACACTCCACGCGTCTCCACAGAATTAGCTATTTGTAAAGCAGCAGCAGTATTCGTATTAGCAGTTCGCAATAAGTATGTATTTTACAATATAAGTATATTGTTTGACTTTATGATAATAACCTGGGACGAAGGTCTATTCCACTTTGATCTCCACACATGGTGATCTGATCCCAAACAAGGCAGAGCCTCTACTATGGATACCAGGCAACTTTTACTTATACATACTCATATAGTTTTATTTGTAAATACATACTTAATAGATAAATAAAACCCAGACACTTGGTGGAAATCGAACCAATGACCTATTGGGTAGCCAGCCAGGATGTTGAACTGTTAGACCAACACGTCCGCCTAATGTTTTGGTTTTATATATTTAGAAATATTGCATACTTCTCAAGAATCTCATAGGGGAAGCTCCTTCACCTATACTGAACTTTAATAATTATTATTTATAATGCATGCTTATTTTCATGATCCGATTTACGATGTTTACAGCAAAAATAAACTACAATTTTTGTTTAGAATGACTGTTTTACCACTTTTGACAATTTCATTATGAGATTTGCCTTATTAAAGGTTATTAGTAACTTGTTTTAAATCAACATTAATTTTAAATAATTTAATACAGATAATTGTGTATATAATTCACACAAAATATCATCGATATCGATTACGTACGTAGTACTTTTTAACAACACTTTTTTTCCTTTACACATAAACAGTTCACTCACACATGGGTTTTTCTTTTTTGGTTTCATTTTTTATCGGACTATGTTTATCTTCTATATATAATATCTTTGGTTAGGCCTATACTTCAATGGCTTCCGGTGTAAGCCAGCAGGCCCTATTTGCTGCGAACTGTCGATATCGCCCACGTAAAGTGTACCCGAGTTATCTGTGGACTGACAGTGGCGCTACTGTCTATGCAAATACGTCAAACTGATCGTAATTGTCTTAGGAATATTTTAGTTCCTATTTTCACCACCCTCACAGATAAGTTGGTCGAACTTCGAACTATATGGAACTGCGTATACCTACTAGCATACGGTATCGCTGAATTATAGACTGACAGTTCTTTTTTTAAACGTAGTAAGTATTAATTACTCTAATAAATCATCGACTATAATCGATTGAGGCCATGATGTTATTTTTACGCATTTAATTTTCACCTCAATTATTACATGACTTAAATGTTGACTTACTTTACAGAATTATGTAACAAATATAAATAATGTTTACAAAATAGATCGAGTTATTGATCGATGTGTTCTGATTATGAATAAGTATTTTATTGAGTAGCTAGTTGTAAATGTAAAACATCACAATTATGTAAAATATTATTTATTTTAAGTTTTATAAGTACATCAATGCAAACAGATACCATTTGTGTTATTTTTACCACGTAAAGTCAGCTCAACGAAAAAAGCGTTTCGATATAGTGATTAGTGGGACAAATCATTTTGAATGTATTTGTATGAACGACTCTTTTCTATTATAGATGTGAGGCGCGACAATGTCACGATTGCTCAATTTGAAAGTTCAATTTAACTAGGTTCAATGTTCGGAAAGTTCAATCTGAATCATTAATGTGAATGTATTAGGATATTGTCTTGCTTAGCTCTCAGAGTAATTAGAATGGAGCTAGTATCGCGTCGATTCGCCGAACAAATTTTTCGTGGCAGTTTTGCTGGGTGCGGGAGGCGAAGTAAACACACACAGATACATTTTCACGCATACCCACACTATAATAAACTCGCAACACATTCAAAAAGATACGCACACAAATAAAGAATGACCTGACCATATGAACAGAATTTGGCAGAGGGGTTATCGCATCATGCTGTCTCCAGTGGTATCTTCTCTAAGTGCTTAGCTATACTTACTTGAGTAATTCAAACTGAGAAGAAATACGATTAATATATTTTTCTCAGCTTGAATTTATATATAAAAAAAATATATTATGTAGTTAGGAAAAATGTTTAATAAAAATACAGACTAGGTACATAATACAGTAGGTAAATAAATTGTCTCGTTCCTGCGTAGGCGTTCTTGGTACAAACTGCGTACTATAACACATCGTAAGAGCGAGACGTAACATAACAACGTGACTCGTGAGTGTCTCGCTCGCTCGTTTTTGATGGATTGGATACTTTTGTATGCGACATTTGAAGCGCCTCTTGTATGAGGCACACAACACTATTTCAATAGAAGATAATCAGCAATATTAATTTGGAAACCTAAATTAAATTTTCCATTGACTTCACTTAAAAATAGCCAGCAACTAAAATTAAATCCATTCTCCAATTCCGATGCCGTCCGGTCGGCACGGATGGTAGCACCACCTCAACGACAATCAATTTAAAGGATTTAAAATTGGATTGGATTTATATTAGTTTCCTACCTTTGCACCAAAATATTTTTGATATTGCTGCTTTTTGCATCGGTTTGGATAGAATTTGACAAGTTGTAAATATTTACACATACCCCTGGTTATATATCCTGGTTGACCGCCCTAACGATACCGGGGATCTTTTGGAGCTTGGAAAAAACGCTATGCCCAGTTTGGGTGAATCGTGTGTCGATTGTCCTACGATATTAATATTATTAAAGCCAAGTAATTATTGGATAGTCTATGGTAGCACACTGTGGGTAAAAAGGAAATAAAACGAGACTATTTTTTAACTTCGATTATATTACTCTTATTTAATAACAAAGCATACTCTAAGTACATAGACATGCCCAATACTATAATGCGGTCAAGTATACCGCGGCATGTACAAGGTATCGCGGCATATGCAAACACCGCGGCATGGCCAAGAAAAACGGCATGCAAATATCTTTGTTATATCCTCTTTGACGGCATGCTAATGGATACAGCGATATGGCCAAGGAAACCCCGGCATGCCCAAGTAACCCCGACATACCATACCGCGAATAGGCTAAATGACTGTCTAGTTCAGGGGGGTGCAACTCCCATACATTGGTGGTTATTAAAATGTAAATAGAATCTACTGCCATCTGTGTTACGGTGTCCGAAAATATAGTTTTATCTAAACTCCGATAGAAGGAGCTAGTGTGTAATTATAACTCGCAAGTAAAGTTTAACAGTAGATGCGTTTATATCCAGAGGACATTTGAAAGACTTGTTTTTTTTTTAAATTTACTTAATTATTTTTTGTTATTGGGATAATGGTATTTTCTAAGAAGTTTTGAAAACTGTTGCTATGTACGATTCAATGCAAATATTTCTTTCTTAGCAATGCAGCGCCATCTAGCGACCTAAAGGTATAACTCGCTAAGCAACGCCATCTAGCAAACAGACCTTCAAATTATAAAATTGAAAACTTGAGTTGCGCATCTATCTCAGTATAATAAGTATCATCTATGGTCTAGTTCTAGTTAGGCCGTCATGTCATTAAGATTACCAAGGAATACGGAATATTGGATAAGATAGATAGAAATCCCGTGTGTCGTTACGTCACGCCATGGCCGAGCCCGCAATCCAGAACTTTGATGCTCTTTATCTTTACCAATTTCTATTTATTTGTAAAATAAATAAAAAATACGTGTCCAATATTTTTCGATAATCTAACTTGAATTATTTTTGTACAGTTACAGGGATGTTACTGGTATACCGCATCATGGCGGCTCAAGTACACAGAAAGGAAGCCCAACATACCACCTTCATGACAGCATTCACTTTCTCCAGCGACCATGCCTATTACATGCCATTTACGCACATTTTGTCGAGGAAAATTATGTTAGATGTAAACTATCGCTATATTCCTTAGTCGAAGTAAAAATATCATTAATATGTATAGGCCTAACCGAGCTACTTACGTAAAAATCATTTTTACATACTACCACCGGATCGTAGCGCGGTTGCTACTGAGAAGATCCGACAAGAAACACAGCGGTCTTGTCTTTTGTCCTATTTTTTAAACATTTGTTGTTTTTTTATTTATTTTTTGTGTAGTTAAAAAAAAAATTATTAAGCATAGGCCTCACGGGGACTTGTAAAGTCCCCGTGAGGCCTATGCTTTTAATGTTTTTTTTTATTGTCAGTTTATTGTCATTTTTTAAAACTACCACCGGATCGGAACGCGGCCTCCACTGAGAAGATCCGGCAAGAAACTCAACGGGCTTGATATGTTGCTGTATATAAATCTAAGCTTGCTTGAGTTGGACAGTTCAAGCCCACGCAGCCTTATCCTCCAGGTAAACCGAGATTTTAATCCTTTTTTGACCATAGACTTTTTATAAAAGTTTTTTTATCCATTAGAAAATCTCGGCCCTTAACCGAAACCCTCGCTATTCGCCGGCAAAGGATGTTTAGTTTTCAAATGATTCTTATAATTAGTGACTTGTGTATACGACCGCGGGCATAGACTACATTTATACTTTTTTTCAGCGCTATGCGACTGTAAATGGACTTTTAAAGCCTTCGACCTCGGATAATTCTTGCCACAGAACTCGCATCTATAATTCCTCTCACCCGTATGCGAGGTCATGTGGTCCCGTAACGCGGACGGCAGATAAAACTTCCTGTCGCAAAGACCGCATTCATGCCGTAATAACTGCAAATGGGATTTTTGGTTGTGCTCTCTCAAAGCCTTTCGACTGTCGAAGATTTTGGTACAACCATCGCAGGGAAAGCAACGCCGCTCCCCGTGAACATCTATTTTATGTCTATACCTAAGATGGTAGGATATGAAACTCTCCTCGCACTTATTGCATTGGTACGCTGGCTCGTTTTTATGAATCCTAGTTACGTGGAAATTTAAACTGTTTTTAGAGCGAAATGACTTGTCGCATTCAACGCACGGGTAGATTTGGACGTCTTTTTTGCTATCGTGAGAGGTTTTATGGAAGGTTAAATGTCTCTCTTCAAAATAATGGGCCCCGCATACGTCACAGATAAAGGCTCCAAAATGTACAGCCATGTGCTTTTTTAGCGCGTGAAAAAAAGTAAAAGTCTCCTCGCATTCGTAACAGGAAAGCGTGCCTAACTTCAGTTTGTATTTAATGAATTCGTTGCTGACGTCACTGTGTATAACTTTCCCGTGGGTGGTAGTGATGTGACGTTTAAGCGATTCGATGCTGTCGATACTTTCTGGACACAATCGACAATCGATTCGGACGACATCGATTTGTATCAACTTTTTGCTATCGATTATGGCTTCGTATGTTTTAGGGTCGTGTGTTAGCGTGTGTTCGCGGAGTTTCGCGGGGTCGATGAAAATTTCTTTACAATAAACACATTGGTAGTCGCTGAACACGTTTATGAACGGACAAACGTAAGATGTTTCTACTATTGTGACTGTGTTTTTGAACGCATTCAGTTCTTTATCGATAACGGTTGGCTGTCTTAATTTCTGTAACCGCACTGGTCTTTGGTGGCCTGAAAAAAAAACAGAAATAATTTTGAACTTTTGCTAGTTTTTGACAGTAACCAGTCGCAGGGGTTTTAGTAATTATAATATCTTGAGACAACCCTAGCACATTCATCTGATCCCAAACTAGGCAGAGCCTGTACTAAGGTATCCAGACAACTGATACTAATATATAACTTATATAGATATAACACCCAGACACTTGGTGGGAATCGAACCCACGACCCATCGGGTAGCGGCCAGGGTGTGTAACCACTAAACCAACGGGCCCATCAATAGTTAGTAACTAAGAAGAGTAAGGGGGTTATTAGTAAGTAATAGATAATATCCTATACATGCGAGTCGCTAGGCTCACTCAATATCAAAAGTCGCTGAAACTTACGATTTCGTTCTGAAAGGGCCACAAGACGTCAGTGGCGGTCTAGAAACGGGGTGTATTTTTGCCGTCAAAACGTATTTTGTGGCTAACACTTACGCAATCACGTCATTTCTAGCGTCAACGTCGCTAAATTGGCAACACTGGCGTCCTGGAGACCTTTTAGAGGTTTCCCCGAGAAAATAAAAAAGGTGCGTACTACTGCAGTGTCAGATAGTCTACCATCAAACAGTAATGTGTAACATTGCTGTGTTCCAGTGTGGAGGGCACTGTAGCTGAAATTACTAGACACAAGAGACTTATAACTAATGTCTCCGGTAGACGCGTCGTTTACCATCGAACGTGATGCATCACACGTCATTCTTAGCCATCGATAGATTTTAAAGTATACATAACTTATCTGTGAACAGACAGTGGCGCTACTGTCTATGTAAATCCGTCAAATTGATCCTAATTTCCATATGAATATTTTAGTTCCTATTTCCACCACCCACCACAGATTAAGTCCGTACAATACATAGATAGAAATGCTAGTGAATAATATACCTTGAGGACTGTCTTGTAACTTCTTCAACTTTTGTTTCATCTTCTTCAGCCTGAGAAGCATTTCCTTCTTAGCTTTTGTGGATTCTTCTTTTGTTGGGATTTTGGTGCTTCTGGTTTTCCTACTGGTGACATCTGGTTCTGTTTCTATCATCGGTTCGATGTCCACCTGTACTGTGATAATGTAATTGTTAATTTAAATAACTAACTACAATTCCGTACGGACATAGTTGATGGGCCCGGTCTAATAGTTAGACACCCTTTTTTTTGTTGACGAAGGGTAAATGCTCTTTCGCATACACGTTGCTTGGGCAACGGGTTATGTCGGGCCGTCCGACTAACACCCCCCCGGTGTCCTCACCTAGGCCTTGCGCTGTGGCGGGAGCGGACTCGGGATCACTCGCGCCTTCGCCGAAGTCCGTCTCCTTAGGCCTAAGCTCGCCTAAAATGGCAAGCGACATCCTCTTTGGCCATATTGGCTAGCTCCGGCTATGCTCCGTAATAGTTAGACACTACCCTACCCAATAGGTCGTGGGTTCGATTCCCGCCAAGTGTATGGGTGTTGTTTATCTGTATATTCACCATAATATAAAATAATATATAAAGACTTTAACTTACTTGACTACACACAGTACAGGCTCTGCCTAGTTTGGTATCAGATGACCGTGTGTATTTAACCGAGAGATATCAAAGTTACGGGCTTAGTCTAGTAGTTAGGCACCCCAACCGCTACCCAATACTTCGTGGGTTCGCTTCCCACCTTGCGTCTGGGTGTTCATCTATATTTACCATTTAATATAAATATAACATATCAGTTGTCTGGTTACCATAGTACAGGCTCTGCCCAGTTTGGGATCAGAGGACTGTGTATGGATTGTCCCAATATTTTTATTATAGTGAGAAGACGAAAAGGACAACATCCTTTGAGTTAGGGTAACTGTATTTTTTTTTCATATTTGGACATACCTTCTCATAACCTAATTTACTTTATTCTTTTATGGACCAAGAGCCAAAGGCCGCCAGACATTTCCCGCCGCCGTTCATTTTCTTATTATGCTAACCATTATAAATATACTTTACTTACTTAATTCAGTCTCAAAGGGAGCTTTGTCCGTGCTGTCAACATCTGAGAGTCCATCGTCCATATCTTTCGGCTCATTTTTGTGATTGCCACTATCCACATCTGAGAAACAAACGAATGAAATGCATACAATACACTTTGGAAAATTATAGAAAATGTTGCATTCTCTGCTACGTGTTATCAATAAAAGACTTCTCTAAAAAAAATATGGCATGTGGACTAATATCCAATGCAAGGGATTGCCTCAGGGCACACATTTGTTTAGCTGCGTCCACACCGGGCGCATGCAAGCTTAATGTGTGGTCAGGTCGACGTGCCTCGGGGTGGAACCGTCGGTTGTCGGTTAACGGGACGCGCTCGATGTACGCTGTTCGTCTGAATTTTTGGCTCGCAAACCGAACAGCGAGGCTGCCGCGCGAGCCCGTGCGCTTGGTGTGAACACAGCTATCCATGTGAGATAGTTCAACAATATGTTACCTGCGTCATGTACTTGTATGCTCTGAAGTAGCAGCAGCTGTTCGCAGCTCAACACCTGCATACGGAAGGCTTGAGCCTCACGAAGCCTCATCACACAGGTCGCGCAGATCAGACGCTCGGACACTTCCCCCTCCAAATGTGAGAGCTGTAGATACCATTAGTAGTACTAATAACACACACCATTATGCTGCGATTTCTTAAGCGACTAGTGGCGACCATGAACCGGAAGACACAGCGCAGGCCTCCTATTAGGTGGACTGATAACCTCACCCACCTTTATGCCTCACTATTAATAAGAATAAGAATCATTTATTTGCGTAGAATACAGGTAGAGAAGTTGTATTGGGCACAGGCCTCCGCTCAAGATGAAGAGGCTGAGGCCATAGTCGGCCATAGGTGACGGGCCCGTTGGTCTAGTGGTTAGTGACCCTGTCTGCTATCCAACAGGCCGTGGGTTCGATTCCCACCAAGTGTCTGGGTGTTTTATCTATATAAGTATGTATTTACAAAAAAAAAAAAAGTGTATATGTATTAGTATCAGTTGTCTGGTTTCCATAATACAGGCTCTGCCTAGTTTGGGATCAGATGACCGTGTGTGAATTGTCCCAGGATATTATATTATTATTATGATTAATTAAATAAATCAGAGGTGCTGGGGTTCGAACCTGCGCACATTGTTTCTAAGGCAAGCACTTGCCCACTGAGCTGTTACTGCTATAGGTGGTGGAGTGCTTCAAGCGCTCGCCTCCTATTGTCCGGTGAAGCTGTAATGGCCATCTGCAGCCAACAGCATCTAACATTCCCAAAAAAAAAAATGCTGTAGGTGGTGGTTAGGTGGACTGATGATATTGTAAAAAAAGTGGGCAACCAATGGATGCGAATGGCTAGGTGTTGTTCATTGTAGCATTCTAAGTGGGAGGAGGCTTTTGTTCAGCAGTGGACATTAAAAAAACATTCTTTATTATGATAAGAATGCGATAAGAAAGAACAACACAACCAAATACTGTTACACACAGTGATCTATAAAATTATTAGCTCTTCATTCATTAGTTCACAAATTATTTGACCCAAAGTTCTCTAGACATCTCTCTAGGTCCGAGAGAGGGGGCCGTAGGGGTCATAAACCCCCCCCCCCCCCCCCCAAAATCCATATTCATACACAGTCCAGGTAGCTATCACCACAGTGTCGTTGTGCTGCCAACATTGCTCTTTAAGTGTGGCTGGTCAAATTACTGGGCTCGTAATCAGTGCTGTGCAGCTGTCAGCGGTAGGGTGAATTAAAAAAAGTATTCTTGTACACTCTCTTTCGAGATTTTACTAGAACGTCAGGCAAGATTAGTCCTTAGATGGGTGACCAATTAGTGATATTTGAACTAAGCATCTCAATGCTTCGGGGGGCACGTAAAAAGTTGATCCCGATTGTTGTCATCTAGTCTTGAGATAGTACTGTTTTTTTGACAGGGAAAATCTTCAAGAGATCCCCGGGAGCTGTGGGGCTCGACCGGGGTTTGTGGGATCCTTACCCACTAAAACCCCTGCTGCGGACGCATCAGCCCCCCGGGAACCAGTCACGGTGCTCATGGGGACGGGGGTCGCAATCCCGCCACCGTCCTCCTCGGTGTCGCCGCCATACTTAATGGACGTCCTTGGGCCCACATCCCGGACGTCCAGAGACTCCAAAGGGGACAATAGTACTTATGTCAAGTCAGAAGCCTAACGGCAACTTTAACAGCTGTGATACCTGTTTGGCCACTAACAATACGAAAAACATTACTATACAAACCATAAGGCCGAAGCAATCCACGAACATATCGGAGTACACCTCGGTTTCACCAAGGAACTCGTATTCCACGTTAAGAATGCGACATTTCTTCAGACCACCACAGCATCGACACTTGCCCGGGTCTATGAGGGGCCCTTTATTCTTATTTGTAGTCATACTTTACTAATAATAAACAATGTATTTTTACACAAAAACTAATAAACGTGTTTGTAAAATAAACCTTTTATATAATTTAATTCATTATTTTGATTTTAAAGATAAATATAACCACTGACAGACACAACAAACAAAATCAATGTGGGATAGTGATGTTGGTTGATTGATATTCATTCATCGATGAAGTAGACGCATACATTCAAGGTACGCGTCTATAGGCCGCCGGCGCCGGACGCACGGCACGCAACGGATTTTAGTTTGATTTCTATGATTTTGACGGCCCGCATCGGAAAATGCCGGCGCGGATAATGGACGCAGCTGTGGCAGCGCTATGTAAAATCATAGAAGGCAAACTAAAATCCGTTGCGTGCCGTGCGTGCGGGCGGTGCGTCCGGCGCCGGACAATGGACTCGTACTTTTAAAAACAAGATGCAAGCAACTGTCGAATACAGATACGAGAACTATCTATTAATTCACAGGAATTAATAGATAGTTATGCTAGAGATAAAAATAATGATATCTCGGGACAATCCACACACGGTCATCCGATCCCAAACTAGGCACAGCCTGTACAATGGAAGCCCGACAACTGATACCAATACTTATATATATATTTTTTGTAAATACATACATAAATAGATAAATAACACCCAGACACTTGGTGGGAATCGAACCTACGACCCATGGAGTAGCAGCCAGGCCAGGGTGTCTAACCACTAGACCAACGGGCCCATCAAATATAGATATGATATATAGAGATGATATATAGAGATGATAATAACATTGATTCTTTAACATTGTACTAGTAAAAATATCGCGTGATATCTAGGTTTCAGCCTAAGAGGAGATAGGCCAGCCTAAGAGGAGATAGGCCAGCCAACGGACTGAGATTGACTGACTGTGATCACCACGACAAACATTTAACATTTTTCGTGCATGAAGTATTAAAAAAGGAAGTGGAACTTCCATTTACTATACAATATGCCAAGAATCTAGAATCATAATTATGTCGACGTTTTTATTATTGTTTATCGGACATTTATCGATATCCATGTTTTTCAAATGTTACATCCCTAATGCGAGCAAACAAGTGAGTGGTTGTCATTTTTGATTGTCGAATTCATTTGTCAAACTTTTTTATTGTTGGATTACGACTTGGTACAAAGACCTTTAAGCCAAATGATCAACTTTAATACAAAAATAGGTACTGATTTTAAATCATCGTGGCGCCTAAGGGGGAGGCCGTTTATTTAGCAGTGAACTTCTTCCAACTGTTCAAGATGATGAAGAAACGCCCGCGGTTATCACATCGGTACATGAAAGGAGGGGCAACGTAAGCTCCAGTGGGATCTGCTCAGGAGCCACTCAGTGCCTTGCCTCTGAGCCCACCGGAGGCGCATTATAGACCCCGGGAACCAGACACGGTGCTCACAGGGACATGGTCGCAACCCCGCCAGCGTCCTCATCAATAGAAACGGCCAGCAACTCGAAAGGGTGCACAAGGGACCTCATCATCATTTGAAAGACGTCCACTGCGGGACAAATGCCTCCCCCTTAAAAAGGGCCTATTCCCAGTAGTTCTACATGTATGACTAGTAGGAAAAAAAATCCTACTAGTTCTAAACTCATGTAGAACTAATAAGAATGCATTAAATATAGGAGGGGTTACCAAAATCCCCCGCTTGGCGATCGCAATATATGTGATACGTTATCGCGTTTTGCCTTAGTCGCCTCTTACGGAAATCCAACGGGTGGATATGGGAGAGTGCTTATTCCAACCCGGTCACGCCACAGGTTCAAGATGGGTACAAAGGACCTACAACGCCTAGCAAAATAAATTAATACTTACTGAAGTGTGAAAGGATAATGATGTATTAATCGACTGAGCGCGGCGTTAATTAAAATCAAATATTCACTCACGGGTTTATACTGCCAGGAATCAGAATGATTTATCTTCTCCAATATTTTAGACAAACAGACAGACGGACGGACACACACAGACACATTTGGTCTGCTCCCAATTTATTCTTAACCCACACGCGTCTAAGGCTGCCTGTCCACCGGAGCGGAGAAATATTAACCAATAAGATTGCACAAAAACTCCGCTCCTAAATCTTAGTGCAATCTTATTGGTTAATATTTCTCCGATTCTCCGCTCCGCTGCCTCCCTTCGCTCCGGTGGACAGGCAGCCTTATTATCCCGTGCTCATGGTGCTTGCAACAACGCCAAATTGCCGGAAGATCATAACTTCAATATAGTATTGTAAATCGCCATGAAAGTTGTTACGTTGTAACAACGTAAATTCATTAAAATTGTAAAATAAAAAATTTACGAACAAATAACTACAATAAATATTTTTATTATCGTACGGAACCCGCGCGACGCAACTAGTATTCGCGCTCACAGAAAAAAAATTTCCAGAAACCGAATCATCGAACTTTATTATCTCGACATTCCAGTCTTTTCGAGAGTTGCTCCTTCTCGCTCGGAAGCATTAGTGTTTTTTATTTCGTATCTCTGTCGCACTCGTTTTGTTGGCGGAAAGAAGGAATGAATTCGGAACTTCATTCCAGTCGCGTCGCGAGCGTAGGTCATCGTCGGTATATATTT
This sequence comes from Furcula furcula, assembly GCA_911728495.1. NCBI lineage: Eukaryota > Metazoa > Arthropoda > Insecta > Lepidoptera > Notodontidae > Furcula > Furcula furcula. The sequence continues at coordinate 56,165,268 of OU452242.1, forward strand.
AAGTATGGGCGAGGGGATCGGATCATTTTTGATTGTTTGTGAAGTGACACGCGTGTGATTTGTGAGCAAGAGTTCTGTGCTACGTACGAAATTGCTGTTCCCAGTGTTTAGAGTAGTTCTTTTTAAAAAACCGGATTTTAACCCCCTGGATTGGGGGTTCACCGCTAGGATTTCACCGCTAGGATTTCACCGCTAGGATTGCACCGCTAGGGTTTCACCGTTCCCCGTTGAAATTCACTGTTGGGACTACACCGTGCCCGCTTGGAGTTTCCCGTTACACCGTTCACCGTTGGGACTCCACCGTTCACCGTACAGATTGACTGTACAAGCGGCGACGCTTCAGGCGGCTCTGTAACACCCGAGCCACCGGTGCCCTTCAAGTAACCGAGTGTCAGCTGAAGGCACTACCGAAGACCCCCAAGCGTCGAGGACACGGACGGCCAAAAGTTAAGACTTAGCCCTATAATTTTGTTCCGACCAGATAACTTCCCTGTGCCGCGAATCCACACCCGTGTGTTTTGTCTTAGTTTTAGAGACCTTAGATATTGGTTCTAGTGCAATTTTAGAGACTTTAGAGTTTTAATTTTATTAGTGGAAATTTAATTCCTGCCGGGTTAACGTATATGTTTTTATTTTCGATTCAATAAACAACTTGTAATTTTACTTGTTGTTTTTATTCTTGTACCTAGCCGTCAGGCGAACGTAACAGTAACGTCCAACGTACTGTCCACGTAACAGTGGCACCCAACGTAACAGTGGCGCCCAAATATTAAAGGCAAAGCACAGGGAAGTTTTTTTGTTTTGTGTATTATTGTGGTGTCGGTATTTTTCAGCCCCAAGTGGTAAGCCTTTGGTGGACGGAGGCTGAACGGGGGAGTAACACTGACCCGGTTCTCCTTAAAGAGGAACGGGTAGCCGATTATTGTTTTCTGGCTCCACAGGGTTATCCAATACCATCTCGGATTACCCACACACAGGCATAGTCTGCACAGTGGACTGATTTTTTTTCTTTCTCTTGCAATATTTTAGTGTCAATTTCTTTCCTACTATTTTTTTCTGTGCATACTGATTTTTGTGTATTTATATTTTGAGTTTTTTTTTTTTTTCTCTAGCATTTTATATTTGCATTTGTGTTGTGCGTAATTAACGTTCTTTTCAGAGATTTTAATTTTTCTTTTTTTGGTGCAATTGTTGCATTAATTATTTTTTATTGTTGCAAAACATTTATTGTTTTGTGTTTTTTTTTATTAATTTTTTTATTTCTTTTTGTGCTCTGAAAAGATAATAGTGGTTACGTACATTATTTTACTTCATTCTTAATATATTTATTATTATTTATTTTTTTAACTTTGCTCACATCGTGTCACATTTCATTGTGTATTGTTTTAAAATATTCAATTCTTTATTTTTAATTTCAATTAATTGGGTCACATTTTTTTCTTTAAAAAAAATTCCGATCTACCTTATCATTTTAGTTCCGCGCGTGGTTTCGTCTCACATTCTTCTTTTATTTATTTAATTTTTTTGTTATTGTTGGTCGTTAATCAATATTGTGATACATTAGCATTCATTTTGTTTTATCATGAATAGGCAAATATTAATCTCAACATTATTTCGCGCAGTAGTTGATTGTGTTTGTCTTTAGCGGATTAAAACAAGCCTACACGAATTTTAATGTTTTGTTTGGGAGTTTTGTTTTTTGTGTTGTATGACTTCGTTATAGGTCTACACACGTTTGTTTTATTTGCGTTTTGTTTTTTTTAGCGGAGTATGACAGTTTCTTGGTATAGGTCTACTCGTCTGCTGTTCTTCTTTTTCGTTACAGCGGGTCGTGACTGTAACAAATTCGCTAAAGACTAGACATACTCACAATGACGCTTAATTTATTTAATGTTGTTTATTCATATTTTACTTATAGTCATCACCGTTATTGGTTCGACTCTTGTTTTTATTGATACATAGCTTTCGGCATTTGGTTTAATTTTTTAATAAATTTTAATTGTTTGTTATTGCGTTTCGGTCACTGTCTACATTGTCTTTGATGAATTCATTTAAGCCTACACGGATATTGATGTTTAGTTGGGAGTTTGTTTTTTTTTTTGCGTTTTTCGCGTTATAGCGGGTTAGTAGCCTTGTATAGTTTTTAGCCTAATTCGTTTATTATTTTGTTTTTTTTGCGCATTTATGGCGCGTTGTGACCTTTGGTTTGGGTCTGTTTTGTATTTTGTTTTGCGTTTTGCGCGTTTAGAGCGGGTTGTGACTCTTTAAATAAGCCTTCACTAATTTCCTCGTTAGAGCGGGTTGTGACTCTTTAAATAAGCCTTCACTAATCTTCTTGTTACAGCGGGTCGTGACTGTAACAAATTCATCAAAGACCAGTGTATTTCACAGTGCCGATTCGTCTATTGTTCACGTTTTAATATTCTTTCCCTTAGACGCTCCTTGTCACGCAGTGCTGTTCTTGAGTCCAATCTTTTAATAGAGTTGTACTCTAGTTGTATGGTAGTCTGTGGATTATAAATTTCCTCAGACAACTATGACAGGTCGTATGTTAGGTCGCATGGTAGGTATTTGGATGTGGAGGTATGAAAGTGAAGACAGTTACTGGGCGGTTCTGTTCTTCTTAAGCGCTTACCGCAGCGGATTTTACGTAGTAAAATCCTTTCTCTGGGAGAGGGGGTATTGTTACGTTGTAACAACGTAAATTCATTAAAATTGTAAAATAAAAAATTTACGAACAAATAACTACAATAAATATTTTTATTATCGTACGGAACCCGCGCGACGCAACTAGTATTCGCGCTCACAGAAAAAAAATTTCCAGAAACCGAATCATCGAACTTTATTATCTCGACATTCCAGTCTTTTCGAGAGTTGCTCCTTCTCGCTCGGAAGCATTAGTGTTTTTTATTTCGTATCTCTGTCGCACTCGTTTTGTTGGCGGAAAGAAGGAATGAATTCGGAACTTCATTCCAGTCGCGTCGCGAGCGTAGGTCATCGTCGGTATATATTTAAGTATGGGCGAGGGGATCGGATCATTTTTGATTGTTTGTGAAGTGACACGCGTGTGATTTGTGAGCAAGAGTTCTGTGCTACGTACGAAATTGCTGTTCCCAGTGTTTAGAGTAGTTCTTTTTAAAAAACCGGATTTTAACCCCCTGGATTGGGGGTTCACCGCTAGGATTTCACCGCTAGGATTTCACCGCTAGGATTGCACCGCTAGGGTTTCACCGTTCCCCGTTGAAATTCACTGTTGGGACTACACCGTGCCCGCTTGGAGTTTCCCGTTACACCGTTCACCGTTGGGACTCCACCGTTCACCGTACAGATTGACTGTACAAGCGGCGACGCTTCAGGCGGCTCTGTAACACCCGAGCCACCGGTGCCCTTCAAGTAACCGAGTGTCAGCTGAAGGCACTACCGAAGACCCCCAAGCGTCGAGGACACGGACGGCCAAAAGTTAAGACTTAGCCCTATAATTTTGTTCCGACCAGATAACTTCCCTGTGCCGCGAATCCACACCCGTGTGTTTTGTCTTAGTTTTAGAGACCTTAGATATTGGTTCTAGTGCAATTTTAGAGAGTTTTAATTTTATTAGTGGAAATTTAATTCCTGCCGGGTTAACGTATATGTTTTTATTTTCGATTCAATAAACAACTTGTAATTTTACTTGTTGTTTTTATTCTTGTACCTAGCCGTCAGGCGAACGTAACAGTAACGTCCAACGTTCTGTCTACGTAACAGTTGGCACCCAACGTAACAGTTGGCACCCGACGTAACAAAGTTTTTAAACAGTTTTTAGGTAAATAAAACACCAACATCTTACACATATTATAATATAATACTGTAAAATATTAAATAAATTAACACATAATTATAATAATAATAATACCAGCCCTTGTTAATGTCCCACTGCTGGGCACGGGCCTCCCTTCAAGATGAAGGGGCTTAGGCCATAGTCCACCACGCTGGCCAAGTGCGGGTTGGCGGACTTCACACGTCATTCGAAAGCTAGTAAGGCTTTCTCAGACATGCAGGTTTCCTCACGATGTTTTCCTTCACCGAAAGCTAGTAACAATCGCGCAAAGACGATTCGCACATGATTAATTAAAGAAATCAGAGGTGCGAGCCGGGGTTCGAACCTGCACACCTTGTTTCCAAGGCATGCGCTCGCCCACTGAGCTGTTACAGCACAACACATAATTACCTAGTTTTATTTATATAGTCGTATGGTTAGTGGCCAACCTGGCGTTACACTTGTTGAAGCTGCCCTTAGGCCTCTGACTTAGCTTAACGACTGCTGTCTGGATGACAATAGCCGGGACCGACTTTTAACGTGCCCTCCGAAGCACGGAGACGCTCAGTTCAAATGGCACTAAACGGTCACCCATCTAAGGACTGACCTTGTCTGATGGTGCTCCAACACTGCTGTTAAATATGTTTACAAACGTTTTCTAACACTAATACATTTACTAACAAAAGGAGAAATGACTAAAAATTCTATATAAACGTCATTTAGATTATAAAAAAACATTGGACACGTATTTGTTTTTAAACAAAAAATGACGAAGATATAGTGCGTTGAAATTCCGTGTGACGTCACGCCTGTGTACAATTTTTACTTAGGCGTGACGTCACGAGCCCCCACTCCCGTACTTTGACGCTCTATATCTTAGGCAACTTGCCTATTGATTTGTTAAATAAAAAAATACGTGTCCAATATTTCTTGATCATCTAACTGACATCTAACAACTAGTCCAATTGGAATTATTGAAGTGAAACTTCATAAGCGACTTCCAACAAGTTTAACGCTTCCATGGAGAGGGTATGAAAGCGCTCACGTGACGCAGTCATTCAGTCTTCAGTCATTCCGTCATTCAGTGTCGTTCAGTATCGTTCAGTGTCATTCAGTGTCGTTCAGTATCGTTCAGTGTCATTCAGAGTCGATCAGTGTCGTTCAGTCGCGGGGAGGGGGAATAGAAAGAGACAGATCGAGAGTGAAGTCTTCCGCACGGAGGGACTCCACGCACGCACATTTGTTTATTTTTATACCCAGTCATTATGGCCATTGTTACCTTCTTTTAGGAATTGCTAGATGTTCCGAGTGCTCCTATAATGTCAAAATACATTTATAAAAATATGACATCGGCTCGCAGTTTTGATTTACGTTCCAAAGCGTTAATGTTAACAAATGTTATATTGGAACCGCGGATTAATTTGGAACGGAGTTCCATAACGCTCGTTCCTTAGAGGAAGAAAACAATAGAGGGCTGGACACTTTCTGTCTCATTCACGCAAGAAAAGAATGCGTTTATGTAGGTTACGTGTGATAGAAAGAAACAGTGTATATGATTTTTTGTCCCTCAGCATGTGTTCGATTTTTCCGCGCCGTGGGTGCGAAACAAATTTGACGTTTGCTCCCACTTTGCTCCGTGACAATTTTATAGTGGTTTTAATATTAAATAAATAACTTAAAATTCAATAAAAAACTAACTGTGACATTACTGTGTGTTGTGGAAATCCTATAAGAATCGTGCAGTGCAGTATTATAGGCTGTAAAAGTGACAGTGAACGTAAAATTAGTGGAGTATCGTTTCACAGGTAAACGTGAATTATTATGGCCAATTTAGAGATTACATTTAGAAACTAATACATGTAAACGACTTATTTAGATCTTATTGCTCTAAATTAGTTACTATTTTACTTGAAAGTTACGTGTAAGATCGATAAATCCTTGTTTTTCATCCATAACCTAAAATTTTCAGTTTATTGATCGCCATTATCAGTGTTGCCAGTGTATAAAAGAGAGACTACCATAAATAAGTGGTAAATTATTATTAAGTGCATCATACACGATCCCACATGCTGGGTGCATCGAAGAATTTCTCAGATTTCCCGAATTGATTTTTATGTTTTTCTGAAAATATGGATATTTGTATACTGTGGATAGCAGCAACAAAAAGAATTAATTAGGTTGCTATAAGTTATTCCCGAATGCTTAAATATTCAGAAATAACGTAAGCGCTCAAGTAATTCGTCCAAGGCTGCGCAGGACGTATTCATTCGTTATTTATAAGCACAATGGTCATTGTACATTTAATCGTGCTTTTACTATATGCATGTTGTTTAAATATATGTATGTATGTTGTTGGTTATAATTTATTGGTAAATTTGTCTGAATTATAAATAAATAGTACCGACGTTGAGTAGTTTGTTTCATTTGCCCCCCTATTATGTACCTATCTCGTTTGACAACTAAAGTGATGATCAATAAAGCAAAGTGACTATTAAATAACTATCAAATGATTCATTTGGCATTGCCTAACTTGAATCACCAATACATACCAAACACACTTTCAGTAGACATCAAAGTTTGGTGGACAACTGAAGCTTGATAGTCACTTTGCTTTATTGATCATCACTTTTTTTTTTGTAGGAATAGTACTGTTTCACCGGACAAGAGGACGAGCGCTTAAAGCGCTCCAGCTAGAAAGGTTTGGGTAGCGACTAGCACAAGGGCACCTCAGGGAGGCACGGCCTCGGCTTGGGCTGCCGCTTAGAGAAAATGAGTTTACCACCGGTTCACAATGCGCCCCCGCTGAGAAGAACTGGCAAGAAACTCAGCGAGGGGTTGCATGCGTACGGATCCCTTCGGCCTCGCCGGCGAGACCGGTGTCTGTGTGTTGATGTGTTTACGACTCTTGACATCGTTGTTGGTGTTGGTGTTGGTGTTGTGTCATGGTCCAGGAGGACGGACATCGGGTCGGGTGGGTCGAGCAGTATATGCCACAGTCGGTGCCGATGTACGGCTGTTCGACGATCTGAGGGACCTGGCCGCTGCCCAATAGGACATGGGTTCGATTCCGAACAATTGTCTGGGTGTTATTTATCTATTTAAATATGTATTTATACAGTTTACAAGTATTTGTAATCATTTATCTGGTTACCTTAAGGATCTGCGTAGATTGAGATCAGGTGGTCATTGGTCAAGCGTAGATTGTCCCAAGATACTAGTACTATAGATTTGTATATTGGAGAAATTTACTAAAACTTACCCGGTAAATGGCCATAGTATGTATTATATTAAGTTATAAGAAAGCCAATTTTTGCCTACCTCTCTGGGAAATAGCATATTATTGTTTTTATCTCTTAACTTTTTTGTATGAGGCTAATAATTATCTACAGCTCTTAGCCACTTTAATCACCACGTGATATCACCCAGGTGAACAATGTGGAATAGACCTTAGCTACAGCATATATGATATTAAGTGTACATTCACTTTGTAGCCTCCGTCGTGGGTTCGAATCCTGCGAAGGGCAACAAATTTGAGTAGTTGTTCCTTACTGGCTAGGACAATGCAGGCCGATGACATGATTGTCTGTAAAGTAAGATGATCCACGTGTCGGGATTTGCGATAGGACGTATGCCCGACTCCTGTCCGTCAAATTAAAACGCCGAGCTTTGGTAATAAACACTTATAATCAAATTGAGAGAGAACAACTTATAATACAGTGGAGTAATTGTAATAATTAAAACATGTCTCTGCCATAGATACTAGCGCGCTGTCATCTTTTTTGACAGCCCCTTTGGCGTTCCGAAACCGTGATCCGAGATACGCCACACATGCGTCGGATGGGCATGTAAAAAGTCGGTCCTGCGCTTAACTTCTCCCCAGTCGTGTCGGTCTTCCGTCCCATCGGATTATGAGAGGTACCTATTATAAAAAGGAAGAGAGAGTGCACTTGTGTCTACGCAAGCACTTGTGCACTATAATATCTCCTGCGTACATGGCTGATCTTGTGAAAGATTGGCCGCTGTGGTCGTTTCGGCTAGGAGGACATTATTATAACAATCACTTTCGTACTTTTTGCAGACTGACATAGATTAAGACGATATAATGTAAGAAAAGTAAATGTTGTGTCAAAAAAGTGGTTTTTGGTTAGGAAAGAAAATATAATTTACAACAACCTCCGTATTTGCTTTACACAAAGGGTAAAATTTCCCTTACGTGGCAACTCTAAATTTAGTATGTACTTATTTTTCTGTCCTTATCGGCGGCACGCTTGGTATGTGTCTGTATTATATTCTGTCTACGGCTCGTTCTGATTTGTTTACGGGCTGAGTGGCTAGACTTAAAAATGTTTATCAAATTTGTTTTTCGCAATCTACCTTATTGCACGTATCTATCTTATCGCACAGGCTTAGCAACAGGGAGGTGCAACTCCCATACATTGGTGGTTATTGAAATGTAAATAGAAGCTACTGCCATCAATGTTACGCTGTCCGAAAATATAGTTTTATCTAAACGCCGTTAATATATATAAAAAAATTGTTATTGGAATACATACTACAATTTCGAAGGAATTTTGAAAATTATACTAAGCTACACTACTTACTTATGTAACGTTCCAGAAATATAAAATAATTATTGGCAAGGCAGCGCCATCTAGCGAGCTAAACGTACAACGTTCTAAGCAACGCCATCTAGCAAAAAGACCTTCCATTATAAAAAAGAAAACTTGAGTTGCGCATCTATCTCAGTATATTAAGTATCATCTATGTTTAGCAACGTCGCGTCAACTGAAAGACTGAATAAAATACAAAAAGATGCAATAAGATACAATAAGCTCTGTGACTAAATTTAGTACAGCGCCATCTAGTGAATTAACCCCTCCGCATACATCGCTACAAACGTTTCCATTCATAAATAATAAAATAAACACTTCGTAATAATAACGTAAACAAACTTTCGCGCCATCCGGCGCCGCACGGCTCGTATTACACATTCCATTGTATAAAAACTACGTCCTTGAAAGCCCATGTTTTTTGTTTACTAGCTAGCCTACTCTATCCCGTTCATATTGAAATAAGTGCGAGTGAACTAGAAATAATGTGTTGTTTGCATTTGAAGTGGAACGGGACCGTGGAATGTTCGATAAGTGGCGCAAACCGAATAGGGTCACGCGCCAGCGACGCAATAGTATTACCAGGGGGGTGCAACTCCCATACATTGGTGGTTATTAAAATGTAAATAGAATATACTGCCATCTGTGTTACGGTGTCCGCAAACATAGTTTTATCTAAACGCCGATAGAAGGAGCTAGTGTGTAATTATAACTCGCAAGTAAAGTTTAACAGTGGATGCGTTTATATCCAGAGTACAGTTGCGAACAATGAGGTTTTTTTTCATATTTAAAAATGGAATTTTGGTATTTTCTAAGGAATTTTGAAAACCGTGGCTATGTACCGTTTAATATAAATATTTATTTATTTATTTATGTTTATTGGCAATACAGCGCCATCTAGCGAGCTAAACGTATAACTCGCTAAGCAACGCCAACAGACAAACAGACAGACCTTCAATTAAAAAAATTAAATTTGAGTTGCGCATCTATCTCAGTATATTAGTATCATCTATGAGTATTACGACGCCCGCGCGGGTCCGCACGCTAGGGATGTGAGATTAATGGAAAAGAATCGATTAAATAAAAATCGATTTTTCTATAATCAAAATTAATCGATTTGCCAAAAATCGATTACAATAAAAATAAATAATCGATTTCTGCGAAAAAAATCGTTTTTTTTTGTATTCCTAAAAGGTTCATGTTAAATGCAAAAAATCTGCATGTTATTCATCTATTTATGCAGATATCCATTTTCAAAAACAAGTTTATAAATATTAGTATCAGTTTTATTTATAAATTAGATATGCTTTAGCCCGTGATACTAAATCAGGTTTACTCGTAATCGTACTGGCTAAAGTTGAATGTAAAACAAGAAATTGAGGTAAGCGCAGGTTTAGATTAACACGAAGTTTAATAACATAAATAGAAATTGGATTTTATTTAATTACGTGTTTTAAGCAACTATTCAAATAAAATCCTGTTAATTATTGTTTAACCCTTAAACCGCCGTCAGGCAACATACCAATAGAAAAATCCATTGCGTATCAGGCACTTGGCGTTCTATGTGTAAACTAAATCTGTTCTGTTCTGTTAAATTTCTGCTGAAGTTCATTAGATTCTGCTAAAATTTTCTAATCTGCGACATAATCTGCTAAACCCTAAAATGACGGTTCAATTCTGCTAAAATAGCAGAATTCTGCTAAATCTGGTCACACTGCACTGAAACTACTTTACATACATACAGATGGCACCGTTTTTTATATATTGAACAAAAAATCTCGAATTAAGTTCATACGTATAAGTATGAACTTAATTCGAGATTTTTTCACCCACCGCATAGATGGCCCTGTTTATAAAATTGAAACTTACTGCAAGATTTTTTCATCGTTTGCATAGATACGAGCTGTTTCTAAAAATCGATTTAAACACGTAATTTATATAATCGATTTACTAAAAATCGATTAATATTATTATATAAATCGACAATAAATAATCGATTATTAGAAAATAATAATCGATTAAAATAAAAATCGATTATTTTTTAACATCCCTACCGCACGCCAGCGGAGGGGTTAACGCAGAAGAACAAAAAAATGCAAGTGGGTGTGGGGTACATTTTTGTTACAATTTGTTATTTTTCTGACTTACTAATGTTTGTAAACATGTTTAACAGCAGTGTGTGAGCACTTGCTTGCTGGCTACGAGAACCCACACACATTTAAGTATAATTAGCTTCCATGTACCCCTGATGATGACTCTTCATGTGATTCTTCAGGCTGCCATTTTGCGTGAATGTGGCGTTGCAAACATCGCATTTATATCTAAGACAGAATGAAAAAATATTTTAATACTTTATACTTAAAAATGCTATATGGCAACAGCGGCTAATCTATATTTTCGTAGGGGTAGTACTGTTGGCCGCAGATAGCCATGACAGCTTCACCGGACAAGAGGGCGATCGCTTAAAGCTCTCCAGCCAGAAGGGTTTGGGTAGCACAAGGGTACCTCAGGGAGGCACGGTCTCGGCTTGGGCTATCGCTTAAGAGAGGGCTGAGTTTACCAACGGTTCACAACGCGCCCCCACTGAGAAGAACCGGCAAGAAACTCAGCGAGGGGATGGCCAATATTTTACAAGATCAGTCATCTACACATCTACAAGTGTTTGCGTAGACACAATAGGCACGATGACTGTAACACAATACCAATAAATCTGCGGTTTTAAATATTAGAACGGATTGCACTGATTCCAAAAATGCATCTCATTTTCATAATAATAGAGAGATTTTCGTGATATTTAAGCAAATAAATTACTTAAATACAGCTAATCGCCATTTTGTAATAAACGCTGCTCAGAGTGAATGACGTCAATCCTGTGTAAATAAACAACTGTCAAACTGTCATCTCAACTTTGTCTTTCATACAATGATTCACTTTTAGCTTTTATACCTAGACAGATGTTTATTTACACCGCCGTAGTGACGTCACAACATGGCGCCATGCACCGGCCATCGTTTTGGAACTAAATTCAAACTCTATTGTAAAAATTGAAAATATTGCTATTAATTGTAAATTTAATACAAAAATATGATTATTTTCGGCAATAGTAGACCCGTAAGTACATTAGAGTATTTTTTCAAAATTAGTCATCGTGGCTATTGCAATCTCTCTTCCTTATATCTCACAATCCGATGGGACGGAAGACCGACACGGCTGGGGAGAGTATAGGCGCAGGGCCGATTTTTTACATGCGCATCCGACGCATGGATGATCTTACTTTACAGACAAACAGGTGATCGGTCTGCATTGTCCTAGCCAGTAAAGTACTTTGTGTAGTTACCCGGATAACCTGAGACGTCCGGTTTGATATGCAAGCGGTTTCCCCCTGCGCTACGGAAGCTACAGTGTATATAATAAATCGATATAATATTTTAACTAGATTTGGTGTTACGGTCCGAAAAGTGGCACACACAAATAGCGCCCTTGTGTCGCTATTTCTTTACAAGCCACAGGCTGACAAAATTAATTTTGCTGATAGTGTCGCTACTGTCTATACGAAACTGTCATTATCATAATAAAACCGTTAACGTCCGTCCAGATAAGTCCGCGACCACCGTGATCACATTTAAGATGTCATTTTTAACCGGCTTCAAAAAGAAGGTTCTCTATTCGACGCGTATGTATGTAATATTAATAAAAACGCGTAATATTAATATATGTTAGTCTATGTGGGCTTCTAAACATATTTACCAAAATTTTATGAGTGTATGTATGTATGTAAGTATGTATGTATGTATGTAGGTTTGTCCGCGGATTTCTCAGAAACTACAGGTCCGATTTCGAAAATACTTTGTGCAATAGTTAGAGTATTTTTCAACTTAGGGTAGAGTACAAGTTTCATCATAATCGGTCTAGTACTTTAAGAGATATAAACTTTTTACGTTGTCAATAAGTTACTGTAACGTAGACGTTCGAGTTGCGTGATACTGCTGATGCCTATTTTGTTTGCTAAATTATGTCACTAAAAAGTGTTAAATAAACTATTTAAAAAAAAAAACTGACTTCAAAGTAAATTATCTAATAAAAGAATAAAATAACGAAAATATATCGAAGTCTGTGTCAGCTCGTGCTAGTCTTAGTTAACATGATGTGCTAGCACCGACTTCAATATATTTTCGTTATTTTATTCTTTTTATTAGATAATTTACTTTGAAGTCGGTTTTTTTTTAAAATAGTATATGTTAGTACATGTTTATCTAGTATATGTTATATCGATGATATAATACGTACCTCCTTTCATTGCTGTGAGATCGTATGTGTTCCTGCAGAGATTGCAGCCGCGGGTAGCTCTTGTCACAGAACTCGCATCTGAAGTTCCTCTCGCCCGTGTGTGTAGCCATGTGCTCCTTCAATCTCGACGGTAAATAAAACCTGAACGAAAAATTATTTTATCGGTAAACTGACAAAATTATATCATGAATCTGAATGGAACCTATTGGAGGAAACCGCATGAAGATCCGTTCAGTAGTTTCTGAGTTTATCGCGAACAGACAGACAGACGCGGCAGAGGACTTTGTCTTATATGTAGTGAGTATAACACGCAATTAATAGAAGCCAATATATAACAACTAAAATAAAAATGATATCAACTTTTAACTACTGACATCGAAAGGAGTCATCAAGTTTGGAGCCTAGTCTGTCTGTGGCAATGTAGCCCAGTTAATCTGGATGTCTAATTAAAAAGTTACTAGATTTACCCAGCTACAGTGCCCTTATACAGAAATGCAGCAATATTTGCATATTGCTTGACGGTGTTACGCGCAAGTGATCTAACGCCTAGTACATTCACCAATTAATACCACCCAGTAAATTACAACCTAGTAATTTTACCACCCAGTAAATTAAAACCAAGTAATTTTACCACCCGGTAAATTACAACATAGTAATTTTACCACCCAGTAAATTACAACCAAGTAATTTTACCACCCAGTAAATTACAACCTAGTAATTTTGCCACCCACTAAATTACAACCTAGTAATTTTACCACCCACTAAATTACAACCAAGTAATTTTACCACCCAGTAAATTACAATCTAGTAATTTTACCACCCAGTAAATTACAACCAAGTAATTTTACAACCCAGTTAATTAAAACCTAGTAATTTTACCACCCACTAAATTACAACCTAGTAATTTTACGACCCGGTAGATTACTACCAAGTAATTTTACCACCCAGTAAATTACAATCTAGTAATTTTAACGGGTGGTAAAATTACAACCTAATAATTTTACCACCCAGTAAATGGCAATCCAGTAAATTATAACCTAGTCATTTTACCATCAAGCAAACTACAACCCAGTAATTTACCACCTAGTAAATTACAATCCAGTAATTTACCCACCTAGTAAATTACAATCCAGTAATTTACCACCTAGTAAACTACAACTCAGTAATTTACCACCTAGTAAAATACAACCCAGTAATTTACCACCTAGTAAATTACAACCCAGTAATTTTATCACCTAATAATAAATATATAAACAAACAGGTACCTTTGATCGCACAAGTCACACTGGTGCCTGTAGACCTTCAAATGATTCCTCCTATGGTGTTCCATCAGCGTTTTCCTCCTGTTGTACACTTTATCACACAATTTACACGCAAACGTCCGTTTATCACCGTGCACCTCGATCAAATGACGATTCCTGAGCGCGTAAGACAGAAAACTTTCTTCACATTTGTAGCAGTTCACAGTGGGTTTCTTCTCGTGAACGGTAGCCACATGTAAATATCTGCTGTATTTGGATTTCAGATTCTTCCCGCATATCTCACACGGGAAACTCTCCTCGACTTTGCTGTGAGATTTTATGTGAGTCCGCAGTGAGTTCCGTTCGAGAAAGCATGCGCCGCAAACGTCACAGATAAAAGTGCCAAAGTGTTCGATCATATGTTTCTTTAACACATCGAAGTAAGGAAAAGATTGACCGCATTCGGTACAAACTAGATTATCCATAGTCAATTTGAATTTTAAAAATTCGTTTGTAACCGGGTATACCACTTTATCGTGTACGCTAGAGATGTGCTGTTTGAACGTTTCCAAATCATCGATTGATTCACTGCACAATCGACAATCGATTCTGGTTATATCGATTTTCGGTATCTTCCGGTTTTCCATGTTGTTTTGGAACGATTGGAGTGGATTGTGTGTGAGTGTGTGTTCTCTTAGCTCCGTTGGATTAGTGAACTGGTCCCGACAGTAAAAACAGTAGTATATGCTTATTCGGTTTCTGAACGGACATACATAAGAATAGTTGACTATGGTCAATGCGTTATTGTAAGCCATGAAGTCTTGGTCTGTGCCCGGTTCTTTTAGCAATTTCATCTTTTTAGTTTCGCTTTTCACGTGCACTGCGAGTTGACTGTCCATTTTTACTATAAAAAATAAATCTCTATAAATAATGTACAGCGGCCAATCATTTAGATCAGCCATCTACGCGGAGATACTATAGTGCACAAGTGCTTGAGAAACACAAGTGCACTCTCCCTTGCTTTACTCTAACAATCCGATGGGACGGGGATAGGTCAAGCGCTGGACAGACTTTTACATGCCCATCCGACGCATGGATCAACTTACTTTTAAGACTTAGCCAATAAGGAACAAATGCACAAAGTTGTTCCTCCTCGCGGGATTCGAACCCGCGATAACTGGTTCCTGCTGCGCTGTGGATTGGGCAGGCTAGTAATAATACTGAATAATCAAATTCAAAATATTTTTAATATGCATAGGCCTTACGAGGGCCGGCGACTCTGAAGCGGGGTTGCGACCCCCGTCCCCTTGAGAACCGTGAGAAGTTCCCGCGGAGCTCCAAGGTAAGGCACTGAGAGGTGCAGAAACCACTGGAGTGCCCAGGTCCCCCCCCCCCCCCCCAGCTATTATGTACTGCGGGGGTTTTAATGTGTATGAATCCCGGTTGACTCCCCACAGAATTAGAAGGTTTGAGAAAGAAAAAATAAAGACAAGGGGATTACATATTGTCAACTTTTTTACAATAGGCATGATGACTGCAACACAATATCAATACATCTGTGGCTTTAAATATTAGAACAGATTGCACTGATTCCAAAAATGCATCTCATTTTCATAATAATAGAGAGATTTTTGTGATATTTAAGCAAATAAATTACTCAAATACAGCTAATCGCCATTTTGTAATAAACGCTGCTCAGAGTGAATGACGTCAATCCTGTGTAAATAAACAACTGTCAAACTGTCATCTCAACTTTTTCTTTCATACAATGATTCACTTTTATACCTAGACAGATGTTTATGTACACCGCAGTGACGTCACAATATGGCGCCATGCACCGGCCATCGTTTTGGAATGAAATTCAAACTCTATTTTAAAAATTGAAAATGTAGCTATTAATTGTAAATTTATTACAAAAATATGATTATTTTCGGCAATAGTAGACCCGTAAGTACATTATAGAGTATTTTTTCAAAATTAGTCATCATGCCTATTACCACCGGATCGTAACGCCAATGAGAAGATCCGGTTAGAAACTCAGCGGCTTTTTTTTTCTTTAACCTGGTAAGGGGACGTTCAAGTATCACGTAACGCTATTTTTGGAGATTTTTGACCCCCCCCCCCCCCCCCCATGTAACGCACCGTAACGCTTTTCTGTAGTGGTTAAGTCTCTTGTGTCTGGTAATTTTACCAGCTACAGTACCGTTCAGATCGGAACACAGGAATGTTTACACACTGTTGCTTGGTGGCAGAATGTCTGACACTGCGGTGGTACCTACCTGGACAGTCCCATTCACAAGGATTCTTACCTCCTGGTAATAGTTTCAACTTTTTTTTACAAGTACCACCGGATCTTAACGCGGCCTCCACTGATAAGATCCGACAAGAAACTCAGCGAAAGTTAGTATACTTACTAGGTTTATCCAACATAAAGTCCAGTTTCGCTCGCAGTTTGTTCATCTTCATAATCATTTCTCTTTTGAGCGCTAGCTTCGCTCGCTGTTTCGCTCGCTCTTTACGCTCTCTAGCTTGACTCTTCGCATTTTTCGACTTTATATCCTTCTCAACTGTTTCCGCTTTAGTATCTTGGTCATCTGTAAATATAATATGGGGATTTTTATTGCAATAAGTATCCAGAGGGAGCGAGTGCGAGATGGGAGGACAGCTAGAGCGAGAATGAGAAAGAGTTTTTATTTGACCGGAAATTGGAGCATTGTTTATGTGAAAAAAAACATTGATCTTTGTTCGGCAGCGGACATATTACGGCTTCTTTGTGAATCTGCAATCAGTCCTATATGACAATAAGCAAGGCATAAACGTCATCTAAAAGTCAAGACTTTTAGATGACGTTTAGGATTCAGACTCTTTAGCCCTACTTCCCTTTTCAGTTTCGGTTATCGGACATGCCGCCGTTTTGAACGTTTTGTTGTGCTAGGGTTTACAACCAGAGTTCTTGCGAGGGGGTTGGTGTAGTGTTTTAAGCGCTAAAGCGTATTTCCTCATGGACAGTACGAACTTCTAGGTAATAGTAAAGAAAGTAAGAGAAACATTTATTCAGCGACATCTAAATATAACTTATCTATTACACTTTTTTATTTTAAACAATGCCGCTGAAGGGTTATCCACTCAGCATGTGCCGTTGCTCCTATTTGGAACAATGACGCTGATCTTCTGTGGACACCCGTTGGCGAGCAACAGCATACACCGCACATAATATAAGTTTAACAAATAAAAGAAGAAAAAAATAAAAATTCACAAGCAAAACAATAAGACATACAAGAACATGAAGTAAAAAATACAGTACAACACAGTAGTTAACTTAAGGTATAGTGGCTAATGATAATGAATTATATTTTGTCAAGTGGTGACTCGCCACGCACTAGATGGGCTCTCCATATTGCTGTCCGAAGACGGCGTTATTTATATTATTCTATTATATTGCTAAAGTTGTTATTATTTTATTGACTAAGAATCGGGCCCGGTAAACCACCGGAACGCACTTCGTCCCAGTTGGATCCATTGTGCATGCCCTAGCCCTTACTCTGTTGCTGGCGTGACGAAGAGTTCCCTCAGGTACGCAACGATTGCGCCGGCCTGAAACTGTACATAATCATCTGGTGTAGGATAGGCTACTCCCAGATGACCCAACCTACGTCTCGCAAGAGCGTCGCAGCCACACAATATGTGTCGCATTGACTCTTTTCCACCTTTACAAAATCTGCAAGTATCAATAGTACTTAGCCTCCTTCTGTGAAGGTGCTCATTGGTTGCTCATTTATATTATTATTATCGTATTACATACCTGGTGGGTCAGTGTCTGTGTGAGGGTTCTCTGCGTCGTCCATTGCAGCGTCGGAGTCGTCGCCACCAGGCTCCGTCTTCACCTCCACTTGGACTTTGCTGTGCCCGTCTGTGAGATATGATTTTTATTCTACGTGATGAGACAGGCACGACGTTTGTCTGATGGTCGCGCGACACGCCTACTTATAGACAGTTGCATTGCACTGCCGCTCGTCACACGAGACATTAGTTACTAAGTATTGTGTCCGGTGATTTCACTAGCTACAGTGCTCTCGTTGGGTGTCGTGAGAGGCGACTGAACGAGAACAGGAAGACGGGCAACAGCGTCTATCTTTTAGATGGATCTTCCACCTATACTGGAATCCACAAGCCGCCTGCCAAGCGTGGGGACTATGGCAACCCCGCCCTTCGAAAGGGGAGGCCAGAATCGGGAAGCGTAGTGTAGGTCGTCTTTGACCAGCATGGGCTATTGTGTATCTCGTTTGACAACTAAAGTGATGATCACTGTAGCAACGTGACCATTAAATAACTGTCAAATGATTCATACGGAGACCTAACTTGAGTGACCAACAAATATCAATGCTGACACACTTTCTGTTGACATCAAAGTTCGGTGGACAATTGAAGCTTGATAGTCACTTGGGTGACTAAGGCTGCCTGTCCACCGGAGCGGAGTGAGGCAGCGGAGCGGAGCGAGAAAGTCATGCGGAGCGGAGTTTACGGTCACGTACGCACTGGTCGGACTACGACGGCACACTGCGGGCGCGCCTTGCGCCCGCGCCCGCACTCGCTTCCCTGTTCCGCTGCCTCGCTCCGCTAACCGGTTTTGTATGAACTTTTAAATTAGTTCGCAACTCCCTGTCCACTAAAGAGGAGCGGAGATTTTGTGCAATCTTATTGGTTAATATTTCTCCGTTTCTCCGCTCCACTGCCTCGCTCCGCTCCGGTGGACAGGCAGCCTTAAGATACGCAATAGCCCTGTAAGTGGAGCGACGATATTCGCAGAGCGGTTCGTCTTCGCCAAACCAATCTTTCGCAAGATCAGCCATCTACGTAGGATATATTATAGTGCACAAGTGCTTGCATAGACATAAGTGCACTCTCTCTTCCTTTACCTCTCAGAATCCGATGGGTTAGAAGAACGTCACGGAACGACGGGGAGAAGTCAGGCGCAGAATCAACTTTTTACATGCCCATCCGACGCATGGATCATCTCACTATACAGACAATCAGGTGATCGGCCAGGATCCATCGGATAGTGAGAGGTAAAAGGAAGAAAGTGCACTTGTGTCTACGCAAGCACTTGTGCCCTATAATAACTCGACGTAGATGGCGGATCTTGCGAAAGATTGGCCGCTGTGGTCGTATCGGCCAGGAGCATATTATTATAATAATAATTTATTTCAAACACAGTTTTTACAACACACAGTTATTACAAACTAGACACAACAATAAACATTTATAAAGGAATTACCAGGGGTTCCCAAACTAGGCACAGCCTCTATCTTGGGAAACCAGCTAAGAAGTTTTTTTTTTTTTTTTTTTTAATGAGATCTGCAATTGGTCGAAAGACCTTAAAAAGATTTGGTGTGCTTTAATGTTTTTAGAAGGGAAAAGGCCACTGCCTTGTCTCCTTCAGAGAATATGCTTCCTTTTGAGCCTTTTAATTTGATTGTTGGTGTCCAGCAAAATTAGGGCCAATGGGTTCACATGGTGGCTCAGTCTTTGAGCATGTTTTTGTCTGAGGCTTTCGATTGTTGATGCTACAGTTGGGACCTGAAGATAGTCATGGGTCTCATCATTGCGGCAAAACCAGGGTGCATTAGATATCGTTCGCAAAACCACCTAAGAACCACCAGCTAAGAAGTGGACACCAGAATTTAAACAAGACAAAGGGCAATGGAAGAATTGTGTGTAGATATGCTTGAGTATGTACGAAAGTGTGTGTTGGCGTGTGTGCGTTTGTGTATGATAGGCAAAGGAGTACCTACTTAATCCGAATTTAAAGCAATTATTATTAGTATCATTCAAACATTGAGAAGTTTATCTATTGATATATAGAGATTCTGTTTGATTATAATCCAGACTTAAAAGCAACTTTGTCAATTATTATAATATATTACCGTCTTTAGTCTGCAGCCGGCTAAGGAACAGCTCCTCGCATTGCAGAACCTGTTGTCGGAAAGCGCACGCATCTCTCAGCCTCACCACGCAAGTCGCGCACACACAGCAATCCATGCTGTCACCGTCCAACTGGCTGAGCTGAAATAACTTCTATTTTGAAGGGCCTGTTGGTCTAGTTGGACACCCTGGGCACTAACCAATGGGTTCAGGGCTCCAATAGAAGATGACTGGAGTTTTAAGCAGAGTCTATTATTTTAAGCACAATAGTAGTAATGTTAAGTAAGTAAAAAAAGTTATTTATATCTTCAAAAGTACTGTTTGCTTTATAATTTAGTATGTAGGTAGAAAATGCAACGGCCTGCCAGATAGTTTTCTCCGTACCCTCAAATATTCATATTTAACTAGTGCTGTCCCTTTTCTCCCCTTGCCCCGTACTGTTGACTGACCATTGCGTGGATCGGACGTGTCCGCCGCCCCTATATAAGTTAATTCGTGTGTGCCTCCGATAACACTATTACAGTTGTGACCTAGTGAACTTTGTGAAGCGCTTCTAGTTTAGTGTGCCTGAAGACCAGCAGAGCCACCCAGCCAGTGAAGAGGAATTTACCTACCCAGCACGAGCCAGTAATGTACCACGCATGACCTAGACTTGACCCCTTTTCTTTGTTTCCCCTCTCGCAATTTTATTTTGTATTTACACCCTTTTGACGCCCAGCACACTTCCCCGCGACAAGTACAGTAACATATATTATAAAGGTAGAAGTCACCTATTAGGTGTAAGATACCTGTGTCAGGAGACATCGCTCTTTTATAACAAAAACATTTGGTTGTATGTGGAAAAAGCAGAAAAAACAAAACAGTTATAAACAGTGAGTTGTTATTATACTAATTTTCAG
Source organism: Furcula furcula (assembly GCA_911728495.1). Lineage (NCBI taxonomy): Eukaryota > Metazoa > Arthropoda > Insecta > Lepidoptera > Notodontidae > Furcula > Furcula furcula. The sequence continues at coordinate 56,186,023 of OU452242.1, forward strand.
TCAAATAATATCTAACAGATGGTGACAACCGCTTAAAGGATCCGTTGTGTGGTTTAGGACGAGTTAGCAAATCTTATACAGACGTACGCGGAAAGTGACCATGTTTTGTACTATGTAAAGATATTACAATTTACATAAACAGCTGCACTGTACAGCTGTTTGTCACTTGAGACATTTCTTATTACGTCTTTTGAGCCCAAAAATTTTATCAGCTGCGGTGCCCTTCATACAGGAACACAGCAATGTTGACACACAGTTCCTTGGTGGCAGCTCATAAGCTGCCACCAAGGAACTGTGTGTCAACACTGCGGTGGTAGCTACCTAGACGGTCCATCGCACAAGGGATACCGAACTAGCAATAATTTTGCTATGATTTAATATCCCTTCTAGTAACTACGTAGTGCCTTGTTGCGGTAGCTTTGAATACATTATAAATAACAAAGAAAAGGCATGTACACAGGCAAGTTTATTTTTTTTTTATATAATTTTTTTTACTTTAAGTATGTAGGCGGATTTAATGGCATAGGTAACCCACACACCATCAATAATATTGTCAATATTCTGCCCGAATTAACTGTGCTCTTCGCTGGAAGGCAACATCACAGCGCCAGGTGCACAGTTAAATCGCACGGGTTGTAGAATATTGTCAATATTATTGACCGTGTGCGGCTAGCCATAGGCATTCTCTACCAAGGCAAGGCATTCTCTGAGTTTCAATTTTTTCTAGCTTAGCTTCATAATTAATACGTAAAAATTTTATGATCTGTGAATATGTACTCACGAGAAGACCGAAGCAATCCATAAACATGTCAGAGTAGATTTCTTTCTTCCCCATCCATTCGTATTCCACTGTAAGAAGTCGACATTTCTTAATAGATCTGCAACAACGACACAGCGCGGGGTCTATGATGGGCCCTTTGCCTTTTTCTGAAACCACCGCGGTCGTCATAGCCCTTGATTCTGTTAATTTCACATTAATTTATAAATAATTACAAAATTATCTCGAAACATAATCCTCCCCTCAAGACTCGGGAAATAAATATATAATTTGACGTTTGCGCAGTGTTGCCACCAGATAATATAAAAATGGTCCGAAAGCAATGCTCGCAGGGGATGATTTTAGAAAGTCATTGAAAAAAATATGCTACGATTTATGTTTTGAACGTATTTATGTCTATTTCTTTTTATGTACTATGCTTATACGATCATAATTGGAGGACCGATGGCAACCAAAGGCCGACATAGTTTTAGCAACACTACTCGGGAAATAAAATAATATATTTGACGTTTGCGTTCCATCCTGAGAGTACTACTCGGAGGTTCCATCCAGTATTTGATCAAGAAATTAGGGATTTTAATAACAAAAAGCGATAGCAGCCAGTGGAGTCTTCCTTCCTCAAGTTGTAATGAGATAGCAAATATTTTTTGCTTATAATTGTTATTTAATATTATCAAGTGTTTATTTACTGAAACGCTTTTTTATATGGGTGGATGGATGCGTTTTCAGGTGCAGCCCTATTAGCCTTAGCATCAAAAACATTTATTCATCGGCAATAACTGGTCTTTCTGTTTTTATGTCTTTGACTTTTTTGACGGCCTTTGCTTTGACAAATACTCCACACAGAAAATTGGTTTGGTTGACACAATAATCCCTATTGGATTAACTCTTGGAAAAATGACTAAAGAAGATTAACATAACACCCTCTTTCGGGCGCACTTTGAAGTTTCTTTTTTCGGCATCCCGATTAAAATCAGCCCATTCCAGCTGTTTATGTTTTTGGTTATTTTTTATTCATCTGCTGGCAGCCTGGCACTGGCAACATTAATCCCTGCTCCATCCACCCATATTACATACTCTTTGCATCCACCATCCATGTCCGACTGTGATAGGTGATAGTCGATTTTAATAATTATGTTTTCGATAGAAAAAAAGGTTTATAAAATCAATTAGAGTAGAATAATAATGTAAAGTGTTTTGCATATTATATTATGAATACCAGAACAGCCAATATGAGCCTTGGAGCTACCGCCAAAAAGCGGAAGGGGCCCGTCTACGACCCTGGACTATGCAGGTGCTGTGGCATGATGAAGAAATGCCGTATTCTCAACGTGGAATACGACAGTCTAGGCCAAAAGGAAGTGTATTCCGACATGATAATGGATTGCTTCGGGCTTCTAGTGAGTACAATTACGTGTTCATATAAAATTATTGTTTAGTAGTGTAATGCCTTGTTTGTTTATTATTGACCAGACCAGACTAGACTAGCAAGAAGATCGCTTGATTTTAAACGACACGTCTGCCTGTAGATAGCTGCACTCACTACGTTATTCTTTTATTCCACCTGTAAGTGACAAAATACATGATAATATAACAAACAAATAAGGAAAACAACTTATTTTAGTTGGATGTAAACTGTAAATGTTTGAACTACCTAGACTCCTGAAATGCAAGTGTGCAGGTCACCTTTGTCGAATGGATGGAAAATAGAGGTGGGTCGTTCCGGACCGTAATAGTTCTCGGAATGATGTTGTTCCAATCCACTGTATAGTTTGAAGTCGTTCCACATGTCCTCATCGGTGCGGGATCGAGCTAAGCTAGAACTTTGGTCGGACTGATCTCACCGCACCGTAGACAGATATCGCACCGACTGACGCCTCCCGACGTGGCATGAACCTTCCCGAACCTACCCGACCGCGCTTTCTGTCCGAACTCTGTGTCTAGTGTGTCACTTATTTTATGTAGACATACAATGAATAATGTACCTTTGTGTAATAGTACTTAAGGTTGACTCATGAATGTGACAAAATATCGCATATTCACTAGGAAATGAATTATTATTTTTTTCAAATAAAAATTTACAATAGCTTAATTAATACGTGATTATATAACACATACAAACAGTCTAGTTGAAGCGTCTCCTGTCTCCTCTACTGCGTAGTAGGTACATAATAACTTAATGCATTGCTACTGTTACTATTATACATTAATGGTTCCAATCACACTAACATGACTCGTAAATGCAACGCCTGGACCGACGGAACTAGATAGTTCCGCGGACATGGTTCCTGAACATAGTTCCCAGAGAGAAAGGAATTGTTCCATGTGCAATCCGCTTCCGGACATGATAAGCTCACGTCTAATGGAAAAAGATGGACAAAAGAGAGTGGATACTATTAGAAAGGAAAAGTAAAAGTAGACAAAAAAAAAAGATATTTTTTCTGATAATTAGGTACAAAATTGGTCTAAGCTTTCCTTTATCAGCTGTCGAGTTGGGAGTTGATATTTTATTTACAGAAAGGTTACATTATTATAAGCACACACGCAAAATTTCAACATGAGGAGACAAATAGTTATTGAGAAAAAAATATATTGAAAATCAATTATTTTGCAATATTTGTCAATCCCTACCACAAATTGTATAGAATTCTCGCCATTACAACATTATTTTCATTACGAGCTATTAAATTTAAAAAGTGTAGTTTTTACTGTCTTTTGCTGACTTGTGGAATGATAAAATCTTAAAAAAAAAATGAACCGACTTCAATATCACTGAAAACTATAAAATAATTTAATTATTATTGATGTTGGTGTTAGCTTACCTCCTGTGTATATTTGGCACCAACTTCAATAATTCTTAAATTATTTTGTACTTTTCAGTGATATTGAAGTCGGTTCATTTTTTTATTTAAGAGATTTTATTTTTAAACTTTTTAGTGATATTTTCATACATAAAGATTGAACCATCGAAGACGGTAAAATGATCTAGGTAGATTATGATCACATTATCGTCTACATAGTTTTACATAATTCATGTTTCTTCAGAAAAAAAATTCCGGTCGTAATGAAATTTGCATGGAATCATCATAGTTACTCTCTCGAATAAAAAAAGAATCATCGAAATCGGTTCATATTTGTCAGAGTAATGTAATAGAGAACATCAGTTTTATGGATTTTACCAGATAAATTCCTCCACATTGTTCATGGTCCTCAAGGAAGTTCTTATCCGGTTGTGATAAAATTCATACAAGTCACAGTGGTTTCTTCATTCGAATAAAAAAAGAATCATTGAAATTGGTAAATAATTGCCAGAGTTATGACCATTTTTGTCCTTAAAAAGTGACATAAAGTCATCTTATAGGCATTCCTGCAGCTTTCCTGCGCAGTCGCCATTCTTGTTTTATCAGGAACTACTTATTCCTTAGCGATAATTTTCTTATGGGACCCAATCAATGGTTTGAAAAACGGATGTAAAAAATATTTTTTCAAAACGGTTCATAATTGCCAGAGTTATGCGCGAACATACATAAAAAAATATATATATTTATATTCAGACAAATTAAGAACCTCCTCCTTTTTTGAAGTCGTTTAAAAAGTAAAAAAGTAAAAGTGATATTGAAAATTTTCGACGAAAAACATTTTATCTTCACATCGCATTTTTCCAATTTCAATACCTAAATATAAATCTAGAACATTGGTCCACCTTAAAATTTCTGATGCAGGGAGCTCCCCCCCTTTCCCCCCAAAGAAGCCCCCTTGTTTTTTTACGCTCATTACTAATTTTAATTCATAAAATGCAATAAAATGAAAATTTCCTCAGAATTAAAAATTAAAAAATAAGCAAGGATTTTTTTTTTAATTTCTAATTTATTTTTCTGTACTCAGGATATCAGACAATGTATGCCCTACTATCAAGGTAAGTTATCTTACTGTTACGGAGGAAAGAAATGCAGATATACACAGCTTATCCCCTGGGTCTAGGTTGCCTGGAAGAAATCACTTGTCAGTGATAAGGCCACCTATCTGCACTGTACTTCTTTTGTATAAGTTTTGTGTGATCTGTTTCCTGTTCCTATTGTCTGTCCAAATAAGTGTAAATAAAGAAATTAATACAAAAATACTTTTGAACAGATGGTAGCAGACCCCTGGGACAGACAGAATACTCTTTATTATACATACACACAGAAATTTAAAGAAAACAATAATTATATTGCTAGTACAAATAGTGCTCTTATCAATCAAACTCTTGGTAGACTAATAACTATTTAAAATGCTTGCTATTCATCACCTGAATGCAAAGGTTCTTATCATTCCTATAGAACCCTCAGGCATACATTATAAATACTGTGTCATACACAAGAAAATGTAATGTAAACAGACAAACATACATGCAAACAAATATGGCATATTAAAAAAGTAGTGAACTTCAATTTTCTTTTTTAATTTCATCAGCAGCCGAAAACACGTCCACTACTGAACAATGGCCTCTCCCTTAAAAGGGAGGGGTTGCCGTAATACCCACGCTTGGCAGGCGGCTTGGAGATCGTAGTGTAGGTGACAGATAAATTCAAGAGAAAGACGCTGCCCGTCTTCCTGTTCTCGCTTAGTCGCCTCTTACAACACCCAACGAGAAGAGACGATGCAATTATAACCTGGCACCACGCGGGTTTTTTAATTAATTTATTATTTATTTGCTTTGTAACTTTTTTAAGATGTCTCATCTCGACGGCAAGCCAACAGAGAGGCTGATTTGCGCGACATGCGTGACGCGCATCCGGGATGCGCTCAGTTTCCGGCGCCAGGTGCTCTGCTGCGAAGAGTCGTTCCTGCGGATGAAGATATTCGACGCGAGTAATGACCGTACGTTTTTTTCATACCTGGATTCCTACACGGACAGGCCTTGGACTACGTGCCCAATGGTCTCACACCTTGGCCATTGCCATAGCAATTCCTTCTGGGGCAGTCGGCAAATACATAAATTAACAATGATATCGTGGGATAATTCACAACATGGTCATCAGATCCCAAACTAAGCAGAGCATGTACTGTTGTAACCAGACTACTGATACAAATATGTATACTTTTTTTTCTAAATACATTGGTGTCAATTATTGTACCCATATCCTTCACTTTTCTTTATTTATACCCTCAAATACATCTCATGTGTATGCACATATTAATACTTACCACATTTTTGTGATACATTACGCCTGACGCCTGACGTATTCTGTAATTAAGAAGGTACATATTCTTTAGATTTTCTCTCTGGAAATGTAACTAAAACCATATATTGAAATCAAACTACTTTTACGGATTTTATCGCGGTTTATTTTTTGTTTTTACTATCCCGACGTTTCGAATGCTTTGCTTATGCCGGTGTACCCTCAGGTCTTCTTAGTTATTATTGTTGGTCCGATCTACGCAGTAAGAGCTTACAGTATCTTGAGGCCGTGCAGTGTTTTGATTGAAAAGTAGTTTGATTTCAATGCGTAAGTAAAAGCGAACATTATGTAAAACCATATACATATATAACATATATAAAACCATCATTGTCATCACAGGCTATCCTCATTTTTTTGATGTGGGTCCTGGTGTTCAAAAATACAGGCCTTGGCTTAGTTTGGGCACCAGTCTCTCACAAATGTACTTATTATTTTTATTTTTACCTGTGATTTTCTCCTGATTTTAAGTTTGTTAATTATTTCCCTGTTACTTTTAGACTAAGTTGCATTTGTGGCAGAGAAATAAATAAATCTATCTATCTAATTGAACCAATGACCTATTGGGTAATGGACAAGGTATCTAACCACTGGCGTAACAGTTTTGGGTGGCCAGCATTCATTAAACTAATCTCTTCCAGAGTTGTTATTACCAGATGGGCAGGCCGAGGATACACTGGTGGAGTGTCCTCCGAAGATCGAGATTGAGGTGGTAAAGTCAGAGCCGCCGGACGTCGATGAGCAGACCAGCGATGGAGGTTCGCATTGTGGCGACGCCCTCGCTGACTCATCACGTAAGTCTGTTTAAAATCTGTTTCACGTAAGTTTGTATATTATGATCTGTTACACGTAAGTCAGTTTATTACCTCTTTCACGTTAGTCTGTTTAAAATCTGTTTCAAGTAAGTCTGTTGAAAATTTGTTTCACGTAAGTCTGTTTAAGTTCTGTTTCACGTAAGTCTGTTTAAGATCTGTTCCACGTAAGTCTGTTTAAGATCTGTTTCACGTAAGTCTGATTAAGATCTGTTCCACGTATGTTTGTATATGATCTGTTACACGTAAGTCTGTTTAAGTTTTGTTTCACGTAAGTCTGTTTAAGATCAGTTCCACGTAAGTCTGTATAAGATCTGTTTCACGTAAGGTTGAATAAGATCTGTTCCACGTAAGTTTATATATGATCTGTTACACGTAAGTTTGTATATGATCTGTTACACGTAAGTCTGTTTAAGATCTGTTTCACGTAAGTCTGAAAACAAGAAGACTGGCAGCAGCGTCTTTCTATTGAACTAGCACATATGTTTACGTATATTAACTTTTTTGTTAAAAACTGTGCATTATCATTTCAGAAACAGATAAACCGGACATAATAGACAACGATTCAACCTCGAACGATGACTTGCCACTGAAGCAGCTGAAGCCGAAGCCGATGACGTCACTGATGCGGCGTGACGTCATACCACCCAGGAGCATGGACACGAGGCACAGTGGCGCCGCCCTCGCCAGACAAATTATGTTGACTAAACAAAGTGAGCATATACTATCTCTCGTCTAGTCTTTTTCTCTCTCTTCTCTTTAGTAACTTCTCCGCTCTAGTATCTTCTCTTTTCTAGTCTCTACACTTATCTTTGCTCCACTTAAACACTATGGCAAGTGACTTAAAAATTATAATCCTATGTGATGCTCACACGCAGTTAAGACGTTATGAAGTTATGCTTCGGCCCCCTACTAAACCTAGGTGGTTTAAACCAGTATAGTACAAGAATTATTCTTTAGCATCTAACACACATAGTCTTTTCTATTTGTTGGCCATAAATTGGCCCTGGTAACGACTGGAACATGCTTCGTCCTAATAGAGATCTAGACTAGATCCATTATGCAAGCATAGGCCTTTTCTCCGTTGTTGAAAGTCAAAGAGTTTTCTACCAGTTTTCAAACAAGTTATCCCTTGAACGACATTACGTATTTTGGCCAGCTCGTGCAAGCGATTATCGGTCTAAAGATGATCAACCAGTGAAATATCTTACTGTTAATACACACACTCCAAAAAACCCTCTATTTGTGACAGTCGGTTAATAATACGTATTTGTTACAGAGTTACCAATGTCGAAGGTGCAACAGCTGATGAGGGAACGAGACCCAACGTACATGACAGAGACGAACATACTAACGATAGTGGAGTATTCGTACGTTTGCCCTTTCAAGTGCAGACACAACCATCTCATTTGTTACTACTGCGGAGATACTCACTCGGACCCCGGCCTACTAAGGACCCATACAGAAGACACCCATGATCCGAAGAAATTCAAAGTGACGGAACACAAGAACATGATCAAAATCGATTTAACGAGAATCGATTGTAGGCTGTGTGCGGTGAAGATCGATGATTTGGATGAATTCAAGAAGCACGTCACTAGTGTTCACAAGAAGAAGTATTATTTTAGTTGTAAAGACTCAGTGTTGCCATTTAAATTGAGTGAGGAGTTAAAGTGTGCTGTTTGTTTTGTGACGTTCCCGTACTTTCATGCATTGAACAAGCATATGAACGAGCATTACAGCAACTATGTCTGTGAGACTTGTGGCCTGGGTGAGTATTTTGTATCTGTAATGTAAAATACTTTTTAAAAAGATGGTCTTATAGCGATGTCACGGCGGTGCTAAAGGGAGGATCCTCCGACCGAGCGAGGTGTGATGCTCGGCCAGGGCCGAAGCCCCCAACGGTTGTTGTCGGGATGTTGTATATATTCTATATTCTCAACGTTTGAGAAACTTCGCTTGCGAGATTCAGGATCCGGAGGTGACGCCATCTATCGCGATGTATGTGATACTACGCGCTTCTCATCGCGTTGTTGAAACACATGTGGCGCCATCTGGTTATGTCGAGTCGCCACAGTCTCATTGGTCTAGTGCAGAGTTTCTCAACCTTTTTAAAGCCCCATGGACCATAGCTGAGGTTTTCATGCCCCCATTTCTCATTGTACCGAACTTACGAAATGTCTGCGTTTAGTGACCAGCATAAATTAGGACTATGGATTTTGAAACAGGATATCGTAACACGCGCCCCTTTTAACACCGACAACGACGTCACGAGTCGTAAACACAACACGCAGACACCGGTCTCGCCGGCGAGGCCGAAGGGTCGTACGCATGCGTCCTCGACATGCATCCTGTCACTAAGTTTCTTGCCGTTTCTTCTCAATGAGGGCACGTTGTGAACCGGTGGTAAACTCATATTCTCTGAGCGGCAGCCCAAGCCGAGGCCGTGCCTCCCTGAGGTGCCCTTGTGCTAGTCGATACCCAAACCCTTCTGGCTGGAGCGCTTTAAACGCTCGCCCTCTTGTCTGGTGAAGCTATTATGGCCATCTGCGGCCAACAGAACTACTCCTACAAAAAAAAACACGCTCCCCTGCGATCTCTCCTGTGTTATGATACAAGAAGACGGGCAGCAGCGTCTTTCTATTGGATTACCTACCACCTATACTGTGATCCCCAAGACGTCTGCCAAGCTTGGGGATTATAGCAACCCCTCCCATCTAAGGGAGAGGGTTCTGTTCACACCGTTGACACCGTCTTGCAGGTTTTGTAGACAAAGGCCGCTTCGTAATGCACCAGATGAGGCACGAAGAGGGAGACTTCCCGTGTGAGACTTGCGGCAAAGTCTTCAAGGCGGCCTACAACAGAGACTTGCACATAGACAGAGTCCACAAGAAACGAGGCCGTGTATACTGTCCCAAGTGTGACGTGAAACTGATGTCCTACCCGCAAAAGTTGAAGCATTTAGTTGAGGTTTGTGAAATATTTTTTTAACTACCAAAGTAGCAAGTCACCGCAGCCTACTGACGATAGCAACACCAGAAGAATCACTAGCGCGTTGCCGACACTTAAGATATTAAATATTAAGTCACTTGTGTCTGGGAATTTCGCCGGCTACAGTGCCCTGCACGCCCGAACACAGCAATGTTTACACACTGCTGCTTGGCGGCAGAATATCTAGCACTGCGGTGGTACCTAACTGGATGGTCCCTTGGGCAAGGAAACTACCACCTAGTATAGTATATTACATACCTATTGTCTTGAAAGTATTTTAGCACTTTTTATTTTAGTTTTCAGTACTCCACGCGTAAACAATCTATTACGAAACGTCACCTATAGCATTAGCTGTCAAGTAGTAAACCAACGTCAAACGCAACTGTCATGGCTGCCCTAAAAACAGGGTGGACATACTAAATAACTCCATAAGTAATCATTTATGTACAATTGTATCCTGCTTCAAATTAATTTATAAGTATTTTTATGAAACTCTCCTATGTTTTTCATATTTTTCCATGTGGTGTACATAGTGTTGGCCCAAAATGGAACATCTCCTTTGTCACTGTAAATATCAGTAAAAAATTTGCTCAAAAGTAAATTGACCAACTTACAGCAAGTAAGAGGGGGCGGAACCTCTGAACCGTGGAAAATTGATTGAAAGGATTGAAATTTACCCCCTTTTGAATAAAACCGGAAGACGCAGCGTAGGCAGACCTCCCACTAGGTGGACTGTCGAGATTGTGCCAGTTGCGGGCAACCGGTGGATGCAAATAGCCAATTGTCGTTTATTGTGGCGTTCTAAGGGAGAACCTATATTCAGCAGTGGACGTCTTCTGAATGGTGATGATGATTACAGATATACATATATAATAATGGTGGCTGCTGCTCGAGTCAACTCGTGCGCGGGTGCTGCTTGAGGGTCCGACTACTATCCCTTTGGCTTTTTAGTTTGTTGTACTTTGTATTTTTTTATTTTTTTCTGTCTTATTTGATATTTTGAACGGCAAGACACACTGTCGCTCTGATCTAATTGTAACATGACACACTGTTAAAAAAAAGTGATAAAATGACAAGCCCGCTGAGTTTCTTGCCGGATCTTCTCAGTTGAGGCCGCGTTGTGATCCGGTGGTAGGTTCCTTTTAAAAACAAAAAGAAACATGACCTTTCAAAGTGCTAGCGTTAAGCCTATTTGAAATAAACTATTTTTGAGTTTTAGTTTAATACAATACTACAATTGTACATATGTGTATGTATAAGATTGTTCAGGTTATTTATATGTTTAATATTGTGGTAGCCTCCGTGGCGCAGCGGGAAACCGCTTGCTTTGTAAAACGGAGTTCGCGGGTTCAAATTCTGCGGGGGGCAACTAATTTGTTTAGTCGTTCCTTACTGGCTAAGACAATGCAGGCCGATCACCTGATTGTAAAGTAAAAAAAAAAGTCGGTCCTGCGCTTAACGTCTTCCCGGTCGTGTCGGTCTCCGTCCCATCGGATTGTGGGAGGTATAAAGGAAGAGAAAGTGCACTTGTGTCCTTCGTACATGGTTGATCTTGTGAAAGATTGGCCGCTGTGGTCGTATCGGTCAGGAGGATTATTATTATTGTTCAGGTGCACGGCGAGGCGCCTCTCAGTTTCCCCTGCAACATGTGTGATAGAATATGCGACACTCGACGTACGCTCACGATACATCGACGGAAGGATCATCTAAAGGACTACAGGTAGGTACAGAGGCACGGTCTAAAGCAGGGGTTCCCAAACTTTTTTTCATCAAGCCCCTTTGGACTATAGCTAAATTTTCATGCTCCCCTTTCACTTTGAACCCTATAGCTTTGTACCCAAACTTACGAATGTTTAAAATCGCCAATCGTCCCACTCTCTCCCTGCGATCTCTATGAAGGGGGCCTGCCCTCCCGGTTGGGAAGTCCTGGTCTAGAGGGCCCTGTTCCTGGGGCATGATTGCATATCTAGCAGAAACATGAATTCTAATTAGTCACGTGTCTCAAAAGTCTCAAATCTCAAACTTGGAGGCTTACCTAAACGGTGTCACTGGGGATAGATTTTGGTGACCACAAGATAGTTCTCATGCTGCACTCTCAATTTTGCTCATTTCAGCAGATTTGTGTCAAGTGACCCCTTCAAAATATTTTTGTAAGGGGTCACTTGACATTCAAAACCCACTTGGACTGGGCTTATGTTTAATAGACACACTTGAGCCAGTATGACCAACATCCTCTTGCAATAAAGCGAGCGGCTTTCTTTCTGCTTTGATAATTAGCATAGCCAGTTGTTAAGCAAGGTCAGTCCTTAGATGGGCGACCGTTTAGTGACATTTGAAACGGCACGTAAAAAAATCGGTCCTACGACAGCAGTCGTTACGCTATATCTTCTGAACTGGCTTTTGCCTCAGGGTAGCTTAAACAATTCTGACCACAGGTTGGCTACTAAACACCATACGACAAAAAATAATAATAGAAGATTAGACTAAACTAACTAAACTAGATATATGGATTAGTAGGCTATGATTATAATGAGGACATGATATTTTACAGATACGAATGTCAGTGCTGTGGGCAAAAGTTCTTCACCCGCTTCGCTTTAAACAACCATATGCCCACGCACACCGGGGAGAGGAACTTCAAGTGCAAAGTCTGCGAGAAGTCATACCCAAGACGGAAGACCCTGAAAGACCATATGCGTATTCACACAAACGACCGCAGATACCGGTGCCATGTGTGTGGTCAAGCTTTTATACAAAACTGCAGTCTGAAGGGACACATGAAGAGTCAGCATCCGGAGTACGGGTAGACGGAAGAAGTGTTCAGTGACAATGTTTGTGATGTGTACAGTGATCAGATTTTGTCAGGCCACTTAGTGTAGTGTAAAAGTTCTCAAACTTCTGTAGCCCCCTTTGAGAAACAATAACCATATTCTAGAGACCCCCAAATTTTGTAAATTATAGTCCATTACAGATATTCTGTTGCATACAACCATATGCCCACAAACACCAGTGAGAGGAACTTCAAGTGTGAGAAGTTATACACCAGACTGAAGACTCTAAAAGTCGATATGCACACTGGAAAACAGCAATATCTACAGATTGCTACTTGCCGGCAGAATATCTGATATTGCATTGGTACCTATCTTGACAGTCCCTTGCACAAGGAACCTACAATCTAGTATTGATCAGTTGTTGTCAGGCTATTCAGTGTTGTGTATGGATTCTCAAACATTTTCCTAACTGCTAATTTTAAGAATGAAAAATTTCTAAAGACCCCCCAAATTTGGTAATTTATATTTCATACTTACTGTTAATACAGCTACCGGATTTATTATTTTTAAATGTACATATTTATGTATTTACATACAGATAAATAAAACAAAAATATATATTTAGAAAGTAATCTTATTTTTTAAATCAAACTTATAATTTGTAAATGAACCATTACCATGATTGTCTACTTTTTTTTTCTACAAATTACTAAGACTCGATTAATAAGAGTTTATGTATAATTATAAACTGAAAAAAATTATGCCTATTCAAAATATGTACTTATTGGTATTGGTATCACGGGCTGGTTTCCGCAACTCCACGTCAAAGCGCGTATTTTGCGTACGGGTGGGAATAGATTCACTCGATCCACCCCAACACCTCGAGAAAGGCCAGCAAGCACTTGATGCCACCGACAATCCTTCGGAGAGTACTCGGGTTACCGAAGTACTTAGCCCTGTATGTGGCGACCCCCGGGCATCTCAGCAGCACGTGGGCCGCTGTTTCCTCCTCCTGCATGCAAGCTCTGCACAGAGGGCTGTCAGTAACTCCTATGACAAAAAGGTGTTTATTAAATGAACCATGTCCTGTTATGGCCGCCGTGACTATACGCAATTGTCGTTTAGATAGACGGAGCAGCTGTACAGTAACGCGGCAGTCAATTGCCGGAAGCGCCTCCCTAGCCTGCCTGCACTCACTGTGGTTTATCCAAATGTCCTTATGTTTGTCCCTAGTGCGTTGTCTTACCAGGGTGCGTAGATGTCCGAAGGGGATTGGCACTATAGGTTCTGGGCCTATAGCGTCCATGGTTGAACCCCTTCTGGCGAGCTCGTCCGCCGCGTCGTTGCCACGGGAGCCGCTGTGTCCCTTAATCCATTGAATGGTTATGTTGTTGAAGTTGCCTACCTGATTTAATTTTTGGTGACATTCGTATACCAGCCCAGAGTTAACGGTGTATCCATTTAGGGCTTGTAGGACTGACCTGCTATCGGAGAGTATACGGATTTGGAGATCTCTTACTTCCCGATTTATGATCGTAGATGCTGCCGTATAGATGCCCATGCACTCAGCTTGGAAAACTGTGTTATGGGCACCTAGAGGTATAGAGCTATGTATACCGAGATCTTCCGAGAAAACCCCGGCCCCAGTTCCCGTATTAGTTTTGGATCCATCTGTGAAGATCCTCAATTCGTGGGAGTCGGAACCCTCGCGTTGGTTCTCCTCATACAGTTGGATCTTGTATTTCTTGTCAAATATAAATTGTTTTGGTATGCGGTCGTTGATTGCCCGCATGATTGGTATGTCTTCAGAGAGTTCCTCCAAAATTGTCGTGTGTGGGGTATTGTTGTTTTTCCAGAGGCCCAAAGTTTTCAGGCGTAGCGCCGTCACCGCTGCTTCTTGTTGAATAAATAGATGCAGCGGTGCGAGATCCAGCATGGCTTCCAGTGCCGCTGTTGGTGTGGTCCTCATGCATCCTGTAATTGCCATACAGGCAAGTCTCTGGAATCGTTGTAATTTGTTCGATGCCGTGTCCAGCTTGGTTCTAGGCCACCAGACTACAGCACCGTATGTCACCATTGGGCGGATCACTATGTTGTACAGCCACAAGATTATTTTGGGTGTTAGACCCCATTTTTTCCCAATCATTCTCTTGCACTGCCACAAGGTGATGCTAGCCTTATTTATTTTATTTTCTAAGTGGTTGCTCCAGTTCAGTTTGCTGTCTAGTATGACACCAAGATACTTGACTTCCGTAGACAGCTGGAGTTCTGCATTGAACAACTTTGGGAGGCGATATGTGCCGAGTGTCCGTTTTTGAGTGAACATGACTAGTTCAGTTTTACTAGGGTTGACTGATAAATCAAATTCCCTGCACCAGCTTTCCACAATGCGTAGTGCTTGTTGTGTATGGTCGCAGACGATGCTAGTTACCTTACCCGATGTCAGAATGGCTAGGTCATCGGCGTAACCTATTGTATAATAATGGTTGGCATTGAGTTTGGTGATGAGGTCATTTATAACCAGGTTCCAGAGAAGGGGGGAGAGAACGCCTCCCTGAGGACAACCTCTGGCTATCAGAGCTGGTCGCTCATCACCTTCAAGTCTTACCAATCGCTTGCTTAGCATATTCGTTATCCAGTCTATGAGTACCGGTTCCACTCCGTGCCTCTGCAGAGCAGAGTTTATGCTGGTAAAATTCGTTTTATCGAAGGCTCCTTCGATGTCTATGAAAGTGCCCAGGCAGATTCCTTTCTGCTGAATAGCCTCCTCTATTCGGTCGACTACTAAATGTAGCGCGGACTCAGTCGATTTTCCCGAGCTGTATGCGTGTTGATTAGCGTGTAGGGGAAATTGCTTCAAAGCACCTTCCCTCAGTTCTCTCTCGCAGAGCCTCTCCAGAGTCTTCAGCAAGAAGGAGGTTAGGCTGATTGGTCTGTATGACTTTGCGTTAGTATAATCGCTCTTCCCTGGTTTAGGGATGAATAAGACTTTCACTTCCCTCCACCCTTTTGGGACGTATCCATGGGCTAAGCACGCCCTAAGGATAGCCGCTAGTATCCCAGTGATCCATGCTTCCCCCCATTGCATTAGGGCAGGTAGTATGCCACCTAGACCGGGAGCTTTGAAGGGTTCGAAGGTGCTTATAGCCCATTGTAGTTTCTCGATTGTAATCATCTCGTGTGCGTGGTGCCAGTCGTCTTCTGACGGTGTAGAATATTCCTCTCGCCAGTTTATTACTTGTGAAAAAGCGCATCCTGGGAAGTGTGTCTCTATTCTATATAATTTAATTCATTCCGTCTATAAGTAACGACTACGTAAAATATTGTTTATGATTGTTTATTAAAATTTGTAAATGTATTGTTGTTTATTAAAAATTGTAAATGTATTTAGATTTAAAGTTGACTTCGATAGCGCTTTGCCGCAGATCCGCCGCGAGACGGTAAGGCTCAATTGATACCAAGATGGCAGCGGCCGGCAGCGCACTTTCAGTGTGATAGAATCTTAGTGTGAATTGAGCCTTATGTGGTATTCCATTTGTCAAAGAACAATGGGTAAAAGCGTCCCCACCCTTGTAGCACTTTTTGTCATATATCAAATGAAAGAGCGTAAAAAATACATCATTTTACTGTTGCTGAGGCCGGTAATTTCTTAATACAGTGCCCTTCACACCGGAACGACAATAGCGACAGTAAATATTTTTCCTGATTAGCTAGTACAAGGAACGCGAATATTCTCTTTACAAATCGGACAAGGGTTTATTTAATACTAAGGCGTGGTATGTGAGAGTGATGTGACGCTTAGTACGAGTTTTGATGGTAAAATACGTTCTCATTTTCAGTCATCGATATAATATATAAACTAGATAAACATTCACGAACAAAATGACATCTAAAATGTGGTCGCGGAGTTTGCAAACTTATCTGTGCTGGTGGCGGAAACGTGAACTAACGATTCTATAATGATAATGACTTGTAGTTTGACAGTTTCATATAGACAGTAGCGACACTCTTATTGGCAAAAATAAATTTGTCAGGATGTGGCTTGTAAAGAAATAGCGACACAAGGGCGCTATTTCTCGCTACCACTTTTTGAACCGTGACACCAAATCCAGTTTATATAGTATATCAATGTTTTCAGTTTTGTAATTCACATTTTACTAGCTTTTGACAGTTACCGCTAGAGGCGCTGGTATGAAATGTATGGAGCAAAACTGAAAGTGCGAGATTTTGTTATTTTCATCTACTGGTCGCCATAATGATTAACTAATTAAAATCGCGGTCGCACGATCCGCACCGTCTGAAGCTATATTTAGTGGAGATAACATTCTTTATGTACAAAAAATGTGTAGCTAAAATCTAATATTATTTTATACTACGAACTGTATGTATTACTACTGTAATTTATAATTGTAACTACAATAGTTGAATTATAAATAAATGCTAAGTTTATTGTTTACTTTTTATTTTAATTTTTCACCAAAACGAATTGAGTATTTTTTTTTTTTGGGTTGATAGACGCTGTTGGCCGCAGATGGCCATTACAGCTTCACCGGACAATAGGAGGCGAGCGCTTGAAGCGCTCTAGCCTTAACGGCAGAAGTAGCGACGAGCACAAGGGCACCTCAGGGAGGCACGGCCTCGGCTTGGGCTGTCGCTTAAGAGAGGGCTGAGTTTACCACCGGTTCACAACGCGCCCCCACTGAGAAGAACCGGCAAGAAACTCAGTGGGGTGATGCACGTCGTTGCGGTCGCATACGTACGACCCTTCGGCCTCGCCGGCGAGACCGGTGTCTGATAGCTAGTGTAGCATACGGTTGTCGGGGAGGGTTCGGCGCATCCCGGTCCAATAGGACCGTCATGGGGTCAGGAGGGTCGAGCAGTACGTGCCGTGGTCTGCGGCGCGAGTCAGAAGGACTAGGGGCGTAATCCTAAGTTCTTGGGTTACTCTAGAAACTAATAGATACCCAATCCCAAAATCAACGCGTCGCAGGTAGATAGCAACAATCAGTAGAGATTCAAAAGTATAGTACTTTATTTACTTGAATGTCTTGGGGCATTTGTATTCTGTGCTTGGGGTAGCAAAAACAACCAATGAAACCGGGAATCAGTTATTTTTTTAACTGACTTCAAAAAGGAGGTGGATCTCATAGTGATTTAGGATGATTCTACTTCAAGTTCTATCTACATCAGCTTAGTATTAGTGGTATTAGGTAACGAAAATCTATAGGTACTTATAATAAAAAGGTCCAATTCTGTACATTGAAGGTATTTTGAAAATTATATTTGGAGGGCATTCTATAACCGATACTGAGACCGAAAATGTATTTTTTTTTAATTTTTGTCTGTCTGTATCACGGCTGCGCATCACGCCGAAACTACTGAATCCAAATTAAACTTGACATGATTTGAGATCTTACTACGAGGTAGGACATAGGATACTTTTTATCCCGTAATCCAACACGGTTCTTTTGGGAGAGGGGATTAAAGTCAAAATGGGTACTTACTTGGTTATACGCTTGGTCCGATTTTATCAATTTTTCTTTATAATATAATAAATATTAGTAAGGGAACACTCATTTCTCGAAAGTTCTTACTATCTTGTTTTAATAGTGAACATTTGTGAGATCGTTACACATAATTTGTGAAAAATAATGGATAAACTAATTCCTTTTGTATGCCTACAGGAATGGGTTATGTACATTAATTGTTTAAACTAATCAATAAAAAGGTATTTGTATTTAATTATTCTGTTATTCATAAAGTTAAACTACCTTTTCTTTATCTAACCAAAAATAGTATTTTTATAAACTGGTGTATGAATAAATAGGGTAATTAAGAAAATATCGACATAAGTGTCGAACATTACTATGTCCTAGACACTTATAGTACCCTCGATCGCCATGGACGTCTTAAGGCGTCCGCTTGTGACGTCATATGCGCATTTTATATCCTTACTAGTGTTGTGACATGTTGGTAGATTTGTAATTGTATTTACCTTAATATTTAATGTCTGCCACCCATATCCCATAACTAAAATAGACCGTTTAAACTATTTGCTGCTGTTACCATTACTGTGGGTCACGTTGTTTAATTGTAACATAAAATGGACCCTGATATGCATTTCATTTCAAGTAATAATAACATCATTGACTTAATTGACCGTGATGTTGTGCTGATATATCTGTCTATTATTAATTAAATTAAATAATACATTCATATTATAATAATCGATAGCTAAAATTCACAACACCAGTAGTTTTAAGTAAATCTCATAAAAAGACTTGTTGCTGCTGCCATTGACGCTTTAAAGCGTCCAATAGTGTCGCCAAAGTTCGATGCTTTTAAAAAAACGTTACTAAAATGTTACTTCGAATTTAAAAGAAAAAGCAACTTTCTTGTTATAAGTCTCTAAAACTATAAACACAATGTTTTATTTCTAAATATTAATATAAAATTTCTTACAATCATAATATGTAATTAATGGTATCCTTTTCGATTAACAAATCGTTCTTCATGGTCAGTAGGACGTACAATTGCCACATGAGTTTCATCCATACAACCCAGAGCTGGCATTCTGTATTTACGGAAGAACCTAAAAAGTATGATTAATTTACATTGTGATGGGCCAGTTGATCTTCTAGTACTGGCGGTCACGCGAATTTAGTTCGCGCGACAGTTAGGGATGTGAGATTAATGGAAAAAAATCGATTAAATAAAAATCGATTTTTCTTTATTCAAAATTAATCGATTTGTCAAAAATCGATTTTAATAAAAATAAATAATCGATTTCTGCGAAATAATCGTTTTTTTTTGTATTATCTAAAAGTACATGCTAAATGCAATTTAAGTAGGTACATATCCATTACCAAAAACAAGTATCTAAATATTAGTATTAGTTTTATTTATAAATGAGATAGGTATTAGACCATGATACTAAATCAGGTTTACTCGTAATCGTACTGGCTAAAGTTGAATATAAAACAAGAAATTGAGGTGATCGCAGTTTTAGATTAACGCGAAGTTTAATAAAAAAAAAATTGAAAGGCCAGAAATCAAAACATTCCTGGAACGTCACATACTTTGAATTTTTGGCCTTTGCCTAGCATCTTGAGATGAAGAATAATTAGACGTAAATAGAAATTGGATTTATATTTAATTACGTGTTTGAACAACAATTCAAGTCAAACCCTGTTAATTATTGTTTAACTACCGCATTCTGTTAAATTTCTGCTGAAGTTCATTAGATTCTGATAAAAACTGCTAAAATTATCTATTCTGCGACATAATCTCCTAAACCCTAAAATGAGGGTTCAATTCTGCTAAAATAGCAGAATTCTGCTAAGTCTAGTTACACTGCACTGAAACTACTTTAGAATACACGCATACATACATACCTACAGATGGCGCCGTTTTTATTTAATGAACATAAACGTATGAACTTAATTCGAGATTTTTCACCCAACGCATAGATGACCCTGTTTATAAAATTGAAACTTACTGCAAGATTTTTTCATCCATCTCGCATATATACGAGCTGTTTCTAAAAATCGATTTATACACGTAATTTATATAATCGATTTACTAAAAATCGATTAATATTATTATAAAAATCGAAAATAAAAAATCGATTATAAGAAAATAAAAATCGATTTAAATAAAAATCGATTATTTTTTAACATCCCTAGCGACAGTTAGGACACTTGTTCGACGTCCATATGTTTGAGATTTCGATGATTTCTCATAAATGATACTCTCATAAAATTTATTTTATTCATTCGAACCTTATTCGGACGACATTTTTTGCATTACTTTTGTACACTTATCAATAAAATACTAGATAATCTAAAAATACTGTACTATACTTCGGACCGCATAGAAAAGGCAGGCGGGCCGCAGGTTGAGTATGGCTGCCTTAGACTTAAGTACGTGTACAAAAGCAAAATACACACATCAAAAGTGTCTAGGGATCAACATATATTTTTGCAATAACTTTTCTCCTGATTGATATTAATTAAAATTTTCTTTAAGGATTCATCAAATAAAGTGTTTTCGTTTGTCACAGTAACGATAAACCAAGTCACCTTTGCATTAATAAAGAAATTTGCCATTTTCCTAATAAAGGGATTTTTGACATTTGAACCACTAACACAAAAGTTCGAAAAAAAGACTGAAATAACAGTTTTCTTTAAAATTTTATTGGGTAACTTAAACAATTAATAATCCGTGTTTCTACCGCGAACACTAACAACACAAGAACATCGGTTTGGCATACTCAAAATGAGTTCATCCAAATCACGCTGTGGAATGGCCGCCCATGTTCGTTGCAACAACAAAAAAAGGTCTTCTTGCGACTGGATACCCTCCATATTCGGCAGAGCTCTTCTCTGTAGCATATCCCATGCATGCTCAATCGGGTTCAAGTCTGGCGACTGAGCAGGCCAGGGCAGGACATTGATGTTAGCTGCGGCGAGAGTCTGTCTTACAACTCTTGCGGTGTGCGGTCGTGCATTATCATGCATTAACTGAAATAAGGGACCGATTTGCACTTGTAGAGGAACGATGACGTCTGATACAATCGTCTCAGCATAAATTTGAGCGTTGAGGTTGCCTCTGATCCAAATCAACTCAGTTCTTCCGCCGATCCAAATACCCGCCCATACCATGATGGTTCCACCACTATAAGGATGGACTTCCTGGCAGGATTTTAATCGCTGTTGGCGTCCAGGGGTTCTCCAGTGTCGTATACGTCTTGTATCCGGTCTCATACCAAAACGAGACTCATCAGAAAAGCACACGAAACGCCATTGTTCTTCTGCCCAATTTCTGTGTTCAAGAGCCCATTGATATCGAATCCTACGATTGTGCATTGCTATAGGTGGTACCCGTAGCGGTCTTCGGGAATGAAGGTTCACTTCATGCAAGCGGTTTCTGACTGTTTGGTCGCTAATTAAGTTCCCTGAAGAGTGATGAAGCCTCACGGCTAACATCATGGCAGTTATTGTTGGAGCTCTTCGAGTTAAGATTTGAATATATCGGTCTTGTCTCCGTGTGGTGCAGCGATACCGTCCTCCATGGCGCTCAGCCACGGTACCAGTGCTTCGGTAACGTGTCCAAAGTCGACTGATAACACTCTGACTTGTATTCAGAGCTAAAGCCACAGTACGTTGCCGGGAACCAGCTTCTATCATTCCCACGGCTCTGAGCATTTCTTCCCTGCTTAAATGACGTCGCCGCTCCATAATAACGTTGGTTTTAATCAGTAGTAGGGAAACAGTAGCACTAATAATGTCTTCAATGCGTTGTATGTTTTTATAGGGAAAATATTGACAGCTGATTTTCATCTTTTACTCGAATTTGATTCACAGTTCCTGATTCAAATTATGAAATGCACCAAAAAGGATCCATATAAATTTATAAAATCATAAATTTATTACAAAGCCACATCTCAATCTCAAGAAATCCGCTTAAAAATGCTTGATCCCTAGACACTTTTGATGTGTGTATATGTTTAACCTTTTTAATATTTTTTTTTACTATTACATAGATAGATAGAAATAATTGTCAATATAGGATTCCCGCCTTACGCCCTTCCTCGAAATTAGTTCTAACTTGTCGGTATAGATGGCAGTTTATTCCTATTTCTCCTAAATTTTGCTTTTGGAGATAGGCCTATATTATATACTCTTCTTATGGTGGTGATAGACTATTTGAGTCTTGCGAGAAGCAAGCGCTCGTAGAGTTTGCCCAGGGCGCTAAGGAGACTTAAGGGGCGGTAGCTCGTGGGATCGTCACGTGGCTTACCGGGTTTGTGAATGCCGATGACGTCTGCTTCTTTCCACTCCGAAGGGAAGATAGCGTGCGTCATGGCGGCATTGAAGATGGCTACCAAGAGATAGATCAAGTGGTAGGGAAGGATTTTTAGTACGCGGTTCGAGATGCCGTCAGGGCCGGGGGCTTTCTTAGGCTTAAGGCCTTTAATGAGGTCTTCTACCTCGGAATGGGTGACCAGGGTGAGCGTGTCAGATGGCGGGGCAGAAACCCTGCACTCTACTTCCCTATCTACGTGTTCGCGATGGGGTGGGTCGGAGATTGCGACACAAGGAGAACATTGTCTCTCTAGAGAGTCTGCTAGGACCTCGGCTTTTTCCTCGTCGTCAAAAGCTGGAGGGGCGCCTGAAGGGCGGGTCAGGGGAGGCATGGTGGCCACCGTGTCGGACTTAAGAGCCCTCGCTAGCCGTCAGTAAGCTTGGTGAGAGGGAGTGATACCCTCGAGAAAACCGTCCCACCGGTTCCCCCGGAGTTCCGCGATGCGGAGCTTTACATCCCTCTGTAAAGCGCGCATGCGGATCCGGTTGGCTTCGGTGGGGTAGGAGTCATGAGCGCGGATAGCCGCGTTTTTGGCTCGGACCAATTCTTTGACGTCGGCCGGCAGTTTGAAGCGTTGGACATAAGGGTCCACCGCTTCAACCTGCCGGGAAGATTGGCTGATGGCCGATTGGAGGTTGTCAGTGAAAGCACTGACGGCTTGTTCGGTGTCCTGAGGGGACGAGAGGTGGACTGGGATACGAGAGAGCTGTGGCGTGTCGGCATTGGCCAAGCAGGTGCTCAGCCGCTGCCAGTCCACCACGGTCTTCATGACCGGTTCCGGTGAGGAAGGTGGTCCGAGCTCCATGAGAACGGGACGGTGGTCGGAGTCTAGTTCATGGAGCACTTCTAAGGGGCGCAGCCGAAGCGATACGTTCTTCAGAAGTGCTATGTCTAGGATATCGGGACGGTGGCCGATGTTGTTGGGAAAATGGGTGGAGCGCATTGGTGCAATGACGTCAAAGTCGAGAGTATCGACTAGAGCGTCGAGGCGCACGCCGTTATAATTGGTGGTGTGACAGTTCCACCTGACGTGTTTGCAATTAAAGTCACCGCCAAGGATGACGGCGCTATCCATGTCAAGAAGTGCTTCGATGTCACTTCTGAGAAGTTGCTTGTCTGGTGGAAGGTACTGAGGGCTGGAGGCTGACTGAGGGTCGGCCTCGAACCCCTGTGGAGGGAACTGGGTTGGCGCATCTAGGTGCGCCGGGGCGGGTTGCGGCGACGTGATCGCGGCGGTGGGCGGCGGGGTAGGCGCCGCTGGGAGGGCTGCGACTGAAGGTCGGGTGGGGTTTGCGATAGAATATCGCTCGGATTGGCGGCAGCGTTCATGGCTGAGATTAACTCCGTCAAGATCGTTGGATACTTAAATAATAATACCAGCCCTTGTTTATGTCCCACTGCTGGGCACGGGCCTCCCCTCAAGATGAGTACCTACTTGACGTAGATAATCTCCACCGGCCTCACCGCGAATTCGGGAGGCACTGCGGAGAGTGCGGGGGACGACATTTTTCCGTCCGAAGGGAAACTCTCCGGACGGAACGCGAGTGAACGATCCTCCCCGCCGGCAAGGCGGGGAGAGGGTGAGTGCCTAACGTGTGGCCCTAGTGTGTGGGTGAGTGAGTGTGTGTAGCCTAACAGCCCCGGGGCAGAGGAGACGAGACCGGCAAGCCGGCTCGAAACCAAACAGCACCCAAGGAATAGGATATAGGGAGCTGAAGGGTTGGGAAGGCGATGATCAAGATCGACTAGGGGGTCACTCCCAGGGCCGGTTGCCTTGATCCCGTCCGAGTTGCCGTTTCCTGAAGGGAACCGGCGAGCGCTCGGGTCACGCTCCGCCTAGGTGCGTTAACACCGCAAGGATCCCCTAGGCGACCACAAAAACACGTGGTTTTTAAACGCGAAATGACTGCTTGTTATTTGGAAACAGGTACCTGTTTTCAAATAACAAAGAGTCACGGGCGGGTGCGCGCGACGCAGGTACGCGGCGCGCAGGTGGCCGGGCGTGCAGGTAGCCGGCGGCACAGGCCGCGGCAGTCCAGGCACGCGGCGGAACGGTGGGCCGTCACGAAGCGACGGCGGTGACGCCTGGCGGCGAATCTGTAACACACAGAGCGTGAGAGCGTAGTGACAGCGCACGTCCAATCGGGACCGGAGTCCGGAGCGCGCGGCGGAATGAGGTATACACCACTGAGTATATAATCACTACGTGGTATACACGTATCTTTCTACGTATAGTGCGTTTCACGAAAAAGTTCCCTTCATAGTTAAGTTGGTCATCCTGTTTGTCAGAGACGATCGCGTGTGTCAAAAAGCTTTTGTTTTCCACATTATTCTCTAGCTAATTAGCCGACAAAATCAGTAGTGAAAGATAACTATTTATAAAGATGAAAAGGTTTTGTGCGCTTGAAAATCTCATTAGAGGACTTTAATTAATTACCTTCGAGCAAGTACGATCCTGCCTGAGTTGCCGCCATTTCAGGTAGGTAAAATAATGTTACCAGGGTCCATGTTTTAATTCCATGTTTTCCCAAGTAAATAAATGATCAAATTGATTTATTCGATTGTATTCATCCGTTGCAATTGGCCACAACAGCCAAGCCAAACCTTATGAGAGCATAAAATGATTGAAAATGATTTTTGTCTTGGATTCTATGTAGTTAACCTGTGTAAATCACAAACTATAAATTAGGGTACTTACTGCGTAATTTTGGACTAATGAATACATCCACGTGTTTTATATTAAAGTGTATTTCCCCTATATTGAGGGTAAATATTTTTAAATTTAATGACATCACCTAATTCAATTATACCAAATTAACCACGAAGGGAACTCTTTTTCGTGAAACGCACTCTACTCGCGGCTCGAGTCGGTGACTGTGACCTTTTTGTTCGTATGCCATCCTAACTACTATCACAGCTACTATACATGATATACCTATTGCTATAAACCGCCGACTATTCGTCGGCCATTCAACTGAGTTTTGCTCGTAGTCCGCCTTGGCTCGTAAGTCAGTCGTTGCCGTGAGTCGCGACCAAAGATTAGATTAATATCGGTCGCGACTCGCGAGCTACTACTTTGTTTTATCTAAGTATTTTCTTTGTTCAGTAAACCCAATCTAGCTAAATTAATATCGAAATCGTCAACACGACCGTTACCGATGTTTAGGGCCAAGTAAGTCACAGATTAGATACTAGTAGAAGTAAGTCCGCGAACCTTATAGGAGATACCACTGGAGAGATCATGATGCGCTAACCCCTCTGCCAAATTTTGGTCATATGGTCAGATCATTATTTATTTGTGTGCGTAACTTTTTGAATGGTGGGTATGCGTAAAATTGTATCTGTGTGTGTTTACATCGCCTCCCGCACCCCGCAAAAGTGCCACGAAAAATTTGTTCGGGGAATCGACGCGATACTAGCTCCATTCTAATTACTCTGAGCCGCGAACTAAACTAAGTAACGGCCGCGAACGATTGGATTTTAAAGCTTGTATACATGGACGCTTAGCATGGACGTATTATCGTCCATGCTTGTATTGTCTATCACCCGCTTCAGATAAGCTCATTTATCAAATCTCATCATCTCACATCTCATCGTCATCGGTTTTTCCACAGAATCCAGGCCTCCAAAACCGTCATTGTTTATTGTACACTAACCTTTGTAATTTGTCAAGATTAGGTCAAGCAAGATACGCTACGCTCTCTCTATCTCGTACCACGTACCTACTCTATGCCCATTGAATATAATATTTAAAAAGGGTTGCCAATTTGTGGAGAATTCCCCAAGTTGCGGGGAATAATTCGATTTGGTTATTGACCATTATAAATAAATATATAAACTGTATTCAGAAGAAGTAAGTAGGCAAGCACTTTATACTTACGGCGGCATGTGACTACGGCTAAAACCTGCATAATACGTACCTTCATAATGTGTTGCTACATATTGGAGGGAAGGGGGTGACCCGCACACAGACAAACACAAAGTCTAGCCACCAGAAGCAAAGCCTTTTCGATGGCGAGTTTGACGTCCAGATTGATCAATCCAAGGTCCCTGTTATACAATAATGTTCTACTGTTCAGTATAACCTTGTCAAGCAAGACAACGTTAATAAATTAGGTTCCATGTTACTTCTATCACCTCTAACCATAATTTTGTAACAACAATATTATAACATGTTAGAATAACGTAATCTTCATAGTGAAACTATATACCTTCTTACTGCAAAGACGAAACAATCGACACCTCATTTTTCAAAATTGGACATGTAGGTAGTTATCGAGCAGCGATCTAACTAACAAACATAGACACATAGATAGATAGATAACTCTTTATTGTACAATTTAGATACATACATACATAGACTATTAAACTCATACCTTCGTTTCTCCGTGGTCGGTTAGAATCAACGACTCTAATGTGCCTAACATTAAATTCATGGCAAGAGCATACTGTATAATATCTATGTATATTTAGACAGTAGTAGGTAGGTTAGGTACGTTCGAATGCAAAAACTAAGCGAGTCCCAATATGCTAGACCCTATCTCTCGGGTCGAGAAGATCACTGCACGTGGTTTGTGCATTTATCTTTTTTTCACTATGCTCTGTCCATTTTATTATTGGTTTTTTGACAGCTCGACGTTTGACGTATATAGGAACATGAACATAGTAAGTGAACAAAATAATCGATATCGAAAAATGTACATTCAATTAAACATTTTTTTGTTTCTGACGACTCATGTTAAATATTTTTTTGTCTTTCTTTGTTATAATATGCATGAGGCCCTCAAAATAAAATGAATGAAAGTTAATGTAAATAAGACGAAAGTAATGAAAACATTACACCTAATTTATATATTAGAGTCTGTCTATTTTTGGTTGACACTACTAGTTTTGCGGTTTTAAAAACTGACAACATTGCGACAAATGTCATTTGTTGTTTACATAACCTCTAGAGTAAACATGATTGTGAATAAATCTCCGTATTTTAAATTAAATATTACCTTAAACTATTAAATGCAGTGTCAGAGCAATGTTATACAACATGATAAGTAAATACCATCAAAGGAAAAGTGAATCCGGTGCTGTATTTTAAATGAAAACGTAAAATTGTTCGGAACGTCAACGGAAATCACAGGTTAGTCTTGATACTTACTAATAAATCGTTAAGGATTTGTATGAGATTGGTGTATTACATGAATATAACTGTTTTTAACGTGGAACTAACAGAGATGCGATTTATTTGAAATACTTCTATTTAAAATGCAAATACAAAATGCAAAATACCTATTTTGTATTTTGCATTTAAATGCCTTTTAGTAAAAAACATTTTGTATTTTATTTGAAATACTTTTCGAGATGTATTTTGCATTTTTAATATTCGTTTCGAAATGCAAAATACTTTGTGATTAAGTTTAGCCAACATTACCAGTCCAACAAAATGAAATGAACGAATGTTTTTTCTTACATCCATTCTTCAATCCGTTGATTGGGTCCCATAAAAAAATTATCGCTTACGAATAAGTAGTTCCTGAAAAATCAAGAATGGCCACTGCGCAGGAAACCTGCAGGAAGGCTTAAAATATGACTTTATGTCGCTTTTTAAGGACAAAAATGGTCATAACTCTGGCAAATATATACCGATTTTGATGATTCTTTTTTTTATTCGAAAAAAGGATCCACTGTAATGATCTGTATGAATTTTATCACAAGGTCAGAGTGCGCGCCTTATGTCTGACTAGTGTCAATTTCAAACGAAAACGACGAACGTTTTCGTTAGTCTAATTTTTTACATTATTTTAAGTGAGTATTATTATTATTAATAACATACTAATAGAATTTATTGATACGCGTACTGACAAATATGACCAAAACGTCATGCATAAGGTGCCATGTTATTAGACGTTTTGGTTCGGCTCGGCATTGTGTCTCTATTTTTCATGATAAATACCTAAAATACATAAAATATCTGAGATTTGGTCAAAAGGTATTTTATTTTGAAAAAGTATTTTGAAAATACCTATTTTGCATTTAGCATTTGAAATACAAAACTCAAAAGTATTTGGTATTTTGCATTTGAAATAGTAAATCTGGAAAGTATTTTGCATTTTGTATTTAACCCTTCGGGCCCGGTAAGGCCCGGCCGCTTTTCGCGCGCGCACGTTTTGTGATGACGTAATTGTTTATGTTATTCGGCGGCCCGCCGTGGTTTCAACTTACGAACGTTATATAAACACAACCACTTAACCGATTTGCGTTCTGTAAACAGAGTTCTACTGAGACAAGTATAATCTATCCAGTATATGCTTTTTTAGAGTTATAAATATCGATTTTTTAAAGGGAAAGTCTAAAATAGGTGATTTTTTGGCAAAGCTGATTTTACCTATTTTTGAATTCGATTTTGAGGGTAGAATATTGACTCAGGCACTAAGAAAGATCCATTCTTTGCATCCAAACTCCTTTTTTACAAGTTTTAAACAAAACACTACCAAAAAATCGAAATGAACTCAATTTGTTTTCAAAATGACGTCACTGCGCGATATGACGTCATGGTATGCAAAATTTTCGATAGTTAAATTGGATTTTATGACTTTATCTTTGAGTTATTATCGTTATGATGTAATTACGATGTATTTACAACAATTACATTACAAATAATAACGGAATTATACCAAAAGTAAACAAACAAACAAAAAAATCACTTATGGTGATTTTTTTTGTTTTTTCAGTTCGATAATATACAATATTTTGACAAAATACGCACTAACTACCCTCTACACAGCTTTATTATTACGTTAAAACAAAAAAATAAAACATTTCACCTGAAATAAAAGAAAACTTACGATTTAAAACTAACATTCCGTGACCACAACTTTTACTCCGTCCGACCGAGACCAGCCGACTTTCGTAACTGAATTTATGACTTAAAATGTCAAAAGAACTAATGAATAACGGGTCTATTTTAAAGATGATACTATGATGTAACCATAAAGCATAGGGTTCCCATACAAAAATTAAATTTCTACCATGAAAAAAAAATTGTGAATTCCGTCAACGGCGGATGATACAAATACGTATCACCCGGGCCTGAGGGAGTCAACGCGGTGCGTTATGTTATGATACAAATACGTATCACCCGGGCCTGAAGGGTTAAATGCTTTTTTAAAACCATTTTGTACATCTCTGGGAACTAAGTTGCGCATACAGCGGAATATCTAGATGTAATTAAATTAAATTAAATGTTTCTATAATTCCTTATTGTCTTGGTAGTTGGGTAAAGATACAGTTTTCTAGTAGCAGTGTTATTATGTATGTCTGTTGGGTTAATGTAAACAGTTGTATAAGTATGTCATCTGTTTATGGAATCTCAGATATTACAAGTAAGTTTATGATCTGTAGGCATACAAATGAATTATAATAAAGTAAAATTGCATATTTTGTTTCAGGCATTAGTACTTATAAGTACTCTATGACTCTATGGTAAATGAAAAATAAGTTTTATGAAATTGCGAAGACTAGAACAAAAGAAAATATTATGATAAAACTGTGATTCGTTAATAATATATTCCAGTATAACTAGTGCGCGGGTGCTGCTTGGGGGGACTAGTCCGACTACTATCCCTTTGGTCTTTTAGTTTGTTGTAATTTTTGTCGTAATTTATTGTTTTCTTCTTTTCTCCCTTGCTTTATGTTTCGAACGGTAGGACACACCATCACTAATGTCGATTTATTTGTAACAAGACAATGTTTAAAAAAAAGTTAAAAAATTACAAGCCCGCTGAGTTTCTTACCGGATCTTCTCAGTTAAGGCTGCGTTGTAATCCGGTGGTAGCTTTTAAAAAATGACCGTTCAAAAGTGCTAGCGTTAAGCCTATTTGAAATAAAGATTTTTGAGTTTGAGTTTAAAATCCTGTAATTTGATATGATGATTATTAAATTAAACAAATAAAGAACAAATTTGTTCTATTCTATTTCTTTTTATTCTATTCTAATGCATAGAATAATGATAAGCAATATGTATACGGTGCAATTAAGTATTTAAAATATAATATCTAATCTTAATTTACGTTATTTCTTTTATTTTAATCGACTTACTGCCGAACTTAGAAACGTCAATTAAAGTTAATGATGCTTAAATCATTTTTGAAATCGGATTATTTCGACACTTGAAGCCCATTAAATACTTAATACGCTGATAATGAGTATATATAACAAATATCTCGTGTTCAGTAATCGATATTAATCATAAAAGACTCCGACAGTCGAAGTATTTAGATTTTAAAAAGTGACTTAATTAGAATTAAAATTAATTGTGGTTTGTGAGTGCGGCAGTTAATAACGAAACAAGTTAGACATTTGCCTGATGGTAAGCGACGCACGTGCCTATAGACAGCTACACTGCACTGCTTCTCAGTATATTAGTGTTCTAGATATGAAACTGCCGCTCATCACCCGAGACATGGGTTATGAAGGCTTTGGAAGCGGTAATTTTTCCCCGACTGCCCCAGGAGGGTTATAGCATCTATAGAGCAATCCGGAACAAAATAATGTTTACACATTGCTTTTTGGTGGCAGATTGTCTGACCTTGCGTTGTTACCTACCTGGAGGGTCCACAAGAGATCTAACCCCTTTTTTGTCGGAGAGGAAACCTTCAAAAGGTACCCGGTCTACGTAGGGGTGGAGGCCGGGTTACGTTGGACTTTTACCCATTAAAACACCCCTGTATCATCATCGAAATCAGCACAATAGAGACCTTGATCTTCTAAAGTACAACGAATATATTAAAGTATCAAGTATGATTATTCCTAGTATAAACAGGGTTGCACCACCTAATTTTTTTAAATTTGCCGCCTTTTTCCACTCTCAAGTTTGACTAGACAGACTCTAGCATTTATTTCTATCGATTATTTGTAATCTGTGGCACAATCGTAGTCATCGTTATGTGTGGCAACTCACTAAAGTGCGGTACGCGTCCATGAAGTACAATAGTATATCTGTGAATTTGTAACTTTAACAATACGAAACTTCATGGGCGTCAGCTGTCAAAACGTCGTGTATTTAGATTTGAGGAATTTGAAAAACTGGCACTGGCAATACAAATACAATATGTCTGCCGTTCTAGAGTTTATTCGCTTGCTATATAATTGTTACTAAAATATAAAATGTCGTTGGTAGGAGTTTACAAAACTAATCTATAATATTTAATGAGCCAGACAAGACAACAAGATTAGAGTTCTTCCAGTGTAGGTCGCAATCGGTGCAATAGTGCTTTTTGTGTAGGTATGTAAAATTACCACCAAAACAAAAATCTCGCGCACGCAATCTTCTACCAACATACGAAAATCGATAGAGATGTTATGTTATATAAAATATCTTTCTAATAGTGGTGAGTACTTAAAACCTAATTATTTATGCAATCATACAGACACCGGCAGCGACATAATGTAAACAAAAAATCAATGATATTATATACAATAGATATGCCATTAGCGCTCGCCAGACGTTCAGCGAGCGAGTATCCCCCAACAGGGTTTTGTAGCATGGTGTTATAACTTCAAAGAACTTCGTATAAACGTTGAAAAGTTCATTGCCAAGCGCAGTAGATGGAGCTATTTATGATTTTTCTAGTTAATTAATTTTTTTTGTGGTATGTGGGGTGACTGACAGCACACTGACGTGACACTGACACTGCGACTAGGGATGCACGATTTTTCTCTTTGAATCGATTTTTTGAATCGTAATGGATCGTAGGCCTCTGAATCGATTCTTGGATCGGTTCGTATTCTGTTGAATCGATCTCTTAAAAATCAAATCAAAATTTGCAATAATTTGAACAAATAAAACATTTATTTTTACAGCATACAAACTTTAATGAAATTTACTAAAGAAATTAGGGAAAAATATTGGCCTTGAAAATTGACTTTTTTTCAATCTATAGAACGATGATAAAGACAACAAGTTACGATTTACGTTAGTATAATAAAACATATTTTTATGTTACGACATGATCCGTTAATGTAGTATCCAAATTATCCAATGCATTTTCATCTTGATTTTTCGTTTCATTACTTTACGAAAACAAAGGATGATGTATTTTCATATGGAAAGAAAGGTTTGTGGTGTAACCTTTTGTTTTTACGATACAATGACATATTTTCCATTTTCCTCCATTCTTTTTTATGTATCATATCTATCAGTCTTTATGAAATTGGACCACACATTTGATTGGACTTAATAGGTGGAGCCATCGGTAAAATCACAATAGCCACAATTATTAAAACACGGTGATACGTACGGCACAAACGACCAAAGCAAAATAAAATCAACGAGGACTTTTTAGAACTACCTGCATCATTTTTCATTATTTTTGCCTATGGACTTGCTTCGCTTTGTACCGTCATAAACATTGCAAACTAATAATGTAAATAATTATAGTGTCGGCATTCGTTTGTAATCTATCTTTCTTGTTAATCTATCGTTAATGTCTTTATAATACCTACGATCTAAAGGATTCGATTCACTTAACTTATGAATCGATTCGAATGAAGATCGTATTGAAGTGAATAGATTCAAAAAATCGCTAGATCGTATTCAATTGAATCGATCTTAATAAAAATCGAATCGTAACGTACATCCCTAACTGCGACATTTTTATTTTTCAATTTCTTTCCATCCGTTATTTTCTTCCGAGGTGAATAGATTCGTTTATCGAGTTTTGTGGATTATCAAAGACGACCTGGCGTATTACATTAATACTCCGATATCTCCAGACCTGGGTATTAACCGGATACCTATAATAACGCTATCATCGACTAACCTGTGGCTGAGAATTAAGACTATATTTTGCTCTGCGAGTTGGAATTTTTTGACAATGCCTATGAAAAGGCGTTGAGCCTGCAATAAAACTCGTAAGTATATCTATTATGGGATTCAATTTAACAATAAAACACATACATCAAACAGGTACCTATTGATTGATGCTAAATGTACAATTTTATCTTTACAGGGGCAGATAATGTTAGCCTGCATTTATTTCCCAACCCAGAGACGGAACCGAACAGATTTAAATTATGGGTTAATGCGATTGGTGATCTTCATGTTACAGAACATCAAACTATTTTTCACTATTATCGAGTGTGCCACTCTCATTTTTATGAAAAGGACCATACCTGAACATGGGATATGCTCGCTCGCGTGTGTTAATTAATTTCCGTAGCTTATCCTCTTAATGTTTGAATCTGTATTAATTTTTAAGTTTCCACAAAGTAATGTCCATCGCAGGTATTTATGACACAATGCTGCATCGTGAACCAATGCTGTGTTGTATCATGGTAATTAAGAGGTATGTTAAAACATATGTATATCTATACATGATTATAAGTTTTATGTATGAATGCATTTAACTAGATGGTAGGTTCCTTTTGCAACAGACTGTCCAGGTACGTAGCACCAAAGTGTCAGATATTCTGTTGACAAGCCGCAGTATATAAACATCGATGTGTTCTGGACTGAACTAGTGTTGGCTGTTCTGGCATGCAGGGCACTGTGGCTTTTGAACCTACCGGACACAATAGACTTAATAACCAATTTCTCGGGTGACGATGGCAGTGCAATGCAGCTGTCTATAGGCAGGTGTTCGCTTACCATCAGGAGAACCTCTAGTCTCAGCGCTAGGTTGATTAAAGAGAAAGACTTGTTTATTTGCTTTAGTGTTTCTATAACTTATACATTTCATTAATCTATTTAGCAATAGTCCATACCTTTATTTAAAATGTTTTAAAAATACATTGTCAATCGTTGATGAAGGTGAAATATACATTTTTAAATTTCTATACGGTATTTAGAAAATATAACCACATTTTCTAAATACCCTCTGGAAATTTAAGATATTAGACATAATAATAATTATACTTGTAATTTAGAATGCAAAAAAGATGTATTATGAAATAATAAAAACTTTTTTAGTACATAACAAATTCGTGTTATTTAATTTCCCCTTTTATCGCAATAATTTAAAATAAAGCAAGTAAGGGACTAGTGCATTAGTGCATTGCACAAAACTCCAGATGGCGCTATGCGCCATACATCCCGCAAAATAACGCGAGTGATGGCTCTATCTCTAGTAAATGTACTCTGTGGTTAGTCGCACGCCGTCCCGCGTAGTCAATGTTGGTATAGTATATCGATGAGTCAATGCGACATCGTGACGTCATCATTAAAAATTGAAAATGACGTCCTGCGTATTTAATATGTGCACAAATTACCAGGCAAAAGTAAATAAACAGTCAGGGATAATATAGCACATGTAACTTTGAAAAAATAATTTGATTTTGTAAAGTATTTCAATTTTCTTAACAATGTGGTTTCATTATTTCATCATTTATTAACCGACTTCAAAAAAGGAGGAGGTTCTCAATTCATCTGTACTTGTATTATTTATTTCCTTTCTATTCTCAATTTTAAAGCTCAAATCACATTATTGAATGTGAAGTAAACTAACTGACTTGATAATAACTCTTCATTACCTCTCTAGTTGCCAAGATTATTGTAAGCAATATTATACTATAATTGTGTTCTAAGATAATAACCCTAAGTACCTACGTGTTGGCATTTGGCAAAGCAATATCCAAGGACAGGGGCGTAGCTACCGTCGTATAAGTGATACGGGGCCCCCGGGCTATGGAGGCCCCTTTTCAGTGGCGGTCCGAGGGGGGTCTTAGGGGGTCATGCCCCCCCCCCAAACTCAAATTCATTCACGTCAAATTGACATTATTGCTTTAAAACGACTAATCAATTTTATCCAAAACAGGTTACGCACTTGAAACACTCAGACGCAAGGTGGGAATCAACAGCGGGAGCGCCTTTTTTATTTTATAATATTGTTACGTGCGGGTGGGTATTAAAATGCCGATTAACGTCAAAGAAGATTTTATTCCACGTACACTCACACTGTATACACTATACACGCAGTATACACACAAGGTACAGTAGTCCGAGTCGCACAGTACTTCACAATAGTCCAAAGTCGTCGCAAGGGTCGCTGGTACAATTCTCTTCGATCGCTTCCTTAAGATGTTTCCGCTGTCGCTTGTAAACACAAACTGTCCGGACGCCACTATGCGTCGGCTTATATACCTAAATTAACAGAGGGGTGGAACTCTCTCGAATGAACTCGTATGTACTTACCTATTCTATCGTTTTCGCGAGATACAATAGCGGCGTGACCTTCGAGAATGAACTAACAATAGGCGGGGGCAGTGAACCGAGCGCGAGCGCGTAGGTAGGTACGTAAGTACCTACTTGCCGAATTGGAGGGAACCACTTTCTATTGAGAATTCGAGATCTTTCGGTACGAATCGATAGTAGACCTATAGACTAACAATGCGTTTTGAGATCATTGCAATTAAGTAATAATTAACGGAGTAATTAACACTTTTATCTCCCGGTCGTAACACTACCCCCCTCTTAGTTATGCTCGTCCCGAGCATCATTATCACCATGATAACGTGCCAGTCTGTCCAGGTGAACTATCTTAGGTTTGCCTCGGGGTCCCTTCTTGATGCGGTAGGTGACGTCGTTAATCCTCGTAATAACAGTAAAGGGTCCTTCCCAGCGGGCTTGAAGTTTCGGAGACTTCCCTTTTCTGCGAAGCGGATTGTGAAACCACACTAGCGTTCCTTCATCGAAACCGTTGGTATTCGCATTTCGATCGTAGCGGGTCTTCATCCTCTCGCTAGTCTTCAGACTGTTCTCCCGCACTCTCTTGTGCACTTCGTCCAACTGATTTTGAAGATCGCACACATAGTCCGTAACGGGTTTAGGACTGTCAGGTGGGGTACCCGTTATTGCGTCCACCGGAAGTCTCATCTCTCGGCCGAAGTTCACCTTGGCTGGCGTGTTCCCCGTACTATCATGTACTGCAGAACGATAGGACATCAGGAACAAAGGGATGTACTGATCCCAGTCCTTTTGATGATCATCCACTACCTTGGCCAAGTGATTCTCTACAGTTTTGTTAAATCTCTCGACCATTCCGTCTGATTGCGGATGTGCTGGTGTCGTACGGGTCTTGTGGATCCCAAGAAGTTTGCACATTTCTTGAAATACGGCAGATTCGAAGTTACGTCCTTGGTCCGAATGAATTTCCATGGGTACACCAAATCGACATATCACCTCCTGGACCAGTTTCTTGGCTACCGTTATTGCTTCTTGGTTGGGTGTTGCGAACACCTCAGGCCACTTACTGAAGTAATCCTGCACTACTATTATGTACTTGTTCCCATCGTCAGTCTGTGGAAACGGCCCAGCTACATCAATCGCGATGCGCTCCCATGGTGCCCCAACGTTATACAGCTTCAGCTGTCCCTTACTTCTGGTTTGCGGGCCTTTTACCGAGGCACAAGCAGTACATTTACGGCACCAGTCTTCGACATCTTCACGGCATCGTAGCCAGTAGAACCGCTGTCTGACTTTAACGAGGGTTTTCTTGACTCCAAGATGACCACCAGAGACACCATCATGGACGTGCCGTAGAAGAGGGGCCACCATGATTCGTGGTATTACCACTTGCAGAGTGATTTCCCTTCCGTCGTTGGACTCCCATTTTCTGCACAGCAGATTGCCTTCCAGAACTAAGCTGTCCCACTGAGCCCAATAACTTTTAGTAGTCGCGCTGTAAGCAGACACATCCTTCCATTGGGGTTTGTTTCCACTTTGCTTCCAGCGCAGTACAGGTCCAAGGTCATCATCTTCTTCTTGGGCCTTCCTCATATTGGGTCCAGTCCACTCATCGTCTAAGCCATGCGTCCTTATAAGGTTTACTTCTTCTCGGGCTTCATTTTTACCACAGTGTTTGCAGTCGTCAGCGCACGGTCTTCGTGACAGAGCGTCCGCGTTATTGTGTCCTTTTCCACTGCGATGTTCGGTTACAAAGTTGAACTCCTGCAATTGCTCTATCCATCTTGCTACCTGTCCTTCCGGATTTTTAAACTGTAACAACCACTTTAATGCTGCATGATCGGTTCTAACCGTGAACTGTCTTCCTATAAGGTATTTCTGAAAATGTTGTAAAGTCTTTACCACAGCAAGTAATTCACGGCGGGTAACACAGTAATTTCTCTCTGGTTTTGAAAGTGCTTTGCTGAAGTATGCAATTACCACCTGGCGGTCCCCTTGTGTTTGCGACCATACTCCACCGATTCCCGTGTTACTAGCGTCCGTGTCCACAGTAAATCTTCCTTCCCTGCTTGGGTAACCCAATATAGGAGCTTCACAAAGCCGTTGCTTAAGTTCACTAAAAGCATACTCGCAATTCGAGTCCCAGATGAAATCGCGTTTATCCTCTGTTAATTGATGTAATGGTTTTGCCACGTCCGAAAAATTCTTAATGAAGCGCCTGTAGTAAGTGCAAAGCCCAAGGAACGCTCGCACTTCCGTTTTATTTTTCGGGACAGGCCATTCCTGAACAGCTTTTATCTTTTCAGGGTCGGTTTTTACTCCATCCGCCGAGATGACATGTCCTAGGTAACTGACCTCCTTCTGAAACAGAGCACACTTCTTTGGACTCAGTTTCAGATTCGCTTCTCGGATCCGGGTGAACACTTTCTCTAGGTTCTTCAGGTTCTCCTTGAAGCTGCGTCCCATCACAATCACGTCGTCGAGATAGACCAGGCATACGTCCCCAAGGAGGCCTACCATAACCCTCTCCATAAGGCGTTCGAAAGTTGCTGGAGCATTACATAAACCGAAGGGCATGACATTGAAATGCCATAGTCCGTTCCCAATTCCAGTGCTAAATGCCGTCTTCTCTTTATCTTCTGGACTCAATTCCACCTGCCAGTAGCCACTCTTCAAATCAATGGTCAAGAACCACTTCATGCCACTGAGCATGTCCAGCGTATCATCAATTCTCGGCAGTGGATAGCTGTCCTTTTTCGTGACGTTATTTAACATTCGGTAGTCAACACAAAACCTCGTACTTCCATCCTTCTTCTTTACTAGCACCACAGGTGATGACCATGGGCTTGTAGAGGGTTCGATGATCTTGTTTTCAGACATGTCTTTAATCATTTCGGCTACCTCTGTTTCTTTTGCCCACGGTATACGTCGAGGTCTCTGTTTAATAGGCCTGGCATCGCCTGTATCAATCTGGTGCTTTACAAGGCCTGTTCTGCCACAGTCATTTCCGGTTGCAAAAATGTCCCTGAATGTAACCAAAAGCTCTTTGGCTTGCTGCAGTTCTAGTGGTGATAAATTTTCCTTACAATCTTCCAAAAGCTGTCGAATGTGATCATTTTTGGTCGAACTTACATTTTGATGAACTGCGGAAGTGTCTAACCGTTTCAGGTACTTTACTTCTTCGCATCTTCCAATCAGGCTATTCTTCCTCAGACGAACTTCTTCATTACTCAAGTTTAAAATTCTTACTTTTGCTATTCCTTTTGTCATAAGTAATGTCCTGGCCGTGATTATCTGTGGATGATTGCAGGAGTCTTCCACTATAACACATTTGTTTGATTTGATCTTCTTAGGGAATTTCACTGATACTAAATTTTCAGATCTTGGAGCCAGTATGAAATCCTTTAAACAATAAAGACTGCATGGGTGTGATCCTTGCAGACAAACTTCTTGATCAGGGAACCTTAATACTCCTTTATCAATATCCAAAATGCATCGCTGATTTTTCAAGAAGTCCAGACCCAGAATGCAATCATCCGTAATATTAGCGATAAGAACTGGGTGGATGTATGTTCGGTCACCAATATTAATCTCTACGTCTGTATCACCGAGGACGGAGACTGGCTGGCCGGTTGCTGTCTGGAGACGACATGGTGGGGATTGCCTTTTCCACATAACAGTGCGTTTCAGTAGCTCTGGTCTGACTATAGTCCGCGAAGCTCCAGTGTCTACTGTCAAACTGCATGTCTGATTATTTAATGTTCCCTCGATGGTCAGACTATTTCCGTTGCGAACTTGAGTAATGGTGATGGTGGGGGCCTTATTGTTACCAGCCAGCACCCGCCCCGCGGTCCTGGCGACACTTAGTTTAACGACAGGTCTTGGTCTACTTGGGTCCCGGAGCTCGTGACCCTCCTTCTCTTTTTACGGCATTCCAGTCGAATATGCCCCTTTTCTCCACAGCCATAGCAGGTGGGGACATACTGAGGCTTCCTCTCATCAGATGCTATCTCTCGGATTTTATGTACCCGAGTGTCTTGACGTACAGCTTCCACTTCGAGAGCATGAGCCAGTGCGCTCTTTATCGTCGAATGATGGCTCAGACGAACGGCAGCTCTGAC
This sequence comes from Furcula furcula, assembly GCA_911728495.1. Lineage (NCBI taxonomy): Eukaryota > Metazoa > Arthropoda > Insecta > Lepidoptera > Notodontidae > Furcula > Furcula furcula. The sequence continues at coordinate 56,225,756 of OU452242.1, forward strand.
TTCCACGTCCCGTATGCCATCCACGAATGCTTGTAGAAGATTCACCTCCACAGTCGCCGGTGCCGACGAGTATGCACGACGAACCAACCTTTCTACCTCAAGGGCCCACTGCTGGAGGCTTTCACCCGCCTTTTGAGTACGCTCGCGGAGTTGTGCACGATATACATGTTCTAGGTGTTTTTCACCATACCGCGTCTCTAACGCTTCTAAGAGAGCATCTAACGTCCGTCCTTCAAGTGGCAGGTTTTCCAATATCATCAGAGCGTCTCCTCGCAGGGCCAGTGTCAGGGCCATAAAGGATTGGTCATCACTCCACCCATTCCCCTTGGCCAGTGTCTCGAATTGGTAGCGGAAGGCTGTCCATGAAGATGACCCGTCAAAGTGCGGAAGGTCGAGTTTCGCAGCTGATGGTGAGGGAGAGGCCACGGTTAGTGGTTGGCGAGTCTCTAGTTTCGCTAGCTTATTGGTTATCACATGAAAACGGTTGTCATGCTCATCAATCCGGCCTTCCAGGTGCTCGGTCTTAAGAGTAACCTCTTTAACCTCCGTTTCCAGCTTGGTGACCTTTTCGCCTAGTATGGTAATACCAGCGTCAATCTTTCCCAGAACAACCTCTTGGTTGGCCTGGATAGCCTCCTGCGTAGCTTGGATGTCACGGCGGGTAGCCTCTTGGATAGCCTCCTGCGTAGCCTGGATGTCACGGCGGGTAGCCTCTTGGATAGCCTCCTGCGTAGCCTGGATGTCACGGCGGGTAGCCTCTTGGATAGCCTCTTGGGTAGCCTGGATGTCACGGCGGGTGGCCTCTTGGGTAGCCTGGATGTCACGGCGGGTAGCCTCTTGGATAGCCTGGATGTCGCGGCGGGTAGTCTCTTGGTTTGCCTGGATAGCCTGCTGGGTGGCCTGGAGATTTACCTGCATACCTTGGATAGCAGCCAGCAGGGTAGAGAGATTTACCTCTGTCGAGCTTCCCACTGGTGCAGTACCTGATGTGGTAGCGGTCTCAGGCTGGGACTCCTCCTCTTGACCACGCCGACGTGCAGCATCCATCTCTACTTGTCTCCTTGTTCGCGGAGTACGCGCTTCTTCTTCACGCGGCAGAATCGGCATCCCGCTTCTGACACCAATTGTTACGTGCGGGTGGGTATTAAAATGCCGATTAACGTCAAAGAAGATTTTATTCCACGTACACTCACACTGTATACACTATACACGCAGTATACACACAAGGTACAGTAGTCCGAGTCGCACAGTACTTCACAATAGTCCAAAGTCGTCGCAAGGGTCGCTGGTACAATTCTCTTCGATCGCTTCCTTAAGATGTTTCCGCTGTCGCTTGTAAACACAAACTGTCCGGACGCCACTATGCGTCGACTTATATACCTAAATTAACAGAGGGGTGGAACTCTCTCGAATGAACTCGTATGTACTTACCTATTCTATCGTTTTCGCGAGATACAATAGCGGCGTGACCTTCGAGAATGAACTAACAATAGGCGGGGGCAGTGAACCGAGCGCGAGCGCGTAGGTAGGTACGTAAGTACCTACTTGCCGAATTGGAGGGAACCACTTTCTATTGAGAATTCGAGATCTTTCGGTACGAATCGATAGTAGACCTATAGACTAACAATGCGTTTTGAGATCATTGCAATTAAGTAATAATTAACGGAGTAATTAACACTTTTATCTCCCGGTCGTAACAATATTTTATGTAAAGAATAATTACCAACCATCTAAGACCAAAGACCAAGGTACCTACCAACTAACCCACTGTTACTTTAAGTACTTACTCTATGCAAAGTTTTCTACCAGTTACCAGTTGTCAATTTGTCATCCATATAAATATTAATTATATAAACCCCAAGCATGCCCCAAGCGTACCCTTCTGTACCTACTCCATCAATTGAACCACAGAGTAGGTAACTTTTGTTTGTTTGTAAAGTTAAAAAATAATCGCTGTGTGTGTAACAGTAGAACTTGTATCTTGAAAAATAACAATCAATATTTTACTAAAGATATGTTATATCCCTACTAACGCAAGATAAAAGTTGTGTAACTTGTAGTTAGCTATACATTTTCCTACCTATATTCTGACAAAGACAGATGCATAACGAGAAAAGTAAGAGAATACGAGATGGCTATATTTTGTGCGTTCCGTTGTCAGCGCTTGTCAGTGTCATCTTGTCAACTGACACATCCAATTTTACAATTATTTCTTACAATATTATTAATCTGTAAGTTATTAAAACAGACTTTGCCCAACTGCTCCAGACGGGCTATGCTTTCAAGATTAGGGATGTATATTTCTTTGACGCTCCCTACAGAGCCTAAACCTTGGGCTAAACAGCTCGATGGATTTTGCTTATTACATGTTGCTAGTTTCGTAATTTTTTTTCTAAAAAGTTATTATGGTTGCAGTCGCCATTGCGTTTTTACTTTCAAAAACATCATTATGGGTATCAAATGAAAGGTCTCAAAACGAGTTGGAATAAGTATACATGGATATAGGTTTTATATATGTACCTATAATTTAGGTAGGTAATATAAGTCTATTTTAATGGTTGGCAGTTCCGGCTTTTTATGGTTTTATCTTTACATAGTATAAAAGAAAGTCGCTTTTCGCGTCTGTCTGTCTGCCTATCCGCTAACTCCTTCTACACAGCTCCCTGGCCAATTGACTCGGGGGAAATCTTCCAAAGATCCCCGGGAGCTGTGGGGCTCGACCGGGGTTTGTGGGATTCTTACCCACTAAAACCCCCGTGGCTGTCGCATCGGCACATGAGAGGGGGGACCGGTGGGATCAGCACCAGGGGCCCCTCAGTGCCTAGCTTCTGAGCCCGCCGCCGGGGCGCGCATTGTAGCCCCCCGGGAACTAGTCACGGTGCTCACGGGGATGGGGGTCGCAACCCCGCCGCCGTCCTCGGAGTCGCCGCTGTACTCAATGCACGTTCAAAGTACCCACACCCCGAACGTCCAGCGACTCCGAAGAGGGTAGGGGGGGGGGGGGTCTGGTCTAACTGACTCTCTCTGAAGCACTTCGGCAACATAGTGTCTTTACGCACCAACCACAAAATTTGTGCACCAACAGTTTGCAAGAAGCTCGACCTTTTCTCCACCTGACTGCGATATTCGTGGTGTGCGGCGATTGTGGCGATACAAGTCAGCAGATTGGGATGAGATGCGGCATTTCTTTGCATCTTATCCTTGGCGGCAGGTCTGCTTCTCTTCCGAAGATCCGTCGAGTTGCGCGGATGCTATAACCGACGTGGTACATCAAGGAATGGAATATTTTATCCCTTTCGCTGATATACCTGTCGGTGGCAAAGCTCGCCCATGGTTCAACGCTGAATGTGCTCAAGCTGAAAAGAGCAAACATTCGGCGTATCTTTCCTGGGTTGAAGCTCGTGACCGCAAAGCTCCGGATATTAGCAATAAGAAGAGAGCCTTTAACCAAGCCGCTAAGTTTTACAAGAAGGCGTTAAAGAAGGCTCGTTTCGGCCACGTCAACCACATTGGCTCAAAGCTCGCTGCCCAGTCATCTGGTAGTAGAGCTTTCTGGTCTCTTGCCAAATCAGTCGAAACGAACTTCTGTCGGCCTTCACTGCCTCCGCTAGTAAATCCTGATGGAACTCTAGCTCATACGGCAGGAGAGAAAGCAGGTTTATTTGCATCTCTCTTTGCCAATAATTCGCGTTTAGACACTGGCAATGCTATTCCACCACAACTGCCTCATTGCGGTTCGTCAATGGCGGAAGTCTGCATTACAAATAAGGAGGTAATGAGAGCACTGTGTCGTCTAGATGTGAATAAAGCTAGTGGTCCTGACGGTATTCCAGCAATAGTACTTAAGGCATGTGCACCCGAGTTGTCTCCGGTATTGACACGTTTGTACCGTCTCTCATTTAAGACTGGAATAGTGCCCAAGTCCTGGAAGCTCGCTAACGTGCAACCCGTGCCCAAAAAGGGCAGTCGTGCCGATCCAGCCAACTATCGGCCGATTTCAATAACCTCCATACTCTGTAAGACTATGGAGCGTATATTGAACTCGCGCCTCATGGCATACCTAGAACAGAATGATCTCCTCAACGACCGACAGTACGGATTTCGCCGAAATCGGTCGACGGGAGACCTTCTAGTGTATGTCACTCACTTATGGGGCGAGGCCCTCGAGAAAAATGGGGAAGCGCTCGCTGTTTCCCTGGATGTCTCGAAGGCCTTCGACAGGGTCTGGCATGCTAGCCTTTTAAACAAGCTGCCAGCGTACGGCATATCCCCTGGTCTGATCGGCTGGATAAAGGACTTCCTGAGTGAACGGTCTCTCCGAGTGGTTGTTGACGGTTGCACATCGGAGCCGTTGACGACTAATGCCGGAGTTCCTCAGGGGTCCGTTCTCTCCGCAACTCTCTTCCTGCTGCATATTAACGATCTGCTGTTGCCCGGTATCTATGGGTATGCAGATGACAGCACTATTGTGGAGAGATATATGCCGAGTGCTCGGGCCAGTAAGGATGTTATCCAGTCTGAAAGAGTAGCCATGGTGGAGCGCGCGAATCTCACACTTCAGGCAGTCTCCGAACGGGGTGATGCCAATCTTGTGAGATTCAATGCCACCAAAACTCAAGCGTGTCTATTCACCGCGAAAAGGAGTCCGTTCACCTTGGCTCCTACTTTTCAGAATGTATCCTTGGAATACACGGACCGCCTTCAGTTGTTGGGAGTTGAAATTTCCTCAAACCTCAACTTTGGGCGGTTCATTGAGTCCAAAGCCAAGGTAGCTGCAAGGAAGCTAGGTGTTCTTTCAAAGGTCCGCCGGTACTTCACACCGGAGCAACTTTTGATGCTATATAAAGCACAAGTCCGGTCGTGTGTGGAGTACTGTAGTCACATATGGGCTGGTGCTGCTAAATGTCATCTTGCAGCTTTGGACTCAGTGGAGAGGCGTGCTAAGAGGCTTATTGGTGACGCAGAGTTAGTAGCGGCCAATTTACAAAGCCTAGAGCACAGGCGCAGAGTAGCCAGCCTCTCGGTGTTCTACAGGATGCATTTTGGAGAGTGTGCACAGGAATTGCATGACTTGATTCCACCATCTCCCTTTCATCATCGGACGACGAGACGCACGGCACGTACACACCCTTATGTGGTGAAAGTGCCTTCAGTCCGGTCTAAGCGGTTTGCTTCTTCATTTATAATAAGGACAGCTAAGGACTGGAACAGTTTGCCTGCGTCGGTTTTCCCGCCCGATTATAATGTGGGTGTCTTTAAGACTAGAGTGAATAGGCTTTTAATAAGCTAGTGTGTTTTGCCATCCTCGATTGCGTCGCCGCTTTCCATCGGGTGGGACTGCAGTCAAGCACTAGCTTATAAGTGTTAAAAAAAAAAAAAAAAAGCTGCCCTGCGGGGTTTATTATTATTACCTGTGTATGAAATTTTGAAAACCACATCTTGAAAATAAAGACTCATTTACATGATGCCTTAACTTCTTGTACATACAAGAGCAATAATTGAACGCAATAAATGAAGCGCAATATTTGACCTTCAAAAATTGTAAGTAACGGTTTACACGCGGATACTAGTAATTTGAATGAAATTATTGAATGCAAATCTTGCCCTGTAGAGCAAGAATGTGACATGTTGTTCAGACGATGCACAAGGCATTTATTGCTTCAATATATGCAACAGGCAAGAAACTTGCTTCGTGTAAATGGGCCATAAACATGATACCTACATTTACACAATCTGTAGCTAATGATTTATTTTTTTAGGTTTTTTACTATTGTTAATTCAAAATGGAGGCTATCGTGAATCCCGAAAAGAAAATTACATGGAATCGATCGTTTCGTAAATGTGTTGTATGTCATTCTCGTAGGACACCAGATAATAAAATATTCTTATCAAGGTTTCCTTCGAAGCCTGAAAGGTAAGTGTATACTAGTATTAATGGTATTTAGTTTATAATAGCTTAAATGAAACCAAGAGAACTTGCTTATAAACATTAAATCCGTTCTTCTTTTAATAAGTATGATGTTGTGGACGTCGGGGTAACCAATCGTAAACGTCGAAGGTCACCAATTGTAGACGACAGACGTTTACTTGATGACCTCCAACGACGACTAAAATGGTGACCCCGACATTTACGATCTACAATGCGATGTTACACCGACGTTTACAATTGGTGATCTCCGAGGTTTTTGATTGTTAGCCCGACGTTTACAATTGGTGACCTCCAACGACGACTGAAATGGTGACCCCGACATTTACGATCTACAATGCGATGTTACACCGACGTTTACAATTGTTGACCTCAGACGTTTTCGATTGTTACCCCGACGTCTACTTGATGACCTCCAACGACGACTGAAATGGTGACCCCGACATTTACGATCTACAATACGATGTTACACCGACGTTTACAATTGGTGACCTCCGACGTTTATGATTGTTACCCCGACGTTTACATTTGGTGACCTCCGACATTTACAATTGGTTACCCCGACGTCTACTTGGTGACCTCCGACGACGACTGAAATGGTGACCCCGACATTTACGATCTACATTACGATGTTACCCCGACGTTTACAATTGGTGACCTCCGACATTTACGATTGTTACCCCGACGTCTACAATTGGTGACCTCCGACATTTACGATTGTTACCCCGACGTCTACAATTGGTGACCTCCGACATTTACGATTGTTACCCCGACGTTTTCAATTGGGTATTAGATTTTTTTTTTGTGATAAATGGAAAGATCATATATAAGTTTTATAATAAAACTATTTTTTGTTTTTTTTTTCGCAATAATTCAAAAGTTATTTCAAAATAAAAAATATAATTTTTGAAACCAGTACCGGAAACACGCCGACAGCTCCTGAACAAACCCGAGCGGGTGTGACGTCATAATGTTAGTCTTCACTCATTGCAGTTAATAGAGAAACAATAAAAATGTGCGTATGTGGAGTTCCTCCGCGTGGAAGAAGTGAAACTTCATTCTCGCTCTGTCTCTTTCTATTCCACCTCCCCGCTACTGAACAACACTGTACGACACTGACCGACACTGAACTTCACTGAATGACCCTGAACAACACTGAACGTCACTGAACGACACTGAACGACACTGATTGACACTGAACGACACTGAACGTCACTGAACGACACTGAATGACACTGAGAGACACTGGACGACACTGATCGACACGTGTCGATCATTCAGTGGCGTTTGAGTTAAGCGTCTCTGTGCTTCGGAGGGTACGTAAAAATCGTTCCCGGTTACTGTCATCTAGACCGCTACCGTTAAGCCAAGTCAGAGGAGTCAGACAAGAAGCTTATAGGGGGTCAGAGTCAGAGGCCCAATGTCAGCTTGGACAGCTCTGATACTGTCACAAATCACCCACTAGCCAAACAAACTTGATATCATCATCATCACCAGCCGGAAGACGTCCACTGCTGAACAAAGGCCTCCCCCTTAGACCGCCACAATGAACGACAATTTGCTATTTGCATCCACCGGTTGCCTGCGACGCGAACAATGTCGTCGGTCCACCTAGTGGGAGGCCTGCCTAAGCTGCGTCTTCCGGTTCGTGGTCGCCACTCGAGAACCTTTCTTCCCCAACGATTATCGGTTCTTCGAGCGATGTTGCCAGCCCACTGCCACTTCAACTTGCATATTCTACGAGCTATGTCGGTGACCTTGGTTCTTCGGCGAATCTCCTCATTCCGGATTCTGTCGCGCAAAGAAACTCCGAGCATAGCTCTCTCCATAGCTCGTTGTGTGACTCTGAGCTTCTCCAAAAGGAATCCAGAAACAAACTATCCAGTTAGGTCGGTCCAACTTCGACAGAGAGGTCGCCCGAAGAATCCAACTCGGATGGGCAGCGTTCGGGAAAGTACGTGACATCTTCTCATCAGAAATTCCGCAGTGCCTGAAGACAAAGGTTTTTAACCAGTGTGTGTTGCCAGTGATGACATATGGTACTGAGACGTGGTCTTTAACAGTTGGCCTTTTGGAGAACTTGATATAAAAAATGGAAATAAGTAAATATAATGAACACCAAAAATATGGGAAATTTAATAAATAACCACCAAAACGTAAGGTGAGCAGAGCAGCAACAGCTCAGTCGGCGAGCGCTTGCCTTGGAAACAAGGTGCTCAGGTTCGAACCTGGGGTTCGAACCTGAGCACCTTTGATTTCTTTCCATCTTTAATCAATCATGTGCAAATCGTCTGTGTGCGATTGTTACTAGCTTTCAATGAAGGAACACATCGCGAGGAAACCTACATATCTGAGAAAGCCTAACTATATAGCTTTCGAATGACGTGTGAAGCCCGCCAAACCGCACTTGGCGGCGTGCGTCCAGCGTGGTGGACTATGGCCTTAACCCCTACATCTTGAGGGAAGGCCCGTGCCCAACAGTGGGACAAAACAAGGGCTGGTATTATTAATCACCAAACGGGAGCATGTCTTACAGAGTACCCCGACATAGCTAATTTATTATAGGCACAGACTACTCAGTAAGAACTACGTTATTATAGGTTACGCAACCTACCATTCGTGTTAGATAAGAGGACTTACGATTCGTTCATTTAATTTGATGTTGGTTGTAGAATCACAAATTGTAATTGGTCCACAGATACTTATAGATTTACATAGATAACGCAAGTATCACGATTTGTATTGAAACTAAGCGTACCGACTTTTTAACCCTCTGTGACGTGACGGTCGAATTTAGTGACGCGAAGTCCAAACCGATTCAAAGACACCGATGCCACCCATGATGACCGATTTCTTTTTAGTTTTTGCGGCTGACCGGCTGCAAGGCTGCAACAACAGACGCGCGCGGACTGTAAATTAGCGGTCACCAACCCCGACGTTTTGTCGGGGTTCGGACACGCGAATAAACATGCATTTGCGTTATCTATGTAATTGGTCCTTAATTTCACAATAAAATGGGGATTTAATTTTGTAGAGCATTTACTATTTTTGGCATATTATAGCAAGTACTTTTTTTACCGTTACGGTGCTTAGTTACTTAAACATAATCCAAAAACATTGGATAAGTATATGACAAAATATCTGCTTTGCAGATGTAAAAAGTGGGTGCAAGTGGTTGGCCAAGAGGACCTTGTGTATTTGCCGATAGAAAAGTTGCATGAATTAAAGTACGTTTGCTACAAACATTTTGGCCCGCGTGATTTCATTAAAAAGGGAACACGATTACGCAGGCACGCTGTACCATCGTTTAACATGACATTACCGCCTCTGCCGGAGGAGCTGTTTGCTGATTTTCCTTTACATGTTGGATATTTGAAAGAAAAAACCAAGGATGAACACGGTAAGGTTTGCCTCTCGCAAGAATCTGCTATAAACTCAGAGCTATAAAACCTTTGAGTATTAATCCAAAGTATAAAACTATTCAGGTTGTAGCAACCCGTATTTTTTTTAATTGAACCGACTTCAATATCACTGAAAAGTATAAAATAATTTAAATATTATTGAAGTTGGTGCCAAATATACACAGCAGGTAAGCTAGCACCAACTTCAATAATATAACATTATTTTATGGTCATTAGTCAAGAAGCTTTAAGCTTCATGGTCATAGTCATAGTTAAAATTGTTTAGTCGTTTTAAATCAAAGAACTTAAGTTTGTCAATTTGACGTGAATGAGTTTGAGATTTTGGGGGCGGGGGTCATGACCCCTACGACCCCCCCTCTCGGACCGCCACTGTGGGTACCGGCTAGGTTGTCTAACCACTAGACCAATACCCAATACCCTTCACAATGAACCTCATAAGAATTACATATTGCTGCTTCGCGGAAGAATATCTAACACTGCGGTGCGGTACCAACCTGACGGTTCCTTGAGCAGTCAAGGAAACGTCAGGTTGGCTGCCCTAGATTTACCTAATAGATTTGTTTGCCTTGAAGTTTACTCAACTTATTACAGACAGTTCTAAATCCAAAGACACAGACGAACCTGTTGAACCCAGCAGTTCAGCAGTACAGCAGTCTTCAGGCAGTATTAGGAAAGAAAGTGTTGAAAACCATACAACAAGGAGGGAATCATGTAATGATGATCCAGGTAAGTGCATCACTCTAGGAGCTTCCGTGCAGGTCTTGAAAGACCCCGTTTGAAGTCGCTGGATGTTTAGTATGTTTCCGGGCCCTGGGACCTGCAACCCTCGTCCCCGTGAACTGCCATTAAAAAAATAAAAAACAAAAATACTGAATGTACCGAGGCCATCTCGAAAAAATACTGAAAAAGAAACTAATCAAGTGCAAGCAGGATTTTGCGAGCGCACCGAGGGTTCCGTTCCATCTTTGACGTAGGAAAGTTAGTTTCATAATCATCAAACACCTCACAGAGCAAAAAGAAACCCCAAAACTAAGTCGGTTTGTCAAAGATGTTTTGATGATTTCTAAAAACCTGTGCTATTTTCCGTTATAGATAAAAAACTACCCATTTATTCAACTAAAAACATAAAGTCCAGACTCTGCTTAGGTATAACTATACAACGCAGCAGCCTGTAATGACTTGTCTCTTATTTATGTGCCCGTACTCATAAATGTATTTAATATGTTTGGGTCTTGGGTCAGTACTTGAAATTGGATATTCGCGACAACGACTCATAGTGTTACCATATCGTTATATATTTGTTTATCGCAAATATATATAGAAATACTTACTGACGTCCAGCAAAATACCGATAAAAATACTGATCTCTAAAATCGACGTTAAAAAATACTGAATCTGGTCACACTGAAACCAAATCAGGCGATGTCCTAATTAAACACGTACACGCGATCATCGCAAGTTCGGTCGCGTCGTTCGTTCGCGTGATGATCGCGTTTAGTTAGGATACTCCCTCACGGCTGTCACTCAAGTGTCATTCGCTCGCATCGCATTCGGCCGGCGCCGGCACATAGGGATAGGGACAATGTATCGATTAGAAAGTATTGATATTAGACTCATGAGTAGTATCGAAAAAAAAAGTATCGTACTCGTAAACGTACCGTATGTATCCTACCTATCGAAACAAAAGTATGTATTGATACTTCAAGGTATCGAGCATTTTCGTTAAGGTCTAGTATTACACGTCACGACTTCGCAGTAATGGCTAAAAAAAGGTTTTCAGTGACAATTGTGACGATTCGTCAGTCTGTACGGTCGACCAAAAATCTGGTTTACCACCCTACGGTTGAAGTTCATATGCATATCATAAAACAACAAGGTTGATTTTCCCTTGCAATTATTCATACTGCTCTCTTTATCATTTACTGTAGAAACGTCAACACTTTGCCTTGTGTTCCTAGTTTAAATTGTAGCATCTGACTGATAGGTAACCCTCACATTTGTCTAAAAATTGTTTATACGGTGCAAGGCGAATTTTGAGTCAAATTTCATCATACATTTCTATTTATGAGCTTAGCTTATATCAAGAGGTTAGATTGAAATAATCCTAATTTTCTTGCAAATAGTGTTCTTTATTTCTATTGTAAAAAGGTAGTATAGGTAGCATTTTCTTTTTTTTCGCACTTAGGTATATAATAACTAGCTTTCGCCCGCAGCTCCACCCATATGAATGTCGGTTATAGCACCAAAAGGTAAGCTATGTCCTTCTCCGAAGTTCAAACAATATTTAAACCAAATTTCATCAAAATCGGTCCATTGGTTCAGTCGTGAAAGGTGGACAAACAACCTAACACACTTTCACATTTATAATACTAAAGTATGTATTAATAGGGATAAGAGTAAAAGAAGAATACGAGTAAGTCTTTCCAAAAACAACTTTATCCGTAATAAAATAAAAATACAATTAGGTATACATAACTATATTAAATACAATAAAGCAATACAATTCATAAATAACATAACTTATAAAAATTGCGAACGAACTAGTTGCTGGTAAATGGAAGAAATTTAACAGAAACCTTCAATTAAAAAAATGCAGAAATCTAAAATAGTCATATTAATAGCTCGTGTAACCGCCATTTGCGTCTATGACAGCTTGGAGACGGTCACCCATTGAACCCACAAGCCTTAAACAGACATCAGATCTGCGGGTTTCTTCCCATATCTCATTACAGTGCCGTTTCAGAGCTTCCTTCGTTCTTTCGTAGCGTTTGGACACAGAACTCAGTGTTATTCCAACGAAATTCAAGTGTTCTCTAGCAAAATTCAGTCAAGCAATTTTATGAGCGTCAGTCATATGTATTTTTTTTGCATAATGCATGTAATGCAAACCCAAGTATCAAACATTTCGGCAAAATGTTCAGTCGGTGTGAAACAATGATATTTTACTACGCAGGCGCGGCCGCTTCGACGAAGATCATTTAAATTTCCTTCTTCGCCATCACGTGTAAATCCAACGACGAACAACTTGTATCTAAAATTAAAGATTAACTAAATAAATGCTTATAGAAAAAATAGAAAATGTATAATATTTATACTAAGGCACGGTGAACTTAATAAAACTTACCGACACATTTAAAAATAACTCACTAATATGAGGCCATTGCTATGTAGTGCAATTATACTCGCTCTTTAGGCTATTGATAAATTGAGAGGCATTTGCAAATTCGAGAAATAACAATGTAATCCATTTTTTTTACATATAAATAAAAATGACAAATCTTGATAGTTGTCAGTGATATTTTCTTTTTTCAGTTAAAAAGAGGTTTTCACCTAAAAACAAGAACATAATGGAATCCTCACTAAAAGATGAAAAAAAGAATAATGGTTATATTTGTTGAAAATCTTAGCTTATTGCATTGAAAATAAAGGTCAAAATAACATCTTTAATCCATGACTTCAGATGTTAGGTATCTCAGATAGTAAAAAATACGTCATGATTGTGCATCTCTTTCATTACTAGAAATGTTCAACCTTGGTGTTATTTTGATTGCATAGGAAGATTTGTCAAAACTGGTAAACCACTTTCTAGGCCGACCGTACAAGCCTGAGCGCTCGCCTCCTGTCCGGTGAAGCAGTAATGACCTAAAAAAAGCTATACCAGTCGTTGATAAATAATGCTGAGCGGTCAACCTCATTTGGCGGAAATGCGGCGCACGATCGCTACTTTTATTGTTAGTTATATAGTTTGTTTTATTTTATTTTTTATGAATGCAATGTTTAGTTTTATTGTTTATTGTCTCTGTATGTGCGTTGTTTTTCCGACTAAATAAATGCAGATCTTCTTCTTCTTCTTGATGTCTGTTAGTCAGTCTTTACGTGCCGTAAACATAATAATTGTAATATGGTAATTTCTAAGATTTATTCGATACGATGCCAGTCGGTGCACGAGCATATTTTCATAGGCTGCGGGCATAGGCCCCAGCCGGTGCCCCACTATCTACGCGCTTCAACGCCATCCACGACACGGCTTTTGATTAAATTATTTTTATTATAACCGCCTATATACATATTTATACAGTCCGCGGTTTTATTTTACACAGTAGCACCTTAACAATACCTGTTTTAAAGTACGAGTAAAAGTATCGTATATAAAATATCGAGTACAAACGTATTGGTATCGAAAGGAAAAGTACTCGTTTCCACAAAGTATCGATACTTTTTTCGTGTCACTACCGATACGGCACATCGGCCCGGCACACATCGCTTGTTTATTTTCAGGATTTTCAGCATTTGATGAAGTTGAATCATCAGAATCAATTATGTCGGATGATAACGAAGTCCAGATATACTTCGGCAGATGCAGATGTTGCCTCATTTATGGATATTTTAAAAATATGTGGATGGAATACGAAAACGACAACGGAAACATGGAAATATATGGCGAAATGCTCGTGAACTGCTTTGCTTTATCTGTGAGTAATATGTCCCTTGATATCAGCCTTTTTATCCAACGAAAATGCTTTTTAATGATATTGGAATGTAGCCTTTTGGCCTTGTTGAGAAAAATAAATTGTGATTAACAAAATGATTATACGCCACGCCACCCGTTATCACGTGACCTTGGGTCACTCAGATCGACGCTTGTAGTTCTATATTAGCATCCTGTCTATCTTATGAGCGACTATTCGGCTGACAGCTTGATAGCCCATTCATGGATGTCTGCATACAACAGAATCCAAGATTTTGAAAAACTTGTTGCTGCCTCCCTGATCTTTTATGTTTCTAAAGCTACTATTGTTTTCATAAATAATTACAATATACTTAATGCACTTTAGCCTGCTCAATGGCAGCAACCTATTCTTAACAACATTAGCTTATTAAATGCAAAAGATACTATAGCGAACAAGGTGTTTGTGTAGGTACAGATGCACTCTCTAAACAATGTTGTTGCTTTCCATAGTAGTTAATACAAGCAATGTCATAACTAATTTACATAAAAAATATGTTGATTCTGGCACGACATTCTGCAACCTTTGGAAATACCATAATTTTTAAATCTTATTTATTCTGTTGACGCTTCTGAAAATATTGTGACAGGGAACTGACATTGTGCGAGCAGGATGGATGCAAATAGCCAATTGTCGTTCATTGAGGCGGTCTAAGGGAAGGCCTTTGCTCAGCAGTGCACACTCTTGCGTCCACCAGGTGCACCGCCTCACGGAGCACATCCTGACCGGGCTCAACCAGCCCAAGCCCGTCTACACAGGCGCCCTATTCTTCGATGTTGCCAAGGTCTGGCACAACGGCTTGATATACAAGCTCTTCCAGTTAGGAGTCCCCGATAGGCTCGTACTCATCATACGAGACTTTCTCTCGAATCGTACCTTTCCATACCGGGTCGAAGGTACGTTTTCTTCGCCCCATCCTATACAGGCCGGAGTCCCTCAGGGCTCCGTGCTCTCTCCCCTCTTGTTCAGCCTGTTCACGAACGACATTCCTCGTTCGAGCAGAGTCCAACTCGCCCTTTACGCGGATGACACCGCTCTCTATTATTCCCATAGGAACATGTCCTATTTAACGCGTGCTCTTCAATCCGCAGTCGACGCCCTGGGTCAATGGTTCCGTACGTGGCGCATAGAGGTGAACCCGGAGAAGAGTGCCGCGGTGGTCTTCTCCCGGGGACTCGCCAATATGTTCTCCGCGCGGAGCCTTCGGCCCAACAGACGACTAGCCCCAATATCCCTATTCAATCGCCCTATCCCCTGGACTAGGAAGGTTAAGTACCTCGGAGTCACCTTGGACTCCGCCATGACTTTCGGCCCGCACATTAGGTCCGTCCGCAATCGAGCGGCTTTCGTATTAGGTCGCCTGTATCTTCTCTGCAAGCGGAGTAAAATGTCGCTTAGAAATAAGTTGACATTATACAAAGCCTGCATTCGCCCTATCATGACTTACGCGAGTGTAGTTTTCGCGCACGCCGCCCGCACCCATATCGATAGCCTCCAGGTTACCCAGATCGTTTCCTCCGACGTGCCGTCGGTGCCCCGTGGTACATGCGAAACGTAGATCTGCATTCCGATTTCAAGTTAGATCCCCTTCGTAAGTTCCTCAAAGAAGCGTCGAAACGCTACTTTGAATCCGTGTCCCGTCACGCGAACAGTTTAATCCGCGCCGCCGCCGATTACGCCCCTAGTCCTTCTGACTCGCGCCGCAGACCACGGCACGTACTGCTCGACCCTCCTGACCCCATGACGGTCCTATTGGACCGGGATGCGCCGAACCCTCCCCGACAACCGTATGCTACACTAGCTATCAGACACCGGTCTCGCCGGCGAGGCCGAAGGGTCGTACGTATGCGACCTCAACGACGTGCATCACCCCACTGAGTTTCTTGCCGGTTCTTCTCAGTGGGGGCGCGTTGTGAACCGGTGGTAAACTCAGCCCTCTCTTAAGCGACAGCCCAAGCCGAGGCCGTGCCTCCCTGAGGTGCCCTTGAGCTCGTCGCTACTTCTGCCGTAAAGGCTAGAGCGCTTCAAGCGCTCGCCTCCTATTGTCCGGTGAAGCTGTAATGGCCATCTGCGGCCAACAGCGTCTATCATTCCCAAAAAAAAAAAGAAGCTGTGCACATCTTCTGGCTGATGATGATGATGAAGCAACAGCCAATAGATAATTGCAATGCATTGTTGATCATCACTGAAAATCTTTTCGCCAACTACAGTGTTCATCACGCTGTACACAGCAATGATTACACATCGCTGGAAGGTCCCTTTCACAAGTGACCTGCAATCCATAGACTAAAAATATAGTAAGTCTATGCTGTAATTCTAGTAAATATATATTTTGACTAGCTGACCCGTGCAGCTCCGCCTGCACTTTTATTACATTTTGTTCCCCTTTTCTCCCTCCTCCCTAGATTTATCTCTCTCCATCTCTCCCTCTCTTATAAAAAAAATCTAATTATATGCTCATTCTCTCCTCTCTCTTTCCCCCTCCCGCTTCGGTTTCCGTCACACTCCACCTCTTCCTCTGTCTGTTGTCCCCTCTCTGAACCCTCTCCCCCTCTCTCTTCTACGAACTTGCTCCTTCTCACTCCCCCCTTACTCCACCTAACTGCCCCGATCCCTCACCCCATCACCCCCTCCTCGAATCCCCTCCCCTCTTTCTCCTCTCTTGCACCCTCCTCTCGTTCTATATATCCTCGTCAATCATGGTATCAGCGGCATTAAATATACATTATGACCTATTCTCAGACCTCCCCGATATGCACACAAAATTTCTTACATAACGGTTCACCCATCTATTTAATGACCTTTCCTTATGTTGCTTAACCTTAACCTAGTGGCATGAAATATACCTTTACGGCCTATTCTCAGACCTACCCGATATGCACACTTCCATACAAATCGGTTCACCCATCTATTTAATGATCTTACCTAACGTTGCTTAACCTTAACCTACCGGGATAAAAAGTATCCTATGTCCGTTTCCTGGTTCTAAGCTACCTGCCCACAAATTTTCAGCCGAATCGGTTAGGCCGTTCTTGAGTTATAGTGTAACTAACACGACTTTCTTTTATATATTCTATAGTGATTGTATGTTCAATTTCACCGATAGATGGCGCTGTACATAATGTAAATCACGCTAACATCGTAAATTAATGATATTCGATAATGAAAGTTGTAAACCTTTCACATCTTTTTTTGTTGCGACTGTAATACAATATCTATACACTACTACCTGGACTTGGGGAGTTTAATTAAAATTTCATGAACCATAGCGTAATAATACATATTTTAATGATTAACTGATCAGTCTATAATTACCCTATTCACATACAAAGGAAATTACGTGGTAATATGTGCAAGTAATGTTTCACTGCTTAGCCCCTATGAAACATAGCGTGATGTTTTATATACCAATTTATACCTCGACTTCTACACAACACATCAGTGAAAGTCCTATCAAAATCCATCCACGGGTTTTCAAATGATACCCGGACAAACAGAACGACAGACAGACAGACAGACAGACAGACAGACAATAATTCCAAAAAAAATTGTTTTGGCCTCTATGTCGATAGTATAGTATCCCCACATAGAAATTTTGGAAAAATATTCAATGTACAGAAAAAGTGCTCTTTGAGTTTTATTATAGTATAGATAGAAGTAGATGGTTTTCTGTTATATACCTTCATGCAAACTTATAATGTGGTGGTTTTTTACAGTCTTCCTTTAGGTAGTGCAGATATAATTAATATAATTTGATACTAATTAATTTTATATTGTAGAGACATGTATTTAACTAATAAGTACTAATTTAATGTTGTCTTTTACTTACGCAAATATTACACATTGAAATCAAACTACTTTTACAGATTTTATCGCGGTTTATTTTATATTTTTCACACCACCTGCTCGATAATGTCACATTATATTTATATGTCATATAAAGATGACATAAAGTGCCTCATTATTGCCCTATAGTCTAGCCGGGTAATAATGTTGTACTAAACTCCCTAGGGTAATAATGTGTTTGAATTTCGAACGTCAAACGAAAATTCCTCAACACTTTTACCACAGATATATATTACTACTATAAGCAGAGAACTGCACGAAAAACAAAACATTTGAAAATCGAACCGAGCGCGACGAGCACAACCCAGTGTTCTAGAAAAGAAGATAAAATATTTAGATGATAACGCGGCAAATCACTATGTTGATATTATTGACGGTCTCGTTGGTCTAGTGGTTAGACACCCTGGCCGCTACCCAATAGGTTGTGGGTTCGATTCCCAGCAAGTGTCTGGATGTTATTTCACTATTAATTAATATTAGTTATCTGGTTTCCATAGTACAGGCTCTGCCTAGTTTGGGATCAGATTACCATGTGTGGATGGTCCCAAAATATTGTCATTATTTTAATTCTAGCAATATTTGTGTTTTATTACCTCGCAGTAGGTGTGAAAAGTAGTGTATTCACCTCGGGGATAAAGGTGCCTTTGTCTTGGGCGAGCTTAAATCCCTCGCTGTACTCAGGATTCTAGTATTAACTCCCTCGCTACGCTCGGGAGTTAACTCTATACTCCCTCGCTGCGCTCAGGAGTTGCTAGAATCCTTCGTTATGCTCGCGATTCAATTAAACGCCCGCGACATAAGACACTACTTTATCCCCTTGGTGCATAAACTACTATTACTATCCCGACGTTTCAAATGCTTTGCAGCATCCATGGTCACGGGAGGACTGAGATGTTGAACATGCTTCGTCCTTGTGTAACTAAGAAGACCTGAGGGTACACCGGCATAATTGTGACATAAGAACGTTCAATATCTCAGTCCTCCTGTGATCCCATGAGCTGCAAAGCATTCGAAACGTCGGGATAGTAAAATCTAAAATAAACCGCGATAAAATCCGTAAAAATAGTTTTATTTCAATAATAATAATTTGTTCAGTAATAAGAGCTGACTTGATTACAATGTTTTTTAATAAGTATAGGTTATTTTTTACTATATTTCTAATTATTTATAACTAGCTGAGCTTTTTTGACACATACAGCGATTATTGTTATATCTCAACCAATTTGGACGGGCCCGTTGGTCTAGTGGTCAGACACTCTGCCTGCTAACCGATGGGTCGTGGGTTCGATTCCCGCCAAGTGTCTGGGTGTTGTTTATCTATTTAAGTATGTATTTACAAAAAAAAAAACATCATCAGTTGTCTGGTTTCCATAGTACAGGCTCTGCCTAGTTTGGGATCGGATGACCGTGTGTGGATTGTCCCAAGATATTATTATTATTAATTTACACAAAACGTTGACAAATTGTATAGGTATGTACTAAATCTTCCTCTTGAATATGATTTGACTGACCGGCTTGAATACTTTTTAACCGGCTTCAAAAAGAAGGTTCTCTATTCGACGCGTATGTATGTAATATTAATAAAAATGCGTAATATTAATATATGTTAGTCTATGTGGGCTTCTAAACAAATTTAGCAAATTTTATGAGTGTATGTATGTATGTAGGTTGGGCCGCGGATTTCTCAGAAACTACACGTCCGATTTCAAAAATTCTTTTTGCTATAGTTAGAGTATTTTTCAACTTAGGGTAGAGTATAAGTTTCATCAAAATCGGTTCAGTAGTTTAAGAGATATAAACTTTTTATGTTTTCAGTAAGTTACTGTAACGTAGACGTTCGATCGACGGCGTGATAGTGCTGATACCTATTTTTTGCTTGCTAAAATAAAAGTCACTAAAAAGTGTTAAAAAAAAATATAAACCGGCTTCAAAGTAAATTATCTAATAAACTATTTTAAAAATAATAAAAACCGACTTCAAAGTAAATTATCTAAAAAGCATAAAATAACGAAAATATTATTGAAGTTGGTGTTAGCGTACCTGCTGTGTATATTCTGCACCAACTTCAATAATAAACTATTTAAAAAAAAATAAAAACCGACTTCAAAGTAAATTATCTAAAAAGCATAAAATAACGAAAATATATTGAAGTCGGTGTCAGCTGGTGCTAGTGTTAGTTAACATGATGTGCTAGCACCGACTTCAATATATTTTTGTTATTTTATGCTTTTTAGATGATTTACTTTGAAGTCGGTTTTTATTTTTTTTAAATAGTTTATTTACTTTGAAGCCTGTTTATATTTAAAAAAAAAAATAGTTTATTAGATAATATACTTTGAAGCCGGTTTATATATTTTTTAAAATAGTTTATTGTTTTGTTTGCTCTAACCCAGGGGTAAATTATATAATTTATGACTATTTTATCATTCTCAAAAAAATTTGCAATTTTATCATTCTATTGAGCAATTACCTAGCTAGTATATTCTGTAAAAATTAAGCAGCTTTCTGTAACAAAAAAATTTAAGCAGCCCCTAGCGACTTTTTGCTTTATGTAAGTAAATATACTGTAGTAACTTGTGGACAATGCAGTAGGCAGTATCATTATAAATCTGTAATTTTAGTTTCTAAGTAATATGTTATGTACTGCTGTCTTTTATTCCAAATAAAATATTAAAAGAAAATAATTGAGTGTGTGAAGTAAAAAAAACGCGACCGGAGCTGTGCGGGCCAGCTAATTGTATATAAAATGACTAATTTCTTATCTTATAAAACTATAAAGTAACTTATCTGTTCTATTCAGTTGGAAAAGGCCGATGATTCAATGCAACTAGACCAGATTTGTGACGTGTGCATATCGAAGCTACGCGACGCCAGCAGTTTCAAGAAGCTGGTGTTGGAGTCACAGGATGAGCTGAAGCAGGCAGATGATGGTAGAGTGTTAATTATAGTTTTGGTCATCATATCAAAATCCAAATCCTCCAACTCGGATGGGCAGAGTTCGGGATCTTCGTCCGAAATACCGCAGTGCCTAAAGACGAAGGTTTTTAACCAGTGTGTGTTGCCAGTGATGACATATGGTACTGAGTCGTGGTCCTTGACTGCTAGCCTTTTAGAGAAGTTAAGAGTCACACAACGAGCTTAGCGAGCTGTGGACAGAGAGAGAGAGAGCTATGCTCGAAGTTTTCCCACGTTTGGCAGGTGGCTTGGGGATCGCAGTATAGGTGGTAGGTAATCCAATAGAAGTTGCCTGTCTTGTTTTCCCTTAATCGCCTATTATGGACACCCAACAGTAGAAGATGGGTGGGTGCTATTTTTACCGGACACCCCAACGTAAAGGATTGATTAAAAATATAAAAACAATTCATGCATATATATTGGACAAATAGATATCTAGGGGATTGCTTGTCTGCTGCGTCACGCAAATAATTCTACTATATACAGTAGTCATAATGGATCATTGTGTCTGAAGTTGGCTGCAAGACGCTGCGCAGTAGCTATTTTTGTGTTTTTGTATTGAAACCAAGCGTGTCGACTTTTGTTTTTAACACCTTCTGTGACGTCACGGCCGAATTTAGTGACGGGAAATCCAAACCGATACAAAGACACCGATGTCGCCGATGCCCTGCTGATTTTTTTAGTTTTTGCTGGCGACTGGCTGCAAGGCTGAAAAACAGACGCGCGCGTACTATAATTTAGCGGCGACCACCTTGACGTTTGGTCGGGGTTCGGACACGCGAAGTACATGCATTTGCGTTATCCATGCAAATCTATATCTGTGGTCACAACGGATCTTAGAATGTCTGAAGTTGGCAGCAAGACGCTGCGCAGTAGTTATTTTTGTGATTTTGTATTGACAACTCACGACTGTAGTTGCGCAATGGTTCTCCAAAACCAACTTCAGACACACAAAGATGTATTTTAGTGACCCTGTCCGCTAACCGATGGGTCGTGGGTTCGATTCCCACCAAGTGTCTGGGTGTTATTTATCTATTTAAGTATGTATTTACAAAAAAAAAATGTATACAAGAATTAGTATCAGTTGTCTGGTTTCCATAGTACAGGCTCTGCCTAGTTTGGGATTAGATGACCGTGTGTGGATTGTCCCAAGATATTATTATTTTCATGTTTTATTTACTCACGGGCTTAGCCCGGTCTTTTAGAGGCTTGCGTGGGGACGGATCCAACACGTAGAGGCCCGTTTTAGAAGAAGTAAATGGTGTGTAAAACACCTCCCGGGGTCAACTGCCACGATGATGACCTTACAGCAGTTGACCTCGGTAGGTGGTAGGGACTATTGCAAGCATGTGAAAAGAAGTCTAGGTTTATGGGGTTGAGCGTTTGGTGGACTGGCGATTGGGCTATTGCAAAGGCCGGGGTCACTTGCCATAATTACATTCATAACTATTTTGTGGCAAGTGGTGGCTTGCCACCCACTAGATGGGCTCCCCAAATGATCGTCCGATGACGACAGAGAGCAACACCGGTGTGAGTGACTCAGGGGTGTCGAGAGGTGTGCTGCGCTTTCTCCGTAGTTACTCGCGGCGTTATGCCCTTTAACACTTCCACCCCTGGAGCATATAGCTCTAACAGCTCCTCTCTGGACGGCCAATTAAGGCAAGCTAGAGCTGAGAGTCCTTCGGGCCCCCTTCGGTTTCCACTCGACCGACGAAGACACGCTGAGGTGGGGGCCCTGATCGACTCTCTGGAGCACTCGGGTCCGTGGTGTCGTTACGCACCAACAGCTCGCCACAAGCTGCCCTTATTATTATTATTATTATTTTGAGTACTATAACTTCTTATAGGAGCGGGATCTGTTGTTAAAATTGAGAGGGTGACTGGACAGGACTACGAAACTTTTGTTGACATCAACAATCACTCCGAGGACCCAGACAATGTTGCTGAAGAATGCTCAGCAGAGGTGAAGTATGAAGAGATTGAGTTTCTGGAAGATGATGAGATGGATCCCAAAACGATTAGCAAAGAAACAAGTGCAGAAACAAGTGTTACTGGTAAGGCATATTTACATATACAGACTTAAAAGAACCCCGTCGATCCCACATAATCATTCATATACAGGTTATTAGGGTTCCATACCTAAAAGGAAAACAGGAACCGCTATATACACGTATTTCAGGAATCACTGATGCTATCGATTTGAAACTTGGAATAGTTTTAGATCTTACTAACCCAATCCCATCGCAAACAAAAAAAAATATTTTTTTTCTTTTACTTTTTTTATAATGTCGAAATGGGTCATCAATTTTCAAAGTGAGACTACTATATCGAGTGGAGCATCATATGAAACGGCTTCATTTGCACATCTCAAAACAGATTTTTGCAGTTTTTGGCTGATAATCAAAAATATAGAAAAATTAACCTTATCTCGAAGTTTGTGGAGGGAAAAATTTAAAATAGGTAATTATGAATAATACATCTTTGTCTATATTTTACCGGAAAAGTAAAATGATCTTTCTAAGTTGTACAGTTTTTAAGAAAACCTAAAAAAAACCTCGACAAATAAACTTAGTTTTGCGGTACCTATGGTTTTTTGCTACCTGAGTTGTTATATGAATAGTAAAATTACTTTAATACGTCCAAAGATGGTATGGAACCCTCGGTGCGCGAGTCCGACTCGCACTTGACCGGTATTTTTTTTTAGCACTGAGTAGGACGCTTTATGCACGGAGCAGACTGTATAGACAGCTGCGTACCATTATTTAAGAAGCATCGTATTCTACCTCTGCCTTGTTTATATATTTATGAAATAAGTTTATTTGTACACAAACATCCAAAACTATTTAAAAAGAATATTGAGTTTACCAATAGAAGCTGTAGGTTTCCTGAAAATCTTTGTGTTCCCAAGCAGCGTACTACTATGTTTAGTAGAAACTCATACTGCATGGCTATCCGTATTTATAATAAATTACCAGAAGATTTAAAAAATATTAGTATAAACCTATTTAAGAAAAGATTGTTTCAATTATTATTAAATAAATGCTATTATACTACAGATGACTTTCTGA